>CM044396.1:47520000-48720000 GCA_024322285.1 Musa beccarii | reverse complement strand
ACAAAGAGTAACTAGATTCATGTATAAGAATTCCAAGTATCAAATATCAAAATATCAAGACTTGGATTATGACAAAGCTCATTCAAGTTCGAATCATCAAATTCATTACCATAGTTTGTGAGATTCACAAATGATATAAACTTGAATTATTTTCCTCTTTAGTAAATGATAAAAGAAGCATTTATTTTTAGATTCAAAATGCTAGCCATTTGCATTAATCATGACAAGTGATACATCAAAAGTCTACATCATTATTTCAATCAACAAGTCATGAAGCATACAAAGTAGTATTGAAACATGAGAGAAAAGTTCAAATTATCAAATCATAATCAATTCATCGAAATCACTTCTATAATTTATGAGATTCTTAAGATATCATGAAATCATTAATCTCGATAAGATAGTAAATATAATTTCTTTATGTTTCATATAAGTATATCTTTTGCCTTTATATGCCAAATCAAAATATTCAAAACCAGAAGACAAACTTTATTATAAAAATTGTCAAAACAACACATTGTTTCAAGACATGAGATTTAACTTATCATGATAATGTGTTTCATTTTGTTTCAAACAAGTGTGCTCATATTTCAAAAGATGAGTATCAAATTTAAGACTAAAACATGAGTTTATCATCAAGATATGATATCACAAAGTCATTAAGCATGATAACAAACTTTTAGTATTTTCATTTCAATGATGATTTCATAATGTATGTTCAAACATTTATGTGGAACCCATCATTGTAGAAATTCAAAACATAAGTTTGTCATTAAATCCATCAAGATCATATGGATCAAACATCATGATAATACATTTTCTCATCTTTATGAGTTTCAATTTAAGTGATTTGATCTTTCATAAGAATGTTCAAATTTTTCATATGAAAATGTCATGCATCATATTCAAAAACGAAAATATCATCAAAATCATTTTAATTCTTTCTTACATTAGTTATAACAAGATGATCGATGCTCAAATTTTTTGGTAAAATCATGCATCATTTTATAAATCTAAAAAATAATTTTCATCATGAAAATCATCAAGTCCAAATATAATACACGGCAACATTAAAATCACATTTCTTTCATTTGGAAAAATTTATGGGTTAGGTCTTTATAATTGATTTCATGAAGATATGTATCATTTAAAAATTTCATCATAAAAAAAAAAGTTAAGACCCATTAATCCAAGATAGAATTTTTTAGATCAACATCACTTCAACAACTCATGCATGATATAAAATCATCAAGCATCATGTTTAGAGACAATGTAAACCATCAAGATACTCAAGCATGGTTTAATCCTAAGCATTATCACAAATCTTACAATTGTCATTCATATTTTTACTTTTCAAAAATACTATAAAGAAAAGCATAGTATAATTTTGATTTTTTTTTAATTTCTAAAAACACAAGAAAAGCATAAAAAAAAATTCCTACTAACTAAGTTAAGCATTCATGGAAATCATCAAGTAATTTCAAAATAATTCAAGGAAGTTAAGTTACTTACCTCATTGTCGAAAACCGTCAAAGCCCATTTCGCCTCTTCTTTACTTGATTCTTCTTTGCAACCATTCTTCTTCTTCTTTGGCCTCTTTCTCCGTTCAAGTTCATTTGTGTTTTTTAATTTTTATTTAATGAACTTGTTAACATTCATTGTTATGTATTCAATGTCTTCATTGTCCTCATCACTTAGTCATTACTCAAGTGGCATTTCATAGTTCGGAGTTCAAAAACCTTCTTGTTCTTTAGAAGGTGGTTCATGTGTTCATCATGTTCATCATATTCATCATGTTCCATTTCATAGGTCTTCAAAGACCCAATGAGTTCATCAATAGAATAATTATTTAGATCCTTTGATTTTTGAATCGCCATTATTTTAGGATCCCACCATTTTGAAAGGGATCTTAAGATCTTGTTAGTGAGTTCAAAATCCGAAAAACTTTTACCAAGACTTTTCAAGCTATTAATGATATCCGTGAAGCGGGTGTACATGTCGTCGATAGATTCGCTTGGTGTCATTTGGAAGAGCTCAAAATCATGCAACAAGAGGTTTACTTTCGAGTCTTTAACTTTACTAGTTCCCTCATGCGTGGTTTCAAGAGTTCGCCAAATGTCAAAAGCCGTTTCGCACATAGAAATCCGATTGAACTCGTTCTTATTCAAAGCGCAAAATAAGGCATTCATAGCCTTTGCGTTTAAAGAAAATGACCTTTTCTCCAAAATCGACCATTCGTTCGTCGGTTTAGAGGAAGGTTGAAAACCATTTTCGATGATGTTCTACAAATCCAAATCCATTGAAAGCATGAAAACTCTCATTCGAGTTTTCCAATATGTGTAGTCCGATCCGTTAAAGAACGATGGACGAAAAATCGAAAAGCCCTCTTGAAAACCATTTAGAGCCATTTCTCACGGGTGTAAATCCGAAATAGAAAGAACGTGGCTCTGATACCAATTGTTAGGGATTGAGCGGCACTAAGGGGGGGGGTGAATTAGTGCAGCGGATAAAACGATAGATTTTTCAACGATTTAAAACAAGCTTCGGAAACTTCGTACGATGAAAGCAACATTTCGTTTGAACCCGGAAAGATTGCGTTTTAACTTTAAAGCATACGTAATAAGATGATAAGGAAGTTGAGTAAATAAGGCAGCAAGTAAAAATGGTTTGCAGCAAAGTAAATAGCAAGAATGTAAATGCAAACCAGATTTTTATAGTGGTTCGGTCATCCGACCTACATCCACTTCCGATTCCTCTTCGCTTGAGGACACCGGCTTTCCACTAGCTTTCCTCCTTCCAATGGGCGAGGAAGAACTCCCCTGCAACACCTCTTCTTTTGACGGGCTTAGAAGATAACCCTTACAAAGCTCTCACCCCTCTCTTGAATAAGAAAACACTTAAGAGTAAGAGGGAAGTTTTTGACACTATTTGAGCAGAGTTTTCCCTCAAGATTTTCACTCTTCTTGTTGCACTTTGAACCTACAAAAGAGGGAAATTTATAGAGCTCAAGAGGACTCAAATTTGGAGCCAAAACTTGGAGCCAAAATTTGAGTTTCTGTCTTTGTCGATCCCGGCAGATTGACACACCCAGCGGTGCCACCGCCCGACCAAAGCGGTGCTATCGCTCGGCTACGATCGGGAACTACATGACTCAAGCTCAGATGCAACTACAAAGATGCACGTAGCATGCATGCATGCTATCGTGTCTTTGGGCGGTGCTACGCCTCACCAACAGAATCGCTGGTTCTGCTGGCGGTGCTACCACCCAGCATGCATGCACGTAGCAAAGATGCATGCTTCTTTGGCGGTGTAACCGCCCAACATGCATGCATGGGCGGTGCAACAACATGCATGCATGTAGCAGATGCATGCCGCTTCTTTGGCTGCAACCGCCAAAGATGCATGCACACGTAGCCCAAAGATGCATGCATGCACACATGCTGCTGGGCACATTGGCTGTTGGGCTCCACCACCCAGCACAAATCTACATTTGGTTTGGGCCGAAAACTTGGCCCAAACCGGTTCCGAACAAGGCCCAATGGGCCCATACTTGGGTTAAAGGATTAACCCCTAATCCTAACCCAAATTGATGTGCTAACTACGAAATTAAAGACATTCCTAAGCTATTACAAAGTCCGTAAGTCAAGTCTTCTTCCTGCAAGCTTTCGGCGAACTTCCGGTGGTCTTCCGACGATCCCTCGGAAATCATCCTGCGGACTCCCGGCAAGCTCTCGGACTCCACGATGATTTTGGCGAGTTTCTCCGAGCTTCTTTGGCAAGCTCCGATCTTTCTTGGCAAGCTCCGCGAACTTCCGACGAACCTCCCGGCGAACTTCCGAAAACCCTTCGGCAAGCTCCCTACTCATTCTCAGCCAGTTCCGGCAGCACTCCCAACGAATCTTCAGACTTCCATCGAACACTCGAACTCCCAATGATCCATCGCACTTGACTTCGACCCTTGGTTTCGCTTTACATCTTCATCCCTTTCGTAGTTACTCCTGCACAAACAAACACCAAAAACTCTACTTCGATCTAAACAGTTATTACAACGTGAATTGACATTCAGTTGCCCGGCACATCATTAGTCGGCGCTTCGTCCGATCCTTCGGCACATCGCCCTCTTTAGCGGCTTGTTGCCCAATCGACGGTTGACCTCCGCAACCTCAATATCCATGGCGCAACTCTGCACTTCTTGGCCTGATGCCCGACGTACGAAGTCTCCTGCCGATAGTCGACCGAACCTTCGGCTCGACATCCAATATCCTGACGTGATCACCTCAGGTGCAACGTCAATTCCTCTAGCGTCAACTGTCTAATCCTGATCGATAGTAGACCTACGTAACTCAAAACGTAGTTAGACCATAAATCACACTCAATTAGTTTCATCATCAAAATCCGAGATTCAACAGATATTACATGCATAATTCTAAATCATCAAAGTTTTAAGTCATCAAAGAGTACAATCAACTTCTCCCCCTTAGGGTTGATAGGGGGGCTCTATAAATAGGAGGGAACAAAAGGCTCATAGGCTGAGGTTTTTTTGGTAGTCACCTCCTGTTCTCCTCTCTTTAGAGAGAAGCATCGTTGCAGTCTCTATTGTATGGATACCGTTAGAGAGGAGGACGCTTGACCTCCTTCATCCTCCCTCATGGATCTACAGGAATCTCAGGGATATACGATCTCCCTAAGTACTATCGTTCCTTTCTTACACACGTAGTTTTCAGATTCGTGAATTTGTTTTGATGCATCGATCTTCGCACAATGATGGAAACTTTTTGCGCAAATCTAGGGTGTTTTATTTTCTGTCCTTACGCTGCATATGAGATGTCGCTCCCTTAGATTTCCTAACATATACCATTATTAGATTTTTTAAAAACATATATTTTGTACTTCCTAGCTCACAAGTAGTACCACTACCTGAATTGGAGATGCCACCACTTGACCCAACCTCATGTCACTAAATTGGCCTTCCAATAGGCACAATTCAACCCTAATTCAGACTTAGTTCAGGCTCATTGGGCTTCTATTTAAGTTAGTCTGGTTACACTCTAAAACTAATTTAATTATACTATAAACAACTTCGATCAAGATACAACAATTACAATCATGAAGCCTACATTGTCCGGTATGTCATTTTTCATTCGGCACTTCGTCCTCCGATGAATCATCTTTTTCTTTGACGTATTGTCCAACCTATTAGCATGTTGACCTCCTACAACATTCGATCTTAGCATAATGTCTGATCCATTTAGCCTGATACCCAAACTCATGGAACAAAGTTCATCTTCTAGCATATCAACTAATCCTCCGACCTAACGTCCAATCTCTAACATGATGCTCTCCGGCCCAACATTTGATTTTGCTTCAATGATTTGCTTTTCCATGATCAAAATTTATCCTGCGTCACTTTTCTCAAACGCTAATTAGTTCATAAACTCATCAAATGATTTTATCATCAAAATCCAAGATTCAACAATCTCCCCCTTTTTTATGATGACAATCAATTGATGATGGAGTTTTAACTAAACTCCTACTGTCTATATGTTATATTGAAATAAACTTAAATTCAAAAATTGATAGCTTTTTAATGCTAGACTTGAATTCAAGCTAAAATGAAATATCATCATATGCATAGTTAAAATATCATTACATATATTATATGCATCATCATAATATCGAAGTAATTATTATATGCATTATAATTTCAAATCATCATAAGATATTACATGCATAATTCTAAATCATCAAAGTTTCAAGTCATCGAAGAGTACAGTCAACTTCTCCCCCTTTGTCATCAACAAAAAAAATAAATGTGCAAGTTTTTATTCTCTTTAAGATATATAAACTAGCAAGTTTTGTTTCTCTTTGAGATGTGTAAGCTAGTAAGTTTTTGTTTCTCTTTGAGATGTGCAAGCTAGCAAGTTTTTTGCTTTTCTTTGCAATGTACAAACTAGCAAATTTTTTTGCTTCTCTTTATAATGTGCAAGCTAATAAGTTTTTGCTTCTCTTTATAATGTACAAGCTAGCAAGACTTTTTCTCCCTTTGTGATCAAAAGAAAGGGAAGGATACAATGGTATAATTTTTCTTTACAATGGTATAATTTTTCTTTTACATAAATATTCCAATCCTAACATAAGATATATAAGTCATAAATACAAAGGGATCAAATGAAATAAATAGATCTCAAGTTGTAAATATCGAGAAATCAAGATCATGATTTAGATAAATTTCCTCTTTAAACAGAAATCTCAAGTCAAGAATGTTGAGAAATCAAGAGAAAGATCATGATTCATTTGAAAAAATCTCCTCTTTAGTAAATAACAAGAAGAATCGTAGAAGAATAAATAATAAAAGATCTTGATTCATATAAAATAAATCTTAAGTTATAAATATCAAAAAATCAAGAGAAAGTTCATAATTCATTTGGATAAAACTCATTCAAATTTAATTTGTTAAATTCAAAATCATCATGAAAATCACTTTTCTTATATTCAAGAAATTCATTGAAAGCAATGTAGATAGATTCTTATAAGATTAAAAATAACTAAAGTTTTTTAGTTCAAATTTGTGTGGTTGATTTTATACTAGCATACCTTAATCTTTTATGTATCATCATTTAAAATTGAAAAACAATCTTTGTCATGAAAATCATTAAGATAAATGTTATTGCTTTTTAAAACATTCATAGAATTATTCTTATATTATATATAAGCACTAGATTTAAAGTTAACATTTTATTCCTTTATTATTGTTGTTTCAGTTAGTAAGCTTTGGGAAGTATGTTGGATCTCTGGTTATAAGCTTTGAGCATCTATTATTAAGATATTATTTTTGCTCATAGCTGTTGTTTAGAGACATACTTTAAGAAAGATAGGTTTCTTCTAGGTATCCATTTAACTTTGGGTCCTTCATGATTTGATCTACATATCTTAACTTTTAACATCAAATCATTTATGGTTCCTTTAGGAATCCAAATAAATTTGTGAGAGCTATATTTTTTAAATAAATATTTATAAGCATAATGTTCACATCTTTCATAAAAATTATATTTAACTTTATAAGGAACATGTAATGTTGAGTGTTTCTACTCACGAAGTCGATTTCCTCCTTTCTATGTACATGACTTTTATTATCAAGTATTATGTTTAATTATTTGTTGCTAATTTTAAAATTTTCTAATATTTGTTGTAATATCATATTATCCTTTTTAAATGAATCCAAATCTTTGTATTTAGTGTAAGAAATTAATATGCAATTGTCATACTCATTTTTTAATTTATCAAATTTACTAAAGAGAAAAACATGATCCTTTTTTAGTAATTTATATTTCTTACCAACTAATATAAGTTCATCATACAAATCATGAAATACATCAAGTAATTCATTATAAGGTAAAGAAGTTTTAGTTAAGTCACATACCACACCATTGAAAGCCATCAATGTGTAGTTCGCCACTTCATTTTCATTGGTTTGCTCTTCGTTTGATTTATTTCATATCAACTTGAATGCTTTCTTTTTATTTAGTTGCCTTTTCTTTAGTTGTGGATACTCATTTTTAAAATACCTTGACTTTTTTTACATTCATAGCAATTTATTATCCTTTTTAAATTTATTTTTATTCTTAAAATCTTATTTTATAGAATTTATTTTGTTCATTTTCATGAATTTTTTAAATTTTCTTGTGAAAAGTTTCAAGTTATCATCATTACCTAGCTTTCGCTCGAGTGGTATTCTTTGATTCTCAATGTAATATCTTTCCTATTCTTTGGAAGATTATTCTTTTGCTCATCATGTACTATGTAAGTTATTTCAAGGTCATTAATGGCCCTATGAGTTCCTCAAGAGGAAAGTTGTTCAAGTTTTTTGCTTCTTGAATTGCAGTTACTTTTGGATCCCAACTTTTTAAAAGGAATCTTAGAATTTTGCTAACAAGTTCAAGATTAGTAAAACATTTATCAAGAGCTTTCAAACCATTGATAACATTTATAAAATGAGTGTATATGTCACCAATGGTTTTGCTTGGCTTCATTTTAAATAATTCATAATTATGCACCAAGAGATTAATCTTAGATTTTTTTAACTCTATTTATGCCTTCATGAGTAACTTCAAGTGTGTGCCAAAAATTATATGTCGTTTCACATATAGAAACATAATTAAATTTATTTTTATCTAAAGCACAAGATAAGACGTTCATAGATTTTGCATTTAAAGAAAATATTTTCTTCTCCAGATCATTCCATTCATTCATTGGTCTATAGAATTTTTTGAAAATCACATTCAACGATATTCTACAAATTGAAATCCATAGAAGTCAAGAAAATCCACATTCGTATCTTTCAATAAGTGTAGTCCGTCCCACCAAACATAAAAGGATGAGTGATAGAGTAACCCTCTTGATTGCCAAAAAAATATCATTTAATCTCTCTTGGATGTTAAACCAATTAAGAGAACTTGGCTCTGATACCAACTGTTAGGTACTAAGAGGAGAGGGGGAGGGGTGAATTAGTATTTTTGAAAAGAAGGACCGATTTAAAAATTCATTCGATGAAACTATATCGAAAATGTATTTAAACTTAGAGTACAAGTAAGAGTAGTAAATAATTAAATCAATAAGTAATAGTAATGAAAATCATAAAAGGAAATACACACTAGATTTATAATGATTTGATCATTCTGACCTATGTTCGCTCCTGATTCCTCTTCACTCGAGACCACCGGCTTTTACTACCGATCTTATTTTTAATGGGCAAAGATAAACTACCTTTGTTATAACTCTTTTCTCTTTTTCACAAGCTTAGGAGAGAACATTTATAACTCTTTTTTACAACAAGTTCTCACACCTCCCTTAGAATGAACTCTAGACATGAGTAAGAGAGCACTCAATAATTTTTTGAGAGTTTATAACCTTAGAATCATAAGTTTTTCATTCTTTTTTCTTGTTTCCTTAAGCAAGAATGAGTGAGATATTTATAGACCCTAAATAGCTTAAAAAATAGAGCCAAAAATTTAAATTCCTAGGTTTTCAAGATACAGGTGGGACCACCGCTTGACAGCTTGTGCACTAGTGGTACCACAACCTGCTTGGGTGATACCACACCTGATATATCCTAGAAGATTATGTTCTAGTGGTACCACCGTTGACCCTAGCGGTATTACTATCGGGTTTTTTAAAAATATATATTTCATACTTTTTAGCTTACAGGCAATATCATTGTCTGACTTGGCAATACTACCATTTGACCAAACCTTAGGTTACTAAATTAGCCCTAATTTAGGCTTGATTTAGGCCCATTGGGCTTTTAATTAAGTCGACCTAGTTACACTCCAAAACTAATTTAATTACACTCTAAACAATTTCAATCAATGTATAGCAATTATAATCATGAAGCATACATTATCTGACATGTTATTTTTCATTCGGCACTTCGTCCTATGATATATTGTCCTTTTCTTCAACGTATTGCCCGACCTATTGGTATGTTGACCTCCCGTAACATCCGATCTTGGTGCAATGCCTGATCCATCTAGCTTGATGCTTGAACTCATGGCACGAAGTCCATCTCCTAGCATGTCGAGCAATCCTTCGGCCCGACGTCCAATCTTTTACATGATACTCTTTGGCCTAATGTTTGATTCTACTTCAATAATTTATCTTTCCATAATCGAAGTTTGTCTTGTGTCACTTTTCTCATACGCTCATTAGTTTATAAACTCATCAAATGATTTCATCATCAAAATCCGAGATTCAATAAGAGTGACCCTCTTTATTGCTAGAGAAAGCTATTTAATCTCTCTAGGATGCCAAACCAATTGAGAGAACTAGGCTTTAATACCAATTGTTAGGATCGTGAAGGCACTAGGGGCTGGGGGGGGAGGGGGAGTGGGCGATGAATCAATGCTATCAAAATAATGTTCTGATTTAAAAAATTTCATTCGATAAAACCCATATCGAAAATGTGTTTAACTAAAAATATAAGTAAAGATAGTGAATAAGTAAATCAGCAAATAATGACAAGACAAGGTGAGAAGAATGCAAACTAATTTATAGTAGTTCGGTCATCCCGACCTTTATCCACTCCCGATTCCTCTTCCTTTAAGGCCATCAGCTTTCATTACCAATTTTTTTTTCAATGAGCAAAGATCAACTACCCTTGTTACAACTCTTCTCCTTTTCATAATCTTAGGAGAGAACCTTTCCACCTTTTTTCCTCTTTTAATAGGCTTAAGAAAACCTTTACATAACTCTTTTATATAAGACCTCACACCTCCTTAGTATAACTTCTATACTCATTGAGGAAGAGACTCAACACTTTTCAAAAGAGTTTACAACACTTTTATGCTGAAAATTTTCTTCTACATTAAGCAAGCATGAGTGGGATATTTATAGACCCCAAATGACTTCAAAAATAAAGCAAAAAATTTAAATCCCTGAGTTTTCAGGGTGTTGGCGGTACTACTACCGGCGTAGGATGGTACTACCATCGATCAGAGTTCGAGAATCTGAGCTCTAGCGATACCACCATCGCCTTAAGCGGTACTACCATCAGAACTGATGGTACTAGTACTAAACTTCCTAAAAAAGCACAATCTGTGCTTTCTAGCTCTTAAGCGGTATCGTCGCTTGGGCCTGGTGATGCCACTGCCCAAACCAACCTCAGGTCATTGAATTGGCTTTGAATAGACCTAATTTGATCCTGGTTCAAGCCTAATGGGCTCCTAATCAAGTTGGTATAATTATACTCTAAAATTAGCTCAATTAAACTCAAAACGACTTTGATCAAGACTTAACAACTCTAATTACAATCATAAAGCCTTTAGCATATTGTCTAGCCTTTATTCGAACTTCAGGCACATTGTCTTTTCTATCAGCATATTGCCTAATCCATTAGCATTTGACCTCCCACAATATCCGTTCTTCTTGATACAATACTCGATCCTTCCGGCCCGATGTTTAAACTCATGGCAGAAGTCTATCCTTTGGCTTATCGACCAGTCATCTAGCCCAACGTCCAATCTCTGACATGATGCTCTTTGGCCCAACGTTTGATTCTCTTATTTCAACGATTTTCCTATTGATGGTTTAAGTCTATGTCGAAGTTTCTTCTGCATCACTTATCTCAAATGCTTATTATTCTATGAACTTATCAATTGATTTCATTATCAAAATCTAAGATTCAACAAGAAAATATCAATTGTAATTTACACTTGCAATTGTATTGCATATCATATTTAGAGAACGAGAATTAAAGTTTAATGTGTTGAATAGATGACAATAGCTCAATGATTGTATGAATTGAAATAAGTGTTGTTAACAATATTATAGATAAATATATATAATATATAATATATTTAATATATTTAATATATTTAAAATTTTAAAATAAATATGAGCTTACTTAATATAGAAGATAAGGAAAGGAACAAGCCAATAGTAATTTACAATTGCAATTATCTCAATTCTCACGGATGGCATGTGTTCTAAGGTTGATGAATTTCAGTAGCAGTGTAGATAATAATATGTTAAGAATATGAAAACCTCAAAGTAAGAATATAATAAAACTTACTTACACGTCATATATAGAAAATGAGAATCAAGGCTTTGTGCGCAGAGAGGGGAGTAATACCTCAACTAATGTATGAATTGAAATATGTCATTAAGATTATTATAAATAAATAAATAAATAAAATATATAATATAATATAAATAATTATATATAATATATAATTATTATATATACACATACATATATATATATATATAATGCACTTGAAGGTTAAATTAAATGTATAAAATGAATGTAATCCCTCTTTAGGTGGCTTTTCTAAAACTTAATTTACTAACACCTCGCAAGCTAATCTACAACAAGCATAATAATTGATATAGGTGTATTTAATCTGAACGTCAGATCAGTGGTAACATCCCACTAGTCCACTAGCTTATCACCCATGGAGATGTTCAGGATTCAGTAGGGATAATCTTTTATATTCATTTGTGATCTGTAGATGCTTGGGATGAGAAGAACATTCTCAACTGCATATTCTTTGCATTTAGGTCCTAGCTCGATATATTGTTAGCGTAAGACCGAGTTGCCGATAACAAGATTAGCAAAGTTATTATTAGCATTGAACACCATGATGTTCACCTTGCCATTATCATAAAACTCGAAGAGAGATTACAGGATAGAGGCCATGTAACATTGCTAAAATAAGGCTGTTATTTTTTTTTGGCACAAAATTGGATAGTGGCAACTTTATGGATTCTAAACGACCTATGGAAGTTGGCTATCAGTGCAATAATGATGGGCAGATTGTCCTTACCATGGAGATTGTCGCCCAAGCAAAAATCGATCATGGACTGTGATGGGTGAAATAAAAAGGATAGGTAACAAACAATAACTTTTGTATATGAATAAATACTAGCATGCTGTAACATAGCGGAATTAAACAGAAATCACAATCAAATAGAACAACAAGATTTACGTGGAAAACCCCTTCAACGTGAAGGGTAAAAACCACGGGGCAAACCAGAGAAAACCCACTATAGAAATAATGA
Source organism: Musa beccarii (assembly GCA_024322285.1). Classification (NCBI taxonomy): domain Eukaryota; kingdom Viridiplantae; phylum Streptophyta; class Magnoliopsida; order Zingiberales; family Musaceae; genus Musa; species Musa beccarii. Next base: position 48,707,445 of record CM044396.1, on the reverse strand, counting down.
ATGTACAATTCTCGAATCTCTTGCCCAAAACCCAAGCAACAATCACAAGAGAATAATTGGGATACAAGGATCACGTCATTGTGCACAATATCCAAAACCTCCTCAAGCAATCACAGAAGAATTCACTGAAGATCTGATCTAACATGAGATGAGAAACTGTTTGGATGAGTGAGAACAATTTTTATGTTTTCCTTGTCTTCTTCCCTTTCTTTTTCTCTTGTTTTTCTACCCTTTTCTCCTCTTTTTGAATCCCTAATGTCGCTGCGAAGATTCTGCCCTTTGCTGCGATGTTTGATTTATTTAATTCGCAGCCACCATTAGCCCCTATATATAATTAGGTTTATGTTAGGGTTTAGGAGAAATAAGAGGAGGGCTATGGGCTGCTAAAGCCCATATGGGTTGAACTGGGCTCTAAGCCCAACAGACTACTCGTCATTGGTCATTGTCATCTCCAATTTGACACCACATTCAACCTAGTTAACATACACGTTGGTGGATGTGGTGGATGGAGGGGAGTTAGTACTCAATAGTCTCTTCATTTGTTCTACCAAATAGCGCATACCCTAGTGGATGTGGGGATGGAGGGGAGTTAGTACTCGATATTATATTTGTTCATGCTACCATTGGCAAATGTTCTAAGCACTTATAAAGATTAAATTTCTTAAAGAATAAGTTTACTTGAATGTAAAGGAATTGAGTACCTTACCAAACACTTCAGAATTTGGGTTTGATTGTCCTATAAAGTTAGTGCCACTAAAGTTTTCTCTAATAGATTTAGAATAACTTGTAATCCATCTTTTGGTGGCCATTCCAAAACTTTGCCTTTTCATTACTGAGCTCACTTAATATAGAAGAAAAGAAAAAGAAAAAGGCAATAGTAATTTATGCTTGCAATTATATTGCACCTCGTGTTTAGAAAACGAGAATTAAGATTTAGTGTGTAGAGTAGGGGGCAATAGCTCAACGATTGCATGAACTGAAATAAGTGTTGTTAAGAATATTATAAATAAATATATAACATAATATAATATAAATATTTTACATGTAATATATAATTATTATAAATATATATTTTAGATACAAAATATATAATATATAATATATTATATATATTTAATATGAATATGAGCTCACTTAATATGGCAGACAAGGAAAGGAAGAAGCTAAAAGTAATTTACACAGGCAATTATCTCAATTCTCAAGGATGACATGTATGCAAAAGTTGATGAATTTGAGTAGCAATGTAGATAATAATATCTTAAGAATTTGAAAATCTTAAAGCAATAATATAATAAAACTTACTTGCACCTCATATTTAGAAAATGGGAATTAAGGTTTATTATGTAGAGTAGAGGGCAATAGCTCAACGAATGTATGAATTGAAATATGCATTGTTAAGTATATTATAAATAAATATATAATATATAATAAATAATATAAATTTAATATAAATATATATTATTATAAGTATGTATGTATGTATGTATCTATGTATGTATGTATCTATGTATCTATATATATGTATATATATATATATATATATATATATATATATACATATATATATATATATATATATATATATATATATATATATATATATATATATATATATATATGAATGTGTGTGTATATAGATATGTATGTATGTATGTATGTATATATATATATATAAATATATGTGTATATATATGTATATATATATATATATATGTATCTATATATATATATATATATATATGTATATACACATATATACATATATATATACATATATATATATATACATATATATATATGTATATATATGTATGTATATATATATATAAACATACATTTATATATGTATATATATATATATATATGTATATATATATACATATAATGCACTTGAAGGTTAAATTAAATTCATAAAATGAGTGTAATCCCTCTTTAGTTGGCCTTTCCAAAACTTAATTTCTAAACACTTCGTGTCAATATGCAACAGGTATAAGCATCGATGCAAGAGTATCTAGCCTGATCATTAGATCAGGCGGCAACGTCGCACAAGTCCATGGGCTCTTCACCTATTGAGATGTTCAGGATTCGATAGACCTAATCTTTTAGATTCAGTTGCGACTGGCAAATGCTTTAGATGAGAAGTCAATTCTCCGTCACATATTCTTTACATTTAGGTCACAACTTGACGTATTCTCGGCATAAGAGCGAGTTGTAGATGATGAGGTTGGCGAAGTTGTTGCTGGCATCAGACCCCATGATCTTCACCTTGCCATTATCATGAAACTCGTAGAGAGATTGTGGGATAGAGGCCATATGATAGTGCTAAATCTGGAGGCATTTTTTCCGGCACAGTTGGAGAGTGGTAGCTTTACGGGTTTTGGATGACTTGTGGAAGTTGGCCATTAGTGCAATAATGATGGGCAGATCGTCATTGCTGTGGAAATTGACGCTCACCTAGTCGGTCACGGACTGCTCGTCGTTGGTCAAGTCATCTCCCGTTTGACACCGCGTTCAACTGAGATAAAGTGTATGTGGTGGATGGAAGGTTGTAAATAGACAACATTCTCTATGTTCATTCAACCCGTTGTTGGTCACCGTCATCTCCAATTCGATGCCACGTCAAACTAAATAGTATACACCCACGTGGATGTGGCGGATAGAGGGGGAGTAAGTACTCAACATTGTATTTCTTCAAGCTACCATTGGCAAATGCTCAAAGCACTTATAGAGATCAAATTATTTGAAGAATAAGTTTCCTTGAATAATAAGGAATTGAGAAATCAAGCATGTAAAGGAACACTTTAGAATTTGGGTTTGATTGCCGCTAGAGAAAGTGCTGCTAAAGTTTTCTCCTGTAGATTTAGAAAGACTTGTTATCCATCTTTTGGTAGTCTTTTCATAACTGAGCTCACTTACAATGGAAGATAAGAACAGAAGAAGTCAATAGTAATTTACAATTGCAATTATATTGCATCTAATATTTAAAGAACAGAAATTAAGATTTAGTATGTAGAGTAGGGGGCAATAGCTCAACGATTGTGTGAATTGAAATAAGTGTTGTTAAGAATATTATAAAAAATAAATATATAATATAGTATAATATAAATATTTTATATGTAATATATAAATATTATAATATATATTTTAGATATAGAATATATAAAATATGATAAATATTATATATTTAATATATATAATATAAATATTAGCTCACTTAACATGGCAGATAAGGAAAGGAAGAAGCTAATAATAATTTACACTTGCAATTATCTCAATTCTCAAGGATGACATATATTTGAAGGTCGTTGAATTTTGCGTTGTAGTTTAGATAATAATATCTTAAGAATATGAAAACCTTAAAGTAATAATATAATTGATGAAAATCATCAACTTAGCAACCATACACCCCGATAGCTAAAGAGCTATGATACATATGGAATGCAAATTGACACCCTCCAATGAATTGAAACAAGGCGGATCGTTCAAGAATGAAGTAAGGGAAACTATTCTAATTACCTATCAATAGAAAATTGATAAAATAACTAGAATAGCACTTTGAATTCCCTTAAGACGCCACAAACTAACAAGTCTGATAAGTCAAAGGAAAAGCAAAGATTTGGGTTGAACGCCACAAGCAGAAAAGCCTGATAAGTTCTAAAGTTCATGCAAGAACTTAAAAACAAAACACTCACCGGTGTTGAAGAATTGTTATACTTCCCAATTGTCTTCCCTACACTTTGATTCAGCCTCATTTATATAGTATGAGGATAGTACAAAAGGAATGAATGCATTAAATAACATTTATATTCCTAATTCATGAATTTTGGTAAACATAGCTGAATAGACTTTTCTTCTTCAAGATGAGGTCTTTAACTTTGTCCTTCTCTCTTCATGATCAAGTTGATCATTTTAGGCTCTTCTTGTAACCTTAGAATCTTGATTGAGTCTTGACTAGCTTGATCCTTCCAAATGTTTTCCAATAAACAGGTTAAAGCTTCTTTCATCCTCTTAGCTTTAGCTCTCGTCATTGGTCCTCCATGAATAGTTAAAGGGTCTTTAATCGAATTATGATCAACTTGCGGGTTCATATCATTCCCCCTTTCCTGGAAAGGATTCGTCCTCGAATCATAGCCTCCATCACCTACATCAAACAAAGATAAATCAGAAACATTGAATGTTGCATTAATGTTGCCATACTCACCTGGTAGTTCCAGCTTATATGCATTGTCATTGATTTTTTGAATGACTTGAAATGGACCATCTCCTCTTGGCATTAGTTTAGACTTTCTATGACTAGGAAATCTTTCCTTCCTTAAGTGTACCCAAACCCAGTCACCAGGTTCGAACAATACTTGTTTTCGGCCTTTGTTGTGTTGTTTCTCATATTGTAGAGTTTTCTTTTCAATTTGTGTTCGGACTTTTTCATGCAATGCTTTGACAAAATCAGCTTTTTGCTTACCATCCAAATTAGCCTTTTCCAATGGTAAAGGTAGCAAATCCATAGGAGTTAATGGATTGAACCCATACACAACTTCAAATGGGGAATGGTTTGTTGTAGCATGTACACTTCTATTATAAGCAAACTCTACATGTGGCAAACACTCCTCCCAATTTTTAAAATTTTTTTGAATTATGGCCCTCAAAAGTGTTGATAAAGTTCGATTTACCACCTCCGTTTGTCCATCTGTTTATGGATGACAAGTGGTTGAATACAACAATCTTGTACCCAACTTACTCCAAAGTGTTCTCCAAAAGTGGCTAAGAAACTTCACATCTCTATCACTCACAATTGTCCTTGGGATGTCATGTAACCTCACAATTTCTTTGAAAAACAGTCCCGCAACATGTGTTGCATCATCTGTTTTATGGCAAGGAATGAAATGTGCCATCTTGCTAAACCTATCAACAACAACAAAAATAGAATCTCTCCCTCCTTTTGACCTAGGTAAACCTAAGACAAAGTCCATGGATATATCAACCCAAGATTCACTAGCTATAGGAAGTGGTGTATATAACCCATGAGGCATTACTTTAGATTTAGCTTGTTTACAAGTGATGCATTTTTCACACAATCTTTCAATATCCCTTTTCATGTGTGGCTAAAAGAAATGATCACTTAACACATCTAAAGTTTTTCTGACTCCAAAATGTCCCATTAAACCTCCACTATGTGCTTCTCTCACAAGTAATTCTCTCATTGAACATTGAGGAACACAGCTTGTTTTCTTTGAAAAGAAAACCATCATGCCTAAAGAACTTATCAAAACCCCCTTTTTCACATGCCCCATAAACATTAGCAAAATCATGGTCAGAATTATATAAATCTTTAATGTATTCAAAACCCAATAATTTTGCATCAAGTTTAGAAATTAGAGTATACCTTCTAGAAAGAGCATCGGCGACCACATTTTCTTTACCTTGTTTGTACTTGATGATGTATGGAAAGGATTCAATAAACTCTACCCATTTTGCATGCCTACGACTTAGCTTTCCTTGTCCTTTGAGATATTTCAAAGACTCATGATCGGTATGTATAATGAATTCCTTGTGTCAAAGATAGTGCTGCCATGTCTCTAACACTCTTACCAGAGCATAAAATTCTTTATCATATGTCGAGTAGTTAAGACTTGCTCCATTTAGCTTCTCACTAAAGAATGCAATGGGTCGACCCTCTTGTATTAAGATTCCTCCAATACCTATTCCACTCGCATCACACTCAATCTCAAAAGTTTTAGCAAAGTTAGGTAAAGCAAGCAAAGGTGTGAATCGAGTTTGTCTTTAAGCAAGTTAAAAGCATCATCTTGTTGTTTACCCCATCCGAATTCAATATTCTTTTGATGCATTCAGTTAATGGTGCAGCAATGGTAGAAAAATCTTTAATAAATCTTCTATAAAAGCTAGCAAGACCATGAAAACTTCTAACATCACTAACACTAGTGGGTTTTGGCCACTCTTTAATTACTTTTACTTTTTCTTGATCAACATGTATTCCTTTATCATTTACAACATATCCAAGAAAAGTAATTTCATTAGTGCAAAAAGTACATTTCTGTAGATTAGCATATAACTTTTCTTTTCTAAGCACATCAAAAATAGCTTTTAAATGTGTTACATGCTCATCTAAACTTTTGCTATACACAAGTATATCATCAAAATAAACCACTGCAAACTTTCCAATGTAAGCACGCAAAATATGGTTCATCAATCTCATAAAAGTGCTAGGTGCGTTAGTTAGGCCAAAAGGCATCACTAACCATTCATATAAACCATGTTTAGTTTTGAAAGCAGTTTTCCATTCATCACCTTCATGCATTCTTATTTGATGATATCCAGATTTTAAATCAATTTTTGAAAATAGACAAGGACCATACAATTCATCTAACATGTCATCTAGCCTAGGAATAGGATGTCGATACTTTACCGTGATTTTGTTGATAGCTCTGCAATCAACACACATTCTCCAAGATCCATCCTTTTTAGGCACCAAAAGAACAGGAACTGCACATGGACTCATGCTTTCTCGCACATACCCCTTTTCCATAAGCTCACTGACTTGCTTTTGGATTTCCTTGGTTTCTTCTGGGTTGCATCTATATGCTGGCTTATTTGGTATGCTTGCACCTGGAATGAAATCAATTTGATGCTCAATTCCTCTAATTGGTGGCAAACCATTGGGAACTTCTTCGGGAAAGATATCCTCATTTTCCTGCAAAAGATCAACAATAACACTAGGCAAACTTTTGTCAATTTTGTTAGAAGAAATCAAAATGTCCTTGCACATAAGTACAAGTAAAGGCTGCCTCATGGTTAAGGCCTTTTTTACATCACTCATTTTGGCATAAACACTCATTTTTCTTTCACTCAAGCCTTCCTTGTTTTCTCTCCCCTTGTGTTTCCCAATACTCTTATTTTTATCACTCATCTCATCTTTTTCTTTTTTCTCTCTTTCTTGCTCCCTCCCAAAAGTTTTGGTTAACGAAGACTCAAGCTCCTCATATTGTTGTTTTATGCGATCCGGTCTTCAAGAATTATCTTCGAGGCAACGGTCCAAGCTGATATTTCTGTCCATCCATGATCAAGGAATAACGATTCTTGAACCCATCATGTGTTACCCTACGATCATATTGCCATGGTCTCCCCAACAACATGTGACCAGCATACATAGGTACCACATCACACCAAACTTCATCCTTATATCTACCAATTGAAAAATGAACTAACACTTGCTGATTTACCTTTACTACACCACTATCATTCAACCATTGCAACTTGTAAGGTTTCGGATGTTTGATAGTAGGCAATTTCGCTTTCTCCACAAGCAAGGTACTTGCCACATTGGTACAACTTCCGCTATCAACAATCACATTGCACAACTTGTTAGCAATCAAACAATGAGTATGAAATAGATTTTCACGTTGTTCACCATGTTCATCATTTTTACTTTGCAAACTAAGTATGCGTTGAATAACCAAAATTTCACCTTTAGCATACTCTACGTCACTAGTATCCTTTGGAATGTCATCATCATCCTCTCTTTCACTTTCAGATTCTATATTCCCATCTTTTATAATCATAACTCTCTTATTTGGACATTCACGTGCTATATGTCCATGTCCAAGGCACTTAAAACACTTAATACCTCTACTTTGATTAGGTTGATTCTCACCTTTACCCTTGTTGCCAAATTCATTTTTGCCTTTAATTCCATCAATTTTAGGCTTAACAATGGGTTTATCATCCTTTTTACTCCAATTCTGTTTCCAAGATGAAGACGAATTTGAATAAGGTTTTGAATCATACCTTGTGCATTTTCTTTTAAGTTGTCTCTCAATCTTCATGGCCATATTCACCATATCCTCAATCTCCACATAATGCTGCAATTCCACAAGATCAGCAATGTTCTTGTTTAATCCACTCAGGAATCGAGTCATTTTAGCCTCACGGTCTTCCTCCACATTAGCTCTTATCATGGCTATCTCCATCTCTTTGTGATATTCATCAACACTCATGGAACCTTGTGTCAAAGTTTGCAGTCGTTGATGCAAATCCCGATAGTAATGACTTGGGACGAATCTTCTCCTCATGATTTGTTTCATCTCCAACCAAGTCTCTACGGGCCTTTCACCATTTCTACGCCTGTCTTTACATAATTGATCCCACCAAATTATAGCATAATCACAAAATTCAACAAAGCAGCTAATTTTACCTTTTTCTCTTGAGTAGTTGTGACATTCAAAGATCACTCCACTTTTCGTTCCCACTCCAAATAAGTATCTGGATTATTCTTTCCTTGAAAAGAAGGAATTTTCATTTTGATGCTGCCTATGTTTCTGTCCACACCATCAAAACGTCCTCTCCTAGTTTGTCTCGTAGGATTAACATCTTGACCAATTAGAGTGACTTGGTCATCGTCGAGGTCATCTCCGCCATTATATTCATCGTGGACGAATGTTGGTTGTCTCCTACGCCGTGGTTCACCTTCCAATCTATTAATTACATCATCATGCCTTTCTAGATGATCTCTTACATCTCCTATCACTTTGAACATACGTTCAAATTGTTGTTGCATTGCTTGAAGCAAAAGATCATTTGATGAAGAACTCGCTTCGTTTTCTTTAGACATGTTTGCAACCTGAAAAACAAAGTTAGAATAGCCTCACCAACACTCTCTCACGTGTTTCACTTAAGATTTGATTCACTCCACTCGTGTTTTCACATAATGTTTGGTTTTTCTCGATATTGATCTCACCACTCTTGCCTTTTACCTCTTGTTTTGTTCTTTGAGTTCTTAGATTAACTAAAAAAAACTTAAACAAACAATTCAGATTGTGACAATTCAAGGGTATTGAAATTGGACATAAAAGCAAAAAAAAAAAATGTAAGCCAAATTTATAGGAGTGTATGATGCACTTCAATGATAAGCAAAAATTTGAATTCAAGTATTTTTTGGAATGAAAAAAATTCCAAACCTAAAACAAGAATTCAAAATAATGAAGAAAGAATTCTGCAATTTGCATGAAGTCCCTGAATTCATAATTTATTTTTTTTAATTTCGATCTCTTTCTTTCTTTCCTTTTTTTTTACCTTTGATCTTCTCCTCTCTTTTTTTTTTCTTTGATCTTGCTTTCCTCTCTTTTTTTTACTTTTGATTTTCTCTCTCTCGTTTTTTTAACTTTCTGTTTCTTTTCTTTTTTTTTTGACGATAAAGTGAGGGGAAAAAATGAAAAACAAACATGATAGCACAAGAAACACAAAGAATAAGAAGAAAGGAAGAATAGCAATTATGGATATCGTGATAAGAGAATAGGGAAAAGTTAAAATATAACAAATAAATAGATAAGCAAACCTCAAACTTGAGCCGTGCTCTGATACCAAATGATGGAAATCATCAACTTAGCAACCATACACCCCGATAGCTAAAGAGCTATGATACATATGGAATGCAAATTGACACCCTCCAACGAATTGAAACAAGGCGGATCGTTCAAGAATGAAGTAAGGGAAACTATTCTAATTACCTATCAATAGAAAATTGATAAAATAACTAGAATAGCACTTTGAATTCCCTAAAGACGCCACAAACTAACAAGTCTGATAAGTCAAAGGAAAAGCAAAGATTTGGGTTGAACGCCACAAGCAGAAAAGCCTGATAAGTTCTAAAGTTCATGCAAGAACTTAAAAACAAAATACTCACCGGTGTTGAAGAATTGTTATACTTCCCAATTGTCTTCCCTACACTTTGATTCAGCCTCATTTATATAGTATGAGGATAGTACAAAAGGAATGAATGCATTAAATAATATTTATATTCCTAATTCATGAATTTTGGTAAACATAGCTGAATAGACTTTTCTTCTTCAAGATGAGGTCTTTAACTTTGTCCTTCTCTCTTCATGATCAAGTTGATCATTTTAGGCTCTTCTTGTAACCTTAGAATCTTGATTGAGTCTTGACTAGCTTGATCCTTCCAAATGTTTTCCAATAAACAGGTTAAAGCTTCTTTCATCCTCTTAGCTTTAGCTCTCGTCATTGGTCCTCCATGAATAGTTAAAGGGTCTTTAATCGAATTATGATCAACTTGCGGGTTCATATCAATAATAAAACTTACTCGCACCTCATATTATTAGGAGAATGTAATTTAGAGTTTAGTGTGTAGAGAGTGGGGGCACTAGTTCAAGGATTGTATAAATAAAATAAGCGATGTAAAAATATTATAAATAAATAAATATATAGAATACAAAATAAATATTTTATATGTAATTTATAAATATTATAAATATCTATTATATATATAGAATATATCTTTAATATAAATAAATAATATAATATATATAATGCACTTGAATATTAAATTAAAAACATAAAATGAATGTAATCCCTCTTTAAGTGGCTTTTCTAAAATTTAATTTTCTAACATTTCATGAGCCAATCTACAACAGGTATAAGTATCGATGCATTTATATCTAACTTAATCTTTAGATCGAGTGGCAACTTTTGACTGGTCCACAGGCTCATCACCCATTGAGATATCAAGATACAACAAGAATAATCTTTCATATTCAATTGCAATTGGTGTATGCTTGGGATGAGAAACGGATTCTCCACTGCATATTCTTTACATTCTTGTCTTAACTCGATGTATTATCATTATACAAGTAAGTTGCTTATGATGAGATTTGAGTAGTTATTGTTGGCATCGAACCCGATGACCTTCACCTTGCCATTATCATGAAACTCATAGAGGAAGTGAGGGATAGAGGCCATGTGATGGTGTTGAAGTAGGAGGCATATTTTTTTGACACACAATTGAAGAGTGGCTGCTTTACAGGTACCAGACGATTAGTGGATGTTGGCCAATAGTACACCAATGATGCGCATTTCGTCATTGCCATGGAGATTGTTGCTCACCCAGTCGATCATGAACTACTTGTCCTTGTACAACACCATCCCCAATTCAATGCCGCGTTCAACTCAATTAATGTATACACTAGTGGACGGGGTGGATAGAAGAGAGTTTGTACTCAACATTCTCTTCATTCATTCTACCCATTGTTGGTCGCCGTCATCTCCAATTTGATGCCATGTTCAAACTGAAGAGCGTACACCCTAGTGGATGTAGTGGATGGAGGGAGTTAATACTCATCATTATATTCGCTCAAGCTACCATTGACAAATGCTCAAAGTACTTATATATATCAAATTACTTAAAGAAAAAGTTTACTCGAATGATAAGGAATCGAGGAATCAAGTATGCAAAGAAACACCTCAAAATTCGGGTTTGATTGCCTCATATAGTCACTACTATTAAAGTTTTCTCTAATAGATTTAGAATAGCTTATAATTCATCTTTTGGGAGCCTTTCCAAAACTTTGCCTTTTCATTACTGAGGTAATTTATTATGAAAGAGGTGGAAAGAAAGAAACCAATAGTAATTTACACTTACAATTATATTGCACTTCATATTTAGAGAACATGAATTAACATTTTGTGTAGAATATAGGACAATAGCTCAACTATTGTTATGAATTCAAATAAGTATTAATAAGAATATTATAAATATATATAAGTATAATGTAATATATAATATAATATAAATATTTTTTTATGTAATATATAATTATTTCAAATATATATTTTAGGTATAGAATATAATATATAATATATAATATATAATATACATATTTATTATTTTTAATATAAATATGAGCTCACTTAATATTGAAGATAAGGTAAAGAAGAAGCCAATAGTAATTTTCAATGGCAACTATCAAAATTCTCAAGGTTGACATGTATTTGAAGGTTGGTGAATTTGAGTAGTAGTGTAGATAATAATATCTTAAGCATATAAAAACCTCAAAGAAATAATAAAATAAAATTTACTTGAACCTCATATTTAAAAACAATGGTAATTAAGGCTTAGTGTGTAGAGTAGGTGCCAATAGCTTAATGAATATATGAATTAAAATCTGCATTATTAAGAATATTATAAATAAATATATTTATAATATAATATTAATATTTTATATCTAAAATATAAATGTTACAAATATCTATTTTATATTTAGAATATAATATAACTTACTAGCACCTCATATTTAGAGAACAGGAATTAAGGTTTAGTGTGTAGAATAGGGGGAAATAGCTCAAGGATTATGTGAATAAAAATAAGTGATGTTAAGAATATTATAAATAAATAAATATTATACATATCTATTTTATATATAGATATATATAATATATAATATATATTATATATTTAATATAATATATATAATTATAAGTGTGTATTGTTTGTATGTTTGTTTGCATGTGTACATATACATATATATATATATATATATATATATATATATATATATATATATATATATATATATATAATGCACTTGAATATTAAAGTAAAAACATAAAATGAATGGAATCCCTCTTTACGTGGCTTTTCCAAAATTTAATTTCTCAACACTTCGTGAGCCAATCTGCAATAGGTATATGCATCAATGCATGTGTATCGAACTTAATCATAAGATTGAGTGGCAAATTCTGACTAATCCACATGCTCATCATCCATTGAGATATTTAGGATATGAAAAGCGTAATCTTTCATATTCAATTGAGATTGGTCGATGCTTATATATGAAAAAGCACGTTCTCTATCATATATTCTTTATATTCTTTTCCTAACTCAACGTATTATCATTATACAAGCAAGTTTCTAATGATGAAATCGATAAAGTTATAACTGGCATCGAACCCCAAGATCTTCACCATGCCATTATCATGAAACTCATGGTGGGAGTGAGGGATTGAGGTCATGTGACAGTGCTGAAGCAAGAGGCATGTGTTTTTGGCACACAATTGGAGAGTGGCGGTTTTACGAGTTATAGGCAATCGGTGGAAGTTGGCCAACAGTGCAACCATGGAGATTGTTGCTCACCCTGTTGGTCACGGACTACTTGTCCTTGGATAGTCATCTCCAATTCAACACCGCATTCAACTCAATTAACGTACACACTAGTGGATGTTACTCAACATTCTCTTTGTTCATTCTACCCATCTTTGGTCATTGTCATCTCCAATTGGATAATATGTTCAAACAAAATAGCATACACTCTAGTGGATGTGATTGATGGATTAGTTAATACTCATCGTTATATTCGTTGGCAAATGCTCAAAGTACTTATATAAATCAAATTATTTGAAGAAGAAGTTTATTCGAATGATAAGAAATCTCGGATTCAAGTATAAAGAAATACTTTGGAATTTATGTTTGATTTGATGGGATAAAAAAGACAACAAACAAAGAAAAACTTTTGTATAAGAACAAATACTAGTAGGCCGTAACACACAATAGAATTAAATGGAAATAACAATCTAACAGAACACCAAGATTTATGTGGAAAACCCCTTCAACGTAAGGGTAAAAACCATGGGGCAAATCAGAGAAAATCCACTATAGAAATAATAAATGTACAATTCTCAAAGTTTCTTGCCCAAAACCCAAGCAATAATCACAAGAGAATAATCGGGATACAGGGATCACATCATTGTGTACAATATCCAAAACCTCCCCAAGCAATCATAATAAAAATTCACTGTAGATCTAATCTAACCTGAGATGAGAAACTGTTTGGATGAATGAGAATAATTTCTGTGTTTTTCTTGACTTCTTCCCTTTCTTTTTCTCTTGTTTTTCTATCCTTTTCTTCTCTCTTTGAATCTCCTTTGCTACTGCGAAGTTTTGCCCTTTTGCTACAGTTTTCTCCTAATTTTTGCAACCACCATTAGTTCATATTTATAATTAGGATTTAGGTTAGAAAGGGTTAAGGAAACAAAAGGTGGGCTGTGGGCTGATAAAGCCCATATGGGCTGAATTAGGCTGTCAGCCTAATAACCTCTCCTTTCAGCTCATAAGAGAGGCTATCCCATGACTCCTTAGTGTAAATCCATGTCGACTAACTGTCGGTACATCTCCTACCTCTTTTTCGGTAAGGTTTTTGTCAACATATCTGCTACATTATTATTTGTATGAATTTTCTGAAGTTGCAACTGCTTCTCTTCAAGTACATTTCAAATCCAGTAGTATCTAATATCTATATGCTTTGACTTGGAATGAAAAGTTGGGTTCTTACATAAATAGATGACACTCTAATTGTCATAATACACCACATAGTTTTCCTGTTTCGGCCCTAATTCTTGTAAGAATTCTTTCATCCATAACATTTCTTTACAAACCTCTATAGCAGTAATATATTCTGCCTTTGTGGTGGAGAGAGCAATATACCTTTACAATTTAGATTACCATGACATAGCTCCCCCTGCAAAAGTAAGTACAAAACCTGATGTGGATTTCCTTGTATCAATATCTCTAGCCATATCTGCATTTGTGTAACCCGTTAGCATAGGTGGTCCACCTCCAAAGTTTAAACAAACCTTAAAGCGTGCTTTGAGATATCTTAAGATCCACTTCACTACTGCCCAGTGCTCTTTGCTTGGATTTGTAAAAAATCTGCTAGTAACACCCACTACATATGTAATGTTCAGCCTCGTATATACCATTGCATACATTAGACTTCCAACTACTGAAGCATAAAGAACTTTTTGCATTTTCTCCTTCTCCTCATCACTTGATGGACTATGTTCTGAGCATAACTTGAAGTGACCTGAAAGAGAAGAACTAATTGGCTTTACATTGCTCATACTGAACCTTTCTAATACCTTCTCGATGTACTTCTCTTGTGACAACTAAATCTTCTTATTTTTCTTGTCATAAGAAATATGCATGCCTAGTATTTGCTTTGCTAGCCCCATGTCCTTCATTACAAAGGACTCACTCGGTTCCTTCTTCAACCTGTCAATTGTACACATAACTTTCCTAAGGATAAGCATATCATCAATACAAAGTAAGAGAATAATAAAATCCTCACCAAACCGTTTGATGTACACACAATGATCTGAAGCCGTTCTTTTGTATCCATTTTTAGTTATAAATGAATCAAACTTTTTGTACCATTGTCTTGGAGCTTGCTTCAATCCATACAAACTCTTTTTTAACTTGCAGACAAAATTTTCTTTACCTTTGACTTTGAAACCTTCTGGTTGCTCCATATAAATTTCCTCCTCCAAATCACCATGAAGGAAAGCTATCTTCACATCTAATTGCTCCACCTATAAGTCCTAGCTAGTAACAATACCTAGAGCAACACGAATAGAAGATATTTTAATAACAGGAGAAAAAATCTCTTCAAAGTCAATACATTTCTTTTGACCAAAGCCTTTCACAACCAATCTGGCTTAGTACCTTGGTTGAGAACAATATTTTTAAGTCTTCAACCTGAAAACCCACTTGTTCTTTAAGGCCTTTATTCCCTATGGTAATTATACTAAATCATATGTGTGGTTCTTCTGTAGAGTATCCATCTCTTCCTGCATAGCAACTAGCCACTTCTTTTTCTACTCACTTTCAACTGCTTCCTGGTAACTCTCTGGTTCACCTATATCAGTAAGCATCACATACTCATCTGTAGAGTATCTTTTGGAAGGCTGACATTGTCTAGATGATCTTCTTAACTAAGGTTCTATGGGAAGTTGCTCCTCAACTTCTTCTTGCTCAACATGTCCTGCAGGAAGATGCCTATAGGTAGATTAATATATGGTTCTACACTATCTTCTTGCACATCTCTCCCATTCCCTAATATACTAGAGGAATAACTGAATCACAGTCTACTAATCCTTCTATAGAAGTCTTGGCTGGTGCCTCCTTCATATCCTCAAGGGTTTGATCCTTAAAAAAGACCACATATCTGCTTCTAAACACATTTTGCTTTTCTGGATCCCAAAGCCTGTAACCAAATTAATCATGTGAGTAGCCAAGAAAAATACATTCTTTTGTCTTACCATCTAGCTTGGACCTCTCATCGTTTGGAATATGTGCAAATGCACGATAACCAAACACTCTCAAGTGTCTATAGGAAACATCTTTCCCTAACCATACATGCTCTGCAACATCAGCATCTAGGGCTGTACAAGGAGATAAGTTGATTACATCAATTGTAGTCCTCAAAGCCTCATCCCAAAACCTTTTGAGTAGCTTTGCCTGTGAAAGCATACATATGATCTTTTCCATGATGGTGCGGTTCATCCTCTCTACAATTGCATTATGCTAAGGTGTACCAGGAACTGTCATCTCATGTTGGATGCCATGTGATCTGCAATAATCATTAAACAATCCTATATACTCACCACCATTATCTGATCTTATGCATTTCAATTGTCTTTCTGTCTCCCTTTCAACTCTAGCATGAAATTCTTTGAAGATATCAATAACCTAATCCTTGGTCTTCAAAGCATAAGCCTAAACTTTCCTGAAAAAATCATCTATAAAAGTAACAAAATAAAGTGCATCACCGATACCAGGAACATTAATATAACTATTAGGAGTTTTTGTCCTTAAAGGACCACATACATCTGTATAAACACGATCCAAGGCATACATTTTTCTAGACAAAGTAGGACTATCAAATGAAACTCTATGTTGTTTACCAGCTAAACAATCAATACAAGGGTTTAAACATATACTTCTGAGGTCAGGCAATACCTCTCTCTTGGAAAGAGCTGGCAGTCCCTTCTCACTCATGCATCCTAATCGCCTATGCCACAACTCTATGCTGAAGTCTTTCTCTATAGCATTTAGCTGCTCACCACAAGCTTTGGCCTGCAACCTGTATAAAGTGTGACATTTCTTTCCATTAGCTATAACAAGAGAACCCTTACTGAGTTTCCATTGTCTTTTGTGAAACCTACTATCATAATCTTCATTATCTAATCTTCCAACTGAGATTAAATTCAACCTCAAGTCAACCACATGCCTCACATCCTTAAGCACCAACTTACATCCAAGGTTGGTCTTTATATGGATGTCACCCATGCCAATGATGTCTGTTGTGTCATGGTTGCTCATCTTGATAATATCAAAATTTCCAGACCTATAGGTAGCAAAGAACTCCCTCCATGGTATAGCATGATAAGAAGCTTCTGTGTTAATTATCCACTCGGGATCCTGACACACACAAGAAAAAATATCATCAGAAGGGAACAAAATCAAATAATCACCAACTTGCACTATAGTTATGGTATTCTCTTTTGACTCTGTCGACTCCACTTATTTCCCCTTTTTCTTGCTCTTCTTAGGTTACTTACATTGATTCTTATAATATCCTTTCTCACCATAGTTATAGCAAACAATATCTTTTTTTGATCTTGACTTGCTTCTACCTATGCGTGAACTTCTTTTATCTTTAGACCTTGACCTTCCTCTGTTCTCCGAGATAAGTGCTTGTGAATCAATCTGAGATGCTGTTGAGTTCTTTCTTCTCAACTCCTCATTCAATAAACTGCTTGTTACTTGACTCATGGTGACAATACCATTTGGCGCAGAATTACTAAGGGAAACCACCAGTGTCTCCCAACTTTCTGGTAATGAACTGAGAAGTAATAATGCCTGCAACTCATCATCAAGAGACATTTTCATAGAAGATAACTGATTAGTAATACTCTGCATTTCATTCAAATGCTCAGCAATAGAAGCACCTTCTTTATATTTCAGGTTCACAAGTTTTCTAATAAAAAAGCTTTATTGCTAGTTGTTTTTCTTTCATAGAGACCTTCCAACTTTTTTCAAAGAGAATATGCAGAACTTTCAATAGAAACATGATGAAAGACACTATGATCGAGCCATTGTCGAATAAACCCAATCGTTTTTCGATCTAATCTCTTCCACTCATCATCTGTTATAGTTATAGATTTTTCACTATCCCCTTGCAAAGGTCCATACAAATCTTTGCAATATAAGAGAACTTCTATTCTTAGTTTCCATATCATCCAATTGTTTCCGTTCAAACTAATCATATGAGAAACACTACCGGCCTCCATGTTCAAACACAAAAATTAAATCACTAAAATTTTGCTTTGATACCAGTTGATGGGATAAAAAGGGGCAACAAACAAGGAAGAACTTTTGTATAAGAATAAATACTAGCAGGCCGTAACACACAGTAGAATTAAACGAAAATAACAATCCAACAGAATACCAAGATTTATGTGGAAAACCCCTTCAACGTGAAGGGTAAAAACCACGGGGTAAATCAGAGAAAATCCACTATAGAAATAATGAAAGTACAATTCTCAGAATTTCTTGCTCAAAACCCAAGCAATAATCACAAGAGAATAATTGAAATATAAAGATCACGTCACTGTGCATAATATCCAAAACCTCCCTAAGTAATCACAGTAAAAATTTACTGTAGATCTAATCTAACTTGAGATGAGAAACTGTTTGGATGAATGAGAACAATTTTTATGTTTTTTTGATTTTTTCCCTTTCTTTTTCTCTTGTTTTTCTATCATTTTCTCCTCTCTTTGAATCCCTTTTGCTTTTGTGAAGTTTCTACCCTTTTGCTATAGTTTTCTCCTAATTTTTGCAGTCACCATTAGCCCCTATTTATAATTAGAATTTAGGTTAGAAATGGTTTAGGAAACAAAAGATCGGTTGTGGGCTGATAAAGCCCATATGGGCTGAATTGGACTGTTAGCCCAACATGATTGTCCCATAGAGTGACTACTACTAAACTTTTCTCTAATAGATTTAGAATGACTTATAATCCATCTTTTAGGGGCCTTTTCATAACTTTACCTTTTTCATTATTGAGCTTGTATGGAAGAGATAGAAAGGAAGAAGCCAATAGTAATTTACACTTGCAATTATATTCTACCTCATATTTAGACAACGTGAATTAACATTTTGTGTGTAGAGTATAGGGCAATAGCTCAATGATTGTTATGAATTCAAATAAGTATTAATAAGAATATTATAAATATATATAGGTATAATATAATATATAATATAATGTAAATATTTTATATGTAATATAAAATTATTTCAAATATATATTTTAGTATAGAATATAATATATAATATATAATATACATATTTATTATTTTTAATATAAATATGAGTTCACTTAATATTGAAGATAAGGAAAAGAAGAAGCCAATAATAATTTTTAATAGAAATTTTCAAAATTCTCAAGGTTGACATGTATTTGAAGGTTGATGAATTTGAGTAGTTGTGTAGATAATAATATCTTAAGAATATAAAAACCTCAAAGTAATAATAATAAAATTTACTTGAACCTATAAATAAATATTACAAATATCTATTATATATATAGAATATAATAAAACTTATTCACACCTTATATTTAGAGAACATGGATTAAAAGCTTAGTGTGTAGAGTAGGGGGCAATAGCTCAATGATTGTATGAATTAAAATAAGTGATGTTAAGAATATTATAAATATATATATATATAATATAATATGAATATGTTATATGTAATATATAAATAATATAAATATCTATTATATATATATAATATATATAATACATATAATAAATAATATATATTTTATATAAATATATATGATTATAAGTGTGTATGTTTGTATGTATATATATATATATATATATATATATATATATATATATATATATACACATAATGCACTTGAATATTAAATTAATAACATAAAATGAATGTAATCCCTCTTTAGGAGGCCTTTCCAAAATTTAATTTTCTAACACTTTGTGGGCCAATTTGCAACAAGTACAAGCATTGATGCATTCGTATCTAACGTGATCGTTAGATCAAATTGTGACTTTTGACTAGTCTACAGACTCATCACTCTACGGATCAACTTTCATATTCAATTCCGATTGATGGATGCCAGGGATGAGAAGCGCATTCTCCACTTCATATTCTTTACATTCTTATCCTATCTCGACGTATTATCATTATATAAGCAAGTTACTAAAGATGAGATCAACAACGTTAATGCTGGCATCGAACCCCATGATCTTCACCTTGCCATTATCATGAAACTTGTAGAGAGGGTGAGGGATAGAGGCCATGTGATAGTGCCAAAACAAGAGGCTTGTTGTTTTGGCACACAATTGGAGAGTGGCTGCTTTATGAGTTCTAGACAACTGTTGGATGTTGGCCAATAGTGCACCAATGATGGGCATTTCATCATTGCCATGGAGTTTGTTGCTCACCTAGTCGATCAAGTACTACTCGTCCTTGTACAATGTCATCTCCAATTCAACACCACGTTCAACTCAATTTATGTACACACTGGTGTATGTGATGGATGGTGGGGAGTTTGTCCTCAATATTCTCAGTGTTTGTTCTATCCATCGTTGGTCACCATCATCTCCAATTCAATGTTGCATTCAAACTGAATAGCGTACACCCTAGTAGATGTAGTGGATGGAGGGGAGTTAATACATGACATTATATTCATTCAAGCTACCATTGGCAAATGCTCAGAGTACTTATAGTGATCAAATTACTTAATAAGTTTACTCGAATGATAAGGAATCGAGGAATGAGTATGCAAAGGAACACTTCAGAATTTGGGTTTGATTGTCCCATAGAGTGACTGCTACTAAAATTTTCTCTAATAGAATTAGAATGACTTGTGATCCATCTTTTGGGGGCCTTTCCAAAACTTTACCTTTTCATTACTGAGCTCACTTAATATGGAAGCAATGGAAAGGAAGAAGTCAATAGTAATTTAAACTTGCAATTATATTGCACCTCATTTTAAGAGAACATGTATTAACATTTTGTGTGTAGAGTAGAGGGTGATAACTGAACGATTGTTATAAATTGAAATAAGTATTATTAAGAATATTATAAGTATATATAGATTATATGATGTAATATATAATATAATGTAAATATTTTATATACTTATTTATTATATTTAATATAAATATGAGCTCACTTAATATTGATGATAAGGAAAAGAAGAAGCCAATACTAATTTTTAATAGCAATTAACAAAATTCTCAAGATTAACATTGTTGAATTCCAGATTTTGAAGATAGAATCAATTGATGAGTTTACGATCTAATTTGTGTATTGAGATAAGTGATGTAGGACTAACTTCGATTAGAAAAGATAAAACAATTAAAGTAAGAAGAATCAGACATTGGGCCGGAGTCAGAAATCAGGCATCGGGCCAGAAGAATCGGACATTGCGCTAAGATCGGATGTTGCGGAAGTCAACATGCTAATGGATCAAGCGATACGCGAAGGTTCGGATGACGTGTCAAAAGTTCGCTGGGAGCTCGGATGAACCAATGACATGTCGAACAACTTACATTTGTGTATTATAATTATTTAGATCTTAATTATCGTAGTTAGGTCTTAAATGGAGTTAATTTTAGGTATAACTTTACTAACTCAATTAGGGGTCCATGGGGCCTAAATTGAGACTAATTTGATCTTATTGGGAGGCCCATTCGATGACTCATAGAGTTGGTCAAGCGGTGGCATTGCCAAACTGGCAGGGGCACCACCCAGTTTGGGCAGTGGTACCGCCAACATTAAAGCTAGCAGGCAATGGTACCACCCAGGCTGATGGTAGTACGTCTAGAGACCCTATTTTCAGGATGTTGTAAGCGGTAGTACTGCATAGTGCAGGTGGTGATACCACGCATACCCGAAAGATCCAAAAATTTAAATTTTGGCTTCATTTTTGAAGTCATTTGAGGCCTATAAATACTCTACTCATCCCTACTGGGATTACATAAGAAAGAGTAAATTAAAACTCTAGTGAATCAAAGTTACAATCTTGAAAAGTGTTGAGTGTTCCTCCCCTCTTGAAAGATTTAGAATTCTATCTAAGGAAGGTATGAAACTTGTAGAGGTTATCTCTTAAACCTATAAAAGAAAAAAAGAGTTATAAAAGGGTGGTTGATCTTTGTCCATTGAAAGAAGATTGTTAGTGAAAACTAATGACCTCAATGGAGGAGGAATCAGGAGTGGACATAGATCAAAGGACCGAACTACTATAAATCCAGTGTGCTATTTTTCCTGTGTTTTTCAGTCTTATTGCTTGTTAGGATAGTTGCTCAATACTTTTACTTACATTTCAAGTCAAAATGCATTTCCAATATGTTTCATCGAATAAAATTTTCAAATCGATATAATTTTCTGAAAGTACTAATTCATTGCCCCCCTAGTGCTACTATGATTCTAACAATTGATATTTCTTTCCATTAGTTTAACACCCAAGGGAGACTAAATGACTTTTGTTGGTAATCTAGAGGGTCATTCTATTACTCATCCTCCTATGTTCAATGTGACGGACTACACTTATTAGAAAACACGTATGCAGATTTTCTTGATTTTTATATATTTTGATATATAGAATGTGATTGAAAGTGGTTTTTAAATGTCTTCTAAACCAATGAACGAATAAAATGATTTGAAAAAGAAAACTTTTTCTTTGAATGCTAAAGCGATGAACGCTTTGTTTTGTGCTTTAGATAAAAATAAATTTAATCGAGTTTCTATATGCGAAACTACACATGATATTTGACATACATTTAAAGTCACACATAAAGGCACAAATAGAGTAAAAGAGTCTAAAATTAATCTTTTAGTATATAATTATGAGTTGTTTCGAATGAAACTAAGCGAAACCATAGGAGACATGTACATCCGTTTTACAAATGTCGTCAATAGTTTAAAAGCACTTGGTAAAAATTTTTCTAACCTTGAACTTCTAAATAAAATACTAAGATCCTTTCTAAAAAGTTAGGATCCAAAAGTAACAGTAATACAAGAAGCAAAGAATTTGAATAATTTTTCACTTGAAAAACTTATCGAGTCTTTAATAACCTAAGAAATAACATGTATGATACATGATGAACATGAGAACAACCTTCCAAAGAATAGGAAAGACATGACACTTAGAACCAAAGAAGACCACTAGGGAGAAAACTTAAGTGATGATGATGATCATAATGACTTGGCACTTCTTATAAGAAAATTTAAAAAATTCTTAAAAAGAAACAAAACAAAATAAGACATAAGAATAAAAATGAACTTTAAAAGGACACAATAATATTCTATGAATGTAAAAAGCTAGGGCGCTTAAAAAATATATATTCCCAAGTAAAGAAGAAGCTACTAAAATAAAAACACTGAAGATAACTTGGGATGATTCGAGTGCATCTGAAGACGAGGAGCCAATTAATAAAGAAGAAGTTGCAAACTATGCATTAATGACATTTGGAAATGAGATATGTAACTCAAACGAATCTTTTTTATCCTATGATAAATTATTTAATGATTTTCATGAATTTGAATTAGTTGGTAAAAAATATAATTTGTTAAAAAAGGATCATGCTTCTCTTTCTAGTGAACTTAAAAATCTAAAAAATAAGCATGACAATTACATGTTATCTCCTTGCACTAAGTGTGAAGAGTTAGATACACTTAAGAAGAAAAATATTTTACTACAAGAAATATTAAAAAAAATTAAAATAGGTAGCAAATCTTTAAACATCATCCTTGCTAACAAATGTCATGTACAAAGAAAAGTAAGAATCAACTTGGTGAGTAGCAACACTTAACATAAGCCAACTATATTTGTTAAAGGACCCACATTATATGTTTTCTCTGAAAATAAATATAATTTTTGTGGTAGATATGGACATTATGCCTATAGATATTCATTTGAAAAATATAGTTCACACAAATTAGTTCGGATTCCTAAAGAAATCATAAATAAGATCGAAGAGTCTTGATACTCTTTCCAATTTGAACCTCTACTTCATTCTCATTCTCCCTGAATTTCTCAAGGCTTCGGACTTGTACTTCATCAAGTATATATGTTCGTACCTAGAGAAATTGTCAGTAAAAATAATAAAGTAGGAATAACCACTGATGGCCTGAGTTGACATGGGACCATATACATCACTATGTATGAGTACCAACAACTCGGTGGCTCTTTTTTCAGTTCCACTAAATGGAGAGTTAGTCATTTTTCTATGAAAGCAAGGTTCGTAAGTCACATATGACTCATAGTCAAATGGATCTAGGTATCCATCTATCAGTAACTTTTGAATCATTCCCTCATAGATATGACCTAGCCTACAATGCCATAGGTTTGCACTGTTCACCTCATCTCGTTTCCTCTTGGACTCACCGACACTCATGATATGTGGAGTAGTTCCTAGCATAATCAAAACATTATGCAATGTTCATCTCGTGATGATCTTATCTTCCTCAATAGTTGAACAACTATTATTCTTAAAAACTACTTTATAACCATTCAATGTTAAACATAAAATGAAAATAATATTTTTGATGATAGAGAGAACAAAATAACATGCATCTAATGCAATAGTAGCTCCACCAGGCAATTGTAGAGTGACCTCGCTAATAGCAATAGCAACAACTCTTACTTCATTGCCTATCTTGATGTCCATCTTACCTCTCATCAATCTCCTACATCTTGCCAGAACCTGCAATGAATTATAAATATGATAAATACTATCGGTATCCAATACCTATGTGTTATCATATGAGTCTAACAGATAGAGACTAATCATGAATACATATTTGAAGCTTCTCTAAGCTTCTATTTCGCCTTTTCTGTAATGTACTCTTTATAGTTTCTCTTCTAGTGTCCATCTTTGTCATAGTGGAAGCAATGGCTTTTGTCCTTTACCGGGTCTTTAGCAACCTTTGCCTTACCTAGTCTACCCTTGCCTTTGCCCTTCTCCAGGGGCTTTTGTGTCTTCCTTTTCTTTCTGGTCTTACTAGCATAGAAAACTATGAAAAGGAATCTAAAAGGGACTAAAGTACAAGATCCACACACAAGTTATCCTCTAGGATCATTCCTAGACTTGTGAGTTTCTCTATTCACTCAATCATCTTAAGGATACAGTTCTAAACCAGTGTCCCCTCAGTTATCCTGCTGTGGAAGAGACTCTTTGATATCTCATATTGTTGAGTTCTTTCCTGTTCCTCGAGCAATTTATAGAGATGCAGGAGTATAGATCTACCATCTATCTTTTCATGTTGTCTCTATAACTCGGGAGTCATGGAGCCCAACGTAACATTGAGTAAGAGTGGAGTCATTTGTATACTTCACGTAGCGAGTGATCTCATCTTCGCTTGCCCCTTCCTTAGGCGTAGGCTTCACTATATCAAGGACATATGCGATTTTCTCCATCATAAGAATGATTCTCAGCTTGTGAAGCCAATCTGTATAATTTGAACCAGTGAGGCAGTTGGCATCAAGTATGCCACATAGAGAGTCTAATGGCGATATTTTCTAAAATCAAAGATGCAGCAAAAATAAATAATATTCAGATTTTACAGAAATATAAATAATTAAGATATGGATTTCTATCTTGATGTGCTCCCACTATTTTTCTAGTGAGTCACGTGACACCCTCAGCATGTGAAATGAAAATCTCCGACAGACTTCTACTGGGGATCGAGATCCAATCAACATCTTGGTATAACCTGGAGGGACTCGACCAATCACACTAAGCCCAAAAGGTAGGCAACTCTTGTTGATCACAACTCCTTGTGATTCCCGTCCTATTCGACCTCTGAACCACTATGGCATTGAGGGACTCGACCAACCATGATGTTTGGTTAAGTCATCACCATCGTTACAAGATGAGTCTGATTCAATGATATACCCTCGAGGGACTCGACCAAGCATACCATGTCCTCAGGTCACCGATGACATCTCTAGGTCATAGATAAGATAGCGAATCGCTATATAGGTAAGTCTCGAGCGACTCGACTAACTCAACGTATACCGGGAATCGGTTCCTACCTATAACGATGGAAGGTCACGTGAGTCAATCTAATTGCCTCTCGTTTACCGACTTAATATTATCGAGGAAGGGGATTTTGATTCGATCTCCTAATATAGCGTGTCGCACATGTATATATTTAATATATATCTACATCGCATGCATATATATATATATCTAGTAGGTGTATAAGCAATCACACATCACATGAGTAATCACACCAGATGATCATGGACCACATCCTAATGTGATCAAGCTTGAGCCAATAGGCGTAATCACTCACATCAAGATATATGTGTGCATCAGCGTATCTCCATGCCTTGTGATCGTCCATCTCGCTTCGTCGATTCCGTCGTCATCTCAACGCATCTCCATGTGTCAAATCATCCATCTCGGCCTTGTGGGCCTGCTATCGCTTCCACGCTCTCACTGCGCCATCTCGTGTAATTACAACATAATTACAAGCGTGTAGGCCTGATAATAAATGAGGAAAATAGAGGCTCATAGGCCCCAATAATAATAATGATCACATCATATATATATACATCACATCACACGGTCCATGATCATCTGTCCACATCATACATCATACATCACATGTATATGTTATTATGTAGGACTACTAGATAAATAATAATAGTTAATTAAATATTTTAATTAACTAATATTTTTATGAAAATAAAGATATACAAAGAATTTTATAAATTTTGAAGGGCATTTTGGTCATTTGACCAGAATGGAGAAAATCAAATTTTTAAAAATTTTCAAGGGAAAAACTATCTTTTTCCTAGAAAAAACCCTAGCTCCATCTCCTTCTGCTTTTATTTTAGTTATTTGGCCAGAAAGGACAAAATCAAAATTTTAAAAATTCTCAAGGGCAAAACTATCTTTTGCCTAGAAAAACCCTAGCTCCCTCTCCCTCTGCTTTCTGCAGCTGAGCGCTACCCCCGCGGTTGGCGCTGCCTTACGGGCATTGGCCACCCTTGCGGGTAGGTTGCCCGCAAGGCCTTGTGGGCGCTACCCGCCCCTTGCGGGCAGGCTGCCTGCGGGGACCTACCTATAGCCCGTAGGCCGTCGGTTGTTGGCTACCGCCTACACACAGGTCACCAGCCGTTGACTACCACCTGCATGAAGATGGCAGCCGAGGCTGCCATCCGCAAGGGCAACAACAGTTGCTGCCCTTTTCCACATTTGCGTCAATGATTTTGACGTCAAAAGCCAATCTAAATCATGACACATGCAGTTAAAATCTGATTTTGGCACAACCAACTTGGCTCTGATACCACTGTTAGGAAGTCCAGGGATGACATCACATGCATAGCGGAAGAACAGAAAATAAAAATCTTGAATTCTCTCGAAAAGATTCATCATCGTGCGAAGATCGGTGCGCAAAGATAAATTCGTAAATCCAAAAACTACGTGTATGAAGAAGTTAGTACCTATTAGGATCTGAGCGGAACTAAGAGAGGGGGTGAAATAGTGTAGTGGATAAAAATTGTACTTTTGAAATCAATTTCGGAAAGTTGTTAGTAGAGAAATTTCGATCCGACGAAAAATATTTTGGCAAAATAATTCAAGTGAATGCTATCGAAAGTAGAAAGGAGAAATCGAGAGATCACAACAAGTACGCAGCGATGTATAGTGGTTTGGTCAAATGACCTACGTCCACTTCTGAAACCTCCTCCGATGAGGTTTCCAACTTCCACTATCAAATCTTTTTGAAGGGGAAGGACCAAGCACTCCTTTTACAAACTTTTACAAGTGGTTTACACTCTTACAGAATTTTGATAAAGTAAAATATGGGAGGTGAACACTCAAGCTATCGAATGCGTTTTTGCTATAGCTATGACTCAGTTTTTATCACTTCTCAATTATATTTTGTCAGCTGAAAAGAGAGGGGTATTTATAGACTCAATTGGCTTCAGAATTAGAGCCAAAAAAGTTACATCTCAGATTTTAGGATACTGGTAGTACCATCGTCAGTTGACCTTACTTTGTCAGTGTACCGAGTTATACCACTACCTAGTCTGGAGGTACTACCGCCTGATAAGGTCCTCGATCTTTGTGGACTGGCGGTACCATCGTTTGTCAAGCGGTACCACCGTTGATAAGTAATAACTGTCAACGGTACCACCACCCAGACCACCTGGGAATTAGTTCCTAGGGCATTGCCACCGCCCTGGTCTGGCGGTGCCATCGCCAGACCTGGTCCAGCACTGCTTAATGGGCCTTGAATCAGGCCCAATTCAGTCCAATTAAGACCTAATTGGTCCCTACTAGGATTAATCAAGATTATCACCTAATCGTAACCCTAATTACGTGCTAACTACAAAGTTGAAAACATATTCTAAGTAAAAACTAAAACGGCACATTGAGTTTTCTTCTGGCGAGCTTCTGGTGAATATTCGGCAGACTTCCGACATACCTTCAGATTTCTTCCGATGGACTCCTAGCAGGCTCCCAAACTTTATGGCGAGTTCCACGAATCTTTGGCAAGCTTTCGAACCTTCTCGGTGAGCTTTGCGAACCACCAACGGTCTTTCTGACGATCTTTCCGGTGAACTTCCGAAACCTTCGGTAATTTCCTGATTCATTCTCGGTTGGTTCCAACAGCACTTCCGATGATCCTTCGGACTTCCGATGAACTCTCAAACTCTTAATGTACTTGACTCTAGCAATTTGCTTTATATCTTCATTTCTATCGTAGTTAATCCTGTACATTTATCTCAATAATATAGATTAGATTAAATAACCTATCAATTGACTTCATCATCAAAATCTGAGATTTAACAATCTCTCCCTTTTTGATGATGATAATCAATTGATGATGGAGTTAACATTGACTCCCCCTATCTACATACAATATTATGAGAAAGAAAATACTTGAATTCAATCTCCTTGAATTCAAGCCGAAACCAATAAATTGCATCCGTTGAACTTATCATCACGCTCAAGAAGCATGAACTTTCATTCATAAATATGAAACTTCGTATTTTCCTCAATTGAAAATGATGTCAAGTAATGACACCCATTTTCAAGTTCAATGTCGAATGATGATAGACATTTATCATTTCGACAAATGATACCAATTATAACTTGAAATACAACGAGGATAAAATGATATGAATATAAAATGCACAAATGCAAGGCATGATATCATTTTGCGATACATCATCAAAAGAAATGATAATTTATCATATCAATGAAAGAAACCAACTTTAAACATGATATGATAACAATTTTTTAAAAATTTTAAAAATTTATATGTTAAGCATGTATGAACCATTTGCGATACACATGATACATTGTGATACACTTCAAATTTTATTGCAATGCTTTTAAGGATAGCAACCAATCTTTGAGACCAAGCATGGCAAAAGCAATTATATTGCAATACATATAAGACATTTATCATTCCATCAAGTTATTATGATATGATATGATATGATACATCAAATCATCAATTCATTTTGCCGTATTCTTCTTAATACGATACATGTAAGGCATTTATCAAGTCATCAATTTATTTTGTCACATTCTTCTCCCCCTTTGTCATCAATAAAAAGGAAGTGAATCTTAATTATGAAAAAAAAAAGATGGCAAAAAGAGACGGATAAACCCGGAAAGTGATTTGATCATTCTTATTAAAATTCATGTCTATGAAATCATAGGCTAGATTATTGAGGCCAAAATACATTAGAATTTGTAAGTGCTCATGAAAGATTCATACATGAAAAAAAAAAGGGTAGACAGTTCAAGATGCAATTTTGATTGAAAAATTCAAGCATAAGATCGTAAAGTGGAAGGATAGATCATTGAAGCTAAGTCATTTATTAAACATAGCATCAAGAGCTCATGTCATTTATGAGAGAGAGAGAGAGAGAGAGAGAGAGATCATTTTAGTTCAAAAATCATGAAAATGGTTCAACTTGGTATTACAAATTCATGAAGTGGAGTACATCAATATCAAAAGTTTCATAAAGAAAGATTCAACTTGGCATTCATAAGAATTCATGAGGTGGAAGATAAAAGAATCAAGTTATAGAAGCTCAAGACTTAAAGATTAGCATAAGAGTTAAGAATGAAGTCTGAAGAGAGTATTCATATATTAAGTACTTAAGAGCTTCTTTTTTTTTATGCAAAGTTCATGACATTAATATACATATAGTTTCATATGTCAATCTTCAAATGATATGAAAATATTGAAAGTCATGAAATCCATTTAATCATCCCAATAGAGGTAGAGGGAGTATAAAACCAATTTTACCACATCATAAAAAGGGCATGTTATTACTTAAAACTCATCAATCGAAGAAGGAGGAGTATCAAAATATTACAATCGAAGAAAGAGAAAAATGAGAGCTTCATTCAAAATATAATATTATAAAGATGTCATCCAAAAACAAAGAGATAATATCAAGGTGAGACTATGAAAACTGAAGTTAAAAAATCTCAAAAAAGAAACATACAACATATTCATACATTAGGACAATTTAACATACCTAATTCTCTTCTAATAAAGTCAAATTGTTCTTCATTTAAAGGTTTTGTGGAGATATCAGCTAATTGATATTTTGTATCAATATATTCTAGAATAACATCATTATTATTTATATGATCTTGTATACAGTGATGCCTAATGTCAACATGTTTAGTTCTAGAGTGTTGAATGGGATTTTTTATTAAGAAAATAGCACTTGTGTTATCACATTTTATGGGAATATTTTTAAATAAATTCCAGTCTTCTAAAGTATTTTTCATCCAAACAACTTATGCACAACATGCGCTTGCGGCAATATATTTGGCTTCGGCCGTAGATAGTGCAATCAAGTTTTATTTCTTGGAAGTCCAAAAACACGTGTATGTCCTAAAAATTGGCATGTTCTGGATATACCTTTTCTATCTATTCTACATCCATCAAAATCTGCATCCATATAAGCTTTTAAATCAAAGTTATCGGATTTTGGATACCATAATCCTAGGTTAGGAGTTTCTTTAAGATATCTAAGGATTCTTTTAATGGCTTTAAGGTGAGATAACTTAGGGTTAGCTTGAAATCTTACATAAAGTTCTACACTAAACATGATATCTGGTCTAGTTGCGGTGAGGTAGAGTAAACTACTTATCATTCCCCTATATGTTTTTTTATCAAAATTTTCTCCACTTTCATCCATGTCTAACTTAGTGGAAGTACTTATAGGAATGTTTATAGCTTTTGAGCCATTCATGTTAAATCATTTTAACAATTCTAATGTATATTTAGTTTGATTAAGAAATATACCATCACTAAGTTATTCAATTTGTAATCCTAAAAAGAAGGTTAGTTCACCCATAAGACTCATTTCAAATTCATGACTCATACACTTGACAAATGATTTACATAGTGATTCATTAGTAGAACCAAAAATAATATCATCAACATAAAATTGAACAATAAGAAAATTATTTTCAAAATGTTTAACAAACAATGTTGTATCGATCTTGCCTTTAGTAAAATTATTTAAAATTAGAAATGAGCTAAGTCTCTCATACCAAGCCCTTGGGGCATGTTTTAACCTGTAGAGAGCCTTAGTCAATTTAAATACATGATTAAAAAAAAGATTTTTTAAAATCGGGCAGTTGTTCAACAAACACTTCTTTGGAAATAAAACCATTTAAGAAAGCACTTTTAATATCCATTTGAAACAACTTAAAATTATTACTACTAGCATAGGTAAGGAGCATCCTAATGGCTTCTAATCCTGCCACAAGAGCGAAGGTTTCTTTGTAATTGATACCTTCTTCTTGGTTGAAATCTTTGGCCACTAATCTAGCCTTGTTTCTAACCATGATACTGAATTCATCTTGCTTATTTCTAAAGACCCATTTAGTACATATAATTAAATGGTCACAAGGCCTAGGAATAAGCTTCCACACCTCATTCCTCTCAAATTGGTTCAATTCTTCTTGCATTACGATAACCCAAGAATCATCTTTCAAGGCAATGCATTTAGGTTCAATTTGAGAAAGAAAAGCGGTGTTGGCATAAAAATTTTTAAAAGAGGAATGAGTTTGAACCCCTTTTAATGTGTCTCCTATAATTAGCTCCTTAGGATGGGCATCTATATACTTCCATTCCTTAGGTAAGGAAATTTAGAAAGAAGATGCATCCAAGTTGCTATTTTGAGGAGAAGGTTCATTCAAATTCAAACCATTAAAACCAAGATCATTATCAAAATCATTTTTCTTCAATTCAAAAACTTTATTGAAAACTACATGAATAGACTCTTCTATAACCAAGGTTCTTTTGTTGAAAATATAAAAAGCTTTAGAAATAGAAGAGTAACCAAGAAAGATGCCTTCATCAGATTTTGCATCGAATTTACATAAGGCATCCTTTTCATTCAAGATAAAGCATTTGCAACCAAAAACTTTAAAATCAGAAACGTTTGGTTTTTTATTATTCCATAATTTATAAGGAGTTTTGGATGGAGATGGTCTTATTAAAACCCTATTCATGATATAGCAAGCCATAGTAATGGCTTCGACCCAAAAATATTTGGGTAAACTATGTTCATTTAACACGGTTCTTGCCATTTCTTGTAAATTTCTATTCTTTCTTTCTTCTACTCTATTTTGTTAAGGATTCCTCAAAGTAGAGAAGCTGTGGTTATAACCACTTGATTCACAAAAATTTTAGAAGTCACGGTTTTAAAATTTACCACCATGATCACTCCAAATCAATGAAGTCATGAAACCGTTTTTGTTTTGAGCAAGTTTACAAAATTTAGAGAAACATTTAAAGCAATCACTTTTGTGAGCCAAGAAATAGGTCCAAGTGTATCTACTATAGTCATCTACAATTACAAATGCATATTTGCTACCTCCTAGGCTCGTTGTGTCAGTTGGTTCAAATAAATCCATATGGATCAATTGTAATGGTCTAGAAGTGCTTATTTAGTTCTTTGGTTTGAAACTACTTTTTATTTATTTTCCTAATTGACAAGCATCACATGCTTTGTCTTTAATGAACTTGACATTAGGAATGCCTCTTACTATTGAATCTCGGATTTTAATGATGAAACTAATTGATTATGTTTTATTTTCTAACTGCGTTTTGAGTTACGCAAGTCTACTATAGATCAGGATTAGACAGTTGACACTGGAGGAATTGACGTTGCGCCGGGTGATCACATCAGGATA
This sequence comes from Musa beccarii, assembly GCA_024322285.1. Classification (NCBI taxonomy): domain Eukaryota; kingdom Viridiplantae; phylum Streptophyta; class Magnoliopsida; order Zingiberales; family Musaceae; genus Musa; species Musa beccarii. The sequence continues at coordinate 48,674,574 of CM044396.1, read as the reverse complement.
TTAGATATCGAGCCGGAGGTTCGGTCAACAATCGGTAGAAGGCTTCGGACGTCAGGTATCGGGCCAAAAAGAGTGGAGTTGCGCCAAGGATATCGGGGTTATGGAAGTCAACTACCGATTGGGCAACAAGCCGCAAGAGAGGATGATGCACTGAAGAATCGGACGAAGCGCCGACCAATGACGTGCCGAGCAACTGAATGTCAATTTGCGTTGTAATAACTATTTAGATCGAAGTAGAGCTTTTGTTTGTGTGTGTGCAGGATTAACTACGATAACGATGAAGACGTAAAGCGAAACAAAGTGCTAGAAGACAAGTGTGATGGATCGTTGGGAGTTTGAGAGTTCGATGAAAGTTCGAAGATTCGTTGGGAGTGTTGCCCAAACTGGCCGAGAACGAGTAGGGAGCTTGCCGAAGGGTTTTCAAACGTTCACCGAAAGGTTTGTCGAAAGTTTGCGGAGCTTGCCAAGAAAGATCAGAGCTTGCCAAAGAAGCTTGTTGGAACTCACCAAGATCATCGTGAAGTCTAGGAGCTTGTCGGGAGTCCATAAAATGGTTTCCAAGGGTTCATCGGAAGACCATCGGAAGTTCGTCGAAAGCTCGCCAGAAGAAGTCTTGACTTGTCGGACTTTGTAATAGCTTAGAAAATATCTTTAATTTTGTAGTTAGCATATTAATTTGGGTTAGGATTAGGTGTTAATTCTATAACCCAAGTAGGGTTAATTGGGCCCGATAACAGACTAGTTTGGGCCGAGTTTAAGGCCCAACCAGTGAAGCTGAAAGAGCCTAGGCAGTGGCACCGCCGGGCTAGGGTGGTGGCACCGCCCAATGGTCGAGAGCCCAGGCAGTGGCACTATCGGGCTAGGGTGGTGGCACCGCCCAGTGGCCGAAAGCCCAGGTGGTGGCACCGCCCGGTACACTAACAATGTCAGTGTCAGACTGGCGATGGTACCACCAGTGTCAAGCGATGGTACCGTCAGAATGCCGAAGTCCGAGGTAATTTAAATTTGGGCTCCAAATTTGAATCCTCTTAGGGTCTATAAATACCCCAAGTGTTCTTGCTTGAAGAAAAAGGAGAGTGCAAGAAAACTGAGAAAACTCTGTCATTTGAAGTAGAAATCCCTCCTCCAAAAGTTTAGAAGTATTCTTAAGAGAGGTGTTGAGGGAAGCTTTGTAAATAGAGTTTGTAAAAGGGAGTTTGTCTTCGCCCGTTGGAAGGAAGGTAGCTAGTGAAAAGCCGGTGGCTTCAAGTGAAGAGGAATCGGGAGTGGATATAGGTCGGATAATCAAACCACTATAAAAATAGTTTACGTTTATGTTCTTGGATTTACCTTTCTGCAAACCATCTTTTCTTCGCTGCTCAACTTACTCATCACTACCTTCTTCCTCTCTAAACACTCCCTACTTTAAGCACTTTCCATTACACTTTAATCGAAATTGATTTTAGTTAAAAACGTGATTTCTATCGTACGAAGTTTCGAAAGTTGTTTTAAATCTCAGAAATTTATCATTCTTTACCACTGCACTAATTCACCCCCCCCCCCTCTTAGTGCCACTCGATTCCTAACAATTGATATCAGAGCCTCGTTATTTCTCATTTAGATTCACACCCATGAGAAATGGCTCTTAATGGCTTTCAAGAGGGTTTTTCGATTGTTCGTCCTCCGTTCTTTAACGGATCAGACTACACATATTGGAAAACTCGAATGACAGTTTTCTTGATTTCTCAAGATTTAAACTTATGGAATATTATTGAAAATGACTTTCAACTTTCCTCTAAACCGATGAACGAATGGTCGGAGTTAGAGAAAAAATATTTTTGTTTAAATGCAAAGGCTATAAATGCCTTATTTTGCGCTTTAGACAAAAATGAGTTCAATTGGATTTCTACGTGTGAAATGACTTTTAAAATTTGACGAACACTTGAAATCACACACGAGGGAACTAGTAGAGTCAAAGACTCGAAAGTAAACCTCTTATTACATGATTTTGAGCTTTTTCAAATGAAATCAAGTGTGACTATAGGTGACATATATACCCGTTTCACGGATGTCGTCAATAGTCTAAGAGCTCTTGGTAAATCTTTTTCGGATTTTGAACTCGTAAGCAAGATCTTAAGATCCCTTCTAAAAAGGTGAGATCCTAAAGTAACCGTAATACAAGAAACTAAATATTTAAATGATTATCCTATTGAAGAACTCATTGGCACTTTAATGATATATGAAATGAGTTTCTTAGAACATATTGAACATGATGAACACATGAACCACCTTCCAAAGAACAGGAAAGATTTGGAACTTCGGACAAATGAATATCACTTGAGTGATGACTCAAGTGATGAGGACATTGAACACATAATAATGAATGTTAACAAGTTCATTAAATAAAAATTAAAAAACACAAATGAACTTAAACGAGGAAAGATGTCAAAGGAGAAGAAAAAGGCTTGCAAAAAAGAATCAAGTAAAGAAGAAGCGAAATGTGCTTTGATGGGCCTCGACTACAAGGTAAGCAACTTAACTCCCTTGAATTATTTTGAAATTACATGATGTTTTTCATGAGTGCTTAATTTAGTTAGTAGGAAATAAAAATTATTTTAAAAAATTATACTATTTTTTCCTTCTAAAATTTTTTTAAAAATTAAAAATTTGTACGATGATTGCATGATAATGCTTAAAAGTCAAATCTTTTGTGAATAACAATTCTTGTACAAGAAAAATTCCATATATGCTTTCGTATTGGTTTTCGACTTTAAACATTATGCACATCTATATATGTTATTCTTGAAAGTGTTTTGATGATAAATGCTTGTATCATGCTTATGATATGAAATCTTTTATTTTAGATTAATTGGTCTAAATTGTTTTCATGATGAAATTTTTAGATGACATGTCACATTTTTTTGAAATTTGAGTTTCGGTTTTAAACTTGATACACATCTTTTATACAAAAGAAATGAGCTTGCTTATATGTAAAATATCTACATTGCTCTTTATAAAATTCCCGAATGAAAGATTTTGATGATTTTTGTTGGAAATTACATAATGATGCTCTCAGTGCTAAAAGTGATACATGACTATAGAATTCTCACACTAAACTAGAATCATGTAAGATGGTAAACATCTTGTTATAGCTAACCACAATGAAAGAAAGAGCTTTAGAATTAAAATGATTTTGATGATGTTTTAAAAAAATCATGGTTGATAACGATATAAAATGAAAATGTATGTGTATCTTGATGGTTTTGTATCGGTTTTTAGTTTTAAACATGATGCATATCTTCTATACTAAAAACAATTCACATATAAAAGTGAAAAATATACTATCATGATGCTTTATGTTTGATATGTTTGTCTTGATGGTTTTGATGACAAAACATATATTTTAGAATTTATACGATGATGGTTTGAACATGATTGTATGAAATCAATTGCATAAAATGAAAATGCATTTTCTATCCTATTGAAATTAATGAACTCATTTCATGAATTTTGTGAATCACTTGAATTATGAATGAGATTTTGATAATGTGTTAAAAGAATCACTTAAAAAGAAAAAGCTTTTCCCTTCTTATCGAGATTAATGATTTCATGATATCTTATGAATCTCGTAATTTATAAAAGTAATTTTGATGATTTGATTATGGATTTCGAGTTGACGAATTGACTTGAATGAGATTTTGTTTCAACCGAATCATAAACTTTCTTTTGACGTCTTGACTTGAGAAATTTTAAGAAATGTGATTATTAATTGATATTTGATACTTAGAATTTCTTATGAAATATAATCTTGATGAGAATTCGTATGCATGAATCAAGTTGCTCTTTGTGCTGTATCTTTTCAAATGAATCATGAGCCTTGATATCATATATTTCATAATATTGAAATGACAAGATTTCTTTGTCTTGTATGTCTTATGTGATAATTTCAAATGAATCATGTCCTTCTTGAATTTTCTTGATATCATGACATGATTTCTTTATATGGATTGAAATCTTTAGCCATTGAGTCCTCCACTTCATTTTAACAATAACTACGGGGGAGCTAGTTGGCTTGAATATTGGCTTGAATGTTGAATTCATACTCATGACTTAAATTTTGATGATATAAACACTTATGTCAATATTTGTTTCTAATATCTCATTTGCCATTTTGATGAAATGGGAAATCAATTACAACATTGCATCTTCCCTTCTTTTTGAGAATGATAAAGGGGGAGAAAAATTGCTAGCTTGCGCATTGTAAAAGAAAGCAAAACTTGCAAGCTTGCTCTTCTCAAAAGAGAAGAAAGAAATTGTAAAATTGCATGCATACCACAAAGGAAGCAAAGAAAGTGCAACTTGCATATCCTTAAATATTATTTTCTTACACTTCTCAAAGGAGAATAGAAAAACTTGAGATCATGAATACCATCATAATAAGTGTTATCTTACAGATCTTTAAACTTGCTATGATTGATTGGTATGATTGGATGTTGTATTGCAAATCTATGCTTAAATGTTGTATGATGTGATTAATAGCTAGTGTGTTGTAAAATTTGCATATCTTATAAACTAGCTATGATGCAACTTCTCCTTTTTATTGATGACATAGGGGGAGAAGTAGATTAATGACTTCATGCATTGAATTGAATATTTTATATATTTGCATAATGAAATGATGATTCTCATATTTTGTGATGAATGTTGCTTGGATTTGGGATAATCTAAGGTTTCTATCAATGGCATATTGATAGGGGGAGTTTGGTTAAACTCCGGGGAGTTTGATTAAACTCCGGGGAGTTATGGTTAACTCCGTTAGTCATCAATTAGTTGTCATCATCAAAAAGGGGGAGATTGTTGAATCTCAAATTTTGATGATGAAACTAATTGATTGTGTTTTATTGTCTAACTGTGTTTTGAGTTACGCAAGTCTACTATCGATCAGGATTAGATAATTGATGATGGAGGAACTGACGTTGCACTAGGTGATCACATCAGGATATTGGATTTTGACCTGAAGGTTCGATCGACAATCGGCAGAAGGCTTTAGACGTCAAGCATCAGGCCAAGAAGAGTGGAGTTGCACCAAGGATATCAGGATTGCGGAAGTCAACCACCGATTGGGCAACAAGCCGCAAGAGAGGACGATGCACTAAACAATCGGATGAAGCGCCGACCAATGACGTGCTGAGTAACTGAATATGCGTTATAATAACTGTCTAGATCGAAGTAGAGTTTTTGTTTGTGTGTGTGCAGGATTGACTACGATAACAATAAAGACGTAAAGTGAAACAAAGTGCCGGAAGATAAGTGTGATGGATCGTTGGGAGTTTAAGAGTTCGACGGAAGTCCAAAGATTCGTTGGGAGTGCTACTGGGACTGGCCGAGAACGAGTAGGGAGCTTGCCGAAGGGTTTTTAGAAGTTCACCGGAAGGTTCATCGAAAGTTTGCGAAGCTTGCCAAGAAAGATCGGAGCTTGCCAAAGAAGCTTGTTGTTGGAACTCACCAAGATCATCGTGAAGTCCAGGAGCTTGCCGAGAGTCTGTAGAATGGTTTTCGAGGGTTTGTCGGAAGACCGCTGGAAGTTCACCGGAAGCTCGCCGGAAGAAGTCTTAACTTGTCAAACATTGTAATAGCTTAAGAAATATCTTTAATTTCGTAGTTAGCATATTAATTTTAGTTAGGATTAGGTATTAATCCTATAACCCAAGTAGGGGCCAATTGGGCCCGATAACAGACTAGTTTGGGCCAAGTTTAAGGCTCAACCAGTGAAGCTAGAAGAGCCCAAGCAGTGGCACCGTCGGGTTGGGGCAGTGGCACCATCCAGTGGCCGAGTGCCCAAGCAGTGACACCGCCAGGCTGGGCGATGGCACCGCCTGGTACACTGACAGTGTTAGTGTCAGACTGGCAATGGTACCGTCAATGTCAGGTGGTGGTACCACTAAAATGTCGAAGTCTGAGGTAATTCAAATTTGGGCTCCAAATTTGAATCCTCTTGGGATCTATAAATACCTCAAGTGTTCTTGCTTGAAGAAAAAGAAGAGTGCAAGAAAACTAAGGGAAGACTCTGTTATTTGAAGTAGAAATCCCTCCTCCAAAAGTTTAGAAGTATTCTTAAGAGAGGTGTTGAGGGAAGCTTTGTAAACAAAGTTTGTAAAATGGAGTTTGTCTTCGCCCGTTGGAAGGAAGGTAGTTAGTGGAACGCCGGTGGCCTCAAGCGAAGAGGAATCAAGAGTGGATGTAGGTCGAATGATCGAACCACTATAAAAACGGTTTACGTTTATATTCTTGCATTTATATTTCTGCAAACCATCTTTTCTTCATTGCTCAACTTACTCATCAATGTCTTCTTCCTCTCTAAACACTCCCTACTTTAAGTACTTTCCATTATGCTTTAATCGAAATTAGTTTTAGTTAAAAACATGATTTCTATCGTATGAAGTTTCAGAAGTTGTTTTAAATCACAAAAATTTATCATTCTTTACCGCTGCACTAATTCACCCCCTCTTAGTGCCACTCGATCCCTAACACTTACAAGTTCTTTAGATGTGATTTAAGATATTAGTTTCATGCTAGCATGACCTAATCTCCCATGCTAAAGCTAAGCATCATCATTTAAAACTGAAAAACATATTTCATGGCTAAGATCATCAATGTTTATGGTATAAACATTATTTTATTTTAGTGCAATTATAGATGTGTTGTTGTTTGGTTTTTCAATAATGCAAGCATTAGATTCAAATTTCACAATATATCCCTTATCACATAATTGACTAATACTTAAAATATTATGCTTTAAACTATATACCAATAACATATCATCAATTGAAAAACTTGATTTGTTACCTATACTTCCCTTGCCAATGATTTTACCCTTGTTGTTGTCTCCGAAGGTGACATACCCTTTGTCTTGGCTAGTGAGCTTAGAGAATTGAGATGGATCTCTAGTCATGTGTCTTGAGCATCCACTATCAAGATACCATCTCTTGCTCTTAGCTTATGTTGGTGAATGTGTCTACAAAAGAGAATGGTTTTTAGGTACCCATTTAAACTTGGGTGCCTCAAATATTGATCTACTTAACTTGTCATTGTTCATTGAGCTCCTTATCGTTCCTTTAGGAATCTATATTAACCTATGTGGGCTAAGTTTCTTATATGAACATTTATAAGTAAATGTCCAGATTTGCAACAAAAGTTACATTTCAAATGAGATGATACATGTAGTGTGGGTCCTTTAATAAAGGTGGTTGGAGTATGGTGAGATCCACTCACAAATCTAATTCTACTTCTTTTTTCGACATGACCTTTGTTTGCAAGGATCAAGTCCAAGCCCTTGCTACTAACCTTAAACTTATTTAGAGTCTCTTTAAGTAGCAAGTTCTCATTTTTTATTGCCTCTAAGTATTCACACTTAGAGCATGGAGGTAGAGAGGAAGTATCAAGTTCAAGATTTTCAAGTTTATCTAGTAAGAAAGCATGCTCTTTTTTAATAAATTAAACTTTTTATGAATAGCTCGACACTTATCAAATAATTCATGAAAAGCAATTGAAAGTTCGGCGAAAGATAAATCTTCATTAAATAACTCATATACCTCTTCTCCGAAAGCCATTAATGCGAAGTTGGCCTCTCCTTGTTGCCTACTTCTTCATCTTCGGAGCAACTTGAGTCATCCCATGTCGCCTTTAGAGCCTTCTTCCTTTTTGGTAGCTTCTTCTTGGCTTGGGGGCATTCACTTTTGAAGTGCCCCAACTTCTTACATTCGTAATATATCACTTATTCCTTTTTTTGTTCAAGTTTGTTTTTAGTGTCATTTTTAAATTTATTCCTTCTTATAAATTTTTTAAATTTCTGAGTTAAGAGTGCAAGTTCATCATCAAGGTCCTCATCACTTGAAGACTCTTTCAAGTGGTCTTCTTATGTTCTCAATGTCATATCCTTCTTATTCTTTAGAAAGGGGTTCTCTAGCTCATCATGAGCATGACATGTTATTTCGTAGATCATTAAAGATCTAATGAGTTCTTCGAGAGAAAATTTTTTAAGGTTCTTGGCCTCTTGAATGGTCGTAACTTTTGGATCCCAACTCTTTGGAAGGGATCTTCAAATTTTAGTTACAAATTCAAAATTAGAAAAACTTTTACTAAGTGCTTTGAGTCCATTGACGACACCGTGAAACGGGTGTATATGTCATCGATGGACTCACTTGGTTTCATCTGAAACAATTTGTAAGAGTGCAACAAGAGGTTGATTTTGGATTCTTTCACTCTGCTAGTGCCTTCATGAGTGATTTCAAGAGTATGTCAAATATTAAAAGCCGATTCACAAATCGAAACACGATTAAACTCATTTTTATCAAGTGCGCAAAATAAGGCATTCATAGCCTTTGCATTAAAAGCAAAAGCCTTCTTCTCCAATTCATTACATTCGTTCATCGGAAGAGAAGATTTTTGAAATCTATTTTCAATACTATTTTAAATTTTAAAATCTATGAAAATAAGAAAAATCTTCATACGAGTCTTCCAATAGGTGTAATCCGACCCATTGAACATAGGCGGACGTGTAATTGAATGACCCTCTTGTATGCCAGAGTAAGCCATCTCTCTTGGGTTTTAAACCAAATGAGAGTGACCAAGCTCTGATACCAATTGTTAGAATTTGAGCAGAACTAAGAGAAGGGATAGGGTGAATTAGTGCAGCGGATAAAAATTATACTTTTGAAATCGATTTCGGAAAGAGTTGTCTGTAGAGAAATTTTAATTCAACGAAAAAGATTTCGACAAAGTAATTTAAGTGAATGCTATCGAAAGTAGAGAGGAGGAAATCGAGAGATCACAGCAAGTATAGAATGAAGTGCAAAAAGTTAAAACTCACATATCAAGAGAAGTACATGGCGATGTATAGTGGTTTAGTCAAATGACCTACGTCCACTTCTAAAACCTCCTCCGATGAGGTTTCCAACTTCTACTATTAAATCTTCTTAAAGGGGAAGGATCAAGCACCTCTCTTACAAACTTTTACAAGTGGTTCACACTCTTCTCAATTGTGTTTTGCCAACTGAGAAGAGAGAGGTATTTATAGACTCAATTAGCTTTAGAATTAGAGCCAAAAAGTGTCACATTCTGGATTTCCAAGTACTAGCAATACCACCACCAGTTGACCCTGCTACGTCGTAGTCCCCAAATGATACAGGGGAATCCAATCCGTTGGACCTATCTACCTCCAGTTACCATGTACCTATAGTCCCTCATCCATCTAATATCTTAGAGACTGTATATTGAGCATAGTGCTGTTAGCCACATACGGTTTCCAATCGAGTCTCGCTCTAATCGGATTCTCCCAAAGAACTCTTTCTCTCTCAATCTAAATGACCCTGGCCAGAGATTTGTCTAAGCAAGAATATATGAGATATTCTTCTTATGATACTGAGAGTGGATAATCCTCTATTGACACTCAATAGCTTTTGTAAGGTTGGTTGTCACTCCTAATAACCAGTCATACTAGATCTGAAACTTTCAAACCTATAAGTCTTGTATCAAAGAGTGGAGTACTCATATAGGATATCCTTGGTGTCTCAAGTTTAAGGACCAAATACACTACTAGGACTACGGAATTATTGTCTAATGTGAGGTATCAATAACTCATCGAAGATTCCATAAGCAGATCAATCAGTGACTCATTCTCCAATAAACACCTGCACTATACCCTTAGTGTCACCATACAAATAACTATGAGACCAGTCATCTCCATCATATGAACGGGTATATAGCACACCAGTCTATCCGATTATCTTGATGTACCTCTCGAGTAACCTATGATCGAGATTATTTAGGGTCTGTATGTAAAGGTAAATCAGTCTCATTATCGTGATCACATCATGATCCAATTCCCATTGCATAGATCCAAGGACATCATAATATACATCCAAATAGTATGAGAAAATATCAAAAATCATAAGCAAAGAGATTGATACAACATGTTATAAGTGTCATCACTCACGTGATTGGCTTTTAGGATACCTATAACTAGCAGTTAGTGTGTCAAGCAGTGGTATCACCTAGTGTTAGACTAGCAGGCGATGGTACTACCCAATACTAGTAGTGGTACTATTAATATCCTAAAATCTCAGGATACATAAATACCCTACTCATTCCTGCTCTATGGACACATGAACCGAGAATAAAAATTGGGGAAAACATTATTATAATCTTGTGAGAATTCCCCTCATCTAGCTCTTAGTGTTGATTTCAGTTTAAGAGAGGGGTGAGTGGCTTGTAAAGGTTATCTCCTAAACCTGTGAAAAGAAAAAAAGGATTCTAAGAGGGTAGTTGATTTTCGCCCATTGAAAGAAGATCAATAGTAGAAGCTAGTGGCCTCAATGGAGGAGGAATCGGGAGTGGACGTAGGTCAAAACGACCAAACCATTATAATTCTAGTGTGCTCCTTTTATTTGCTATTTACTTTTACTACAAACTGCTCTACTTGCTCATTACATTCTTACGAACATTTTCAAGTTAAATATCTTTCTGATATGGGCTTCATCGAATGAGTTTTTTGAATCGATGAAAGTTTTCCAAAAATACTAATTCACCCCCCCCCCCTCCTCTTAGTGCCAATATCGGTCCAAACAATTGGTATCAGAGCAAGGTTTCTCTTTATTTGATTTAAAACCCAAGAGAGAGTTTTTGTTAGCAATCAAGAGGGTCTTTCTATCACTCGTCCTCCTATATTCAATGGGATGGACTATACATATTAAAAACTTGAATGAGAATCTTCTTACTTTCTATGGATTTTAGTATATGGAATATCATTGAAAATGATTTTCAAAAGTCTTCTAAACCAATGAATGAATGGAATAATTTGGAGAATAAGACTTTTTCTTTAAATGCTAAAGTGATAAACACTTTATTTTGTGCTTTGGACAAAAATGAGTTTAATCATATTTTGACTTGTGAAACTGCATATGAGATTTAGCATGTTGAATCTCGGATTTTGATTATGAAACTAATTGATTATATTTTTGATCTAATTATGTTTTGAGTCACACAGATCTACTTTCGATCAGGATTAGATAATTGAAGCTGGAAGAATCGATGTTGGGCAGGAGAAAAATATGTCGAAAGATTGGACGTCAATCGAAGGATCGATCAACGTATGGGCAAAAAGCTTCGGACAAAGGATTCCGGCATCGGGCCAAGAAGAGCGGAGTTATGCCAAGGATATCCGAGTTGAGGAGAATAACTATTGATTAGGCAACAAGCCACAAGAAAGGACGATGCCACAAAGAATCGAATGAAGTGCCAATGGACCAATGACAAACCGAAGAAATTGATTCGCTTTGTAATAGTTGTCTAGGTCGAAGTAGGATTAGGTCTAATTGGGTTGGAAATGGGCCAACTCGGTTAGGAGCCAATTGGGCCCATACCCGGATAGGTTTGGGCCGAACTTAAGGCCCAAACAGTGCTGCTGAACCCTATCTGGTAATGGCATCACTAGAGTGGGGCGGTGGAACCACCCAAGGTTCAGTCTCTCAAGTGGTCTGGACGTTGGTACCGCTAGACTAGGCAATGGTACCACCCAGGTCTAGTAGCCGATGCTCTGCTCGGGTGGTGGTACCGCCCAGTATCAGATAGTCTAGGTGATGGTACCATTAAACTGGGATGGTGGTACCATCCAATGTCAGTGTATTGGGTGGTGGTACTGCCTAGCACAGGCGGTGCTACCACCGGCACTCTAAAAACAAGGTTGTTTTAAATTTGGGCTCCAAATTTAAATCATCTTGAGGCCTATAAATGCCCCTCTCATCCATGGTTAGAATATATATCAATTGAGAACATCAAGAGGGAAAATTCTATTGTAATCTTGAGATAAATCCTCCCCTCTAGCTCTAAGTGTTGGCTAAGTTCAAGAGAAGGGTGAGAGGTCTTGTAAAGGTTAACTCCTGAACCTGTAAAAGAAGAATTGAGTTGTAAGGGTAGTTAGTCTTTGCCCAGTTGAAAGAAGACTGATAGTGAAAGCCGGTGGCCTTGACGAAGAAGGAATCAGGAGTGGATATAGATCGGATGATTGAACCACTATAAAAATCAAGTTTGCATTTACTTCTTGCAATTTATCTTTGCTGCAAACCTTTCATTTCACTTGCTCACTGCCCTACTCCTTCTCTACTTTATTCACTTGCAAATGCTTTCAAGTTAGATACATTTCCGATATGGCTTTCGTCGAAACGAATCTTTTCGTATGAAACAATTTTCCGAAATCATGAATTTGATGTAATCTTTACCATTGTACTAATTCAACACCCCCCCCCCCTCTCTTAGTGCCGAATGGATCTTAACAATTAGTATCAGAGCCCAGTATTTCTCATTCGGATTAACATCTAAAAAAATGACTCTTTTCGGATTTCAAGAGGGTTATTCTATTGTTTGTCCTCCCATGTTTAATGGGACGGACTACACCTATTGAAAAACTCGAATAAGAGTTTTTTTGCTTTTCTTGAATTTGGATTTATGGAATATCATTGAAAATAGTTTTCAAACACCCCCTAAACCTATGAACGAATGGACGGATTTTGAGAAAAAAAAAATTTGTTAAATGCAAAGACTGAATGTTTTATTTTGTATATTGGATAAAAATGAGTTTAATCAAATTTCAACTTGCAAAATGGCTTTTAACATTTGGCACACACTTGAAATCGCGCAGGAAGGCACAAATAGAGTCAAAGACTTGAAAGTAAATATTTTGATGCATAATTTTAAACTTTTTCCGAATGGGATCAAGCAAGACTATTAGTGATATGTACACCTATTTCACGAATATTGTCAATAGTTAAAAGCCATTGGTAAATCTTTTTCAGGTTTTGAACTTGTAAACAAAATTTTAAGATCCCTTCCAAAAAGTTGGGATTCGAAAGTAATAACGATATAAGAAACAAAAGATTTAAATAATTTTCTCATTGAAGAACTCATTAGCTCATTGATGACATATAAATTGAGCTTCTTGGATCATGATGAACATGTGAACCACCTTCCAAAGAATAGGAAGGATTTGGCACTTCGAACAAAAGAATACCATTTGAGTGATGGCTGAAGTGATAAGGACAATGATAATTATAACTTTGAACTTTTGACTAAGAAATTTAAAAAGTTCATAAAACAAGAACTAAAGAATAAAAATGAACTTGAAAAGAAGAAGAGACCAAAGAAGAAGAAAGAACTCCAAGAAGAATTAAGTGCATCCGAAAGTGAAATGATGAATTGTGCTTTGATAACTTTCGACAATAAGGTAAGTAACTCACCCAAAATGTTTTTATATTATTATGAAATTACTTGATCTTGTCATGAGTTGCTTAATTTAGTTTGTAGGATATAAAAAATAAAAATAATAATAATATTTTTTGTAAAAATATAACATGTTTTTCTTTCTAGTGATTGTTTAAATATATTGAACATGACAATCGCATGCTTTATGATAAAGAAATAAAATTTTAAAATTAAATGTAATGCTTGTACACCAAACAAGACTAATCTTATGTATGTCTTAAAAAGCATTAATGTTATCATGATGACTTTGAATTGTTTTTCGATTTTAAACATGATGCTTGATAATTTTATATCATGCATGAGTATTTGAAGTAATGATGACTTGAACTCCTATGTTTTGGAATAATGTGTTGATGATGAAACTTATATTTCAAATATATATGATGATGGCTTTCATATGAAAAACTTGAATATGCTTGTATGAAACAAATAACTTAAAATGAAACACATAAAAAGGAAAGTGTATGATCATGATGAATCCATGTTTTGTGAATCTTGATGATTTTGTATTACTTTCGGTTCTAAACACCATGCTTGACCTTTGCATGAAATATTTGAACATGCTTATGTGAGATCAAATTTCATGAATTGAAAACATATAAAAAGAGAAATGTTTTTGTAAAAATTCTCTATCTTTAAAGTTTTGGTAAATTTTTCAAATTGAATGAGTCATCTTGAAAGTGATTTGTCAAATTCAATGAGTTAAAAATGATGAAATTTTGAAAATAAATACTTGTATCATGTTTGATGATTTTATATTTTAAAACTATGCATGATGAGTGAATCTTATGTTTTGGACTAATGTATCATATGTTTTTGGTCTTAATCGTTTTTATGATAATTTTTTTTAAAGACGACGTGTTTTTGGCCTTGATGATCTTTATGACAAATTTGTCTTTCGCTCTTGAATATTGATACTTATTTAGTATTAAAGGCAAAGGCATACTTATAAGAAGTAAATCACATAAATTGAAACACATGCATTTTCTATCTTATCGAGATTAATGATTTCATTTATGATATTTTATGAATCTCATGAATCTCTAGACAGTGATTTTGATGATTTGAATGAATTTTTTTTCCAAGCAAATCATGAACCTTCTTTTGATTTCTTGACTTGAGAGTTTTTTTTTAATCAAAATTTTTTTCCTCTATGATTCTTTCTACCATTTACTAAAGAGGAAAACAATCCAAGTCATAATCTTGATATCTCAATTTTTGATTCTTGAAAAAAAAAATTTTGTGTGAGTGATTTTGATGACATGAGATGTCTTATGTTGAATCGAGAATTTTTCTCTTATGTTTATTAAAAAGGAGGACCTTCTAAATGTCTCATGAATTTTTCAGAATCATGACTTAAGTTTATTATGATGAATTGATAGATACTATGCATGAATTGAGATCTCTTCTTTATTTTTCGAAGATTTCTTCTTGCCATTTACAAAAGTAGAGACATTTCAAAATGAATCATGATTTGATTTCTCATAATCGTTGATATTGATATCTTTTATCATGATTCTTTTATATTGGTTATATGCCTATGTAATAATTGAAATTTTTAGCCATTGTTTCCTCCCTTCTTTTTGATAATGATAAAGGGAGAGTTAGCTTGCTAGCTTATGAATTACAAGAGAAAGAAATATTGCTAGCTAGAACATTGCAAATGAACTAAACTTGCTAACTTATAAAGAAAGGAGAAGCTTGCACTTCTCAAAAGAGAAGAAAGAAATTGCAAAGTTGCACATTTTTCTTTAACTTGTTAGCTTGCATGTTTAAAGTGATGTAAATTTTACAAAATTGCTAGCTCATTGCAAACAAAATATTTGCTAGTTTGCAAAGGTAAAACTTAGTTGCACTTCTCAAAAGAGAAGAAACAAAAAAGGTGCTAGCTTGAAATATTGCAAACAAAAGCAAAGTGCTATCATGCCTATCCTAAGAAGGAAAAGTACAAACTTACACATTTTAAGAAGCAAGTGATAAATTACAATCTTGTACATCTTTAAAACTTGCTATGCTTGTATGTTGTAAAGTGATTGCTAGCTTGATGTTGTAAAACTTGTATATCTTAAACACTTGCTAGATGCAATTTCTCCTTTTTATTGATGACAAAAGGGAAGAAGTATGATTATCATGGATTGTATGATGTATTGGATGAACTCTTTAATTTTACATGATTTATTCAAAATTTTTGAATTTTAAATTTTCTATCAATATGGCATATTGATAGGGGGAGTTTGTTTAAACGTTGGGAGTTAAGGTTAACACCGTCATCAATTAGTTGTCATCATAAAAAAGGAGGAGATTGTTAAATCTCAGATTTTGATGATGAAACTAATTGATTATGTTTTTTAATTTAACTATGTTTTGAGACACGCAGGTCTACTTTCAATCAGGATTAGATAATTGAAGCAGGAAGAATCAATATTGGGCTAGAGGAAAACATATCAGAAGATTTGACGTCGATCGGAGGATCGATCGATGTATCGACAAAAGGCTTCGAACAAAGGATTCAAGCATCAGGTCAAGAAGAGTGGAGTTACACCAAAGATATCGAAGTTGCAGAGGACAACTGCTGATTGGGCAACAAGCCGCAAGAGAGGACGATGCGCCGAAGAACCGGATGAAGCACCGATGGACCAATGACATGTCGAACAAATTGATTCACTTTATAATAATTATCTAGATCAAAGTAGGATTAGGTCTAATTGGGTTGAAAATGGGCTAACTCAGTTAGGGGCCAATTGAGCCTATATCCGGAAAAGTTTGGGTCAGACTCAAGGCCCAACAATGTTGCTGATCCTATTTGGCGGTGGCACCGCCAGACTAGGGCGGTAGAACCGCCCAAGATTCAGTCTCATAGGTGGACTGGATAGTGGTACCACCCAATGTCAGATAATCTAGGCGATGGTATCGCCAAACTATGGTGGTGGTACCGCCCAGCACAAGTGGTGCTACCGCCAGCACCTTGAAAATCAAGGTGTTTCAAATTTGGGCTCCAAATTTGAATAACCTTGAGGCCTATAAATACCCCTCTCATCTATAGTTAAAATATACACTAACTAAGAATATCAAAAGGGAAAATTTTATTATAATCTTAAGAGAAATCCACTCCTTTATCTCTAAGTGTTGGCTAAGTTCAAGAGAGGGGTGAGAGGTCTTGTGAAGATTAACTCCTGAACCTGTAAAAGGAGAAATGAGTTATAATGGTAGTTAGTCTTTGCTTGATTGAAAAAAGACTGACAGAGAAAGCCGATGGCCTCGACAAAGGAGGAATCAGGAGTGGACGTAGGTCGAATGATCGAACCATTATAAAAATTAGGTTTGCATTTACTTCTTGCAATTTATCTTTGTTGCAAACCGTTTATTTCACTTGCTCACTACCCTACTTCTTCTCTACATCATTCACTTGCAAATGCTTTTAAGTTAAACATGTTTTCGATATGATTTTCATCAAAATGTATCTTTTCATATGAAATAATTTTCTGAAATCATGAATTTGATGTAATCTTTACCGCTGCACTAATTCACCCCCCTCTTAGTGTCGAACTAATCCTAATATGGCACACTCTTGAAATTACACATGAATGCATAAATAGAGTTAAAGAGTCTAAAATTAATCTTTTGATATATAGTTTTGAATTATTTCAAATGGAACCAAGTAAAACCATTGGAGACATGTACACTTATTTTATGGATGTTATCAATGGTTTGAAATAACTTGGTAAACGTTTTTCAAATCTTTAACTTGTTAATAAAATTTTATGTTCTCTTCCTAAAAATTGAGATCCAAAAGTAACTACTATTCAAGAAGTAAAGGACTTGAACTATTTTCCTATTGAAGAACATATCGAGTCTTTAATAACCTATGAAATGACTTGTATCACACATGATGAATATGAGAACAACCTTCCAAAGAATAGGAAGGATTTGACATTTAAAACTAAAGAAGACCACTCTGTTAAATCTCGAATTTTGAAAATAAAATCAATTAAGAGGGTTTGTGATCTAATCTGCATTTTAAGTGACATAGGACTAGCTTCGATCATGGAGAGATTATTAAAGCAGAAGAAATCAGACGTTGGGCTAGAGTGAAACATGCCAGAAAATTAGACATCGAGCTGGAGGATCGGTTGACGTATCGGCAAAAGGCTTCATGCTATGAGTTTAGGCATTGGGTCAAGAAGAGCGAATATTACGCTATGGAGATCAGAGTTACGAAGGTCAACATGTCGATTGGGCAATAGGCCGTAAGAGAGAATGATGAGCCAAAGGATCAGATGAAACATCGATGAACCAATGACATGTTGGACAACAAATGATTCATGCTTTGTAATAATTATCTAGATTAAAGTAGTTTTAAGTTATAATTAGATTGAAATTAGGCCAACTCAATTAGAGACCCATTGGGCCTAAGTTAGGGCTGCATTGGACTAAGAACAAGGCCCAATCAGTGACCCAAAAGGTGGGTCAAGCGATGGCACTGCTAGAATAAGTAGTGGAATTACTAGTGGCTCAGTCTCTAAGACTATATCAGGCGATGATACCGCCCAGTGTTAGAGCTGACAAGGCGGTGGTACCGCCTAGAACTAGTGGTGGTACCGCTAGTACCCGAAAGACCTGGGATGTAATTAATTTTGGCTCTAAGTTTGAATCCATTTATGGCCTATAAATACCCCTCTCATCCTTAGAATACACAAGTACTAAGAACTTAAAAGTGAGAAAATGTTATTGTAATTACTTGAGAGATCTCCTCCTCTAGTCTTAAGATTGATTTCAGTTTAAGAGAGGAGTGAGTGCTTGTAAAGATTGTCTCTTAAACTTGTGAAAGGAGAAGAGGGTTGTAGGAGGGTAGTTGATCTTCACACCTTGAGAGAAGATCATTAAAGGAAGCTGGTGGCCTTGACGGAAGAGGAATCAGGGGTGGATGTAGATCACGATGACCCATTATAAATTAATTTGCCTACATTTTTTTGTTGTTTATGTTGGGATCTAGAGTGGCACTAAGAGGGGGTGAATTAGTGCAGCGATTAAGTACGACAAATTTCAGTGATTTAAGAACCTTGGAAAACTTCATACAATTAAAAGCAACGTTTCAATTAAAAGCGTTTCGATTGCATTTAATTTAAAGACGTACGTAAGAAGATGAAGAGGAAGTGGAGCAAGTAAAGTAAAAGCTTATAGTAATATAAATCACAATAAGTAAATGCAAACCTGATTTTATAGTAGTTTGGTCATATGACCTATGTCCACTCCTGATTCCTCTTCTCTTGAAGCCACCGACTTTCCACTAGTTGTCTTCCTTCCAACGGGCGAAGACCAATTCCCTTACACTACTCTCTCCTTTTGATGGGCTAAGGAGGTAACCTTTATAAGCACTTCACTCCTCTCTTTCAGTGGTATACAAATGAGAACTAGAGGAGGAATGTTTAGAAGGATTTTTATAGCATTTTGTTCCTTTTAAAATCTCTATGCTTATATGTTCAACCTAGGGATGGAAAGGGCATTTATAGGCTCTAATCTAATTCAAACTTGGAGCCAAAAACCTTCCCATCTCGGGTTTATTAGGTACTGGCGGTACCACCGCCAGTTTGACCTTAATATTGGATGCTACCACTGTCTAATCTGGTAGTACTACCGCTTGACACAATACCACAATCAGTGTATTGGGTGGTACCATCGCCCACTGGGTGGTACCACCACCCAAGTGCTCTGACACTGGGTAGTACCACCGCCTAGTACATCCTGGAGAGCTAGACCTAGGGCTATGCCACTGCCAAATAAGGTCCAGCATTTTTGGTTGGGCCTTAAACCTAGCCCAAATCAGTCTATTATTGGGCCCAATTGACCCCTAACAGGGTTAAAGGGATTACCTCCCAAATCAACCTTTAATTAGGTGCTAACTATGAAATTAAAAATATTTTCTATACAAATTAAAGTCCGGCACATCAAGTATTCTTCCGGCGAGCTTTCAGCAAGCTTTCGACGGTCTTCTGACGAACCCTCGGATACTATTCTATGGATTCCCGGTAAGCTCCTAGACTTCACGATGATCATGGCGAGTTCCGATGAGCTTCTTTGGCAAGCTCTGATCTTTCTTGGCGAGCTCTGCAAACTTTCAACGATCCTTCCGGCGAACTTTCAAAAACCCTTCGGTAGGCTCCCTACTCATTCTCGGCTAGTTCTGACATCACTCCCGATGAATCTTTGAACTTTCGTCGAACTCTCAAACTCCGAACAATTACATCATACTTGACTCTGACACTTTGTTTCGCTTAATATCTTTATCATTATCATAGTTAATCCTACACACTAAGTAAATCTTAATCCTACTTTGATCTAGGCAATTATTACATGAATCAACATCTTGTTGCCCGGCACGTTATTGGTCGGCACTTCATCCAATTCTTTGGCGCACCATCCTCTCTTGCGGCCTGTTGTCTAATCGGCGATTGACCTCCGTAACCCCGATCTCCTTAGCGCAACACCACTCTTCTTGGCCCGATGCCTTATATCCAAAGCCTTCTACTGATTATCAACCAGACCTCTGGCTCAATGTCCAATTTCCTGATGTGATTTCCTCCAGCACAATGCTGATTCATCTTGTGTCAACTGTCTAATCCTGATCGATAGTAGGCCCGCGTTACTTAAAATATAGTTAGACAATAAAACACTATCAATTAGTTTCATCATCAAAATATGAAACTCAACAGTCTTCCCTTTTTTTATGATGATAACTAATTGATGACGGAGTTAACCTTAACTCCCCAGAGTTTAATCAAATTCCCCCTATTAATATGCCATATTGATAGAAACCTTGGATTATTTCAAATCCAAGTAAGATTTATCATATGTTATGAGAAACATCATACAAATATATAAAATATTCAATCAACATTACATTGCATGAACTCATCACTCTACTTCTCCCTCTATGTCATCAACGAAAAGGAGAAGTTGCATCATAGCTAGTTTAAAAGATATGCATGTTTTACGTCACAGTGGCTATCAATCTAGATATTTAACACACATCATATAACATTTAAGCATAGCAAGTGTTGGATTATAAATTTTCTAAGTTTGTATTTTTGCTTCTTTATAGATAGCAATTTTTCTTCTCTTAAGATTGCAAGATTGCAATTGTTGGTAGTATTCATGACAGCAAGTTTTTTCATTTAAGTGTACAAGCTAGTAATTCTTGCTCCCACTTTGTCATTGTCAAAAAGAAGTAGAGTATGAATAGTCTTTTACATTAACGCTTTGATCATGACAAAATAATAAATTTACATCATGAATTTTCATAATATCAAGTCATGAATTCAAGGGAGTCATAAATAAATCATGATATGAGAAAAATTGATGATAAGCAAGCAAGCAATTGTAATAAGCAAGCTAGCATACTTTGCGCTATGCAAGCTAGCTCCCTTTCAATTTTTCTCTTTTGCAACTAAGTTTTACCTTTGCAAGCTATCAACTTTTTGTTTTCAATGAGCTAGTAATTTTTGTAAAATTTACAATATTTTAAACATGCAAGCTTATGAGTTTAAAAAATAATAATAATGCAACTTTGTAATTTCTTTCTTCTCATTTTGAGAAGTGCAAGTTTTGCCTTTTTACAAGTTTTAGCTAGCTACGTTTGCTTTTATTTGTAATGTGCAAGCTAACAAACTCTTCTCCCCCTTTATTAATGTCAAAAAGAAAGAAGGACATAGTTTTCTTCCTTTTTACATCATTTAAAAAATAGTATCAATCAATATCACATGATGCATACACGGTCAAGAAATCAAGTTTTTAGTAAGATCAAGATCAAAAGATATCATTCATGGTAAATATTCTTTTTGGCAAGATCAAGATTATGATTTTAAAAAAAATTCTAAACATATTTTCTTTACATTCAATTTCAATCCATGATAAAAAAGAATAAATTAATGATTCAATCATTAAGCAAATTTCTTTTACATCTATTTTCAATCATCGCATAAGGCATACAAGGCAAAGAAATCTTGTCATTTCTATATCATGAAATATATGATATCAAGGCTCATGATTTATTTGAAAATAGATAGCATAAATAGAAACTTGATTTATGTGTAGGAATTCTCATCAAGATCACATTTCATAAGAAATTTTAACTATCAAATATCAAGTAATAATCATATTTCTTGAAATTTCTCAAGTCAATATATCAAAAGAAAGTTCATGATTCGGTTGAAACAAAATCTTATTCAAGTCAATTCGTCAACTAAAAACTCATAATCAAATTATCATTTTTGAGATTCATAACATGAATAAAGTTATTATCACATCATCAACTTTTTAAAGATTCAAAATGACAAATAGATTTTTGACAAAAACTCATTATCAACTCATCAATTTCATGATGGATTCTTTAACACATCATCAAAATCTCATTCATAATTCAAGTGATTCACAAAATATCATAAATGGATTTATCACTTGTCTTTTATGAAAAAATCGAAAAAATTTTAGAGATTGTAAAATTTCAAGAATCATGCATTTCCCTTTTTATGATTAATTTCATATAAGAATGACTTTGTTTTTTAATGTCAAATAGAGATAAGTATAAAAGTTCAAGACATAAAAGCAAAATCCATCACCAAGATTTTTAAAGTATATATATATATATAAATATATATAACATATTAGGCAAGGGGCATCTTCGAATAAATTCGATTCAAGGGATTTAGAACATGCAAAGTTGAGTATCATGTTTAAGACCAAAACATGAGTTTCATCATCAAAATATAATACCATCAAATCCTCAAGCATGATATCATAAAAACATTAAGCACGATAATAAACTTTTATCGTCAAGATACTCATCATTTTTGACAAATTTTCCAAAGCTTTAAAGATTGAGAATTTTTACAAAAATATTCTCTTTTCATGTGATTCAATTCATGCAATTTGGTCTCACATAGAAATGTTCAAATTTTTTATACGAGAGCCAAGCATCAAGTCAAAAATTGAAATCATACACATACATTTAATATTTTCATCATCAAGTAAGATTTCGTAAGGTATGTTCAATTAAGCGATGTTCAATTTTTGTTCGTAAGCCATGAATGAGCATATAAATCCAAAATTATCATCAAAATCTTTCATTTTGAAAATTTTGTTAGGAGCAAAGTAAATTAATTACATGTAAGCATGCTCAAGTCCTTTTTGTATAAAAGATGTGTGTCAAGTTTAAAACTGAAAAGGTGATTTTGTCATTAAAACCATCAAGACCAAACACACAAAACATCATGATAGCATATTTTCCCATTTTGATGTGTTTTATTTTATATGATTGATCACATATGCGTATGTTCAAATTTTCATATAAAAAGCCATGCCTTATGTTGGAAACGAAACCATCAATATGCTTGCTTCTATCTTTTAATCATGTTCAATGTGCAAGCATTATCATGAAATATAAGATTATTATGATAATTGATTTTTTTGTGTCAAAAATAATGCATCTTATTTTAAATCAAAATCATCATCGTATTTAGAAACGATTTCATCATCAAGATCATCAAGACAAGCACATTATTTTGAAATGTGAGATTTCAAGTTATTATTTCAAATCCTCATGTATCATCGAGTATGATACCATAAAACATTCTTAAAAATTTTATTCTAATATTCTTTCTTTCATTTTCGTTAGTTCTAACAAGATTTCTTTTTCTTACATGATTCTAGCTTAGTGTTAACAAAGAGTCATGCTCAAATTTTTGCCAAAATCATGCATCATTTTATAAATTCAAAAAACAAGTTTCGTCATCACAATATGACATCTTATTACTTCAAAAAATCATGCATGATATAAAATCATCAAGCATCAAGTTTAGAATCGAAGAGCAATATAAAATATCAAGATACATATGCATGGAGCATTTTCATTATCAAGCAAGATTTTACATAAGCCCAAAAACAAGCAACAACGTTCACATAAGTGCATCATATTTAAAACCAAAACCTGATACGAAAAGCATACATGGAATTGTATTAAATTTTCAATCATTATCACAAATCAACTTATCATCATTCATAATTTTTACTTTTCAAAAATACTAAAAGGAAAAGTATAATATAATTTTTTTAAATAATTTTTATTTCCTACAGTCTAAATTAAGCACTCATGAAAAATTTCAAGTAATTTCATATAGCAAAGGGGCTTTGGATGAGTTGCTTACCTTATAGTCGAAGACCGTCAAAACCCAATTCATCTCTTCTTTACTTGATTTTTCTTGGTGAGCTTTCTTCCTCTTCTTTGGTGGCCTCGATTTTTTGCGTTCATAGTGAGAGGTTGTGTCCTTTTTAAGTTCATTTGTGTTTTTTAATTTTTATTTAATAAACTTTTTAAATTCATTGTTATGTGTTCAATGTCCTCTTCATTGTCCTCATCACTTGAGTCATCACTCAAGTGGCATTCTTTTGTCTGAAGTTTCAAATCCTTCCTATTCTTTGGAAGGTGGTTCATGTATTCACCGAGTTCTATAAAGCTCATTTCATATGTCATTAATGAGCTAATTAGTTCTTCCATTGAAAATTTATTTAAAACTTTAGCCTCTTGTACTGCGGTTATTTTAGGATCCCACCTTTTTGGAAGGGATCATAAAATCTTGTTAACGAGATCAAAATCCGAGAAAGATTTACTAAGAGATTTTAGACTATTGACGACTTCTGTGAAATGGGTGTACATGTCGTCGATAGTCTCACTTGGTTCCATTCGAAAAAGCTCAAAATCATGCAATAAGAGGTTTGCTTTTGAGTCTTTGACTCTACAAATTTCCTCGTGCATGATTTCAAGTGTACATCAAATATCGAAAGCTATTTCACAAGTAGAAACACGATTAAATTCGGTTTTATCCAAAGCACAGAATAAGACATTTATAGCCTTTGCATTTAACGAAAATAATTTTTTCTCTAAATCTAACTATTCGTTCATCGGTTTAGAGGAAAGTTGAAAGTTATTTTCAATAATATTCCACATATTTAAATCCAACAAAATTAAAAAAACTCTCATTCAAGTTTTCCAATAAGTGTAGTCTAATCCATTAAATAACGGAAGACGAATAATCGAAAAACCCTCTTGAAAGCCGTAAAGAGCCATTTCTCGTAAGTGTGAATCCGAAAGAGAAACAACATGGCTCTGATACCAATTGTTGGGATCTAGAGTGGCACTAAGAGGGGGAGGTGAATTAGTGCAACGGTTAAGTATGATAAATTTCAGCGATTTAAGAACCTTGGAAAACTTCATATGATTAAAAGCAATGTTTCAATTAAAAGCATTTTGATTGTATTTAACTTGAAGACGTACGTAAGAAGATGAAGAGGAAGTGGAGTAAGTAAAGTAAAGACTTACAGCAATGTAAATGATAATAAGTAAATGCAAACTCGATTTTATAGTGGTTCGGTCATACAACCTACGTCCACTGCTGATTCCTCTTCTCTTGAGGCCATCGGCTTTCCACTAGTTGTCCTCCTTCTAATGAACGAAGATCAATTCCTTTACAGCACTCTCTCCTTTTGATGGGCTTAGGAGGTAACCTTTATAAGCACTTCACTCCTCTCTTTCAGTGGTATACAAATGAGAACATTTTGTTCCTTTTAGGATGTTTAGAAGGATTTTTACAATGTTTTGTTCCTTTCAAAATATCTGTGCTTGTATGCTCAACCCATGGATGGGAAGGGTATTTATAGGCTCCAATCTAATTTAAACTTGGAGCCAAAAATCTTCTCATCCCGGGTTTACCGAGTACTGGCAGTACCACCACTAGTTTAACCCTGATAGTGGGCGGTACCACCACCCAGGTGCTCTGACACTAGGCGATACCACCGCCCAGGTACTTTGACACTGGGCGGAACCATCACCTAGTACATCCTGGGGAGCTGGACCCAGGGCAGTGCCATCGCCAAATAAGGTCCAGCACTTCTGGTTGGGCCTTGAACCTGACCCAAACTAGTCCATTATTGGGCCCAGTTGGCCCCTAATAGGGTTAAAGGGATTACCTTCTAAATCAACCCCTAATTATATACTAACTACAAAATTAAAGATATTTTCTACACAAATCAAATTCTGACATGTCAAGTCTTCATTCGGCGAGCTTCTGACGGTCTTCCGATGAACCCTCGGATACCATTCTGTAAACTCCCGGTAAGCTCCTGGACTTTACGATGATCTTGGCGAGTTCCGATGAGCTTCTTCGGCAAGCTCCGATCTTTCTTAGCAAGCTCCGCGAACTTCCGACGATCCTTCTAGTGAACTTCCGAAAATCCTTCAGTAAGCTCCCTACTCATTCTCAGCTAGTTTCGGCATCGCTCCCGACGAATCTTCGAACTTCCATTAAACTCTCAAACTCCCAACGATTCCATCATACTTGACTCTGACACTTTATTTTGCTTAATGTCTTTATCATTATCGTAGTTAATCATCACACTAAGTAAATCTTAACCCTACTTTGATCTAGGCAATTATTACATGAATCAACATCCTGTTGCCCGGCACTTCATTGGTTGATGCTTTATCCAATTCTTCGACGCACTATCCTCTCTTACGGCCTGTTGCCTAATCAACGGTTGACCTCCGCAACCCCGATCTCTTTAGCATAACACTACTCTTCTTGGCTTGATGCTCAATGTCCGAAGCCTTCTACCGATTATCAACCGTACCTCCGGCTCAACATCCAATCTCCAAACATGATTTCCTCTGGCACAACGCTGATTCATCCTGTGTTAACTGTCTAATCCTGATCGATAGTAGACCTGCGTCACTTAAAACATAATTAGATAATAAAACACTATCAATTAGTTTCATCATCAAAATCCGAGACTCAACAGTTTACCTTTACTGCAAACCACTTTACTTGCTCATTGCTATCATGAACATGAACATCTTTAAGTTTAAAGCATTTTCGATACAACTTTCAACGTACAAAGTTTTTGAATCGAATGATGTTTTCCAAACCGATGTTTCTATCGTAAGCACTCATTCACCACCCCCCCCTCTCTTAGTGTCGACTCAGTCTTAATAGTTGGTATCAAATCCATATTTTTCTCATTTGATTTAATACTAAAAGAGAAATGATATTTTTCAGCTTTCAAGAGGATCACTCTATCATTCATTCTCCTATGTTCAATGGGACAGACTACACATATTGGAAAACTCGAATGAGAATTTTTTTATTTTCTTTAGATTTGGATTTATAGAATATTATCGTAAATGATTTTCAAAAGTCTTCCAAACCAATGAATGAATGGAATGATTTGGAAAAGAAGACTTTCTCTTTGAATGCCAAAGCGATGAACGTTTTATTTTATGCCTTAGACAAAAATGAATTTAATCAAATTTCGATTTGTGAAACTACACATGAGATTTGGCATACTCTTGAAGTCACACATGAAGGCACTAGTAGAGTTAACAATTTAAAAATTAATTTTTTGATGTATAGTTTTAAACTTTTTCGAATGGAACCAAGCGAAACCATTGGAGACATGTACACTTGGTTTATAGATGTTGTCAATGGTTTAAAAAGTCTTATTAAAGGTTTTTATAATTTTAAACTTATTAATAAGATTCTAAGATCCTTTCCAAAAAATTAGGATCTAAAAGTAATGGCTATACAATAAATAAAAGACTTAAATTGTTATTCTCTCGAAGAACTTATTAGGTCCTTGATAACCCATGAAGTGACTCATTTGACACATGACAAACATGAGAACCATCTTTCAAAGAACAAGAAGGATATGACACTGAAAACCAAAGAAGACCAATTGAGTGATAACTCAAGTAATGATGATAGTGACATTGAACTCCTAACAATAAAATTTAAAAAATTTATAAACAAGAAACAAAGAATAAAAACAAACTTAAAAAGGGGAAGCCACAAAAAGAAGAAGAAAAGACTCAAGGCAACATGGGATGAAACGAGGAAAGTAACTCAACCAAAACCCTTTTACTTTACTATGAAATCACTTGATATATTTCATGAGTTGTTAGTAAGAAATTAAAAAAATACAATATATATATATATATATATCATGCTTTCTTTCTAGTGATTTTAAAAAATAAAAAAATGAGCATGATATTTGTATATTAATTCCTTGCACTAAACATGAAAAGTTAGATTCACATTAGAAGGAAAATGTACTATAATTGGAATTAAAATGATAAATCAAATCTTTTGTTTAAAGATGTCTTATGTTTAATGTGTCATATTTTTTGTCTTGATAACTTTTATGACGAAATTTATTTTCCACATTGCATGTTTTTATTTGGCATAAAAGATAAAGGCATGCTTGTATTAAATAAAACACATAAAAAGAAAATACATTTTCTATCTCTATCTTATCAATTTTTCAATAAGAGATTGATAAATCTATTATGTCATTTTGAATCTCTTGAAAGTGATTTTGATGATACTGATAAATTAAATTTGAATGAGTTTTATCCAAATCATACTTAGATGTCTTGAGATTTCTTATACATAAATCGAGATCTTTTAAGTTTCTTTTTGCTATAGAGAAGTTTTTATCCTAATTATGATCTTGATTTCTCAATATTTGATACTTAAGATTTTTTTTCAAATCATTATCTCTTATTTGATCTCCGATGTTTTTTTTTATATTTATTAAAGATGAGAATGATCCAAATGAATCATGGTTTCCATCTTGAATTCTTGGAATTATAACTTGAATTTTATTTATCTTCTATGTTATTAGAGAGAATATTTATCCAAATGAATCATAAGTTATTTTCTCTTGATTTTTCGATACCCACAACTTGAAATGATGTGCTTTGATGGTTGAAACATTGCATGCATAAAATGATTTTTCTCCTATGTTTCAATACTTCTTTATATTTATGATTTATATACCTCACGATATGATGTAAATTTATTAATCTTTGTCATGATTAGATCATTGATGTAAAAGAAAATTTGTAATCTATCCTTCTTTTTGACAATGATAAAGGGGGAGAAAGACTTGCTAGCTTGCACTTTATAAAATGAAGCAAAAAATTGCTAGCTTGCACATCGCAAACGAAGCAAAGTTTGCTAGCTTACACTTTACAAGAGGAAGCAAAAATTGCTAGCTTGCGTATCGCAAAATTTGCTAGCTTACACATTTCAAGAAAGGCAAAACATACCTGCACTTCTCAAAAGAGAAGAAAAAAAAATTGCTAGCTTAAATAACACAAAGAAAAGCAAAGAGTTGCTATCTCAATGGAAGCAAAAGTGTAAACTTGCACATCTCAAGAAGCAAAATTTGCAATCTTGCATATCTTTAAAACTTGCTATATTATGCTTGCATGTTCTAAAGTGATGAAAAATTTGCTAAACTTGCATACGTTGCACTTCTCCTTTTTGTTGATGACAAAGGGGGAGAAGTAATAATGATTTAATGATCATGCAAGATGATTTATAATTTAAAATTTTATATAATTTAAAATTTCATGCATGGTGTACTTTGATGATTTGAAATTATGATAATTATGCATGAAATTCTCATAATTTTTTTTAATGTAAATTTTTTATCAATATGGCATATTGATAGGGGGAGTTTAGTTTAAACTCCATCAACAATTCCATTTTGAGTTGTCATCATCAAAAGGATTAAGAGATTGTTGAATGTCAAGCCGAGGATTTATATCGATAATTCGAAACCAATCAAAAGGCAGAGAGGGGTTTAGTGCAGCGGATTAAACTCTTCTTGAAACCGATTTCTCCACATTTGGAAGAATTCGAGTGATGTGAAAAGGACTAGATCTTGCAGCCAAGAAATGAAGTGATTTCCACTCACATTTGAGAGACAATGATGTATAGTGGTTCGGTCGACCTAAAGTAAGAGGAATTAAACGTTGATGTTCACACTTGTACAATATCTCTCAAGAAGAAGAAGGGAAACATGTCAAAAATACAACACTTGCTCAAGATGTCAAACTTTTTGCTCAAAAGGGTTCCTTTCAATTTGAAAAGGAAGGATCGGGAGCCCAATATGGAGCCAAAAATTTGAATCCTTTTGAGTTTTTCTGCATCAAGGCTTTCTACCGCCCAGCCACCATGAGTTCGGGCATTGGGCCAAGAAGAGCGGACATTGCACCAAGGAGATCAGAGTTGCAGAGTCAACATGTCAATTAGTCAATAGGTTGTAAGAGAGGATAATGCACCGAAGGATCGAACGAAGTACCGATGAACCAATGACATATTAGACAACAAATGATTCATGCTTTGTAATAATTATCTAAATCGAAGTAGTTTTAAGTTGTAATTAGGTTGGAATTAGGCCAACCCAAAATCGTGCTATTTTTAAAGGGGCCCATTGGGCTCTAAGTTACTTCACGAGCTACATTGGGTTAAGAGAAAGGCCCAATTAGTGACCTGAAGCTTCCTACTGGTAGGTCAACTTCCTTTGAACACTCGAAAACTATCTTCGACCCTAGTTCAGTCTTTAGTAGACAATCTTTCAAGTTTCATCATCAAAATCCGAGATTCAACAGGCCAAGAAGAGGTGGCACCACTGTCAATAGAATAGGTGGAAGAGATAATGCACCGAAGGATCGAACGGCACCGATGAACCAATTTAGACAATTATCTTCAAGACTATGTCAGGTGGTGGTACCACTAGACTAAGTGGTGGTACCGCCCAATGTTAAGTAGTGTCAAGCAATAAAACTATCGGTATTAGGTGGTGATACTAGAATAGAGGTGGACCGCGGTGGCTCGAGACAATCTTCAAGACTAGTCGAGGTGGTGGTACCAGACTAAGTAAGTGGTACCGCCCAATGTTAAGTAGTGGTACTGTCATATTAGGTGGTGATACACCTTGAAGTTGGCGGTGATACTACCAATACCTAAAAGACCCGAGATAAGACTGGTTTTGGCTCTAAGTTTGAATCCATTTGGGTCTATAAATACCCCTCTCATCCCTGCTTAGAATACACAAGCACTAAGAACTTAAAAGTGGGAAAACACTATTGTAATTACTTGAGAGATCTCCTTCTCTAGCCTTATGATTGATTTCAGTTTAAAAGATAAGTGAGTGCTTGTAAACATTGTCTCCTAGACCTATGAAAAGGAGAAGAGGCCTATAAGAGGGTAGTTAATCTTCACCCATTGAAAGAAGATCGTTCGTGAAAGCCGATGGCCTCGACGGAAGAGGAATCGGGAGTGGATATAGGTTAGAACAACCGAACCACTATAAATCGATTTGCCTATGTTTCTTTGTTGTTTACCTTTACTGCAAACCACTTTACTTGCTCACTACTCTTATGAATATCTTTAAGTTTAAAGTATTTATGATACGTCTTTCATCGTATGAAGTTTTTGAATCGAACGACGTTTTCTAAATTGATGTTTTTATCGTAAGCACTAATTCACCTCCTCCCCACCGCCCCGCACCCCCACCAATGATAATTATGCATGAAATTCTCATAATTTTTTTTAATATAAAATTTTTATCAATATGGCATATTGATAGGGGGAGTTTAGTTTAAACTCCATCAACAATTGGTTGTCATCATCAAAAAGGGAGAGATTGTTGAATCTCAGATTTTGATAATGAAACCAATTGAGAGGGTTTGTGATCTAATCTCCATTTTGAGTGATGTAGGACTAGCTTCGATAATGGAAAGACGATTAAAGTAAGAAAAATCAGACGTTGGGTCGGAGTGAAACATGTTAAAAAATTGGACGTCAAGCCAGAGGATCGATCAATATATCGGCAGAAGGCTTCGTGCCATGAGTTCGGGCATTGGGCCAAGAAGAGTGGACATTGCACCAAGGAGATCAGAGTTGCAGAGTTAACATGTCGATTGGTCAATAGGTCATAAGAGAGGATAATGCACCGAAGGATCAAACGAAGTACTGATGAACCAATGACATATTAGACAACAAATGATTCATGCTTTATAATAATTATCTAAATCGAAGTAGTTTTAAGTTGTAATTAGGTTAGAATTAGGCCAACTCAATTAGGGGCCCATTGGGCCTAAGTTAGAGCTACATTGGGTTAAGAGAAAGGCCCAATTAGTGACCCAAAAGTTAGGTCAAGCGGTGAAACTATCGGTAGTTCAGTCTTTGAGACAGTCTTCAAGATTGTGTCAGGCGGTGGCATCACTAGAATAGAGGTGGAACTGTCGGTGGCTCAGTCTTTGAGACAATCTTCAAGACTATGTCAGGTGGTGGTACCACCAGACTGAGTGGTGGTACCACCCAATGTTAGGTAGTGGTACCGTCATATTAAGTGGTGATACTGCCCAGTGTCAGAGTAGACTAGGCGGTGGTACTGCCCAGCATTGGTGGTGGTACTACCAATACCTAAAAGACCCGAGATAAGACTGGTTTTGGCTCTAAGTTTGAATCCATTTGGGTCTATAAATACCCCTCTCATCCCTGCTTAGAATACACAAGCACTAAGAACTTAAAAGTGGGAAAACACTATTGTAATTACTTGAGAGATCTCCTTCTCTAGCCTTATGATTGATTTCAGTTTAAAAGATAAGTGAGTGCTTGTAAACATTGTCTCCTAGACCTGTGAAAAGGAGAAGAGGCCTATAAGAGGATAGTTAATCTTCACCCATTGAAAGAAGATCATTAGTAGAAGCCGATGGCCTCGACGGAAGAGGAATCGGGAGTGGATATAGGTTAGAACAACCGAACCACTATAAATCGATTTGCCTATGTTTCTTTGTTGTTTACCTTTACTGCAAACCACTTTACTTGCTCACTACTCTTATGAACATCTTTAAGTTTAAAGTATTTATGATACGTCTTTCATCGTATGAAGTTTTTGAATCGAACGACTTTTTCTAAACTGATGTTTTTATCGTAAGCACTAATTCACCTCCTCCCCACCACCCCACACCCCCACCAATAAACACCCACCCCCACCCCCCAAACACAACCCCCCCTGCCCCCCCTCTTAGTGCCAACTCGGTCCTAACACACTCAAGTGAGAGCTCAAGTGAAGATGACATATAACTCCACACAAAAAAATTCAAAACGTTCATGAAAAAGAACAAGATTAAATTAAAACAAGATTCTAAAAATGAACTCAAGAAGGACAACCACTTGCTATGAATGCAAGAAGTTGGAGCACTCCAAAGATGAGTATACAAAACTAAAAAAGAAGTTGCCAAAGAAGAAGAAAGCACTCAAGGCGACTTGAGACGAATCGAGTACATCGGAAGACGAAGAACAAATCAATAAAGGCGAGATGGCTTTTAGCAATAAGGTATATAACTCAACCAAAATCCATTTACCTTACAATGAAATTGCTTAGTGCTTTTGATGATTGGATGAATTTAAATAAGTTAATATATAAATTATTTAAAAAAATGATCATGATAATTGCATGTTTTATGATAAAGGAACAAAATATTAGACTTAAATCTAATGCTTGTACACTAAATAAGAATAATTATCTTGATGATTTTTATATTATTTTTTAGTTTTAAATATGATGCATGGTTTTAACATAAAAACTTGGGCATGCTTATATGAAATTAATCGCATGAATTGAAACAACTAAAAAGAGGAAAGTATCTTAAAAATTTGTCAATCTCTATTTTATCGAGTATTCAATAAGAGGTTGATGAATCTATTTATATTATCTTTAATCTCTTGAAAGTGATTTTGATGATTTGATAATTTGAATTTGAATAAGTTTTATCTAAATCTTATTCTTGATACTTAAAATTTTTTTTATGAATCATGATCTTGATGACTTGAGATTTCTTATGCATGAATTAAGTTCTCATATACTTCTTTTTGTTATAAAGAAGTTTTTATCTTAATCATGATCTTAATTTCTCGATATTTGATACTTGAGATTTTTTTTGAATCAAGATCTCTTATTTGATCTCTTATGTTTCTTTTTGCTATTTATTAAAGAAAAAAATTATCCAAATGAATCATGATTATTCTTTTGATCTCTTGGAATTACAAGTTAAAAGTTTTCTATGAATCAAGATTTTTCTTTTCACTAAAGGAGAGATTTATTCAAATTAACTATGATATGTCGCTTGACTTATTGATGTTTATGACTTAAGTTTTTATGACTTCTTGATGTTTATGACTTGAGTTTTATTATGTATAATTCTCTTATATTTATGATATCTATACCCCATTGATCACTCTTGATGAAAATTTATCTTTATTGATTGTCATGATTTGAAAATTGATGTAAAGGGAAAAGAATTACAACATTGAATGTTGATAGGGGGAGAAATTCTTGCTAGCTTGCATACTTCAAGGAGAGAAAACTTGCTAGCTTGCCTATTGCAAAGAAAAGCAAAAGTTGCTAGCTTGCACATTGTAAAGAGAAGCAAAAAGTTGCTATCTCAAGAAGAAACAAAACTGCTAGCTTACCTATCTCAAGAAGTAAAATTTACAAACTTGCACTTCTCAAAAGAGAAGAAAGAATTTGCTAGCTTGCATGTTTCTAAACCTTTGAAACAAAAGTTTGCCAACTTTCGTATATCAAAAACTTGTTAGCTTGCATATTCTAAAGTGATGTAAAACTTGCATATTTTAATAACTTGCTAAGTTGCATTTCTCCTTTTTATTGATGACAAAGGAGGAGAAATTATGATGATTTGAAATTATGCATAAAATTCTCATGATTTTCTGAATTCAAAGTTTCTATCAATATGACATGTTGATGGGGGGAGTTTAGTTAAACCCCGTCATCAATTGAATGTCAACATAAAAAAGTGAGAGATTGTTGAATCTTAGATTTTGATGATGAAAATAATTGATAAAGTTATAATATAATCTGTGTTTTGAGTGACATAAGACTAGTTTCGATCATGAAAAGATAAATTGATTAAAGCAAGAAGAATCAAACGTTTGGGCCAGAGTGGAACATGTTAGGAGATTGAACGTCGAGCTGGAGGATCAATCGATGAACCAGCAGAAGGACTTCATGCCATAAGTTCAGGCATCGAGCCAGAAGGATCAAACATTGTGCCAAGGAGATCGGATGTTGTGGAGGTTAACATGTCGACTAGGCAATATGCTGAAGGAGAGGACGATATGCTGAAAGGATCGAATGAAGTGTCTGATGAACCAATGTCATGTCAGACAATATAGGATTCATGCTTGTAATAATTTGTCTAGACCAAAGTAGTTTAGAGGGCTAATTGAGTTGGTTTCAGGTGTAACTATACTAACTTAATTAGGGGCCCACTAAGCCTGATCTAGGGCTCAGTTGGACCCATTGGGAGGCCCATTCAGTGACTCATAGATGGGTCAGATAGTGGCTCTGTTAGAATAAGCGGTATAACTGCCTATAAGACGTATATCTCCGAGAAAACCAGGTGGTGGTATCGCTGGTACCAGATGGTGGTACCGCCCAGACTAGGCAATGGTACCACCTACTTATTAGGAATCGAGTGGCACTAAGAGGGGGGGTGAATTAGTGCAGCGGTAAAGAACGATAAACTTTCGACGATTTAAACCAACTTCAGAGACTTCGTATGATAGAAATCACATTTTCAACTAAAACTGACTTCGATTAAAGCGTAATGGAGAGTGCTTAAAGTAGGGAGTGTTTAGAGAGGAAGAAGGCAGTGATGAGTAAGTTGAGTAGTGAAGAAAAGGCGGTTTGTAGAAATGTAAATGCAAGAATGTAAACGCAAACCGTTTTTATAGTAGTTCGGTCATCCGACCTACATCCACTCCCGATTCCTCTTCGCTTGAGGCCATCAGCTTTCCACTAGTTGCCTTCCTTCCAATGGGCAAAGACAAACTCCCTTACAGCTCCTCTCCTTTTGATAGGTTTAGGAGATAACCCTTACAAGCACTCTTACCCCTCTCTTGGACTAAAACACTCTTAAAACTTATAGGGCAGATTTCGAACACTTTCAAAAGAGTTTCCCCCATCTTTCTTTCAGTTCTAGACCCACTTTCATCCATGAATGAGGGGGGTATTTATAGGCCTCAAGAGGATTCAAATTTGGAGCCTAAATTTGAACCATAAAATTTGAATCACCTTGGTTTTCGCATTCTAGCGGTACTGGGCAGTGCCACCGTGTTGGCAAATCCTTCAGGGGAGCAACATCACATGTGCAACGGAAGAACAGAAAAACAAAACCCTAGATTTCTCGTAGAAAGTTTCCATCGTCGTGCAAAGATCGGTGCGTCTAAAACAAATCCGTAAAACTGTACATGTAAAAGAAGATACCTAGGGAGATCATATATCCCTGAATTCCTGCAGATCTGTGGGAGAGGATGAAGGAGGTCAAGCATCCTCCTCTCTAGCGGTATCCACATGGTAGGGATTGCAATGATGCACCTCTCTCTCTGGGGAGAGGAGAACAGGAGGTGGGTACCAAAAGAAACCCTCAGCCTATAGAGCTTTGGTTCCCTCCTATTTATAGAGGCCCCCTAAAAACCCTAATGGATCTTTTGCCCTATTGGGTATTGGATCTCCATCCAATTACCCAAGCCTCTTGGATTAGTGGGTCTCTACCTAATAATCTCTTATTAGCAATTATTGAATCTCATCTCAGGATCCAATAATTCAGGAGCTTAATGGATATCCAATACGATAGAGGTTCAGCGAATATCTCATATTCGAACCCCTACTCATCGCAACACCTATCATATGTGTGTGACCCTCTAGGCCCAATATCGAGCTGGCCGTGAGTCATACTTGTCAGAACTCCTTCTGACTCAATGAATTATTATCTCTATAATAATTTACCCAATTCATCAACTGCGGACGTATTAGGCCACTACGCCATGGCTCCTAGACGATACAGGGAAATCCAATCCTTTGGACCTATCTATCCTCAGTTACCATGTATCTATAGTCCCTCATCCATCTAATATCTCAGAGACCCTATACCGGGCATGGTGCTGTCAGGCCCATACGATCTCTCCTCGAGTTTTGCTCTTGTCGGATTCTCCCGGAGAACCCTTTCTCTCTCAATCTGAATAACCTTGGCCAAGGATTTGTTCAAGCAAGAATACATGGGATATTCCTCTCATGATACTGAGAGCGGATGATCCTCTATTGACACTCAATAGCCCTCGTAAGGTTAGCTACTACTCCCAATGACCAACTATACTAGATCTGAAACTTTCTAAACCTATAAGTCCGGTATCAAAGAGTGGGGTACTCATACAGGACATCCTTGGTGTCTCAAGTCTAAGGACCAGATACACTACTGGGACTACGGAATCGCTGTCTGATGTGAGGTATCAATAACCATCCAAAGATTTTGTAGGCGGATCAATCGCTGAACTCATTCTCTAATGAGCACCTGCACTGTACCCTTAGTGTCCCCACACGAGTAGCTATGAGACCAGCTACCTCCATCATATGAACAGGTATACAGCACACTAGTCTATCCGGTTATCTCGATGTCCTTCTCGAGTAACCTATGACCAGGATAATTTAGGGTCTGTGTTTAAAGGTGAATCAGTCTCATTATCGTGATCTCATCATGATCTGATTCCCATTGCATAGATCCAAGGACATCGTAATATATGCAACATACAAGATAAAGTGATAAAATGCCTAATAATAAGTAAAGAGAAAAAGTACATATCAAGTCACAAGTGTCATCACTCATGTGATTGGCTTATAGAGCACATATGACTAGCACACCGCCCATCCAGCGGTTCCACCGCTGGTGCCCTCGGGTGCTGGGCGGTGCCACCGCCAGCTTGGGTGGTGCCACCGCCCAACTCTCGGCCTCTAGGTGGTGCCACCACCCAGGTCATTTCAGCACATTGGTTTAGGCCAAAAACTCGACCCAAACCGGTCCAAATAAAGTCCGAATTAGCTCAAATTTAGTTTATAGGATTAACACCTAATCCTAAACCAAATTATGTGCTAACTATGAATTTTAAAGATATTTTCTAAGCTATTACAAAGTTCACAAGATAAGACTTCTTTCGGTGAGCTTTCGACGAACTTCCGGTGGTCTTCCGACGAACCCTCGGAAACCATTCTACAGACTCCCGGCAAGCTCCCAGACTTCACGATAATCTTGGCGAGTTCCACCGAGCTTCTTTGGCAAGCTTCGATCTTTCTTGGCAAGCTCCGTGAACTTCTAACGAACCTTCCAAAAACCCTTCGACAAGCTCCCTACTCGTTCTCGGTTAGTTCTGGCAACACTCCCAACAAATCTTCAGACTTTCGTCGAACTCTCGAACTCCCAACGATCCATCACACTTGTCTTCCAGCACTTTGTTTCACTTTACGTCTTCATCGTTATCATAGTTAATCCTGCACATACATAAATAAAAACTTCAATCTAGATAATTATTACAACGTGAATTGACATTCAGTTGCCCGGCACGTCATTGGTCGGTGCTTCGTCTGATTCTTCGGCACGTCGTCCTCTCTTACGGCTTGTTGCCCAATCGATGGTTGACCTCCGCAACCCCAATATCCATAGTGCAACTCCGCTCTTCTTGGACTAATGCCCGATGATCGAAGCCTTCTGCCGATTGTTGACCGAACCTCGGCTCGACATCCAATATCCTGATGTGATCACCCGACGCAACGTTAATTCCTCCAGCGTTGATTGTCTAATCCTGATCGATAGTAGACCTGCGTAACTCAAAATGCAGTTAGACCATAA
This sequence comes from Musa beccarii, assembly GCA_024322285.1. NCBI lineage: Eukaryota > Viridiplantae > Streptophyta > Magnoliopsida > Zingiberales > Musaceae > Musa > Musa beccarii. Next base: position 48,636,677 of record CM044396.1, on the reverse strand, counting down.
ATCACAATCAATTAGTTTCATTATCAAAATTTGAGATTCAATAATCTCTCCCTTTTTTATGATGACAACTAATTGATGACTAATGGAGTTAACCATAACTCCCCGGAGTTTAACCAAACTCTCCCTATCAATATGTCATTGATAGAAACACTTGGATTATCCCAAATCCAAGCAACATTCATCACAGAATATGAGAATTATCAAACCATCATGTAAATATATAAAATATTCAATACAATGTATGAAGTCATCAATCTACTTCTCCCCCTATGTCATCAACAAAAAGGAGAAGTTACATCATAGCTAGTTTAAAAGAATACGTAAATTTTACAATCATACTAGCTATTAATCACATCATGATAGGCAAGATAGCACTTGTCATGATGATAGTAAGTTTTTCTATGTTCCTTTGAGAAGCGCAAGCAAATTGTATTCAAAGATGTGCATTTTCTTGACTTCTTTTGTGATATGCTTATAATTTTTTAATTTCTTTCTTCTCTTTTGAGAAGAGCAAGCTTGCAAGTTTTGCTTTCTTTGCATGCTAGGACTTTTGCATTCATTTGTAATATACAATCTACCAAAAGCCTTCTCTCCCTTTATCAATGTCAAAAAGAAAGAGAGGATTAATACTACAAACAATCTTACATGAGATTCAACAATAATTTGTAACAAAGATGCAAGTAATTTTGTTGAAAAAGTGAAGTTGAGCAAGATTTTTACGTCTATTGAGATAGCAACATTTTTCTTCTCAATGTTTAAGCTAGCAAATTTTTCTCTTTTGATGCACAAGCTAGCAATTTAACTCTCCCTTTATCATTATCGAAAAGAAGGGAGGAACCAATGATCAATTATAAATTTGCATCAATCAATATATCAATCATCACATGATGCATACAAGATGGTATTGAAATATAAGAAATCATGTCATGAAGGATATCAATATGTAAATTCAACAAGAATCAAAACCAAAAGATATTATTCATGATTCATAACTTTTCATTTTAGCAAAATCAAGATCATGATTTTAAAACAAATTCTAAGCATATAGTTTCGAGAAATCAAAATCATGATTCACAAATATTTTCTTTAGCACCAAGTTCCAATTCATGATAAAGGATATACAACCTAGAATCATGATGCATAAGAACATAGCATTCTCATAGATCAAGTCATGATTCAATGATTCTTCATCATAAAGCAAATTTTATTTATCATATATTTAATTTACCACACAAGGCAAAGAAATCATGTCACTTCTAGGATCATGAAATATATGACATCAAGGCTCATGATTCATTTGAAAAGATATAGCACAAAGAGCAACTTGATTATTGTATAAGCAATTTTATTGCATCATGATTTATAAAATTTTTACAACATGAATCATAGGAGGTAAAATAACAATAATATCAATCATGATTCATTGGATAGCAAATAGCAAAGAGAACAATTTGTTTCATGAATCTTGATTCACACAAGTCAAGTTATGATTCCAAGAGATTAAGATATGAATCAAGAATCTTTAACAAGTCTTATTCAAATTCATAAAAGATATCAAGAAGAATAACATTTTTTTTTACATCGATATTCAAACCATGACAAGTGATATATCAAACATTTACATTAATATTTCAATCATCAAGTCATGTGTATTGAAACATAGGAGAAAAATCGAATTATGCATGCAATGTTTCAATCATCAAAGCACATTTTCTCAAGTTGAGTATTGAAAAGTCAAGAGAAAATAATTTATGATTCATTTGCGAATAGATAGTAAAACAACTTGATTCATACATAATAGTTTTTATCAAGATTATATTTTAAAAGAAATTCCAGGTATATAGATGTTAAGATATCAAGACTTGGATTGTGATAAAGCTCATTCAAGTTCAAATCATCAAAATCATTAACATAGTTTATGAGATGCATAAATGACATGGATTTGAATTATTTTCCTCTTTGGTAAATGATAAAAAGAAGCAATCATAGAGGAAAGTATTTTGATTCTCAAATATATCTCAAGTCAAGAATTCAAAGTCATGATTTATAAACCTTATTCACTTCATCAAGATCATTCTTACAAGATTCATAAATGACATTGATATACTTGAACACAACTTATCATCAAAACCATTTTCATAGATCAAGAGATTCACATAAATGAGTTCATTAATCTTTGATTAGATTGAAAATTTAACACTTCATCAAAATCTCATTCATAATTCAAGTGATTCACAAAATATCATAATGAATTCATCATTTGTCTTTTATGAAAAATCAAAAACTTTATAGACAGAAAGATGTTCAAAAAACATACATTTCTCTTTTAGTGATTTGCATTGATTTCATATGAATATGTCTTTGTCTTTTTTATGTCGAATAGAAACAAGCATGAACGTTTAAGACATAAAGACTAAAACTCGTGTCATGAATTCCAAAAGATATCTCAAGTTATTAACATCAAATTAAAAAGGATATTTCAAAAAGATATATCAATAAGTGATTCATTTGTATCATTTCATTTGAATTCATGATTCATTTGGTAGGTTCTTCTCTTTAGTAAATAAGAAGATATATAGGAGAACAAAATAAATTTTGGGAGATAAAACATGATTGAAGCATGATTCATTTTTAAAATGTATCTCATGTCGTAAATATGAATCAAGCATTTATCAAATCTAAAATCATCCTCAAAATTACATTCAATAAATTCATATGTGACAAGCATAGATTTATTGAAAAAATCGATAAGATAGAGGATTGCATTTTATTTTTATAAATTTTTATTTATATAATTTGCTTCTTATAAGCATGCCTTTGCCTTAAAATAAAATGTCAACATTCAAGATGGAAAGACAAATTGTCATTAAGATCATTAAGTGGAATTCCATTAAGCATGTGGCATTTTCCAAAAGATTCGATTCAAAAAATTCACATGGATTCATCAAAACCAAAAACTTTAGAGGTAGAAAATTTTCAAAGATCATGCATTTCCTTTTTATGATTTACTTCAAATAAGTATGTCTTTCCCTTTAATAAAAATAGTATCATATTCAAGAGTGAAAGATAAATTTTGTAAAATAAATCATTATATGCATTATCATATAAGGATGAAACAAATTACGTCAAAGCCAAAAATACATTATAGCATATCAAATTCTAAAGTCAAGCATAATACAAACATTTTCATTAAGACACTTCCAAGAATAACATACATAGATATGTATCATGTTTCAAATCGAAAATTGATACGAAAAGCATATGCATGGAATTGTATTATCACGATAGCACATTTTTAATTTTTTATTTTAAGTTATTTGTTTCATATAGGTGAGCTCAAGTTTTAAAAGATGAGTACCATGTTTAACACCAAAACTTGAGTTTTGTCATCAAAACTATCAAATCCAAACATATTCACTATAAAACATCATGATAGTGTGTTTCACTTTAAGTTGATTGATCTTGTTTAAGCATGTTCACATTTTCACACAAAGGCCAAGCATCATATAAATTTGAGAAATAATTTTCATCATGACGTAAGACATGCACCTTGTTTAAAACTAAAAGCAATATCATGAATTCATCATGATCATATACTTTCCTTTTTATGTATTCCATTTGTTTCATATAGGTATACATCATCTAAAAATTTCACCATAAAATCATTTAAGAGATATTAATCCAAGATAGAGATTTTCAAATCATAAGCATGATACTTATAAAATTTTCATCAAAATATTTTCAAGAATAACATATAGTTGATGTACAATCATTACTACAAATCATTCAATCATCATTCATAATGTTGCATACACCATTCAAAAATTTTACTTTTGAAAAATACTAGAAAGAAAAGCATGATATAATTTTTTAAAATTTTTTTTTAATTTCTAAAAATACAAGAAAAGCATGAAAAAATTTCTACTAACTAAGTTAAGTATTCATGGAAAGCATCATGTAATTTCAAAATAATTCAAGGGAGTTAAGTTACTTACCTTGTAGTCGAAGCCCGTTAAAGCCCAATTTGCCATTTCGTCATTTGATTCTTCTTTGCGCTTCTTCTTCATCTTTGGCCTCTTCCTCCATTCAAGTTCATTGTTCATTTTAGATTTTTGTTTAATGAACTTATTAAGATTCATTAAAAGTTCAATGTCCTCTTCATTATCCTCATCACTTGAGTCATCACTCAAGTGGCATTTCATAGTTCGGAGTTCCAAAACCTTCTTGTTCTTTAGAAGGTGGTTCAAATATTCATCATGTTCAACATGTTCCAAGAAACTCATTTCATATGTCATTAAGGATCCAATGAGTTCTTCAATAGAATAATCATTTAAATCTTTAGTTTCTTGTATCGTCATTATTTTAAGATCCCACCTTTTTGGAAAGGATCTTAAGATCTTGTTAGTGAGTTCAAAATTCAAAAAATATTTATCAAGATTTTTAAGCTATTGACGACATCTATGAAATGAGTGTACATATCGTCGATAGTTTCGCTTGGTGTCATTCGGAAGAACTCAAAATCATGCAATTAGAGGTTTACTTTCGAGTCTTTGACTACTAGTTCCCTCGTGCGTGATTTCAAGTGTTCACCAAATTTCAAAAACCATTTCGAACATAGAAATCCGATTGAACTCATTTTTATCTAAAGCATAAAATAAGGCATTCATAGCCTTTGCATTTAAAGAAAAAGACCTTTTCTCCAAATCCGACCATTCGTTCGTCGATTTAGAGGAAAGTTGAAATCCATTTTCAACGATGTTCCATAAGTTTAAATTGAGAGAAATCAAGAAAACTCTCATTCGAGTTTTCCAATATGTGTAGTCCGAACCGTTAAAAAACGGTGGATGAAAAATCAAAAAACCCTCTTGAAAGCCATGAAGAGCCATTTCTTACAGGTGTAAATCCGAATAAAAAATAATGAGGCTCTAATACCAATTGTTAGGGATCGAGTGGTACTAAGAGGGGGGGTGAATTAGTACAGCGATAAAGAACGATAAACTTTCGATGATTTAAACCAACTTCAGAGACTTCATATGATAGAAATCATGTTTTTGACTAAAATTGACTTCGATTAAAGTATAATGAAGAGTGCTTAAAGTAGGGAGTGTTTAGAGAGGAAGAAAGCAGTGATGAGTAAGTTGAGCAGTGAAGAAAAGGTGATTTGCAGAAATGTAAATGCAAGAATGTAAACACAAACCGTTTTATAGTGGTTCGGTCATCCGACCTACATCCACTCCCGATTCCTCTTCACTTGAGGCCACCGAGTTTCCACTAGCTGCCTTTCTTCCAACGGGCAAAAACAAACTCCCTTACAGCTCCTCTCCTTTTGATCAGTTTAGGAGATAACCCTTACAAGCACTCTTACCCCTCTCTTGGACTAGAATACTCTTAAAACTTAAAGGGAAGATTTTGAATACTTTCAAGAGAGTTTCTCCCTTCTTTCTTTTAGTTCTAGACCCACTTTTATCCATGAATGAGAGAGGTATTTATAGACCTCAAGAGGATTCAAATTTGGAGCCTAAATTTGGATCATAAAATTTGAATCACCTTAGTTTTCGCATTCTGGCGGTACTGGACGGTGCCACCGCTGATGCCCTTGGGTGCTGGGTGGTGCCACCACCCAAGTCATTTCAGCACACTGGTTTGGGCTAAAAACTCAACCCAAACCAGTCCAAATGAAGTCCAAATTGGCCTAAATTTAGTTTATAGGATTAACACCTAATCCTAAACCAAATTACATATTAACTATGAATTTTAAAGATATTTTCTAAGCTATTACAAAGTCCACAAGATAAGACTTCTTTCGGTGAGCTTTCGACGAACTTCCGGCAGTCTTCCGACGAACCCTCGAAAACCATTCTACGGACTCCCGACAAGCTCCCGGACTTCACAATGATCTTGGCAAGTTCCACCGAGCTTCTTTGGCAAGCTCCGATCTTTCTTAGTAAGCTCCGTGAACTTCCGACGAACCTTCCAAAAACCCTTCAATAAGCTCCCTACTCGTTCTCGGTCAGTTCTGGCAACACTCCCAACGAATCTTTGGACTTTCGTCGAACTCTCGAACTTCCAATGATCCATCACACTTATCTTCCGACACTTTGTTTCGCTTTACGTCTTCATCATTATCGTAGTTAATCCTGCACACATACAAATAAAAACTCTACTTCGATCTAGTTAATTATTACAACGCGAATTGACATTCAGTTGCTCGGCACGTCATTGGTCGGCGCTTCGTCCGATTCTTCGGCACATCATCCTCTCTTGCGGCTTGTTGCCCAATCGATGGTTGACCTTTGTAACTCTGATATCCATGACGCAACTCCACTCTTCTTAGCCCGATGCCCGACGTCCGAAGCCTTCTACCGATTGTCGACCGAACCTCGGCTCGACATCCAATATCCTAACGTGATCACCCGGTGCAACGTCAATTCCTCCAACGTCGATTATCTAATCCTGATCGATAGTAGACATACATAACTCAAAACGCAGTTAGACCACAAATCACAATTAATTAGTTTCATCATCAAAATCTGAGATTCAACACTTCTATCAATGTGTCAGGTGATGGCACCACCAGACTGGGTGATGGTACCGCCTAGTGTCAGATTGATAAGCGATGGTACCACCCAATACTAGCGATGGTACCGCCAGTACTAGCGATGGTACCACTAGTACCCTAAAACCTCGGGATGAGACCATTTTGGCTCCAAATTTGAATACATTTGGGACTTATAAATACCCCACTCATCTCTACTCAGTGGACACATGAACTGAGAACAAAAATTAGGAAAAATACTATTGTAATCTTATGAGAATTCCCCTCCTCTAGGTCTAAGAATTGATTTTAGTTTAAGAGAGGGGTGAGTGGCTTGTAAAGGTTATCTCTTAAACCTGTGAAAAAGAGAAAAGGGTTGTAAGAGAGTAGTTAATCTTCGCCTATTGAAAGAAGATTGATAATGAAAGCTGATGGCTTTAACGGAGGAGGAATCAAGAGTGGACATAGGTCACGACGATCGAATCATTATAAATCTGATGTGCTCCCTTTATTTGCTATTACTTTTACTACAAACTGCTTTACTTGCTCATTATATTCTTACGAATATTTTTAAATTAAATATTTTTTCGATATAGGCTTTATTGAATGAGTTTTTTGAATCGATGAAAGTTTTTCAAAAGCACTAATTCACACCCCCCCCCCCAAGTGTTGATTTCGATCCTAACACTCTTTATAGAGGTCCCCTGTTAATTTAACCCTAATGGATCCTACCCTATTAGGTACCAGATCTCTATCCAACTATATAAACCTCTTAGATTAGTGGATCTCTACCTAATAATCTATCATTCGCTCTTATTAGATCTCATCCATAGGATCTAATAATTTAGAGGCTTATTGGATATCCAATAAGATAGGGTTTCAGCGGATATCTCATATTCGAACTTCTACTTGTTACAACACCTACCTGCTAGGATCAGTTTGGCACTAAGAGGGGGGGTGCATTAGTGCAACAATAAGATTACGATAAATTTTGGTGATTTAAACGATTTCAAAAACTTCGTACGATAAAAACAAGTTTCGATGAAAAGCATATCGGAAATACTTGAGCTTGAGAATGATTGTAAGAGGATTAGAAGAAGCTGAATTATTACAATAAAACGAAATGGTTTGCAGCAATATAAATGACAATAAGTGCTAGTTATAGGTGCCCTACAAGCCAATCACATGAGTGATAGCACCTGTAACACGCTACGTCAATCTCTTTGCTTATAATTATTGGCATTATCTCACAATATCTAGATATATATTGTGATATCTTTGGATCTGTGCAATGGGAATCGGATCATGATGAGATCATGATAATAATACTGATTCACCTTTAAACACAGACCCTAAATTATCTTGGTCATAGGTTACTCGAGAAGGACATCAAGATAACCGGATAGACTGGTGTGCTGTATACCCGTTCATATGATGGAGGTAGCTGGTCTCATAATTACTCATGTGGGGACACTAAGGGTACAGTGCAGGTGCTCATTGGAGAATGAGTTCACTGATTGATCCGCCTCTGCAATCTTTGGATGGTTATTGATACCTCACATCGATAAATGATTCCGTAGTTCCAGTAGTGTATCTGGTCCTTAGACTTGAGACACCAAGGATGTCCTGTATGAGTACTCCACTCTTTGATACCGGACTTGTAGGTTTGGAAAGTTCCATATCTAGTACAACCGATCATTGGGAGTGGTAGCCAACCTTACGAGGGCTATTGAGTGTCAATAGAGGATCATCCGCTCTCGGTATCATGAGAGGAATATCCCATGTGTTCTTGCTTGAAAAAATCCTTGGCCAAAGTTATTTGGATTGAGAGAGAAAGAGTTCTCCGGGAGAATCCGACAAGAGCAAGACTCGAGGAGAGACCGTATGGGCCTGACAGCACCATGCCCGGTATAAGGTCTCTGGGATATTAGATGGATGAGAGATTATAGATACATGGTAACTGAGGACAAATAGGTCCAAAGGATTGGATTCTCCTGTATCGTCTGGGGGCCACGACGTAGTGGCCTGGTACGTTCGCAGTCGATGAGTTGGGTGAATTATTATAGAGATAATAATTCACTATATCAGAAGGAGTTCTGACAAGTATGACTCACGGCCAACTCGATATTGGGCCTAGAGAGTCATACACATGGTAGGTGTTGCGACGAGTAGAGGTTCGGATATAAGATATCCGCTGAACCCCCTATCTTATTGGATATCCATTAAGCCCCTGAATTATTAGATCCTGAGATGAGATCCAATAATTGCTAATAAGAGATTATTGGGTAGAAACCCACTAATCCAAGAGGCTTGGATAATTGGATGGAGATCCAATACCCAATAGGGTAAAAGATCCATTAGGGTTTTAAGGGGGCCTCTATAAATAGGAGGGAACCAGAGTTCTATAGCTAAGGGTTTTTGGTAGCCACCTCTTATTCTCCTCTCCCCAGAGAGAGAGGTGCATCGTCGTAATCCCTACTATATGGATACCGCTAGAGAGGAGGACGCTTGACCTCCTTTATCCTCTCCCACAGATCTGCAGGAATTCGGGGATATATGATCTCCCTAGGTATCTTCTTTTACACGTGCAGTTTTCACAGATTTATTTTTGACGCACCAATATTCGCACGACGATAAAAACTTTATACGGGAAATCTGGGGTTTTGATTTCTATTCTTCTGCTGCGCATGTGATATCGCTCCCCCTTGTGGATTTCCCAACAATAAGTAAACACAAACTGATTTTTATAGTGGTTCGGCCATCCGACTTATGTCCACCTCGATTCCTCTTCTCTTGATGCCACCGGCTTTCCATTAGTTATCTTTCTTCCAACATGTGAAGATAAACTCTCTTATAGTACTCTCCTTTTGATGGACTTAGGAGGTAATCCTTATAAGCACTCACTCCTCACTTGAAGCTGAAAATAATCTAAGTCTAGAGGAGGGTTTTCTCAAGTAATTTTTATAGAGTTTTCTCACTTTTAAAGTATGTATGCTTGTCTTTTCCACCCAGGGATGGGAGGGGTATTTATAAGCTTGAATTGGATTCAAACTTGGAGTCAAAGACTAACTAATCCTGGGTCTATCGGGTTCTAGCGATACCACCACTTGTCACTGGCGATACCACCGCTAGTGCACTTTGTTTTGTCAACGTACTAGGCGGATGCTACCACCCAGACATATTGTCAATGGGTGCTACCACTGCCCAGTCTGGGTGCTACCATCACCCAGACTTAGTCTTGAAGACTGAGCCTTCAGGCGGTTCCATCGCCCACTGCCTGACGTGGCACTGGGGCATTGTTTGGGCCTTTCATCCTGCCCAACACAACCCTAATTCAAGCCTAGTTGGCCCCTATCTGGGTTAAGAGGATTACCTCCCAATCTTAACCCTAATTACATGCTAACTATAAAATTAAAGATATTTTCTAAGTAAATCTAAATCTAGCATGCCAAGGCTTCTTTCAGCGAGCTTTTGGTGAACTTCGGATGGACTTCCAATGAACTCTTGGACATCTTCCGGTGGACTTCCGGCAGGCTCCCGGACTTCATGATGATCTTGGCGAGTTCCGACGAGTCTTGTTTGGCAAGCTCCAATCTTTCTCGACAAGCTTTGTGAACCTCTGACGAGTCTTTCTAGTGAACCTCCGACGAACCCTTCGTTAAGTCCCTGACTCACTCTCGACCAATTCCGGTAACATTCCCAATGAATCTTCAGACCTTCGGCTAACTCTCGAACTCCCAATGATTCGATCGTACTTGACTTTGGCATTTCGTTTCGCTTTATGACTTCATCACTAACGTAGTTTATCCTGCACACTAATTAAGTCTCAACCGTACTTCGATCTAGACAATTATAACACGAATCAACATCTTGTTGCCCGGCATATCATTAGTTGGCCTTCGTCCGGTTCTTCGACGCATCGTTCTCTCTTATGGCCTATTGCCCAACCAATGATTAATCTCCGCAACTCCAATCTCCTTGGCGCAACTCCGCTCTTCTTAACTCAATGCCCGATATCTTTATCTGAAGCCTTCTATCGATTGTCAATTGAACCTCTGGCTCGAAGTCCAATCTCCTAACGTGATATCTTCCAACATAATGCTGATTCATCCTATGTCAACTATCTAATTCTGATCGAGAGTAGACCTGCGTGACTCAAAACATAGTTAGATCATAAATCATACTCATCAAAATTTGAGATTAAACACTACCAAACATGTGTGACCCTCTGGCCTAATATTGAGCTAGTCATAAGTCATACCTCTCATAACTCCTTTTGACTTAGTGAATTATTATCTTCATAATAATTCACTTAACTCATCAACTACAGACATACTAGGCCACTATGCCATATTCCCCAAACGATATAAGAGAATCCAATCCTTCGGACTTATCTATCCTAAGTTACCATGTATCTATAAACCCTCATCCATCTAATATCCTAAAGATCAAATATAGGGCATGATGCTATCAGGCCCATATAGAATTTACTCGAGTCTCGCTCTAATCAGATTCTCTTGGAGAATTCATCTCTTAATCTGAATGACCCTGGCTAAAGATTTACTTGAGTAAGAATACACAGGATATATCTCTCACGATACTGAGAGCAGATAATCCTTTATCGATACTCAATTTCCCTCGTAAGTACTCTTGATGACCAATGGTGCTAGATTTGAAACTTCTAAACATATAAGTTTAGTATCAAAGAGTGGAGTACATATATAGAACATCCTTGGTATTTCAATTCTATAGACTAGATACACAACTGAGATAACGGAATCGTTGTCCAACAATAAGGTATTATTAACCATCTAGCATTCTGTACGTAAATCAATAAGTGAACTCATTCTCTAATAAACATTTACACTGTATCCTTAGTATACTCACACAAGCAGCTATGAGACCAACCACCTTTATCATATGAATGAGTATACAGTACACCAGTCTATCTGGTTATCTTGATGTCTCTCTTAAATAACCTATGATCGGGATTCTTTAGGGTCTGTGTTTAAAGGCAAATCAGTCTCATTATCGTAATCTCATCATGATCTAATTCCCATTGCACAGATCTATGGATATTACAATACATACAATAGGTAACATAAAATGAGAAATATATCAAATAAATAATAAGAAAAAAAGTGCATATCATGTCACAAGTGTCATCACTCACGTGATTGGCTTGTAGGGTACCTATGACTAGCATATAATTGATAAGTCAAATGAATTATTATATAGATAATAATTCACTGAGTCAGAAGGAGTTCTGATAGGTATGACTCATGCCTAGCTCGATATTGGGCTTACGGGATCACACACATATAGCAGATATTGTGACGAGTAGAGGTTATGATATGAGATATCCGTTGGAGTTTCTATCTTATTTGATATCCGGTAAGCTCTTGAATTATTGAATCTTTTGGGTGAGACCCAATAAGAGCCAATAAGAGATTATTAGATAGAGATCCATTAATCTAAGAGGCTTGGATAGTTGGATGGAGATCCAGTACTCAATAGGGTATGATCCATTAGGGTTTAAGTTGACAAGGACATCAATAAATAGGAGGAAACTAAAGGGGCATAGGCTAGACTCATTTTGGCTGCCACTATTAGGATCATAAAGGCACTTGGGGGTGGGGTGGGTGTGGTTGGGTTTGAATTAGTGCTTTCGAAATAAAGTTTTGATTTGAAAATTTTTTCAATCAATGAAACCTGTATCAGAAATGCGTTTAACTTAGAATGTGAGTAAGAGAAGTGAGCAACTAAATTAGTTAGTAATACCAAGAATAAGCATAAAGAGAATTACAAACCAGATTTATAGTAGTTCAGTCATTCTAACCTACATCAACTCTTGATTTCTCTTCCCTCGAGGCTACCAGCTTTCACTACTAATCTTCTTTTCAATGTACAAAGATCAACTACCCTTATTACAACTCTTTCTTCTTTTTACAGGCTTAGGAAAGAACTATTGGGTAATCGTGAGTCGACATCTCATGTATAGTGGAAAATAAAAATAAAACTAGATTTTCCATAGTTGAGTACTTGGTCGTTGTGTGACAATTGGTGCATGAAAAAATCCAAATCCGAAAAACTGTACGTATTATGTTAGAAGTGTTACCTAGAGAGATCGTATATCCCTAAAATTTTCAGATCCAATGTAAAGGATGTAGGAGTACTCACGTACTCTTCTCTAGCGGTAATCCATATAATAGATGTAGCGACGATGCTCCTCAAATTACCACGAGATCTCTCTCTCCACATGCACCATAAGGCCACCAGCTTTCACTACTAATCTTTTTTTCAATGGACGAAGACCAACTACCCTTATTACAACTCTTTCTTCTTTTTACAAGCTTAGGAAAGAACTGTTGGGCAATTGTGAGTCAACATCTCATGCGTAGTGAAAAATAAAAACAAAACTAGATTTTTCATAGTTAAGTACTTTGTTATTATGCGACGATTAGTACTCGAAAAAATCATAAATCCAAAAAAATTATATATATCATGTTAGAAGCATTACCTAGGGAGATCCCTGGAATTTTCAAATCTGATGAAGAGGATGAGAAGCATTCACATACTCCTTTCTAGTGGTAATCCACACAACGGACGTAGTGACGATGCTCCTCAGATTACCATAGGATCTCCCTCTCCATATACACCATAAGGCTATCTGAGCCAAAGAGGAGGAGAGGAGGCTGAGGAGAATAGTAGAGGCGACCACTAACAACTCTAGCCTATGAACCATGAAGTTCCTCCTATTTATAGAGGTGCATGAAACTTATTCGTAATGGCTCCTATCTTTGTTGGATCTCTACCCAATTGTCTAATTAGATCTCTATCCAATTGGATCTTATTCCAATTATCCAATTGGATCTCTATCCAATTGTCCAATTGGATCTCTATCCAATTGTACAATTGGATCTCTATCCAATTGTCCAGTTAGATCTTACCTAACTATCCAATTAGATCTTATCCACAGAATCCAAACTAAAAGCTTCATAGATATCTTATATCCACACATCTACTCGTCACAATATCCACCATATGTGTGTGACTCTTTAGGTCTGATACCGAGCTAGTCGTGAGTCGTTCCCATTAGAACTCCTTCTGACTTAGAACTCCTTTTGATATAGTAAATTATTATCTTCATAATAATTCACTCGACTCATCAATTATGGATATACTATGTCACTACGCTATAGTCCTTAGACGATACTATGGAATCTAATCCGAACCTGTCTATCCTCAATTATCATGTATCTGTAATCCCTCATCCGTATACATCTATCTTTTTTTATTTTTTATCATAAAATAATCGAAATACCTTTGAATAGAGCCATTATATAATTGTTGAGAGGGGCAAACTAGTCATTTGTCCCTCCATCAACTGTTGGGCCAAGCATGGACCATTGGGCCCGATTGATTGAGCCTGACTATCGGTCAATAGCCTATTGACTATGTGTTTTTTTTTTAACATAGACCATGCAATCGAAATTCTTATTCTTGAATCACTTAGTTTTAAAATAGACTATTCTAATTTTTCAAACTTACGAATTAAAATGGAATTGTCACTTGCTAGTTTTGGTTCAGTTTGAAACCAGTGAACCATCAAACCAGTTCGATTCTAGTGAACCATCAAACTAGTTTGATTCTAGTTTAGCCTGATTTGATTTTGGTTCAATTCTAATTCGAATCAACACATGGTTTGGGCGGGTAAGGACCTCTTTTTCCAATGTGAGACTTTTTATAGTATTAAAAGTAGTAACAATCGTGACATCAGAAAAAAAAAAAAAAAGATTAAGATGGTTATAGAATATATTTCATTTTGATTCTGATTTGATAGTAATGTGACATCTGTATATCATTATCCTAGGTGCCCCGAACTCCACCAATTGATATTTCACAAAGATATATAATATTTATTTTCTTAAATAAAAAATCGTCTAATATTTTTCTTATCAATCTTAGCTGCCTTATAGCTGCTCATCTCATCTAAGATAATGGATCTATTAACTTCGTTAAATCTAAACTATTGACTCAAAATGCTTGAGGTTTTTGTCAAGATCCAATATAGCCCACCAATTATCATAACTTGATATGATAGAATAATTGATCTAGTAACTTCGTTAAACTTCAATTATTATCTTAAATGTTTAAGCTCTATACTCATCTGACTTTCATAAATCAATTTTAGTTCTATCTAGTTTTGATATAAAACTAACTAGGATGCTACATTTAGAAGGCACCTCTTCTATCCAAATCTTTAAGAACTTGTTCGATTCCTTATAAGAACTCTGCATCTAATTCCATGTAAACGGCTGCCAAATCATAGTACTTATTCCATGTCAACATGCAACAATTATTCAGCTAACTTTGTCCTTCTTCGGATGTGAATCCAATTCGAGATGTTATCTGTCTAGTACCAAGTGTTCGCTATAAGTACCCCAAGTTTGGAAGCTAAATCTACTCATTCCGAGCACCATTTACTAGCTTTTCTCAGCCTTCTGTTCTCTACTAGGAGAGAGCTGTGAGAAAAAATGGCAACAGTGAAGGCTGCAAGACCTGCAGGGGTTGTTGTGGGAGAGAGAAAAGAGCCTGCCAAGGCCGGCGACGGAGCACCCAAGGCTCCCGTAGCGAAGCAGGCTCCCAAGAAGTCTGAGAAGAAGCCCCGGGAGCTGAAGAAGAAGGTACATCGGATTCCTGATCCTTGAAAGACTATTCATATGGAGAAAAAGAAAAATATAAATATATCATTCTTCGTGAATAATTAAATATAATTTCGAAAAGAAGATAAAATAAGAAGGGACTCATTTAAGAAGGCATACAAATATTATAATTAGAAGAGATGAGAAAACTGGATTCAGTGGTAAGAGGAAAAGTAAAAGAAAATATAAGAAAATTTTACTAAAATTCATTTAAATATTTATAATTCAATTAAAAATATTATTTTATATAAAATTTAATTATACTAATTTCGTGTATCGACAATGTAGCAATCAGCACTTGGACTGATCCTATATCGAACAATATCAATATTGTTAACATAGGTGCCAACTTTTGAAAAAAATTCTTTAGAAATACTAAAAATGTATATATATTTATATATTCAGTACAAAACATGCATCGTCCGATGGTAGAGGCCTTACATGGGATCGTCCAATTTCCTCTAATCTGCAGATCGGTAAGTTTTCTGTGATCGATGCAAGCCACCTTTACCCAATTGAATCGAGCGATATTGCAAATATTGCCATGTGATCGGTCCTAAATAATTGATGCATTACAGTTTTCTGTGATCGATCCTAAATAATCGATGCACGACAGTGTCAAAACAGCAGACTTATTATTGGCATGACCCAACTAAAAAAAACAAGCAAGTGATGAGGTATACTTGTAGACTACTGATCTGACGCTTTACTGCAGGCCAAGAGCAGCAAACCAAGCGCCAAAAATTAAGAGCAGCACATAATGGTTTGGGACACTTCACCACCATCCGTCATATGATGACGACTTGTGGTTTTCTTTATTCTCATCTTTTTTCCAGTCTACTGTTGTTATTGCAGTCTGAATGCTGCTGTGATGCATGTGTATGCGCAGCCTTGCGATTTGGGAGATAGCACAGATGTATCTTGGAATTGTCGCCATGTTATGTCGAAATAAAGTGGTAATTTACTGCTGCATATTTTGGGCTATGTGATTCTGCAACAACTAATCTTGGAAATTATATATATATATATATATATATAATAGTAATAGGAATAATAAATCCATCCAAATTCGGGAATTTTTTTTTTTGCATTTCTCTCACTAAATTTAAGCTTAACATATATTAAGTTTTCACTCTAAATTGACATGACACTCTTTCTGCTAAGTTGTATTGATTTCACATCAGTAAGTTAAAAAACAAAGCATTTTTCGGAGTTTGAGTTCCGAATTGGGAATTTTCCTTGCGCTTGGTCAATAGAATAGATTCCACACTGCAGAAGTCCGGGCTTCTAAATATCCAAATCAAGGATCTCTAACCAATCGATTAATGCCTCTCTCCACTAACAGAACAAGACATTTGTTGTATTATGCTTGAGATCATTAACTTAAGCATCATTGATCATGATTTAAATCCATCAAATCAATTAATTAATTTTTGGTAGGATTATTAAGTTGAAAGTTTTTCGTTTTTAGCATGTAATTCTAAGAAATTTATCAAAATGATTGGCGTTGGCAAGTCGACTGTCAATTAAACGCTAAAATGACTGTGGCCTTCTTAGAATTACATGCTAAGAACTAAAATCTCTCCATTATTTATTATGGCCTATGTAGACCCCATGAACAATAAGAAAGAAATTAAATATATATACAATCAGCAGATTTTTATGTCTTAATTCAACCTTTTGTAGAGATATTACATGGAAAATAATATATTAACAACTTTATTTCAAAGAAAATAGACTGAAAAAAAAAGAGTCCTGCATCAATAACAATACCATGGTTACATGATGCACAAAAATGAATTTACAAATCAAATCTCTTTGGCTTGTATGCAAATCTATTTCTCTTTTCCTTGCGGATCAGGAAGTCTTCTGTGCCCATCACGTAGAGAACCTGCATCACATGCCATTTCAAGCGTTAAAGAAAGAAACAGTAGAATGGCAATAAAAAAAATACCAGAGATGGTTTCTGCAATTTCATCCTTCTGTCAAAACCAAAACCCAAGTACCTTAAATGAATTTAGCATTCGGCATTGCAGACCATTGGTGACTTGAATCCTTTCCATGGGCTCACAGGTAGCAGAATGTCCATCACAATTACACTTGTGATACTTGTGAAACTTGCGAATATTCCTGCAAAAACAATGATGAAAATGCTAAGCGGCAGCCGATCGCCAAAAGAAGAAAAACCTCCACATTATATAAATAAATACCTCCGAAGAAAACCTTTATCTGTTCGCTTCTCATCTGAAATATTTTGAAGAAAACCACTATAAAAGTAAGCTGCAAAATCAGGGTTTGAAGGAACTACAGTTGCTTCAGTTTCATCACTGGGATGTTCCATAAGCTGTATAGATATCCGTGTGGGCTTGAAGGACTACAAAAATTAGATTATATGAGTCATGCTTGAGAAAAGACAGCCGCAGAATAACAGAAGTTGAGGTTTCATATATAGTAAAATTAGACACTTCCTATCCTCTTAGTTAACAAAATCTGCTCAAATTGGGATATCAGGTAGCTTAGACCAGCATGATTTCAAGCAAGAATTGAGCATTTGATATAACTTCTTTTTTTTTTTTTTGAAAAGTAATCACAAGAACCTACACATTCAAATCGGAATAAGTCCCCATTATTAATGACACGAGCATTTTGGAGATAAACCAGGTCATCAAATCTCCCAGGTCCTCTTGATTTTTCATATGCATAGAGCTGAAGAAACTTATTGTTTATCTCACTTATTGCAACTGCTTTCAGCTGAAAGGACACAAGTAGTTCATTTAGATATGATTGAAACATTCAAAGAGAAATACTACAGTAAAATGAGATATACCTGTTTGACAAGTTTATGTACCAAGATATCCAATGTAGAAAGTATATATGACTGAGGTCCAACAAAAGCAAGGCAGTCATCTTCAAAATTCGATTTGTCAGTAAGACCACCGAGATAACTGTAAAGTGCATCCTTAAATCTGCATTCACATTATATATCAACACATAATGATTGGGTTGTGAATATTTAGAAATATAGCTTCAATCATTTCAAGATAAGTTACCTTGCATATTTATTATGATGATTTGCATTGTCCTGATTACTGGATCGTATTTCTGCTGCTGATGAATTTGTCTTAGCAGAGAGTATTCTCTTATACAAAATCTGCCAAAGGCGAGATTATAAAAATGAAAAGAGGTTATCTATCTAGCTAAATAAAATAGAATTAAAAATAAATTTTTCTAACCTGATGGATTTTAAGAAGCAAATAAAATGAAGTACTGCCATAGAAGATCCTTGTTTGCCTATCCTCATTATGTAACAATCTAGGCGCAAGCTCAGTAAGAGGTTTTGATGTTTTCAACTGACAAACTGAAAATGGTAAGTTTGTTCCTTCTCCCTGAAAATTATCAGCATCATCAGACATCTTGTCAACTTGTACACTTCCACCCTTGGCATCATGATCTATCTCATCCTCTTCCTCAGTATCATGAGAGGATTCCTGAACATCATTGTCATCACATTGGCTGTGTGAAGCATCTGCAACTGCCTCATATGCATTTGGGCTGTCCTTCAAAGGCCCTGATGCACTCTCAATGCCCTCGTTTTCAGCACCACCATTCACTTGTATTTCTGCATCTACCACAAAATCCATTGTCAGTGCTCCAGGACCTAATTGAAATTGTCTTCCTTTTGTACCATCTTCAACCAATTTGTCCATCACAAGAACCCCAGAATCCACAATTATATTCTCTTCAAAATATACTTCAGGTGATAACTCACCCTCTTCTTTCTTATCTTCATTGTTACAGATTGCAGAAACTTCATTGTCTTGTTGAACTTCGTGATTAAATCTTATTGGGTTACCACAAGTTCTGTACACAACAGTTTCCTGATTCTGGCCCCCCTAAAGCATAAATAGAAGATAATGACTCAATTAGAACACATAAACGAATATATTAAAGAATAAAAGG
Source organism: Musa beccarii (assembly GCA_024322285.1). NCBI lineage: Eukaryota > Viridiplantae > Streptophyta > Magnoliopsida > Zingiberales > Musaceae > Musa > Musa beccarii. Next base: position 48,617,477 of record CM044396.1, on the reverse strand, counting down.
GACCTAGTACTCTTACAGTATCTCCATAGACTTCAATCAGGCATATCTCACAAGCAGTTGAATTAGTCAGTTATATAAGAAAGATAAACCAAATCTGTTATTGACAAGAGGAAATTCACTTGTTCATTTCATTAGGATATTAATGGCAACTAGTGACAAGTGGCCACAAGATTTCCATGAAAACATATTAACAGGTAGTGATTGCAATAGTCAAAGCAATTATATTCAGGATTGGAACTAAGCTAAAGATGAACAAAATCCAGTGATTCACCAAAGAAGAAGCACCAGACCACTCGTTTTACACCAAACATGGACCATGTTACAAAATGTGCACAATATAATTGTTACATTATTAGAAATTAAATATTAGGATGTTCTAGTATAAATCACCTAGGTGAGTCTTCTAAAATTGAAAAAAAAAAAAAAGAGGCTATAGATGGAAAAGCATGAGGACCAATAAATGTGTTATAAGTAAGAATAACACTATCTAATTTGAAAGAAAATGCAAGAATAAAAAGAACATAAATAAGAACATTATAGAAGAATTTGTAATAATACTTGAAAAAATCAAAGTTGATTAATTATTCATTCGAAGTTACTTAACTGACAAACAATACATTAGTTCTCACAAGAAAATCATATTGCCTTGCCTGAGATCTCCATTATAAGCCAAAAGAGTATGGTTAGGAAAAGGTTGATCTGTAACTAAGAAGTAAAATAAAAGTCCAGAGATGAAGTTTTTAGGAGAACAAAGTCAACAATGTCAAGAACAATGCAACACAAATAGAACTAGGAATAGAGCCATGCAAAGCTGATAACCACATCAAGAAGAACCAGTTGGACAACAAAGTCAGATAAATACCTTAGAGAACAATGAGAAAGAAGTTATGATATACCAGAAATGACACACTAATGAGATAAATTGAAGGTGACACTCTGAATGGCCAAAACGTAAGATCAAAAAATAGAAGCAAATTCAGAAGAAGTCTCAATAAGAGGACAATAAAGAATAATCATTTTCCAAGAACCTCAGGAAAAAACATGGCATCTGCATGTTTGAGCATCATTGTGAACTATATAGGCCGAGCTTCATGGACTGGACATGTACAGAATGAAGGTCCACTCCAAGAACATTACCAACCATAGAAAATAAAACGGTAAGTTGGGCAACTGAAAAATATAACTTCAAGTACAATTATCATAAAAGGCTATCCAAGAATATTTACATTCTTGAGTGATTAAGTTTAAGAAAAAAGATCCAACACAAAGCCCAACTTCTTTCCATACAAACAAGCAGTCTTGACTATCCTGACAACAATCAGGCACCAAAGATCAACAAATGGCATTTGCCGTGTTTCAATATGAAATAGATAGTATGTACTGGTCCAAGCATCAACAGGTACAAGGACCATCTCATTTCAGGTGGTCTAGTCCACCCATATAAAAAGGCCATGTGATTACCCTAATAGCTTCCCACACACACCACATAAAGCCTCCACAGCCTTTGCCATGCACAACTGCACACCTCTGCCACGCACACCGTGCACAGCTGCACACCTCCACCATGACCTTGTGCTCATCTCCATGGCACACAGCTACCTACACCTCTTCTCCTCTTCATCTTCCTGCTCCTTCCTCTTCCTTTCTCTTCCTCCTTCCTCTTCATCGTTCTTCCTCCTCTTCCTCCATCATCTCCTCTTCCGCCACTTCCTCCACCATCTCTTCTGCCTTCCTCCTCTTCCACTGCCTTTTCATCTTCTTTTCCTTCCTCTTTGAAACACTCATTTGTATCGATGAACCAATATATGGTATTGACCACCATGTACAGATCTTACCTGATTATTAAAACCAGTCCAATACCCGAAACGGCAATTCTTGCCAAAGATGCAAGGAAACCAGCAAATAGACAATATAGGCCAACAAATGATAGTTTGTGGAAGTTAAATTATATACAATATCATTAGTACAAGATAACAGGATCAAATGTTGATATAAAAGTAGACATATGGATCAAATTAATTGAGAACACAAAAATTGAAGAATAAGCACTTCTCTTGACATAGCAAGATCAGCTCCTATTATAAACTAGAATTATAATAAAAAATTGACACCCATTCTCTAATGAAAGCTCAGTATGAGCTGACACGAATTGCACATAAAGAGAAAAAAAGAAGACCTACCTAACTCTGACTGCTGGTAGAGTGAGAGAGCAAAGTGTGACATCCCAATCAATCCCATACCGGATATGGGAAGGGAGTTATGATGATATATGATTCTAAATAGGCCTACCACTAGTGACAGGATTTTAAGAATTTTGGGATGTGATTAAAAGCTCATATATCCAAGTCACTAGGCCAATGGACCTACTGAACCATGACAATCAGTATCAGAGTGGATTACGCATGTGTCATAAGTGAGCTCAAGTTCCAAAGGAGTACCAAAAGATGATGCAAAAAGCACATCAATGCATAGGGCCACCACTAAACTATCGGACTTGCACTTTCCAAATAATAAATGATTCTAGAGTGCTACAATGAAAATCTCTATGTCTCCTTCATTAATAAAAAGACAAAATATATAATATGACATTTTACGGTGATAGTTGTTGTTGTCATTGTTGTCGTATTATCCTTTAAGAAATTTCTAGAGCAAAAAAATCAGCAGTTTATTACCTCAAAATTCTCATGATGTTCTTTGGCAATCTGAGTACAGATGACTGATGGATTCAAAGTATGACCAGATATGAGACTTTCAGATGCAACTTCAGCATCAGAACCACCAGAACATTGCCTTGAGGATGACAAGCTACTTCTGTAATCATGTTTTTTGTTTTCTTTGTTAGTTCCAGTGTCCTGAAGCCGCCAAAAAATCCCAAACATTGGCTCAAAGAAGGTTGTCCATATATTCATGACCTTGTCCAGTTCACCCTCTAAGGTGCAATTCACATGGCATGATAATTCAATGATCTTGTACAGAACATCATGTATTTCTGCATCTGTATACTCAAAAACCACTGGAATAAAGTGTCCTCCAGAAATTCTATCAAGAAGCATATTATCGTCCATCTCATTTACTTGTTTACATTCAGCCAACAAAGCTGCAGGGTGAAAATGTTAAACATATGGTTAACAAGAAACATCAAGTTTTGAGTACAGCAGCAAATAAAATCACATAACAGAACAAGCAAAGAACAAGTGCAATATGACAAAATAAGCTGTCTACCATGAGTTACCCTGAAAAAGTTCCTGAATAATACATCAAAACTGTTAATTATATCACTTGGTAGCATAAATATCATAAAAACTAGTAGTAGCTGCTGTACATGTTCAGTTAGAAGAGTTATCAGAAATGTTGGATAATTGGCACGCTGAATTAATACGATGCTAAGTAAGGAATTCACTAGATGGATCCTGAACTGGAGTGTAGATGCGGCATGTACAAGTGTCAGGTAGTAATGATCTCTCAATCAAACCACAAAGTTACAAGGTCACATGAGAAAGGATACAGTGAAAAATAAACAAATTATATTAACCAACTATGATTGCATCTGTGGTGGAACAAAAGATACTTTATGGAAATATGATTTTAAAACTTAATCAACCTAGTGAATAAGGTAGGAGAACTTTTTAAGCAACAATTAGTGTGTTAATACTAGCTGTCAAAATGGTAAAAATTCAAGTAGTAGCAAGTGCAGGATAATCTATTGGTCTAGATAGATTAAAATAGGTTGATGAATCAATAACTGCATCTTTGTTGCATGACCTATACCATAGATTTTAATGTCAGTATCAGACCTGGTTATGGTCCCTCGTAAACAGATACATTATGAACATACTATATGATACGCTGCTGAAAACAGACAGTATAGATCATGCCACTTGACTTCTTCAGTTTTCCTTTCAATTTTCACTTCTTCCTCCATGTTTGGTTGCAGCAACTAGGGTTTCAAAGTCATGGTCATATGCAATGCCAATTTTTATGCTCCTGAGAGATGTTTCAAGATCATTCAAGCTTCAGCCATTATATATTATCTAATTGGTCTAATTTGTTGTGTATCACTGGAAAAAGGGGCAGAAAATGCCAAAATCACCTGCTGGACTAGTAGGTATCGACAGTTTCCAACAACAGCATATCTTTTCATATCTTTGTTGATCAATACAACCAACTTTCCATGTGAGCCTATAAACCAATTATGGGCAGTATCCAACAACAGCATATCTTTAGATATCTTTGTCGATCAATGCTTAACTCTCCATGTGAGCCTACCTTTATCTACTTGAGGCTGTTGAGAAAAGCTGAATTTTTTTTTCTCAAAACTTCAAAATTTTGCACCACAATGAAACAAATTCTAAGTCGCATACATTGCATATGCTAAAAAAGTAGAGACAATGGCTATTGGACAGATGAAATAAAGAGCTCGACACACCAAGTACAAAATAAAAACACCTTATAGCACAAAATAGCAACTAATACCATTATCATATATGTATTTTTGAAATAGGTTACATATTTGTTATATTTGACCATATAACTGAATCCAATTCAGACCCTCATGACATAGAGATTTATGTTACTCTGAATTTCCATTACTTCAATAGACAAAGTTAAAGCACTCAAGAAAATGAAACGCTTCCACCAGCACATGATCATGTCCAATGTACATTTATTAAAATTCCATTTCAACAGATTTTTGAAAACTTAACACATCAAATACTTTAATAAATAAGAATTTCCAGATTACCAGTTTTAAAATTAGTTCCATAATCAGCCTTCAAACAAAACCAAATATTCTCAAGAGGTGAATGCCACATGATTAATTTTCTAAGAGATGTTTATTCTTGGTGTTTGGATACTTTTATAGACTATTTTGAAAAGAACCTGAATTTTAACACCCTGTTAAGATTAAGTCCTATTGTTCTTGAGATAATTAGACCAAGTTTGTAATGAACTTCTATAGTTATCAACTCAAGATAATTTCGGCTTGCAAGCCCAACATAAATCTGATTTATGGCTTCTAAATAAATCTAACAGATGCCAAACTTCATGTAAAATTAGTTGCTTTCCTCTAATATATTTCCTCCAAAACTTATAGGAGCATATCTTGTAAATTTTACCAATAAATAACCTGAAATTTTTATCCTCTTGTGTGATTTCTGGGCACATAACTTGATTTTGACCAAATCAATCTCCTCTAGCAACGTAGATACATCAAGATTTACCAAGAGATAGGCACCTGCCAATTCAATATAAACTTTCTTCCTTGACTACAGGAACATGAACACCTTGACTCCAAAAACAAATGAATTATGTCTCCAATACAAGTTTTGCCACCAATAGCACCTAAAACTAGTTTATAAAAATACTGGGCAATGATGAAGAATATGACCTCTAATAGCATGATTACATTAAGTGGCTTCACTAATTCTCTATAGGTTCTTAAATATGTATATCAGAAGGGTTCCAAATAGAACCTAGGTATTTGCCTCTAGGCAGATCATAATGGAAAAATAACAACTTTATCAAGAAAGGTGTAGAAAAGTATAGTAAATTGTAAATGAGGGTAAAAGCAATATGTTTTATAAAGAAGTCATGGTGAGCAGGCAATCAAAGTATTGCATAGCACATACCTGGAATGAAGCATATGCAGTTCAAGTAAAAAATTCAAACAAAATATTAAGTATAAATTACTACATAATTGCATCTAAGTTACCACCAAATTTCAAGTCCTGCATAAAAATTTATAGGATGATATTTATACTCATAAGTATTTAGGTGATGAGTTATAACAGATGATTATATATTTAAGTGGCAAATGCCACAATATCATGTGGATATATAACACTACCAAGATAATACTAATGCAGAGAAATATAAAAATCTATAATGACGTTTTTCATGTTTATGCAGATCAAATTAGCTATTGGGATTCATATAATAAAATAAATAAAACTTCCAGAAAGCAACAGGTGTTGCCATCCAGGTGCCGCATATATGATCAGAACCAACAGAACATGTAAAGAAATAAAAAACCTACACCTTTTATGGAAAAATTGGCCTTGCACCCCAGCCAAATTTTACTAAATATAGTATAAAAATCTAAAAAAGGGAGGAAAAAAGAAAACAGGTCCATGATGCATCCAATGAAATCAAAATTACCTTTTGAACTCAGGGCCTTTGGATCTTGCTGCTTAAAATAGAAACTACGATGATCAAGTGATCTCAGATGGTTTGTGGCTTGAGCTTCAGTCCAAACTTCATTAAAATCTGATAGTTTTTCTAAAATTTCTTCTTCCTTCTGCTTTAAACGATTCAGTATTACAGGCAATGCAGAACTCACATTCGCACGTAGAGCATCAATAAAATCCAGTCCATATTCATCATATAACAGTTCTATACATCTCAAATCTTGAGCTGTAAGATAACCAGAAAAAGAATATGAATTTAGTTTTATTGCTTGAAAATAATAAACAAGTTGGATGCACATTCTACATATTTAGCTTATCACTTGAAAGGCATACTAACAAGTAAAGTGGTTTTCAATTTGAATATCATTTTCTCGTTCAACTTTGTCATCCTTGGCCTTTAGCAACATTTCCACCCTCTTAGCAGTTACAGTTATGAGTTTTAAAAGCATATCCAGCTCAAACCTGAATGTATTACAGAGAGTCATATAAAATATTCAACTATATATGGTCATAAGAAAGACATTTTGCTATTGAAAGCTCAGAAATAATGATGGACTACACTTATAAGAAATAATTTATAGAGTAAATTTTCTCCTTATCTTTTATGTCACTTGATCATCAGGTGTACAATTAAATAACTTGACTATAGCCAAACTGCTTAAGCTTATGTCAACAGGTTATAGTGATCTTGAGTAATTTACTTGCAAGAGTATGCATAATAAACAAAAGTACCTGTCATCGTCACATCTGATTAAGCATTCTTCATACTTGTTCCAGTGCATAATCTTAAAAGAATTGTTCTCACTACCTGATGTCATGCATACCCGAGAGTCATTCAAGACAGCTGAACCAATTTCACTCATGTAGCTTGGCGGCGGTATACGACACTGTTAAGAGGCAAGCATAAAAGATTAGCAAAGGAGAGAATGTCAATTTACTAAAAATTAACAAAGAATAGTTTCGAATAGTACATGATCGGTGAGAATGGCACAACCAGGAGCAGAACGGTGACATTTTGAGGTATCCAGCTTTAAATATCCTTTTCCATAATCACGTTCTTCATCATCTCCAAACAGATTGTTTTTACAAGGATCTTTGTCTTTTAAAACAGAACTACCTCGAAAGATCCTTTTTGTATCTCTAATCCTATCATTCTCAGACAAATTTTCCTTCAAACCATCTCCTTCATGATCCATGTCCATTGGTATCTCTTCTTCATCAACTAGTCTAGCTTGATGGCCTTCAAAAGAAAAGACACTGTTAGCATAGGATGACAAACCAGATATATCAAGTGTAACAACAATAACAAAAACCAAAATTTTATTTGTCTGCATTGGAAATGAACATGAGCATGTGAAAAACTGTGGAAACCTTGGACACATTTCTAGCATGAGCAATGCAAGACAATAACTGCACAATGACCATGCTCACATGCGATTTCAGCATGATTAGAGAATGCAGAAAGTAATTTCACAAGACTTGGATTAGCTAAAATGGAATTCAGCCTGCAACTTAACTCCATCAATAACAATATCTGCTGCTAAACCAAAAATGCAAAACGTATGCAAAATCAATGCCAAAGTCAACACACTTGTCATGAAACTTAGAATTGCTCAAAGAATAATAAGCATAGAGCATCTTAACTAGAATAGTAGATAAAACAAATACAATTACTTTTATATGGTAGCACAATTCAGAACTGTATAATCATTAATAGATGTCATAAAGAAGCTTCTAAAAGTAAAAAATTGCTCTAGTTTATGTTTAATAAATCAATGTGGACAATATTTTCATACAGGGAAGTTTCCAAAGTATTGGAAATTACCCAATAGGTTGCAGTAACATTTTTAAAAAATCAGGATTGTGCTTCAAAATTAATTATTTGGGCAACAAGTCATGTCCAAGTGTGGATGGAAATTACCTCATTCATTCTTTTTCCTAGGCATTCATCTAACAAGCCAAGCAGAAAACATAGTCCAACCACTAATTCTGAATAACACAGCACTCACTAAACCAGCAATCTTGCACAAAATTCTATTTTACAAACTCGCTTATCTTAAATTACCTTCACTTTATTATATAGATTGAGACATGGGATTCATCTTTTAACTTCCAAAATGCCCTATGAGGTCGCTAGTAGACAAGTATGTTGAGAAAGAAAAGAATTTAGCGGTTGGAGAGGTGAATTGGAATCTTCGATGTGTATAAAATCATAAGTTCAGAATGATGGTGTCATGTGGATACTTATACTAGATTTCAGTCTGTAGTGGACCAATTTTATACCTTCGTTGTGCAACCGTTCTGAGTTTGTGAAGTCCATGGTTAGAATTTGCATTGGCTATAAAGTGTTTGCTGGCATGGTTGCTTGTGGACTCGTGTGAAGCGCTTTCTCTGTCCCGTTTTCTCTTTTGCAGGTCCTAAGGGATCGTAGGAGGTTTTGGGGAGACTGACCTTTGCGGACGGACACACAAGGGTGCCACACAACTTAAGCAAAATCAGCTAAGTTCATGACAGATGATATCAGAGCGAGACAAGCACACATAGAAGCACTTAGCATGCAAACGTGGAGGACCTTACGGGGCTGCGTTGAGGGCAGCCAGCATGCGCGACCGTTTGGAGGAAACGGACATGGAGTTGTAGGGGAAGGAATCGTTCAGAGGAGCAGACATCCGAGAATGGCATTCAGAGAAATGGCCAACCCTTCACGCAAGAGGCACCATGAGGACAAACAAGCTAAGAAGAATTGCGTAGCACACAAAGGTTGGGATGGCTGAGTTCGAGCAGTGGCTCAACGTTGGCAACAAACTTAACGATGCTCGAGGCAAGCGGGGCGCTTGGTAAAGGATGAGACCGTGCAAGGTGGAGTGGATTGATCAGTGATCGAAAGAGTTGTGCAAAGCTCACAGAGGTGAGGGGAATTGCAAACTCAAGGAATTCAATACTCATGTAAGGGCTTGTATGCGAACGACGAACTGTCCGTGGCCATCCTAAGGCGGCCCGAAGGTCGGCGCCACGGAGCATTGAAACTTTCTCTTCGGCATGAGAAGGATACGTCCGTAAGAGGCTGAAGTGTGAAGCAGGTTCAGCATGTTGCTAGACCCGGAGGGATGCAGTAGAGGCTGTATTGGCGAATAGTCGCAATCTAGCAGGTGCATTTACGGAAACAGAACAATACACAGTTGGTTCAACAAAGACGGAGTAGTCCAAGGAGATGATGGTCTCCAAAACTTTCAAAGTGAAGAATACGAAGAGAGAAGTTGCTCCAGCAGAGCAGATATCCAGAAGGGATAAGTCTCGATTCTCCAAAGGAAGAATCATATGCAACGGACCGCACATGTTTGAGGAGTACCTCAAGACAAAGCTCAACGGACTGAACAAGCGGCAAGGAGTCGTCGCATAATCTCGCAAGAGGCAATGCGTTGGTGGACACATAGAGAGATCAAGTGGGGGAGCGACCCAAGGCAACATAAAATAAAGGCACACTTGGAGCCGATAGGGAGATCGGACTCAACAGAGGGCTGACCCGTGGAATGGTAGGCGCGAGGGCCACCATTAACTCAATGCAAATCGAGGAGCGGAGCAACTTGGGGTAACTTGGTGATGTACCCAAGCCGCATGAAGAGAGTTGGTGTACAAGATAGAATATGGAGTGGAGGTTTAGAGCTTTCCTTGGACAGAGGTCAAGGGCATGAACTCTTTTAGAAGCAGGAGCAGGATCATGTTGTTCCATGGGTTCCTTATTCTGATGGAGCAGACTTATGCTGCATAGTGCCAAAGGCGGAGGGAGCTTCGAGGCACATGCACCTTATCTCGATGAAGCATTTGATGGAGGAATTAAGACGACACAACTTGCGAAGGTGAAGTTGGTATCAGAAGGCCTTGGCTCGGGGCAAGAGGAGGCAAAGGCGAGTACTCTTGAAAAATATGCCACAGTGTTGTCATTCGAGTTGTCATGAGGAAAGCGATGCGCAGCGAAGATTGTGCTGGTAGGGGCAGAGGCCTAAGATCCAGACAATGGTGCACCAATTTCAGCGAAGTCAGAGGACTTCAGGGGAGCTACTAGGCGACGAACTGTCCTAGAGCTATGCTTCGTCCAAGTGTGACTCGAGAGCGGGTGGACAAAGGTCAATTGCCAAAGGAGCGAACAAAATCGAAGGTGGCAGAGGCCCTGCGATATGTTGGTAGAGATCACACATGGAGAGATTGCAGTTCGAGTTCATACCACATGGATCAGAATGCAAGGAGATGTCACCAGGAGGCGACGTGGTGCAACGGATCGTAGTAGAATAGTTCGAGGTAATACGACGCACACAAGACCGTCCCGTGAGGGACGAGATCATACAGAGGTATGATCGGGAGCGCTATTGGGAGCTCAACTTCGGTGAACAACACGACAACAATAAGGGCTATGGATTCAAGGAGGGAATGTCATGGTACCGCAGAGGCGGGTCTTCCATGCGTGCATCGACGGTTGCATTAAATGAAAGCTTTGGGCATCAGCATATGGGGGCTGTGCACTACCGAGGGAGAAGTTCATCGGTAGAGGCGAGACTTCCGTGGAGTCATCGATCCCTTGCTCTCATGGAGAGAGAGAGCGCTTGGTCGTAAGATGGGCCATGGAGCAGGAGAATGTAGAGGCAAACTCCAAATACCAAGACAAGGCTGAAGGGCAGAGGTCAGGGAACTTCGTAAGAATGGTGTCAAAAGGGCTTCTCATCAAGATAGCCATAAGTAAAGGACTTCGGGTCGATGCAAGAGTGCATGACCAAGGAACGAAGCAGACAGTACGCGATGTTGTACCTTTGCTACTCAGAGGAATAGGCGGCAAAAATGATGGAGAAGACGGTACACTCCCAAAGGCGACCAAAAGTATCAATGACTTGCTCCAGATTGGAGTGGAAACTTCTTGCATTCCAGAAGTTCAATGGCATTGAGTAGGTGAATCACAGTAGCTAACTCAACGCTAGGATTGCAAACACTTCGAATGCTTCGGAAGTGTGAGCTAAGAGCAGACGAAGTCTAGTAACCAGCTCGACGCACGGAGTATAACCTCGAGGAGACAGGCAAAGTCAAGTAACATTTGCCTTCTCAACTCTTAAAAGAATGGGCAAAACCGAGTACCCCAGTTCTCTTAGTTATCCAACAAAGGAGCTCTGTACATATTCAAAGACCCTTCGAAGAAACATCATGGAAGACAACAGTTGTCAAGTCCTCACCAACGGTGATCAATGCTACTGAGAGTAGATTGTCCGTTTCATTCCCCAACAGAATTCTAATCGAAAGCAGGAGTGATGCAAACCTACTTGGACGAGACAACTAAGCGGAAGAAGATTCGATGGGCAAATTTTACGGAGGAAAGACCTAAAAACTTTAAAGTTTGCGAGGCGATGCTCGTTAAAGCTCCAACAAGCATCCATCTAGTTCTAGCAACATGAGATATTTAAAGACTAGCGCATATCAAGGATGGTATTTTCCTTCATCTGAAGAATCCGAAGGAACCAACAAGGATCAGCACAACTCAGCCGACCCCACACCAGAGTCAGAGTCATTGACGAGTTAAAGTAGCATGGTAGATGAAAATTCGACAACTCAACAACAATAAATGGAGAGCAGTTGGGAGCTAGAGGGGCGCATTGCAGCAGGAGCAGAAGATTAAAGATTCAACAAAGGCGAGGAGTTACAGCGTTAACAAGGGCTTCGACGAGGACATCGAAGGAATAAGTGAGGGAGAATGTCACGGACAAATTGTAAACAACTTGTCAAATGTAATGCTTATGCATGTCTGTATCTTTTCGGTTTGTTCTTACTTTGTAAAGCATATAAAGGGCCAGCCAAAGGCTTAACAGCCATATTTGAGTGAGTTTGGTGGCGATTATAGGCTTGTACATAATGATGGTGTCATGTGGATACTTTTACTAGATTTCGGTCTGTAGTGGACTAATTTTATACCTTTGTTGTACAACCATTCTAAGCTTATGAAGCTCATAGTTGGAATTTACATTGGCTAAAAAGTATTTGCTGGCATGGTTGCTTGTGGATCCCGTGTGAAGTGCTTTCTCTATTACGTCTTCTCTTTTGTAGGTCCCAAGGGATCGTAGGAGGTTTCGAGGAGGCTGACCTTTGCGGACGGACATGCAAGGGTGTCGCACGACTTAGACAAAGGAGGCTGACCTTTACGTTTTGTTCGTGACAAAACGATATATTTTGATATATCATTCGGTATATGTATATAATTATAAATATTATATATATATCCCTGCGACATCGCCGACGCGACGTTGAATATTAAAAAAAAGCCTCCCTTCTCGAGCGACGTTGCGTCAGCGACGTCGCATATTAAAAAAAAAGCGACTTCGCTCGAGAAGTCGCCTCGGCAACTTCGCCCGAGAAGGGAGGCAACGTCGTATATTTAAAAAAAATGACCTTTTTTTCTATTAAAAAACAAAAAAATGATACCGAGCGGTAGCTAGCGATCCGCGTACCGGTATCCTATCGGACCGGTACGTACTGCCCGTACCGGACGGTATCATTTGGTATTGCAGACCTGGGTTTTAATTATAGAAGGTGGAATAAGAATGAAGTCCAACTTACTCCTAAGGAAAACTTTTATTTTTTTTTAACAAAAAGACTGTTCAGAAAAATAAAGCCAAAAATTGAGCCAGTTTTGATTAAGGGCTAAAATTAATAAGATGGAGCTGAATGTCACTAATTGTCAAGTTTACCTTGGACTGGGAGGAAATTTTCTATGGTTGATATAAAAAAAGTTCTGTAGTAATAAAAAGAATCAAAACATTCAACAATCGAGACCCAAAAATATTAATAACATCATTTTACAAACATGAAAATGATTAAATGGATGCAGTGTTACCAGAAAAAGTATCAATATGAAATGATTGTGCTCAGAGAGACTTAGAAGTAACGCTGACCAAGGATTAAAATGTAAGTGTTATTTAATTTTTCTGCGAGTGATAAACAAAATCACCTAATCCTTTCTTTTACAATACTGGTGCTATGCATGCCCTTTGCATGTTAAGCATAAAAGAACAAGAAAGTTCTCATATTCATCACAATATGAAATATCTTTTTTGTCACTCAATCTGTCTCTATCAAAAAATGTCCTTATCATCACATCTCCATGTTAGGAAAAAGGGAACCAAGGTTTAGGACCACTAACCATGGCATACATGGAGCAAGACTGCAGCAATGATCAAAAAGATGATCATTCTTCTCCATGGCTTTTAAAGGCCAAATTACATAGTAAAAAACTTTGAAGCAGCATTAGCTACAGCTCTTTGAAGTTTCAGGTCGATGCAAAAATTTCCCACAACCAACAATTTTGGTGCCATAAAGTAACAATGACTGAAGGGCTTCTCTTGATCCCAATGATGATTGTTAGAATCATAAAACTGCTAAAAGACTTCACAGGAAGTGTCTTTTTAGTTTCTACACATTAATTTTGGACACTGCAGGTGTTTGTCCTGATGATTCTCAAGCATGATTCATATAAAAATAAATTCCAACAACTTGTAAGAACCTTTGAACAAGGATAATTAACAAGACATATCTATTAATAAAATCTGTAGTCCCCACATATAATCTTAGCTCTAAAGGCACATACTTTATTCAACAATTGATCAAATACACGATGGAGGTGGCCTAGTTGCCACAATCTACTGAGATCTAGTCCTACATCGCATGGACTCATCCCCTAAAAAATAAAATAAAAAGAAACTAGCATTTCTACCTCAATCCTTCAGAAAGAATTCATAAGTAACAATACAACTGTAAACAGAACTCTAGTTACCTTTTCAATAAGTACAAAAAAAGAAAAGACAAATAATTCAAGAACCAGAAAAACAGAAAGCATGACTAGCATCCAGTACAACTCAACTTCATTCAAATGTTAGATTCTAACATAGGTAAACTAACTACATGATGCATTACTTCACATTTACAAACTATATTTCATGTTTTACTTTAATTATCATGCTTTAAAAAGACAAGGATCTATGCTAAAGATGTAATCCTGAACTTGAATTGTGTGTCAATGTGAGAACACATTAGTTGAATGGAAATAGGTACATTGGAAACAGGCTCATGGTTGATAAAATATGTTAGTGATTTTGTACTTTATTACACTCATTGGTTTCCTGCAGAGCAGCAGGATGTCCTACAACAGTAGGCAACTCCACATTTCATTCTCAAGAACAGAATTGTAGCAGACAATCTCTGTATCCCGACAACTGATGAAATGTTCTACGAAGCAAAATGCGTGTAAACTTATTCATTTTCTTCTATTCAAATATGTTGCTAAAATGAAGTCAAGGTTCATTTAGAAATATAATCTACAAGATGAGATCATGCACAGCATCGTTTCATGTGCAAGTGGTTCACTGTGGTAGTATTTGGTGGTGCACAACCAATGTTTAACCATGATCCTTACTAGACTTCCATGTCCATAAGAAAGCAGTAAATCACAAATTATCAACCATTGAGCCCTTTGAATTTCATCTTGAGGCCATGTGTTAAGTATGAATTTATTAACTCCTTGTTACAATATAAAAATCATGAATACTATGGAGGATCAGCTACACAAAACTTCTAGATTTCTATTTTCAATAGGCTTAAACAGGCAAGAAGACAAACATCAATGTTATTTATTTAGCATGCCTAAACAAACAAGGGACTGTAAATTTACGATTATAATTAGACATAGCTAACAGGTCATTAGACATTTTAGCTTCTGTTTTATGACAAAAAAAGACTCAACTACCATGAAGAGCAATCGATGGCACCAAGTTATTCTGTACAAATTCTCTTATTATTCAAAAGAAAAAAGCTTTGTATGATAAACTGCAGAGTTTCGAGTAGCTTCTTCACCTTTCTGCGGTGCCTGAGCCACAAAGTGATCAAATCTTTGAGAAGGCTTTTGCACTGGCAGTAAATTGTTCAAGTTCTTTTGAGTCTCCTTTTGCACCATGCCCATCTTGCTTGAGCCTCTTTGGTCCTTATCCACCACAGAATGTCTCTCAATGTATTTTTGACTCTTGCAGTGCTCTAAGTTGCTCAAGTTACAATCGGCATACAAACTGAGACTGCCTTCCTTCTGAAACA
The DNA here is from genome assembly GCA_024322285.1 of Musa beccarii. Classification (NCBI taxonomy): domain Eukaryota; kingdom Viridiplantae; phylum Streptophyta; class Magnoliopsida; order Zingiberales; family Musaceae; genus Musa; species Musa beccarii. Next base: position 48,602,178 of record CM044396.1, on the reverse strand, counting down.
AATACATTTAACTGCATATATCAGGTTGTTTCTGCAAAGCAATTCCTACTTCCTAAACCTTGTTCTATGCTGAAGAATGACATTAGTTTTGACCATAAGGCCAGATATTACTGCTGAAACCATCAAACTTATCAAGGGATAATGTCCCAGTCCTGAAAGAAAGAAAGAAAGTACCTCTCCGGCAGGTGCATCATTAGAATTTGTTGGCCTTTCTTCATTCTGGGGACTGAAAGGCCTGCTAGACGACACAATACCACAACGCATTCTTTCTGAACCATGATTAACAAAGAAACTATACTCTTCAAGCAAGTCATCATGGCCTTGAAAAAGCGCCATTACCTGATAAACAAAAAAAAAAAAATGTCAGAGCTTTCCAGAGACAAAAGATATGACACATACCACAAATGAAAAATAAGGTAAACGCAATGAACCTCTTCGTGTACTTGGTCCATGGGCTTGCGATCTGTTCGATGCATTCTGAAAATATCCAAAAACGACGTATACTTCGCCTCATTGTTTGAGAAACGACTCTACATGAAGAAAAAAGAAAGTTACAGGAGAACATCACCAGAATCTAAAACAGCTGCAGAAATAGATAGATAGCAAGCTACTAACCCTTACTCTGCGAACATGATTTAGGGCATCTTGGTAGTCGGGCTTCTTTTCAGAAACGGAAGGGGCAGGTGCATCCCAACCCTTGGGCACAAAGACGTCGAAGGCAAGGGCCGATTCAGGGAGCCCTGCAATCCTGAGTAACTCCTTCAGTCTCTTCACGGTCTCATGTACGGCGGCACTGCAATCAACTCCACAAGATCGAAGATCAATACTGGCAACTTAAAAGAAGATTTCCGAATCGAAAAGAAGGATGGAAAAGACTACAACATCAAACCTTTGTTCTTTCATATCCACCACGGTATCAAGAAACTCCTCATACATGTCAGGATCGAGACCTTCCTTCAACGCCAGCAAAAACTCTAGGGCATCGTCGCGACTCACTTTCCGGCAAGCAGCGCTGGGGCTTGTCATAGCGGCACTGCGGTGTTGCTTCGATCTGCTTCAAAACCAAAGAGAGATCGAATCTCAAAACGAGACCATAAATTTTGCAACGCCACAGAGAACAACGAAGCAAGACAGAAAGAGAGGAAGCGCCAACTCACGAATCGTCTGCAGGGGATCCCGTCGGCTTCCGCTTCCGCCCCTCGACGGAATGATCGAGATCGTCGCCACTCCCTTCCATGCCTATGGACAGTCGTGGTTGGGAAGCGCAGAATTGCAAGCGCTGCAGTCTGCTCCACGACCAGCGTACTCGAACGTGAGATTATATACATAGAGGGGGGGGGGGAGTCGCAGCGGAAGGCGGAGTTCCCAAACGGGGACATGCCTTGTGCACCGTAATTCGGATCTCATCAAGTTCATAAGCCTCTATGGTATCCACGGAGGCTTTCCGAGTGGCAATCGGAGACAGCTTCCCGCGCGCGTGCATCGCGATTCGGATCTCATCTAGGACACGTTGAGATTCGCACAAAGCAGCTGATGAGCAGTAAGCCTTGCTCAAGATTGTTTTACCATCATCATAAATAAGCTCGAAATCAAACATAGGGGTTCGGAACAAATACCATCTTCATTTATCACGATTAAAGATCAAATATTTTAGACATGTTTTGCATGACTGTCAGATCAGTGTTTAACCAATGATAAATAGAACTTGTGCATTGAATAAGTTAATTAATACTCTTAATTATATTTACTAACAATCTAAGCCGTCAATATTGTTTTGAATACTTTTTTTTTTTTGCGGTGACAAATTATAGTATTCGGTTGATACCGATTCGAGTGTTTTGTAAGCTTTAGGAATTTTAAGTGAATCATATATAATATGCTAATTTATTTTAATGCACTTATAAAGCTAGATAAATTTGCTATCGTTCAGAATTTAAGTTATATGGGTCAGTTATTCGGGTTTAACAAGCTACTACTGATCAGGTATATTATTAATTTAATATTAAATATGATGAGAGACTCAAGTAGGAAGAAAAGAAAGTATCGGTGGATGATCGTGGAGGAAGAATTTAATATGAAATCATCATTGCGGCACATCTCACGTGAATCATGATATATTTTGATTATGGGTCACGATGATTTTCGACAAGACTTGAACGATGAGATACCTAACATTAACCTAGGTTTAGTGTTCTGAGTCAATGGTTTAGGCTCGATCAATTCTTCCTTCCATCAAATTAGATAATAACTTACATCTATCTTAGCTTAAAATTTTAACTCTTATTGTCATTTATATCCTTTTTTTTTTTTTTTTACTCACCAACGGTTGGATGCTTTAGATGTTTTATATTTTTATTTTTTTCTATTTCCAACTAGAGTGATTATTATTAAGATTTTTTTAGGGCAAATCGATTATAGACGGATTTTATAATGTTGCAACATGAAAGTAGTATCGATCAGGTATGCAAGAAAGTAGTTTCCATAGATATATTTATGATTAAGATATAAATATAAGTAAGCAAGAGAATTTTATAATCAATATATATTTGCAAAGAACATGGCAATAGCACCAAACGAAAGTAGATTAATTTCATTTAACCGATCTCGATGAAATCGATAGATGAAATGGATTAGATTAAAGTAATTTTATCTTTTTATTTATTATTAAGGATATGATAGAACCCTAGAAGAATTCTATGGAGATTGATCTTTGAGTGGATCAACCCTTAGAACGCTATAGGGGTTCCACCCTTTAATTAATCTGGTGGCTGTAATTGTAGATTGATCTTTCTTATTACAAAGAAGTGGAGGCTACAAGCTTATATAGAGCTCCAAACCCTAGCCCTTGGGGCTGCTTCCTAAGTGAACTACCCAATTTACCCTCAACTTTAGTCGATCGGCCCAGTAACAAGGGGGCGGCGGCTAAGAGGCCCAATAGCCCAAATATAAATTCTAGCTTCTCTTCTTTATAAGATAGAGACGGTTATGTGGGATTTATTACACTCATAGGGTTTTTATTAGCTGCTACTTGGTTGAGTATGATCCAACCCTACTAGGGTCCTATCAGGATATTTAGACTTTTTTAAACCAATTTTAAATATTTTTTATTATAAAAATGAGAAAAAGAAGAATAAAAAGGATCATTACTCTCCGTTCATCTCGAGGTGCCAATACTCCAAGCGCATCATTTTCCCTCGTTACATCATATTCAAAAATATATTCGATGTATATTATATTTTTAATAAATTTAAAGAATATTTACTGTGACCCAATCAATAGTTCCAATAATAAATACATGACGGAAAACTTTTAAATTTCATGTCATCCATCCCACAAGTCTATTAAGGGCTTAGAATAACTAAGAAAATAAAATACAGATTTAGCATGAGTTATGCCATTACGATCAAGCTTCCATATCTAAATATCATGATTAGGAGCATATACAATCATAATTTACTTAATCTTGTTAGCAAGAATGAGCCCCAATAAATCCAAGAGCATGAGAATCCCAACTTTCCCGCATGGATCAGAGTATTCACCTTTTTATTTCTAAGATCATGGTCAATAGTAATTAAGGTAGGTTTCTTATCAAAAGGAATAAAACAAATCCAACTATCATGCATAATATTACTATTAGACTCATTCTCAATATGTTTTACAAAACCTTCTTTGAGAAAATTCATGGAGTTGTTAAAAAGTTTCTAACATCAACTAGTGTTCCTTCTAGTTCCAAGGTTTTAAGGTTTGAGACAATCATATTTAATATAGACAATAATACCAAAAGTTAGGATTATTATTAAGATAAACAACAGCATATTTAGCTTGGAGTGTAAACTGAGTGAGCTCCAAATCATGTATACTAAAACCCCACATATATTTGGCAGTAGTGGCCACACCTTAAGAGACTAAATGAAGGCCTTTAACACCGACTTGTTTATGCCACAACAAGTTATGGGTGGTACATTGTCTTGTGTGAGGCCTTTTTAGGAGTATGAAGTGACAGTGAGAGTGTGTATCGGTAGGTAAAGAGTTCAAAACACTTCTAATCACCACAACACATGTGTAAGGAAGTTTTCTAATTGGCTAATCTAGTGCATATTTTGTTGGTAAGATCTTCATGATTTGAAGCAAGAATCGTATGTGGTGCAATCTGAGATCAAGATCTTTGAAAAGAAAATTCTTTGTTATAATTCTTGTGGATTCTAAGCTTGGGGCTGATCTCTTTAGAGGATCGGCCTCCTTAGAACTTTATAGGGGTTCCTTCCTTTAAGTTACTATTCAAAGATTGCTAAAAGGATTAATCTATTCATGAAAAAAAAATGGTGAATACATGGCTATTTATAGGGGCTTCTAAACCCCAACTCCTAATAGAACTCCTACTTAAGACTCCTATTTCTAATCAGTTCCTAATGTTTCTCTAAATAGCAACCTCCAAACTAATCCTAACCTACCGACCTCTTCGCCTCTTTAATAAAGGTCGGCTAGATAGGATTTACATGAATGCTCTTAGGATTTATATGTTTATCCCTGTCAATGAAACTAAATTAAGACTCTCATAACTAGAGTCCTAACAGATTCACCCTCTTCAAATCATCCTTGTCCTCGAGGTTGACGCTCAATGAATTTTGAGAATTTTATCTTCAAATCGTCATAGTTCTCCCAAGTGGTATCTTGTGCAAGTAGGTTCACACACTGTATTGTCACTTTAGTAGTGAGTCGTCATCGTCGAATAAACGATTTGTCGATCAATAATGGCACTTGGTTGGGTCTGGAGCTCTCCTTAGGTAGTCATATTTGGTAGGTGGCTTTGTGTTGTCTTGTTTTATCCCAACTTGAGCTTTAAATACGACACATGGAAGATTGGATGGATTCGGGAGCTGACAGGTAAGTTCAATCTATATGCTACTGCTCCGATGCGCTCCAAAATATGGTAGGGTTTATAGAACCGAGGTGAAAGCTTCATGGATGCTTTGGTCTGGATTGATGTTTGCTTATATGGCTGGAGCCGTAGGAAGACCCAATCTCCTATTAAAAATTCTCTTTCTCTTTTGTGTTGATCATATTGTTATTTCATCATTGCTTGAGCTGCAGTAAGATTATCTTTTAGCAACTTCAGCAATTTGTCTCTGTCCTATAGTTCCCTATCTACTTGTTCTACTTTAGAGGTGCCCAACACATATTTTGGTATTACAGAGGGAGGTCGACCATACATAGCCTCATAGGGAGTATATTTTGTGGATGAATGATAAGTTGTATTATACCACCACTCAGCCTAGGGAAGTCACTTTGTCTACTCTTTTGGCTGGTCACTGGTGAAGCATCTGAGGTATGTCTCCAAGCACCTATTCACCACTTCAGTCTGATCGTCGGTTTGTGGGTGATATGTCGTACTCATCTTCAATTTAGTGCACTGCATCTGGAATAACTTTGTCCAAAATTTACTCGTGAAGACCCTATCATGATCACTTACAATAGATCTCAACATCCCATGCAATTTTATAATATTTTTCATAAAGATTTGAGTAATACTAGAAGCAGTGTAGGAATTACGAACAACATAAAAGTGAGCATACTTTGTAAGACGATAAATCACGACAAGAATTGTACCTTTTCCTTATGATGAGGAAAGCCCTTCGATGAAATCTATTAATATATCAGTCCATATTGAGTCTGAGATGGGTAGAGGTTGCAGCTTTCCGAGACTTGCCATTGTCTCACCTTTATGTCATTGACATACATCACATTGTGTTACAAATTCAATAATAATATTTTTCATCCCTACCCAATAAATTTTTTTATTAATTCTCTTATAGGTTCTAAGGAACCTGGAGTGTTCGGTCGCAGGTGTAGAATGCATCTTTTGAAGGATGGTCTTTATGCAAGTAGAATTTGGCACAAGCACAATGCGTCCCTTATAGCGTAATGAGCCACGGAGCTTGATGTTTCCTCTAATTTTTTTTATAATCTTACTGGTCTCCGGATCATCTTGTCATTTCCTTCTAATATCCTTAAGGAAGTCGCTGGTCGGAAGTAAAACGATCGAAAATTCGACTTACTTGGGTAACCGCGAAAGCACATCTGCAACAGCATTCTCTTTCCCCTTTTTGTAAGTTATTTCATAATCATATCCAAGAAGCTTTGTTATCTATTTTTACTATTCGGGGGAAGATATCTTCTGCTCCAAGAAATATTTTAGGCTTTTATGGTTGATCTTGATTTGAAAGCGTCGCCCGATCAAGTACGGTCTCCATTTGGCCACCACATGCACAATCGCAAGCATCTCCTTGTCATAAATAATCATCTTGAGATGGGAAGGAGATAATGTCTTACTAGTATAAACGAGAGGGCATCCATCTTGTATTAGTATAGCACTAATTTTGACTACGGAGGCATCGACTTCAATAACAAAAGTCTTGCCGAAGTCGGGTAGCGCTAGTACGGGTGTTGTCGACATTGTGACTTTAAGTTCATTGAAGGCGGTGGTGGCTTTGTCCGACCATTGAAAAATATCTTTTTTCAGCAAGGAAGGGGTGTACTAATCTTTCAATAGTTTTTCATGAACTTACGGTAGTAGCCTGTTAAATCGAGAAAGTTGTGCAGCGATTTTATGTTCCTCGGGGTTGGCCAGTTCTGTATTGCTTCAAATTTAGAGGGATTCACCACCACACCTTTCTCTGATATGATATACCCAAGATATTCTACCTTCTGTTGAAGAAAGCTGAACTTCGATTTTTTGACAAAAAGAATATGTTCTCGTAAAATTGTCAAAACAAGTCGTAAGTACTGAAAATAACTTTCAAAAGAAGGGCTATAAATAAGGATATCGTTGAAGAAAACCAACACAAACTTACGAAGATAAGTCCAAAAAATATCATTCATAAGGCTTTGGAAGGTGGAGAGAGCATTGGTGAGACCAAAGGGTATTACCAGAAATTCGTAGTGGTCGTTATGCGTTCGAAATGTGATTTTCGATATGTCTTCTTCGCACAATCGTATTTGATGATACCCAGATCGAAAGTCCAACTTTATGAAGACTCATGCTTCTTTAATTCATTAAGTAATTCATCTACTATTGGATTAAGGTACTTGTCCTTGATGGTTATGTCATTGAGAGCTCGGTAATCAATACACATTCACCATGTTCTGTCCTTCTTTCATACGAGGAGCACCAATGAAGAGTAGGGGCTACAACTTGGTTGAATAATTTTTATTTCGAGTATCTCTTTTATAATCTTTTCTATTTTATCTTTCTAGAGGTGTGGATATTGCTAGTCATATGTGCCCTGCAAGCCAATCACATGAGTGATGGCACTTATGACTTGATATGCAATTTTTCTCTTTGCTTATTATTAGGCGTTTTATCATTTTATCTTGCGTGTTGCATATATTATGATGTCCTTGGATCTGTGCAATGGGAATCAGATCGTGATGAGATCACGATAATGAGACCGATTTACCTTTAAACACAGACCCTGAATGATCCTAGTCATAGGTTACTCAAGAAGGACATCGAGATAACCGGATAGACTGGTGTGCTGTATACCTATCCATATGATGGAGGTAGCTGGTCTCATAGCAACTCGTGTGGGGATACTAAGGGTACAGTGCAGGTGCTCATTGGGGAATGAGTTCACTGATTGATCCGCCTACGGAATGCTGGATGGTTATTGATACCTCACGTCAGACAGCGATTTTATAGTCCTAGTAGTGTATCTGGTCCTTAGACTTGAGACATCAAGGATGTCCTATATGAGTACTCCACTCTTTGATACCAGACTTATAGGTTTGAAAAGTTTCAAATCTAGTACAGTCGGTTATTGGGAGTGGTAGCCAACCTTACGAGGGCTATTGAGTGTCAATAGAGGATCATCCGCTCTCGGTATCATGAGAGGAATATCCCATGTGTTCTTGCTCAAACAAATCCTTGGCCAAGGTTATTCGGATTGAGAGAGAAAGAGTTCTCCGGGAGAATCCGACAAGAGCAAGACTCGAAGAGAGATCGTATGGGCCTGACAGCACCATGCCCGGTATAGGGTCTTTGGGATATTGGATGGATGAGGAACTATATATACATGGTAACTGAGGACAGATAGGTCCAAAGGATTAGATTCCCCTATATCGTCTGGGGGCCGCGGCGTAGTGGCCTGGTACGTCCGCAGTCAATGAGTTAGGTGAATTATTATAGAGATAATAATTCACTAAGTCAGAAGGAGTTCTGACAAGTATGACTCACGGGCAGCTCGATATTGGGCCTAGAGGGTCACACACATATGGTAGGTGTTGCGATGAGTAGAGGTTCGGATATGAGATATCCGCTGAACCCCTTATCTTATTGGATATCCATTAAGCCCCTGAATTATTGGATCCTGAGATGAGATCCAATAATTGCTAATAAAAGATTATTAGGTAGAGACCCACTAATCCAAGAGGCTTGGATAATTGGATAGAGATCCAATACCCAATAGGGCTAAAGATCCATTAGGGTTTTCAAGGGGCATCTATAAATAGGAGGGAACCAAAGCTCTATAGGTTGAGGGTTTCTTTTGGTAGCCACCTCCTGTTCTCCTCTCCCTAGAGAAAAAGGTGCATCGTTGTAGTTCCTGCCGTATGGATACCGCTAGAGAGGAGGACGCTTGACCTCATTCATCCTCTCTTACAGACCTGCAGGGATTCAGGGATATACGATCTCCCTAAGTACTTTCTTTAACACATGTAGTTTTCACGGATTTGTTTTGATGCACCGATCTTCGCACGACGATGAAAACTTTCTACGGGAAATCTAGGGTGTTTTGCTTTTGTTCTTCCGCTGCGCATGTGATGTCGCTCCTTTGACGGATTTCCTAACAGTGATATTAGAGCCAGGTTGTTCATGTGAAGATCGGATCTTAAACTGCGTGTGTTGTGTTTTGGATCTGTTTTTGACGTCAAAATCGTTAGCGCAAAAGGGCCAAGAAGGGCAACAACTGTTATTGCCCTTGCTGTGTTCGTGCAGCGACCGCAAGGCTGCTTGCAGCCTTGCTGCATCATGCACAGCAGCCGCCCGACGGCAGCGCTAGCCGTAGGCGGTGCCGCTTACATTCACCCCAGGGCGCAAAGTGATGCTTGTAGGGCAGCGCCAACGAGCACTACGCCCGCGGGACAGCGCCGCGGGGCACCGACGCTGCGCGCGGGGCAGCGCCTGCGGGCGCTGCGCCCGTAGGGCAACGGCGGCGCCGCCACCCCGGCGCCCTCCCCGCGCGCAGGGGCCGCCACTGGCAAGGTGGCGACGGCCACAACCGCAATGCAAGCAGCGAGGGGTGAGGAGTTAGGGTTTTAGGACAAAAGATGATTTTGTCCCTCGAAATTTTAGAAATTCCAACCCCTTTGACAGAATTACCAAAATACCCCTCGAAATTTCAAAATTTTTAGATTCTGTCCCCTTTGACAGAATTACCAAAATACCCTTTTGGCTGAATTACCGAAATACCCCAAGGAATTCAAAATTTTCCTTTATGTCCTTGATTTCAAAAAATTAAATATATTAATTAAATAGTTTAATTAACTATTATTTTTGTCTAGTAGTCCTATAAAATAATATATACATGTGATTTATGATGTTGACAGATGATCATGGACCTGTGATGTGATGTGTGTATATGTGATTATTATTATTGGGGTTTGCGAGCATTTATTTTTCTCGTTTATTATCGGGCCTACGTGCCTGTAATTATGTTGTAATTACATGAGAAGGCGTAGCGGTAGCGGGACCCACGAGGTCGAGACGGACGATCCAACGCATGGAGATACGTTGAGATGCCGACGGATCTGACAAAGTGAGATGGACGATCACAGGGTATAGAGATGCGTCGAAGTACACATAGATCTTGATGTGAGTGATTGGGCCCACTGGCTGGGGCCTGATCACATTGGGATGTGGTCCATGATCATCTGGTGTGATTGCTCATGTGATGTGCGATTAGATATATACCTACTAGATATGTATATATATATATATATTTGCATGCGATGTAGATATATATATTAAATGCGTATGTGTGTGACACATTATGTTAGGAGACCAAATCAAAAATCCTCTCCATTAATAATATTAAGTCGGTAAACGTGAGGTAATTAGATTGACCCACATGGCCTTCCATCGTTATAGGTAGGAACCGATTCCCAGTGTATGTTGAGTTGATCGAGTCCCTCGAGACTCACCTATATCACGTCTCGCTATCTTATCTACGACATAGAGATATCACCGGTAACTTGAGGACATGGTATGCTTGATCGAGTCCCTCGAGAGTATATCACCGAATCAGACTCATCTTATAACGATGGTGATGACTTAACCAAACATCATGGTTGGTCGAGTCCCTCGAGGCCATGGTGGTTCGAAGGCCGAACAGGACGGGAATCATAAGGAGTTATGATTGGCAAGAGTTGCCAACCTTTATGGGCTTAACGTGATTGGTCGAGTCCCTCAAGGTTACGTTAAGATCCCTACTAGAGATCCGCCGGGGGTCTCCGATTCACATACCGGAGGGTGTTTTGTGTCTCGCAAAAAATTAGTAGGAATATATTAAGATAGAAGTCCTTATCTTAATTGTTTAAATTACTACAAAGTCTGCATGTTATTTATTTTTGCTACATCTTTTATTTCAGAAAATGTCGCTTTCAAATCCTTTACGTGGCATACTTGATGCCAACCGCCTCACTGGTCCAAATTATACGGATTGGCTTCGTAATCTGAGAATCATTCTCACGGCGGAGAAAATTGCGTATGTCCTTGATACATTGATCCCTACGCCCGATGAAGGGGCAAGTGAGAATGAGATCGCTCGTTATGTGAAGTACTTAGATGATTCCACTCTTGCTTAGTGTTATATGTTGGCCTCTATGACTACTGAGTTACAGAGACAGCATGAAAATATGGATGCTAATTTCATACTCTTGCATCTCCGCAAATTGTTTGAGGAACAGAGAAGATCTTAACGATATGAGATATCAAAGAGTCTTTTTCGTGCCAAGATGACTGAGGGGACACCGGTTCAGAACCATGTCCTTAAGATGATTGAGTGGATCGAGAAACTCATAGATCTGGGAATGATCCTAGAGGATAACCTATGTGTGGATCTTGTGCTTCAGTCCCTACCAGATTCCTTTTCTCAGTTCATAATAAATTTTAATATGAACAAACTTGAGGTAACCCTCCCAGAGCTCCTTAATATGTTGAGAGAAGCAAAGAGCACCATCAAGAAAGAGAAGCTGGTTCTCTATACTGGTGAGACCGGAAAGAAAAGGAAGGCTGAGAAGACCCTTAAGAAGGGCAAGGGCAAGGGCAAAATGGGTAAGGCAAAGGTTGTCAAAAAAGACCCAACAAAGAACAAAGGTCAGTGCTTCCACTACGGCAAAGATGGGCACTGGAAGAGGAACTGCAAAGAGTACCTTGCAGAGAGGGCGAAATAGAAGCTTGCAGAAGCTTCAGGTACATTCATGATCAGTCTCCATTTGTTAGAATCTTTTGATAACACATGGGTATTGGATACCGGGAGTACTTATTATATTTGCAATTCGTTGCAGGTTATGGCAGAACCTAGGAGATTGAACAGAGGCGAGATGGACCTTAAGATGGGCAATGGAGCAAAGGTTGCTGTAGTGGCTATTGGCAAGGTCACTTTACATCTGCCTGGTGGAGCTATTATTGCATTAGATGCATGCTATTATGTTCTTTCTATTATTAAAAATATTATTTCCATTTCATATTTGACAGTTAGTGGATATAAATTAATTTTTGAGAACAATAGTTGTTTAATAATATTAGATGATCAGATCATCATTAGAGGAACATTGCATAATAGTTTATTTATGCTAGATACAGCTCCACATATCATGAGTGTAAGTGAGTCTAAGAGAAAACGAGAAGAGGTGAACAATGCATATCTTTGGCATTGTAGGCTAGGTCACATCCACGAGGGAAGGATTCAAAAGTTGCTAAAAGATGAATATCTAGATCCATTTGACTATGAGTCATATGCGACATGTGAACCTTGCCTTCGGGGAAAGATGACCAACTCTCCATTTAGTGGAACTGGAGAGAGAGCCACTGAGTTACTAGAACTCATACATAGTGATGTATGCGGTCCCATGTCGACTCATGCCATAGGTGGTTACTCATACTTCATTACTTTCACTTATGATTTCTCAAGATACGGACATGTGTACTTGATGAAGTACAAGTCTGAAACTTTTGAGAAATTCAGGGAATATAAAAATGAAGTAGAGAACCAAACAGGAAAGAGTATTAAAACCCTTCGATTAGATCGAGGAGGTGAGTACTTGAGTACAGAGTTCACCCAATTCCTCAAAGACTATGAGATTTTATCCTAATGGACACCTCCTTATACACCACAGCTTAATGGTGTATCAGAAAGGAGGAATCATACACTGTTAGACATGGTGAGTTCCATGATGTGTTTCGTCGACTTACCCATCTCATTTTGGGGATATGCCCTAGAGACCGCAGCTTACCTTCTGAATAGAATTCCAACCAAGTCAGTGATGTCTACTCCATATGAGATATGGAATGGGAAGATGCATGATCTTAAGATTGTTAAGATTTGGGGCTGTCATGCCCACGTTAAGAGACACAATCCTGACAAGTTGGAATCCAGAATGGAATGGTGCAAGTTCGTGGGATACCCTAAGGAAACTTATGGGTATTATTTCTATCACCCTGAGGACCAAAAGATTTTTGTAGCCAAGAGAGTAGTGTTCCTTAAGAAGAGACACATTCTTGGTGAAGACAGTGGGAGCATGATAGAATTGAGTGAGGTTGGAGAACCTAGCTCAAGCACTATTCCAGAATCAGTTCAGATACCTAATACACAAGTTCCAACTTTACGTAGGTCTGATAGAGTATCCCATCCTCCTGACAGATATGTGGAACATATCAGAAGAGAGAATGTTGAGGATATTGATCCTCAGACCTACGAGGAGGCTATTATGAGCATAGACTCCGGGAAATGGCAAGAAGCCATGAATTCAGAAATGGATTCCATGTACTCCAATAAGGTTTGGAACCTAGTAAATGCACCCGAGAGTAATGTACCCATTGGCTGCAAGTGGATCTTCAAAAAGCAGATTAGAGTAGATGGAAAGGTAGAGACCTATAAAGCAAGGCTAGTGGCTAAGGGTAATCATCAAAGGTAAGGTGTTGACTATGACGAAACTTTCTCACCTGTAGCCATGCTAAAATCCATTCAAATTCTATTGGCTATTACAGCACACTATGATTATGAGATCTAGTCGTTAAAATCGTATTCCTCAATAGTAACCTCGAGGAGGAGGTGTATATGATACAGTATGAGGGATTCGTGTCCAAGGATAACCCAAATAAGGTGTGCAGGTTGCTTAGGTCCATTTATGGATTGAAGCAAGCTTTCCGAAGTTGGAACATAAGATTTGATGAGGCGATCAGATATTATGACTTCGTTTAGAACGAAAATGAGCCTTGTGTGTACAGGAAAGTAAGTGGGAGCACTATCACCTTTTTGGTATTATATGTGGATGACATCCTGATCATTGGGAATTATGTAGGAATGCTCTCTACAGTAAAGACTTTGTTATCTAGGCACTTCTCCATGAAGGACTTAGGGCAAGCATCTTGCATATTGGGGATATAGATCTATAAAGATAGATCCAAGAGGATGCTTGGCTTGTCCCAGTCCAGGTACATAGACACCATTGTCAAAAGGTTTGGCATGAAAAATTCCAAGAGAGGTCGCATACTAATGAGACATGGAATATCACTTTCTAGGAGTATGTCTCCAAAGACTCCTAAAGAAAGGGCACACATGGATATGATACCATATGCATCAGTGATAGGATCTATCATGTATGTTATGCTATGTACCAGGCCTGATATAGCGCATGCTCTAAGTGTCACAAGCAGATATCAGGTAGATCTAGGCTTGGAGCACTGAAAAACAGTAAAAAGTATCCTTAAGTACTTGAGAAGGACTAAGGATCTTTTACTGGTATATGGAGGTAGTAGTCTCAGGGTTGAGGGCTACACGGACTCGAACTTTCAGTCCGATGTCGATGATAGCAAGTCTAATTCAGGGTATGTGTTCATCTTGAATGGAGGAGCAGTATGTTGGAAGAGTTCCAAGCAAGACACTACTGTTGACTCGACCATAGAGGTAGAATACATTGTTGCGGCAGAGGCAGCAAAGGAGGGAGTCTGGATGAAAAAGTTCATCATAGATCTAGGAGTCATCCCGAGCAGTGAGGAGTTAATTCCTTTATATTACGACAAATACGGGATGATTACTCAAATAAGGGAACCCGGGTCTCATTAGAAGTGTTCTAAGAAGGTTCCAACTTATTAGAGAGATCGTGGCCCGAAGAGCTGTAGTAATGGAAAGAGTTCCATCCGAAGATAACATTGCAGATCCACTAACAAAGCCATTGACTCAGATTGTCTTTAAGCGTCACAGAGGTCTGATGGGGATTAGACATATTGGTGATTGACTTTAGGTCAAGTGGGAGATTGCTAGTCATATGTGCCCTACAAGCCAATCACATGAGTGATGGCACTTGTGACTTGATATGTACTTTTTCTCTTTGCTTATTATTAGGCGTTTTATCATTTTATCTTGCGTGTTGCATATATTATGATGTCCTTGGATCTGTGCAATGGGAATCGGATCATGATGAGATCACGATAATGAGACTAATTCACCCTTAAACACGGACCCTGAATTATCCTAGTCATAGGTTACTCGAGAAGGACATCGAGATAACCGGATAGACTGATGTGCTGTATACCCATCTATATGATGGAGGTAGCTGGTCTCATAGCTACTCGTGTGAGGACACTAAGGGTACAGTGCAAGTACTCATTGGGGAATGAGTTCACTGATTGATCCGCCTACGGAATGCTGGATAGTTATTGATACCTCATGTCAGACAATAATTCCGTAGTCCTAGTAGTGTATCTGGTCCTTAGACTTGAGACACCAAGGATGTCCTATATGAGTACTCCATTCTTTGATACCGGACTTATAGGTTTGGAAAGTTTCAGATCTAGTACAGCCGGTTATTGGGAGTGGTAGCCAACCTTACGAGGGCTATTGAGTGCCAAACGAGGATCATCCGCTCTCGGTATCATGAGAGAAATATCCCATGTGTTCTTGCTCGAACAAATCCTTGGCCAAGGTTATTCGGATTGAGAGAGAAAGAGTTCTTCGGGAGAATCTAACAAGAGCAAGACTCGAAGAGAGACCGCATGAGCCTGACAGCACCATGCCCGGTATAGGGTTTCTGGGATATTAGATGGATGAGGGACTATAGATATATGGTAACTGAGGAGATAGGTCCAAAGGATTGGATTCCCCTGTATCGTCTGGGGGCCGCGGCGTAGTGGCTTGGTATGTCCTTGATCGATGAGTTAGGTGAATTATTATAGAGATAATAATTCACTAAATCAGAAGGAGTTCTGACAAGTATGACTCATGGCCAGCTCGATATTAGGCCTAGAGAGTCACACACATATGGTAGGTGTTGCGACGAGTAGAGGTTCGGATATGAGATATCCACTGAACCCCATATCTTATTGGATATCCATTAAGCCTCTGAATTATTGGATCCTAAGATGAGATCCAATAATTGCTAATAAGAGATTATTGGGTAGAGACCCACTAATCCAAGAGGCTTGGGTAATTGGATGGAGATCCAATACCCAAGAGGGCAAAAGATCCATTAGGGTTTTCAGGGGGCCTCTATAAATATGAGGGAACCAAATCTCTATAGGCTGAGGGTTTCTTTTGATAGCCACCTCCTGTTCTCCTCTCCCTAGAGAGAGAGGTGCATCGT
The DNA here is from genome assembly GCA_024322285.1 of Musa beccarii. NCBI lineage: Eukaryota > Viridiplantae > Streptophyta > Magnoliopsida > Zingiberales > Musaceae > Musa > Musa beccarii. The sequence goes on along the minus strand of CM044396.1, from coordinate 48,586,320 downwards.
CGTAGTTCCTGCTGTGTGGATACCACTAGAGAGGACGCTTGACCTCCTTCATCCTCTCCTACAAACTTGCAGGGATTCAGGGATATACGATCTTCCTAGGTACTTTCTTTAACACATGCAGTTTTCGCGGATTTATTTTGATGCACTGATCTTCACACGACGACGAAAACTTTCTACGGAAAATCTGGGGTGTTTTGTTTTTGTTCTTCCGCTGCGCATGTGATGTCATTCTCCTGACGGATTTCCCAACAGATATCGATATGGCCGAGTATTTACTGGAGGTTTACCTGGAAGAATCGGTATACGATGATCATGTTGGCGGGTAGGAGGTAGGCTACGCGATTCGTCAAATATATCTAAAAATTCAGCAAGCAAGGGATGTATGTTTAGGTCTTCGAATTCGGTTGGCTCTTCCTTAGATTGCTGCTCAAGTTATTCTAAAAAGTTGCTGTATGCTTTGTGCAAAACTTTCTCCATTCGTTGTGTGCAAATCGTCATTACGTCACCTCCACGTTTCCCACGCAGTATCACTTGTTTCCCCTTACTGTAAACTTTCATAATTAGTTTCAAAAAATTTCAAAAAATATCACCTAATGTCGTCAGCCATTTGATGCCAAACACAGCATTATAATCATCAAGAGGGAGGAGAAAGAAATCTACCATTATCTCTTGGTCCTACAGTAATAGTTTCACCCACGGGCACCTACGATCACACTTCAAAATTCATTCATCGGTGACCTTAACAACAAACCTACTGCAATTCTCGATAGGTAAGGCCATCCAGATAATAATCTTGTTGTACATAAAATTATTAATGCTCTCGGTGTCAATAAGAACGTTGATCAGTTATTGCTTCAAAAGTCCTCCCACTTTCATCGTATACGGGTTCACGTAACTGGCAAGGGCATGCATTGTAATATCAACCGACTGTTGTTCTTCATCCATGACCTCTTCCTTATGCTCCTGGACCTCCTCCTCCATGTCTTCAAGAGGTTCAATCAATAGGAGGTGACCCCTTTTGCATCGATGATCGTGGTTTCATGGCTCATCGCAATGCCAACAAAGACCCTTTGATGATCGGTCATGTAGTTCTTCTCTTGTCAATTTTTTTGGCTGCGAAGGATGGCTAGGAGCAAAAGGAGGTTTATATGTGGTGGGACTAGGAGAGGTTCTCATCCTCTGAGCATCTTGGTTGAGCTGTTCTTCTTATATTTAGGCAAAAGAAATCGTAACCGTTACGGTACGGGGCTACCACGCCTTAACCTCCCCTTTTATCTTTGGCTTTAGTCCTTCGATGAATGTTCCTAATAATTGATGGTTAGTCTAATCATGAGCAAGGTAGGATAGCTTCTCAAACCTGGTTTGGTACTCTTGAATCGTAGAGGTTTGTCGAATCTTTGCGAGTTGGTTGTCGATTTTTTTATACTTTATAGGTCTGAAAAGGTTTAGCAGTGCGTTCTTAAATTTATTCCACGTCAGAGCCCGATGATTGTATTCCAACTAATTGTATCATTGAATAGCATCTCCTTCAAGATGGATGACAGCAATTTCCACCATACATCATCCGACGTTCGGTAGTAGTGAAAGTAATGTTCGACGCGCGAAATCCACCCCGTCGGGTCTCCTTCTTCCCATCGTGGAAAGTCACCCTCATGCGTAGCTGAAGCATGTCCAAGAGCTGTCCCTCCTTCTCTGGAGGCCTCTGTAAACTTTCTCCTTACTAAAATTTGGTTGGACTCGGTGGTTGTCCAATTCAGAATTCTGTAAACAAAGCGCACAATTTATCCTCCAAGCACGATTCAAGCCACGATTCAATCCGAGATTCCAATAAATTTGGCATCAATTGGATCTTAAGAAGCCATAGCATATGCTTGTAGATTAAAGATATCCTTGCCTTTTTTCTGTTGACGGATTAATGGCATGAGGTGGTGGAAAGTTCAGATAATAGATCGGTGATAGAAGGGTTTGACTGTAATGGTTTACTATTTTGGCTATGATTTTTTATGCTATTAGAGTTATAAAAATAGGTTATAACAATCGCGTCTTAAGGCTAGAGGGATGCCCTAAAGACGTCTTGGTTGGTGGCAATAAGGTGGCTAGGGTTTGGTAGGTTATAAAGAAGAAAAAGGACAAAGGTGTAGCATCAGATTTTTCATTGAAAAAATTCTAACAGTAAAGATGTAATTTTTTTCCAATAATTCTCAATAGAGATTCAAGTAACACTTAAAGGGAATCTACTGGTAAGGGAGAGGTAATGCTATTAAAAATTTTGTAGAAGGAAACGACAACAAGAGGTTTAGCAAAATTGAAGATCACGGAAAGGTACTACAGCAGATTTTTATGTCTAAAGTGTAGCAGGTTAAACGTAAAAGATTAGTAGTTTATATTAAGAATTTTTTAACGAAACTAAAGGAAAATCCACTGTTAGGAAGTGTCAAAGCCATCATAAAAATTTTTGTAGAGATTTGGATAGAAAAAACATAATAGCAAGATCAAACAAATAATGCTATGCGGTTGAAATTCTGCGGTGCATCTTTCATCGTAGAGATGAAAACTTTGCAATGAAAAGTTTATGCTGTAATATAGGAATAATTTTTTTGGATTTTTTGAATAAGAATAACTAAATTACAGTAGTAGTAAGGTAGGAAACCAAAACCTGTTGAAATTCATGGGGAGATCAAAGGATGATCCGTAGTGGTGGAGATGATGGCGAAATTCAGCAATGATTTTTTAAGCAATTGTTGGAATTACTTTGGGTGACTGTGGAGGGTTAATGGATGGCTGTGGAAGGGGAGCGAGACGCCAAGAACATTGCTCTGATACCAAGTGTTAGAACCCTTACGGATTCTAAGCTTGGGGTTGATCTCTTCAAGGGATCGACCTCCTTGGAACTCTATAGAGGTTCCTTCCTCTAAGTTGCTGTTCAAAGGCTGCTAAAAGGATTGATTTATTCATGAAAAAAAGAGAATGAATACATGGCTATTTATAGGGCTTCTAAACCCTAACTCCTACTCAAAACTCCTATTTCTAATCAACTCCTAATGCTTCTCTAAATAACAACCTCCAAATTAATCCTAACATAACCGGTCTCTTTACCTCTTTAATAGGGATCGGCTAGATAGAATTTACATGAATGCCTTTAAGATTTATACCCCCTTCAATGAAATTAAATTAGGATTCTTCTAGCTAGAGTCCGAACATTCTCCGTATAAAAACTAAAAAGCAACAAACGTTAGACTTGATTTGTGAGGAAGTGTGCTTTGGGAAGAAAGATTTATGATTTCTTAAGCTTGATTTTTTTATTGATCAATATCTCATAAGATTTAAAGATTCTTTTAATATAAAGGCACGATTTTATATTTATCCTAAAAATTAAAAGGATATCACTGGTATGCATTATGTGGCTCATATAATAATCATAACTAAATTTGAGAAGAGTGAGTAGATCCTAACATTGTGGTAAGTAATTAGACAACTAATATATAAAGATTTGAATCGAATTTTATTTTATTAATATAACAAGCGAAAATAGGAAAAAAGATACATGGTCAAAAGGCTCTATAACCTTAAAGATGACAATTTAAGATAAGTGGTCAAAGGCTTTTTCTAAGTCTAATTTGGTCATAACAAAAGGATTTCTATTCTTGGAGTTATAGATCGAGTGAGTTATTTCTTAGATAATTAAGATATTATCATGGATGGATCAAATTTTAATGAAGGATCGACCTTTCATGAAGATAGCTTGTTATATAGAGATTAGGCAGTTGAGATAAGGCTTGAGGCGATTCATAATTTACATTGCAAAGGAAAATAAATCTATAGTATTTAACATCTTTAGGATAAGAAATCTTGGGAGTAAAGATAAGAATTGTTTTAGCCCATTCAGGTTGGAAAATAGCAATATTGTAAAAAAAAAAAAAAAAAAAAAAAAGGATGAAAAGAGTTACAAGAGAGATTGACAAAGGATGTCGTAGTTGGATTTATATAGATTTCACTGGTAGAATGTGTTTCCTTGATTGACAAAGGCTAAGGGTTTCACCACCATCCCCCATCAAACTAACATCATCATGTATTTCCTTGATGCTAAAGGCCAAACAGAGGGTTCCACGATGTGAGGTAGTGAGTTGGGGGTATTCCAAAAAATGATGGGGCAGGCCAATCCAAAGGGATATATACTGTGTTGACTGAAAATTTTAAAACATCTATAGTATCAAAAGAGATGGAATGAGAAAATAAAGTTAGTTCTGCGACGAACAGAGACGAGATTGTGATGATATTTGTTATTATTATGTTCACCATCATTAAACCAAAAGCATTCGGTTGAGAAACAAGCGCATCGCTGAGGTTGTGTGCCTCTCACTAGGCAAGAGGAAATCTCAGCAGATATTAACGCCAGACAAAGTTGGAGGAGCGTGATTTGCAAACCAATTTGTCGGCAGGTGACCTTCCCATAGTGTGTAATACTATTATATTCAAATATACTCAAAATATTCACCAAAACCAGAAGGGCCAGATTCCACATCACCCAACTAGATCGATAACCCTCCCTATGCTATACTCGTGTTAACTGCTCACGTTGACCAGATCTGTGCCCCCAAACTTGGCTCTTCATGCGGATGTCCAATGCTTGACCACCTGTATTCATTCAACATAACACTAAGAACTCGTTGCCTCGTTATCCCTTTCCATCGCATTGCAAGAGCGTTCTCCATCGGATCCCAACAAAATACATACACACACACACACTAAGCCAACAACGTTCTCCAACTCACTCTTCCTCTCTTTTCGAGACAGAAAACCAGCCTATAATACACCATTCGCTCCACCTCAAAGTTCTATCAGCCTTTCAAACAATAACAGAAGAGTCACCTCTTTCCTCTCCTCCGCCCGCTGTTAAGGGCATCATCAGCTTGACACCGACGGCAATGGCAGTCATCTGCTTCGAGCCCTTCATCACCAGCATCAATGAACAAAAAATAAGAACACTAGGGGACACAATGCAATCCGGTGGACTCTCAAAAATGAGTTCTCAACTCTAGTGCAAAATAAAACATGACCGAGTGTGCTGTATTTTCTCCCATTTAATGGCATGGCAGAAGATCACAAAATGGGTTCCTAGCAATGGACAAACTCCTGCGGTTGGCCACAGCACAAGCACCTCCAGTAAATGGTTCAGTTTTACCAACTGTGGTTTTCTATCAGAAGGTGGCTACTGTCCACCGTAACCAGATTTTCAAGATTGAGAAAACAAAATCCTGCAAGTTGCTTTGCGTTCCTATCCATTTCATGCCTTTCTTCCTTCTACCTTAACCACCATCTCTGAACTGCAGATATGGGGCCGTTTAAGAAAGGAGTATAGCGATAGATATATGGATTCACACTCCGACCAATCCTAGCCCACACACTCTGATGATAACCAGCAGTTACAGGAACACGGTACATGAGCTTCAGCAGCTGCAATTACGGTCGAGGTCGAGGAGGAGAGACTTAGTCAAGATGGAGTACACCGATAACAAGCTACAAAACTTTTATGGCTTCAACTCAGATAAGAAGAGATGATGGGAAAAGAAAATCAAATATGAAGGTGGGTTGCAAAATATCCATTTGAAACCATTTTCATATCCACGAGGGGCCGGATATGGTTTTAAAGTGTGCCCATCTGTATCTCTGCTATGAGTCTTAAAAATACAAACATGGGGTTCGATTCTATCCTTATTTGAGTATCCAAACTTAATCAATCTATACTAACCTAAGCAAGTTGTTATTTTATTTTTTTTTATATATATACAGTTTTCTCTCTTTTCCTCCCAATCCTTTTCTTTCATATTTATTCTAAAATTTTCCTTTCCAAAAATTTAATGATTGATTGATTTGAACTCTTTTCATAATTATCTATCGATGTTAGCCTCGACTTATGTATTATTTCCATTGCATCTGCCCAAAAGACAATCCAAATGCAAGTTGTATATCCATCTATATCCTTGTCCATTTTCAGCAAATATGCATATAGAATTTAGTATTTGTTTACTATCTGTATCTAAATGTCTGCTGACGAAATAGATATGGTTTTTCTTACCAAATCATATTGATCCATTTTCATCCTTAGTATCAGTGAAGAGACCAATAGTTAGGGTGACAGCTGGCTGTTTGGGTTTATGGAGGATCATCTGCATCTAAAAATGAATGCTGACAAACTAGATATGGTTTTTCCACTACCAAGCCATAGCAATCCGTTTTCATCCTAAGTATCAGTAAAGAGATATCTCTTGCCTACCAATCCATTCAGAACAGTTATCTTTTTTTTCTGTATACACAACCCAGATTAAAAATGCACCAATAAGACAATCAAAGTAATTGAACTACAGTAGTCTGGCTGCCCATGGCATTGACCTTAATATGACTGTTCATAGTTCTAAAAGTAGTCTTGATTGGTTCTGCATTGTATAGCCAACAGAACTAACCTGCCAGTATATGAATGTCTGAATAATATTGCGCTGCCACCTGCATCAGCAAAATTTGAAATTCTATGCATCAGATTTTGAAAATATTAAAAAGTAGAAACAACAGAATAATGTAGATCGACAGATGAGAATAAGGATATGATTAGAAGAAAGCCCAATCCAATCTCCACGTTCGAACTTAGAATGTTCAATGTAGTTCCATTTGCCTCTACCCACAAACAAGGTTCCTCCAAGTATTTCCTGTTCATGAAATGAGTAACCATTACTTTAGTTGATTATTCTTATCATTTATTCTGAAGAAGCAAGTAAAGCACTTCAGGAATCATAATCAAATAATAAAGTATGACTATTATTTGCATTAGATATAAAGATTTAACAACTAGTCCCATACTTGTGAAGAAACTAACAAAATTATGACAGATACATCAAATATAATGTTCCTATGTACAGTTTGATGAATATGAGAAAATTTTTGTTCATGCCACTGTAGATAAGAGTCATAAGACATTACTTGAGTCCATGAACATGAGACTCTTTGTTCATCATGTTGTAGAAAGAAAGAGGAATTGGAAAAGCATAGCCTTGTGCAATGCAAGTTAAGAGCAGGCATGGCAAAGGCTCCAAACTTTATGCCTACAATTGATGAGTGCTACCATAACAAAAGGGTAAATTGTATATAATATATTAGATTTCTGCAATTATACTTAAAAAGTGCTTTTTGGTGGAAGATAAACTCATTTTATGATCCAAAATGATATCTAACATACTTCTTTTTTTTATCTTCTAATACCACAATAAAAATATGTCCTCATTGTTAATACAAGTCTCTGATTGATTATCGCTATTCTCATGTGTTATAGTCTAAACGTAGCAAAAGTTTTAACCAATTATATCACTGTTCAACTATCAGAAGTTGATGATTTTTTTTATTTTCTATTTTCAATGAATTGTTCTACTGGTTCTAGTATATAGCTCAATGACAGTATAATTACATGTTTCCGTGCTTCAAATAAGTATTTGAATTTAATTTAGTATAATAATATGTTTAACAAACAAATAGTTACAAATTGCTAGGCCTTTTTAGCAACAAATGAATCAGGTCATCAGATTGTGATCATAAATTTTGGCATGTCAGCATCAAAATGATGCATACCAATAACAAGTATGCTCTGCTTGCACTACAAATTTCAATGAAACCTACAAGTGCATTCAACAGACACCTGCTATATATCAAGAAAATAACTCTCAAAACATTCTGAAGCTTGAAAATAACCACACTAATTGAGATGTTAAATGCATCGCCATAATTGTGCTGTTAATGTTTTAGTACCACATGATAAAAAATTCTTGTATGCAAGTAAGATATGTTTAACATAATACTCGTATGATAGAAAACTAAGTTCAGACCAGAGCTTTGCATACAGCAAAAACATAAACCACAATCAGGAAATTACTCCCTAGTAGTCTAGTACTGTGATTAAAATAGTGAATCTTCGTTGCTGATGTGCTCGTGAGTCCTTATATCAACGATATATCTCTTATAAACAGCATGCAGCCATGACATGAGTTCCCACCCAGTATCTAATATCATCCATGTCTATTCATGACCTTAATACATGGGAAATTACTGCCTCTTTTCCGTCCAACAAGCAGAAGACAACTAAAGCTCCAGATGAGGTTGAAAAAATTGAAGAACAATCAAGCAGCTTATCCACTATTGCCTCTGGCAAGCAATGTCTCAAACATAAACTTATTTACCAGTATAAAGAAGAATGTGCAAAATTACACCTTAGAAATTTGGCCACATGCTCAAGAGCCCAAGAAAATACAGGTATGAGAGCAACTGTCAAGCAAATTAGCATTAAAGGATAATCAACATCAAACCATGACAATGACTCAAACATTATGTAGTTCCACTAACTAAGAAGTTCAAAGAACAACAAATTCAAGTAACTCACATTTAAAGTGTAGCTGTGATGAAACAAGTGTAATACAATATATCAAATGAATAAAATCCTTTGCTCTGGTAAGTGTCTGAAACCATGTTTGTATAGCAGGGAGGTTCCATGCCCTTGGTTTCTGTAAAGGGAAAAAGATAATAGAGGATAAATATGTAATGGTAAAGTGCACTGCTTGACTAATGCAACTAAAACCAAACTACATGATTCAAGGTTTTAAACTGTAATGAATTATCTAAAACTCACCCCATTGAGAGTGTATAATGAATAAACTGAGGAACAAGCAGTACTCAGCAAGGATAAACGATATGCCTTGTTTGAAAGATTTCTTGGAAAAATTGGAAGCATCCCAAGCATAACAACCACTAGTACCTGATATGAGCATAATTCAATAATTTACAGCAGATGAATGACAATATGCAAAAAGCAACTTAATAGAATAAAAAATAAGCATTTTTGCCATTGTTCCTTATAAGGCTGATAGAGCATCCAATCTCTTGATGAGACAAAGGCTGTGAACATCAACTTCTACACCATGCATTGGTGGGAGACTTGTGCATTGGGCAACACATTTTAGAAGGTAAGATTTAATGCCATGGTAAAGTAGCTCATTTATATGTGCCCATAATGGTGGCAGAAGCATTTTCACAGATAAACACAATTTTGAATTAATATGAACCAGGTGTCTGCAAGGACATTTTTGACAACAAATAATTGAACACGTGTACAGGAACAAATACCTGATTTTGGCTTAGAAGCCCAAGTTCTTTTACAGAATTAAATGGATGTTACCAGCTTCTGTGAGAAACATGGAATCAATAATGACAACTTAAGGTTCACCCGCTCTATGGTAGAGACCTTAGAACCTTGACAACTATGGTATAGTAGAACCAAGTTAAAACTTAGTAAGAGCCCACAAATATTCCTAAGGACATGTAAGCCAATGTAAATAATTTCTATCTGATCTCTCTCTAATATAAAACAGTTTATGAGCCCTGTGGACCGGAATACATGCCATTGGTTGATCTCTAAAAGTGAACAGAGATTATTAATCAGGAACCCTATGGCCTATGCAAACACAAACCTAGCAGTTAGACCCAGACCTCATCTAAGAGTCCTAAAGAAGCAACAGGAGAAATATAGGAACAAGAAGTTTGCCATAGTTGAAGGAAGCCCACCTACTTTCTTTGCAGCATTAGATTATTCGCCACTCCTATGTAAGAATGGAGCTAATAAAAAAATCTTTCAATCAGGTTTAAATAGACCCTTAAGATCTTGTGAATAACATTACTATTCATGCCATAATTTTTCTTTCTGCAGGATAATAGAATATTTTACAATGAAAACTAAAGTCCAGCCTTGGATCAATAGAGATAATTATTCAACTGTTTCTTTATATTCCCTTGGAACTTATAGGTAGTATAATATTGTCCAATGAGGACATCAAATGATACTCTGATTGAAGCAACGATGATATTATTCATTTTTAGCAGCCAATTCTGCAATGCCATGATAATTGCACAACATGATTCTTATTCTTATCAATGGATGCAAATCCAGTAGCTAAATCAGTAAATATCTAATTTTGCAGTCCAAGAGCTCCCCACAAAGACCTACATAAAGCATGAGAAATAAAAACACAAAAAAGCCTTGACATTGACAGATAAGGAATAGAACTAGTTGAAGTCTTCATGACCATTTGATAATGTCAGGTTAATCTCTATTTATCATATTAAAGTAATACCAAAATTCCAAAGATTTTGTGTGCTTTCTGCTCATAAAGAGAGTTCCGTTCAGGTGTGGATAACTAGCTAGCTATGTGAAAGTATACCAGTAAGGATTGTCAGTATTCCAGAGGCTAAAAATCCATGAAAATGTGTAGAAATTATTTAGATCTTCCACCAGTATTTTGATTTTGATAGAATTGTGACAAGTACAAGAGCCTTAAGAGTTTATGTTTCTTGGATAACCAATCCATAACAAAAATCTGCAAAATATTTAACACACAAAAAGAGGGGTATAATAACTGAATGATGAAATTGGAGCAAGTAATTTAAGGTGTGCTAGGTTAAAATCCTGCTAGAATATTTGACGAGTTTCAAAATGAAATATATAAACTTATGCAGTATTTGAAGTACTAGTGAAGATATAACAGTTTCATTTAGCAAGAGTGCTTGTGGAATATCATCAGCTTGAAACAGCAATATACGTACAAATCTTCACAATTAGAGGACAAATCTGAGAGCTTAAACATATAAGTAGTAGAAATATCAAATATGTCATATATGGAAATTAAGATCAGCATGAAACACTTGAAAAGAAAGCAACCAATTCTAGCAGTCAAACACTACAATATCATTGTATTTTATGTACAATTAAACAGGAGAGAAAGTAAGGATAGAAAATGTTTTATATACCCAAGCATTGGCAGAAAATTGTATATATCGTTGATCTAGCCTCAATGAATTAGCATTCCTGCCCATTGATGCAGCTGTTCCAGTTCTTCCACTACCAGACCCTGCACAACATGCTTGAAGTTTGGAAATATATTTTCTTTTTTCCAAAAGCATACTTAAGATATATTTTGTAAAAAACTGAGAATTTCTAGTCAAATAAGAAATGAAAAGGTTTTTTCTTCCTATCTACCTGAATTTTGCGGCCTCACATTCTGAGCAGCTGACTGAGATGAAAGTCTATCCGATGTTCTTGATGATCGAGATAATTGTGACGAAGGTCTGTCTGAGGCTGTTGATGACAGACAAACTAGTTGAAGACATTGCCTCCACAACAAGGTCAGAATCCTAGAAAGCCAATTATGATATCAGAACATGAAAAGACCAACTGTACAACTGGATTCTGGACATAACTTGCAACATCAATTGAATTTGAGAGAAACTAAGAACCATCACAACCAAAGTAATAGATATATAGCTTCAGTTAAGCCAAGATTACTAAAATATAGACTTAAAAAAGTTATGGAAACCATCCACTAAAACAGGTAGAGTTCCTGTCTTGGATAAGTTTAATCATTTAACTGGAAGAGAATCTTTGTTTCGCCGTAACACCAGTCTGCATTATTTTCATGGGCATCTCAGATTCAGAATGGATGTGCTAATCCATATTCAATCCGGCATTATAAATTTTGATTACCAGCAGGCCATCAAGATGCCAACAGGTGTCCAAATCCACTAAAAGGTGGTCATGGATCTCGTCCATACTGCTTAATTCCTCAGAGTTTGAAACACTATGTTTGAGAATGAGGCTGCACTGGAAACATAAGGTAGCGGAACAGCAGGCATATGACATTAACAAAGTTCACCTGTTTGGTGATAAAAAAGAAATGTTCACTGCTAGAATTCGCTTAAGACTTAAAGAGAGCTGGTTGCTTGAAAAAGGAAAGTTCAAATTTGTTGAAGCTGATGCCCGTTATTGCAGGAAAATGATGCAGGCAATATAATGGAAGTGGTATAAAGCGTAGTGCCTCATTCTTGGATTCTAGATATCTATGTGGTTCTACCCATTGCCGGGCATGTATTTATAAGTTTGCGAAGGGCACGTCTAACACACATGCATGGACACATGTGTTTAAGTGCATGAGTGTCTGTGTAATCAAATCAAATATTTGATTTAAGATTTAAATATTATTTCCTTACATGCTAGTATAAATTAGGAAAAGATAATCCTATTTCCTTGTTTGCTATTACGAATTAGAAAATACTTATTAAGCATTCCAAATAAGATGAGTTCATATTTGTCAGTATATTAAATGAAAATAATTTATATTAAATAAATACGAAAATTTAGAAAATTTTTCTTTAATGGAGGTTCACCTCATCCTATTTAAGGGGAGGGATTTCTCTCCTTTGTTCCTCGCCGAGCAGAACTCAACAACGGGAGGAACGAGGAGTTTCATCTTGCTAAAAAGAAGTAGGTTCTCCCTACTTTTCTTGAAATTAAAGTTTTTGTTTAGATTCTATGTTGAAATTTTTGATTGATATTAGTTTGAATTAAAATACTTTACCCTTGGTACCCTTAAAAGTTTTTATTTTTAAACATTATGAAATTGTATATGTTTTATGATATCGGATTCTTAAGAATGTTATTTCATTTTATTACAGTTACCTTCTAATTTTATTCAGATTTAAATATAATATGAGTAGTTCAAAAAAACAAAAAAAGAGATTCTTAATCCTTTAGATGTTAAAATTTTTATTAGAATATGTTATTTAAAATTTTTATCCTTTTTAGATTTGAAATGTTATTATTTGATCATGTTGAAATTATTCATATGATTTTTAGTTCTTATTGAATTAAAAATATTATTTTCTCATGTTGAAGCTTATCTTATCATTTATTTAATATGTTGTTATGTTTTGATGTATTATTATCAATAGTGAAAATATGTTGTTGTAATTCAAAATTATGAAATTGGATAGGATTGGGTTAAAACAGCCTGCATGCCAGGCCCCACCCATGGGTCGGGCCCTAGCCTACAGGTTAACCCAACCCAACCTAATGTGGGCAGTCATGGGCTAAGGTTGGCCTAAACTAGTGTGATGCGTATGCGATCGTACAATGCACAAGCACATGACCGATATTTGGGTCGGCTCAACCTAGTCCAATATTATGTAATTATTGGATTCGAGCCCAAATATTGATTGAACTAAACCAGACTTGATTAGTCTAGATCAATTCAGGGTGGTTCCGAATTGATTTAACTTTTCAAGTCAGTTTAACCTAAATTGAACCTAATCTAGTCTAAATTATACTAGTCTAGGGTGGTTCCAGACCAGTTAAATGAGGATTAGAGATCGGTCCAGTTAGGTTCTAGTGAATCGAGTTTGATTAGACCGATTTAACTAGGGTTCAAGTCAATTGGGGGCTATTTGGTATTATTGACATTGATATTATTGAAAAGAGATATTTTGAATGTGTTGTTTCATCCCGAATAGACATGATTAGTATGAGATTATATTTCCCTGCCAAGAGCAGGAAGGGCGATTCCCTTCGGGGATTAGCATGTCGTTAGACGTGACGGCTGGACGGTTCCTCCATCCGCTATTGGGAGGAACGCGTCCCCACTTTGGCGGGTGAGGGACACCACTCCATCCGCTATCGGGAGTGTGATATGAGTTTGTCTCCATCCGCTATTGGGAGAATCACAAACTCATCCCATAGGATAAAGCCTCTCCATCCGCTGTTGGGAGAGTGCTCCTTCGAGTATTTGATATACGCCAATGGGATGATGGATTTTTGATTATGCATTTATTTTGAGTTGACTTTTGGAGTTCCTACTCAGCGTTGCTGAATTTTCTTTGTTTTTGATTTTCAGAGCAGCCTTCCGCTAGCACTGAATCAGATCCTAGTGGAGAGTGGATCTTTCTCTATCGCTAGGTAGAGCCACTTGAATAATTCTCCGAATTAACATCACTATGTTTACTTTTTACTCATGAATTGAGGAAATAAATAGACTGTAATAAATGTTTATGATGATGAATAAAGTGATGTTTACTTATTTGGCTCTGTATGTGTGGGAAGATATAATCCTGGAAAAAAAAAAAATCTAGGATGTGACATCTTTTTATGGTATCAGAGCATGGTCTAGGGTTTGTAGGTATTTGAGTCTCTTGATTGATTTTGATCAATGATTATCTTGACCTATTATAGGAGTAATGGAGCCAATTCAAGAAAATAGTGGCCCTATCACCCGTGGCGCTCGTGTTCGTAATGCTATTAGCCTTCGCCCTCGAAAGGGTGTTCGAGCAAACAATAACTTGGACGTTCCACGCACCACGGAGCAAACCCAATCCTCACATATACCTATCACTGATTATATGCCAGCTTCTCCGACATCACAAAATATACCTCATGCGCCAGCACCTATCAATGCTCCAGACGATGTACATGGAGTCCTCAATGCTATTAGAGGATACTTTGAGCGACAAGAGGAGCATGATAGAGCTCCACGAGGTGGAAGTAATACATTGGAACACTTTAAAAGATTGGGACCACTGTTTTGAGGGCAAACCGATCCCATCCTTCTTTGAACGTTGGATTAGTCAAGTGGAGAAGACATTCGAAGCTATCAAATATCGGGAAAATCAGAAGGTGCCTTTTGCTTCTTTCATTTTGGAAGGGAAGGCAGACACTTGGTGGACCTCAAAAAGGAGGATGTTAGAGTCTAGAGGCGATGTGGTGACTTGGGAACAGCTTAAGGATGCATTTTATGAGCGCTCTTTCCCGATTCGATTCGCTTTGAAAGCAACAAGAATTCCTTACCATCCACCAGGAAAGTAGAATAAGTAATGGAATATGATAATTATTTCATCGAACTAGCTCGATTTTCTCCACATATTACCTTTAATGAAAATCAAAGAGCACGCATTTTGAGAGAGGACTTGATCATCAATTAGAAAGTCTATTGCGTATTGATTTTACCAACCTATCTTTGAAGTGTTAAATCGAGCTCTAGTGGTGGAGAAATTGGATAATGAACTACAACAAGTAAAGGACCGAAAGCGACCTTTTAATGCTTTGCACCATCTGCGTGCGGGGATCTCATTCTCGGACCTTCAAAGAAAGGTAAGGGCAAACAGCTTAGGCATTAACAAGCAGGAGCTCCTAGTAATCAAATCATTATAAGATGCTACTTTTGTGGAAAGACAGACCATGTTTCCACCTTATGCCCCACGGGACAGCGTGTATGCTTTTACTGTCAACAACCGGGACACATGTCGAAGGATTGCCCTCAAAAGCAACAACGCCGAGCTCCACCCCAAACAAATTGGGCAACAACAACTAAGACCTAGAGAGGGAGGTCAGGCGAGGGTCTATGATTGACCCATCAAGATCTTTGAAGCCTCGAATCTATTATTAAAGGTATCATCACACTTTATGGTACACCGCATCTGTGCTTATCGATTCAGGTTCTACGCATTCTTTTATATCGCCATATTTTGCTAGGAAACTATATAAGAATCCTGAACCAATGCATAATATGTTAATGGTAGCAACACCAGTTGGAAACTTCTTGATAGCTGATCAGATATATAGAAATTGTATTATTACTATTGAAAGTCACGATTTGCTAGTAGATCTTATTCTACTAGAATTTCAAGATTTCGATGCTATCTTGGGTATGGACTGGCTTTCAGCATACCATGCAAGTGTCGATTGTTTTCAGAAGACCGTTACTTTCTCACCTCTAGATCAACCATCTTTCAAGTTCATTGGGATTCAGGAAAAGCTCCCTCCTATCATATCAGCCTTGAGTGCTACCCAACTATTATTGAAGGGATGTCAGGGGTACTTGGTCTTCATTTATGGAGAAGAATCTAAGAAGCCAGTATTAGAGGACATCCCTATTGTACGGGATTTTCCAGATGTTTTTCCTAACAATCTACCTGCACTACCACCAAATAGGCAAATTGAATTTACAATTGATCTTCTACCTAGCACCGCACCTATTTCTAAGCCCCCATATAGAATGGCACCAATTGAGTTGGAAGAGTTAAAGAAACAAATCCAGGAGCTTTTAGATAAGGATTTTATTCGACCGAGTGTATCACCTTGGGGTGCCCCTGTCCTATTTGTGAAGAAGAAGGATGGATCCATGCAGCTATGTATTGATTATAGGCAACTCAATCAAATGACCATAAAGAATAAATATCCCCTTTCTCGAATTGATGACTTATTTGATCAACTTCAAGGTACTCAGGTATATTCAAAAATTGATCTGAGATCTGGGTATCACCAACTGAAGATAAGAGAAGGAGACATACAAAAACAGCTTTTCGTAACAAGATACGGTCATTATGAATTCTTAGTAATGCCCTTCGGACTCACGAATGCACCGGCTGCCTTCATGGATCTCATGAATAGGGTGTTCCACCCTTATCTTGATAAATTTGTAATTGTATTCATTGATGATATCTTGATCTACTCCAAAAGTAGGACAGAACATGAATACCATCTTAAGACAGTTCTGAAAATCCTAAGACAAGAGAAACTATATGCCAAATTAAGTAAGTGTAATTTCTGGCTCAATGAAATTATGTTTCTTGGTTATGTAATTTCGAGTCTTTGGTATATCTGTTGACCCTCACAAGATCAAGTTTGTGACAAAATGGAAGCAGCCTTCTAATGTTTCAGAAATTAGAAGTTTCTTGGGTTTAGCTGGATACTATAGAAGATTCGTAGAAGGCTTCTCAAAAATAGCAGCACCTTTGACAAGGTTGACATAAAAGAATATAAAGTTCATATGGGATGACAAATGTCAACGAAGTTTTCAAGAATTGAAGAAAAGATTAACTAGTGCTCCTATCTTGGTGATTCCTTCAGGGAGAGAAGGTTTTGTAGTATATAGTGATGCCTCACTACAAGGACTTGGTTGTGTTCTAATGCAAAATGAAAGGGTAGTTGCTTATGCGTCTAGACATTTGAAACCTCATGAGAAAAACTATCCTACTCATGATTTAGAGCTAGCAGCTATTATTTTTGCATTAAAAATTTGGAGGCACTATCTTTATGGACAAATTTTTGAAATCTTCACAGATCATAAGAGCCTCAAGTATATTTTCACACAGAAAGATTTAAATATGAGACAATGAAGATGGTTGGACTTTCTAAAAGATTATGATTTTAATATCAACTATCATCCTGGGAAGGCTAATGTAGTTGCTAATGCCTTAAGCAGAAATACTTCTAGTCTTGTAGCCTATATGAATATTCAAAGGAATTCTATAATTACAGATTTAGTAGACTTAAAACTTAGACTTTTATCAGAGACAAATAAAGGTTTTCTTGCATGTCTGATGGCACATTCATATTTAGTAGAAAGGATTAAAGAAGGTCAGAAGGAAGATCCATATCTCCAAATGATAGTTAAGGAAATAGCTCAAGGAGCTAGACCCGAATTCCTCCAAATCGAAGATGGTTCTATTACATTCCGCAACCGTTTGTGTGTTCCTGAAAGTCATCTAGTAAAGATACAATTATTGGAGGCACACAGATCAAAATTTAATATCCATCCCGGAACTACCAAGATGTACCGAAATTTACGCCAAAACTACTGGTGGCGTAGTTTGAAGAGAGATATAGCAGAGTTTGTTTCTAAATGTCTTATATGTCAACAGGTGAAGGCAGAACATCGAGTACCTGCCGGAAAATTACAAAGGATTTCAATTCCGGAATGGAAGTGGGAGCAAGTCACTATGGATTTCGTAACAGGATTACCCAAGACTGCGAAAGGATATGATGAAATTTGGGTAGTAGTAGATAGACTTACTAAATCTGCTCACTTCCTCCCTGTTAACAAGAAATATTCATTGAATAAATTAGCATGTTTATATATTAAAGAGATTATTCGATATCATAGGGTGCCAGTTAATATTATCTCAGATAGAGATCCAAGGTTTACCTCTAAGTTTTAGGGAAGTTTACAAAAATCTTTGGGTACACAGTTAAAGTTTAGTACAGCATTTCACCCCCAAACCGATGGTCAATCTGAAAGGACAATACAAACTCTTGAAGACCTCTTAAGAGCATGTACTTTAGACTTTGGTGGAAGTTGGGATATGCACTTACACCTAATTGAGTTTTCTTATAATAATAGTTACCACTCTAGTATTCAGATGGCCTCGTTTGAAGCTCTTTATGGGAGAAAGTGCAGATCACCTGTATATTGGGATGAGGTAGGAGAACAAAAACTTTTGGGACCTCAATTGATTCAAAAAGATGCTGATAATATTCGAATTATATGTCAAAGATTATTAACAAATTTCAAAGTCGCTAGAAAAGTTATGCGGTCGAAGACGAAGAGATCTAGAGTTTAAAGTTGGCGAACACGTCTTATTAAAAGTGTCGCCAACCAAGGAGTTATGAGGTTTGGTCAAAAGGAAAGTTAGCCCCTAGATTTATAGGCCTATTTGAAGTCTTACAAAAGGTCGGGCCTGTGGCGTCTGCATTAGCATCATGCGCCTGTTTTGGCTAGCATCCATGATGTATTCCACGTGTCTCACGCTCAAGATATATCGTGATTCATCACATGTCATATCTTACCAACCTCTACAATTGAGAAACGATGCCACTTTTACAGAACAACCAATCCAGATCTTGGAAAGGAAAGAACATGTTCTAAGAAATAAAGTTATACCTTTGGTAAAGATTTGTTGGCAACATCATTCAGACCAAGAGGCAACGTGGGAAAGAGAAGAAGATAAGCGAGAGCAGTATCCTCATCTATTCTCTTGAGGTAAGTAAAATTTGGGGACCAAATTTCTTATAGGTGGGGAGAAATGTAATCAAATCAAATATTTGATTTAAGATTTAAATATTATTTCCTTACATGCTAGTATAAATTAGGAAAAGATAATCCTATTTCCTTGTTTGCTATTATGAATTAGGAAATACTTATTAAGCATTCTAAATAAGATAAGATCATATTTGTCAGTATATTAAATAAAAATAATTTATATTAAATAAATACGAAAATTTAGAAAATTTTCCTTTAATGGAGATTCACCTCCTCCTATTTAAGGGGAGGGATTTCTCTCCTTCGTTCCTCGCCGAAGCGAACTCAACAAATGGAGGAACGAGGAGTTTCATCTCTTCTAAAAAGAAGTAGGTTCTCCCTACTTTTCTTGAAATTAAAGTTTTTGTTTAGATTCTATGTTGAAATTTTTGATTGATATTAGTTTGAATTAAAATACTTTACCCTTGGTACCTTTAAAAGTTTTTATTTTTAAATATTATGAAATTGTATATGTTTTATGATATCGGATTCTTAAGAATGTTATTTCATTTTATTATAGTTACCTTCTAATTTTATTCAGATTTAAATATAATATGAGTAGTTCAAAAAAAAAAGAGATTCTTAATCCTTTAGATGTTAAAATTTTTATTAGAATATGTTATTTAAAATTTTTATCCTTTTTAGATTTGAAATGTTATTATTTGATCATGTTGAAATTATTCATATGATTTCTAGTTCTTATTTAATTAAAAATATTATTTCCTCATGTTGAAGCTTATCTTATCATTTATTTAATATGTTATTATGTTTTGATGTATTATTATCAATAGTGAATATATGTTGTTGTAATTCAAAATTATGAAATTGGATATGAATTGGGTAAAAGCGACTGCGAGCCAGGCCCCACCCGTGGTCGGGCCTTAGCCCACGTGAGTTAACCCACCCCACCTAATGTGGGCGAAATCGTGGGGTGAGGTTGGCCCAACTCAGGTGTGATGCATGCATACCATATACAATGACATACGACCGATATTTGGGTCGGCTCAACCTAGTCCAATATTATGTAATTATTGGATTTGAGCCCAAATATTGATTGAACTAAACCAGACTTGATTAGTCAGATCAATTCAGGGTGGTTCCGAATTGATTTAACCTTTCAAGTCGGGCTTTAACCTAAATTGAACCTAATCTAGTCCAAATTATACTAGTCTAGGGTGGTTCCACCCGCTTAAATGAGGATTAGAGATCGGTCCAGCTTAGGTCCTAGTGAATCGAGTTTGATTAGATCGATTTAACTAGGGTTCAAGTCAATTGGGGGCTATTTGGTATTATTGATATTGATATTATTGAAAAGAGATGTTTTGAATGTGTTGTTTCATCCTGAATAGACATGATTAGTATGAGATTATATTTCCCTGCCAAGAGCAGGAAGGACGATTCCCTTCGGGGATTAGCGTGTCGTTAGGCGTGGCGGTTTACCGGTTCCTCCCATCCATCCGTTGGGAGGAACGTGTCCCCACTTTGGCGGGTGAGGGACGCCACTCCATTCGCTGTTGGGAGTGTGATATAAGTTTGTCTCCATCCACTGTTGGGAGAATCACTAACTCATCCCGTAGGATAAAGCCTCTCCATCCGCTGTTGGGAGAGTGCTCCTGAGGGTATTTGATATACGCCAATGGGATGATGGATTTTTGATTATGCATTTATTTTGAGTTGACTTTTAGGGTTCCTACCTAGCGTTGCTGAATTTTCTTTGTTTTTGATTTTCAGAGCAGCCTTCCGCTAGCACTGAATCAGATCCCAATAGAGAGCGGATCTTTCTCTACCGCTAGGTAGAGCCACTTGAATAATTCTCCGAATTAACATCACTATGTTTACTTTTTACTCATGAATTGAGGAAATAAATAGACTATAATAAATGTTTATGATGATGAATAAAGTTATATTTACTTATTTGGCTCTGTATGTGTGGGAAGATATAATCCTGGAAAAAAAAAAATCCAGGATGTGACAGTCTGCCTTGTGTGAGAAAGGAGGGTAGTGAAAGGGAAGAGTTTTAACCATTATATGGAACTGAGGAAGAAAGGAAGAGGCAAAGAAAAAGAAAAAGTTAAGAAAAATCAATAGTGTCATGATTTAGATTGAAAGTTAAGTCAAATAAATTGTTGAAACAGAATAACACCAATATGAGGTACATCCTATCACCATAAAGGTTGGCAAACTAGGTCATTATTGTATGTAGTGGGTAGTTTTGGTTCATAACCATCTGAATCAGGTCCATACCAGATCTTTGTCAAACATGGTCTGTTGATAAGTGCAACCATATATATTTCATGCTTCTGATTCTACATAATGATCAGTAGATTGGAAGCTAAAATGCATCAACATTTCAGCAATCAAACATGACAAGAATAACCTCAGCAAATAACATAACTTCAATTAGATGCCACTTTCAGATTTCAGCACAGCTGAAAAGGAAAAGTAGGTCTACCAACAACCAACGCCTCTAGATCTGGTTGGAGTTGGATTTTATGCAACATTCATAACAAGAATGAAAATTTCCTCTTCAGTTGCTTCTTAAACCCCATCTATAATCAGCAAATAATGATTTGAACCTTAGAATAATTCACCTTAACATAGCAATGTCAAATTATCATCCCATAGTTCTATGTACCAGTCCTGGCACCTGTACTAAGATCTCATCCAAACCATAGTACGCAATTTCGAATTATACCGCCCGGTACGGATGGTACATACCGGTCCGAGAGGACACCGATACGCGGACTGCCTGCTACCGAGTGGTACGAGTATTTTGGCTGGTACCGAGGCGTACCGACAGGTACCGAGGTGTATCAACCGATATCGAGGTGTACCGACTAGTACCGCCCCAGATTTCGATCGTTACTGAGATATACCGATCGGTATGGCCTAGCGTGGAACTGTCGGTATGCCCTAGCGTACCCACGGTACATATCGGTACGTACCGTACCAAGCAAACCTCGAAACTCCGGTATGATACAAAATTTCAATCCTTGATCCAAACAATATGAGCTAAGAGGTAAAGTTAGTTTGATACACCTCAACATGCCAATGTTTAAAGACACTAGAAAATTGATAGGCATGTTGATACAGTTGTAAATTGGTAATCCCAGTAAGATATAGATTGGTATAATATGTGGCATAGAAATCATGTGTTATCCTTCAAAGCGCTTTAAAAGAACATTAATTAAGTGCCTAAACTTCTAAAGTCTATCCTGGAGATGCCATATATGAAGAATGCAAAACATGGTAACCATCACGATGCTGTGCTCCTCTGAATATTTAAATCATCTGTCAACGCCCACCTGATCAGGTGAAACAATCCTAATGGCTCAGTTCTCAGTTGACTAGGACTGATCAATCCTCTTCCAATTTGATAAGGACTCTTCCCTGCTCAATAAGGATTAAACGAAAAACAAGAATCACCAAACTCTGCATTAGGAGAGAAAGGATTTGCCCTTGTCACACAGCCTGGGTAGGCTATCAGACATCTAGAAACTCTTAGAAAAGGTATTGAAACATTCCATATAAGAGGGAAAAAACAATTATGGTAAATGTATTTCAATCAAAAATTGATGATTACACTATTGCATCAAGAATTTTGCATTAAAGCAATTATAGAACATCCATGAATTCCCACATCACATATCATAAGATATATATGCAGTCCTACAGCACATCATAATATATACGTACACTCTCATACCGCATATCATAACATATAAGTACACTCCTACACTGCATGTCATATTTATACACTCATCACCCATCATCGTATATTCATGTACTCCCACACCACACGTCGTAACATATATGTGTGCTTCCACAATGCACATTATAACATATACGTGAACTCTCATATCACACGTCATAATATATACATGCGTGCAATACTTGTTGCAATCCATATATTTTTAAGCCTATTCCATGCATACATTAACATCTAGTTATAGCTAGCCTATAGTGATCATGTAATTCAAAACATGCTATCAAAAATACTTTGTGAATGCGTTACAACTGAAGAAAGGGGTGCGTATGGCCGAACTAACTTTCATAGCTGCAATGAAACTAAAGTCACTTAATATGATAATGACCAAAGAACCTAGTGTGGCGGTGAATATTTTGAAGGAGTTTGCAAACGTTATTGCACTCGAGTTGTTGAAAACTCTACTTCTGCATAGAGGCGTGGATCATCATATCAAGCTGGAACCGAGAGTGAAGCCTCAAGCGAAACCACCATACCGTATAGCCTCTCCTAATTTGGTAGAGCTTAAGGAGTTATATAAGCTGCTAAGCAATGATCTCATCCATAGTTCTAAAGTGGCATTCAGAGCTTTAATTCTCTTCCAAAAGTAACAAGGTAACCTTCGATTATGCATTGACTATCCAACCCTAAACAAAGCAACTGTGAAGAACAAATATCTTATCCCGCTAATCATAGACTTGTTCAACCAACTGGGCCAGGCAAAGTACTTCTCAAAGCTTGACCTTTGATCAGGGTACTAGCAAGTGCACAAAGCTGAAGTCAGCAAGGCGAAGGCTATGTGTGTGACCAAGTATGAAGTGTTCGAGTTCTTAGTGATGCCTTTTGACTTAACCAACGCTTCAACCATATTCTGCACTCTTATAAACCAACTGTTTATAGAGTATCTAGACAAGTTTGTAGTTGTCTACTTGGATGATCTCATCGTCTATAGCCGAACTCTTAAGGAGTATGTCAAGTACCTACGAACAATCTTCAAAATTCTCAAGAAGAATACTTTGTTCGTGAAAAGAGACAAGTGCTACTTCGCTTAGACGGAGATTTTATTCTCGGGCATCGAGTCAATGGAAGGTTGATTCAGATGGACAAATCAAAGGAGCAAGCTATTGTGGAATGATGTGCGATCACGAACAACCGTCGCGAGCTTGCACCACTATTAGGATCCCCTGAATTCTCTAAGTCCTAAACTAATGTAAAGAACATATTCTCTAGAGTTCTATAGTTCTAGTAGGAGTCGACTAGGCCTTTTAATCGGGTAAGGGTCTAGTTGTGATTTATTATTTTAATTTGGAGTCCAAGTCCTAGTGGACTAAGGGGTGGAACTCTATAAATAGGGATGTATCTACTTCTTTTCGCCATCGAGGGAAATACTTTTCAATCTTTGGCAAACCCTAGGAGGCCGATCCCCTCGAAATGAACAAGGAGGCTGATCCCCTCGAAGTGATCTTATCCCTTTCTTCCCCTTCTTCTAAGATAAAACCCTAAGGGTCTTACCATCTAATATCAGAGCCGCGATCCTCGGCGTTTCCGCTACAACTCCCCACACCGATCGTTCGGCATCCCACTGCAACTTCCCAACCATGTGATTTCGCTGCTCTGCCTGTTGCCTGCCAGCCCATCCACGTCGCCCTCTCGAGCGCCTCGAACAGAGGCAACGGCCAGTGGACCACCCCCTCATCGCCCCGACTAGGATTGCCAACATCCCGTCCCAGCCATGAGATCACCAATGTCCCATCTCAACCGCGTGACCGACGCTGTTCCCAGCTACGGCCCTCGACGTTCCCGTGGCAACAATCATGCCTCCACCAGTGCCTCCTAACCGTGCCACCGACGTTGCCCTCGAGTCGCACATCCATGCAGCGACCGCAACAAGCACTCACACTGCTCTCGACTCTACCGCTGCCTCCCAACTGTGCCACCAACACTACCCTCCAGCCACGCACCCTCCACGCAGCGACTGTAGTGAGCCCTCATGCTGCTCTCGGTGTCCAGGGCTTCCTCAGCATCCTCGCAACAATCCTTCATGCCCTCAGCGCTGCCACCGTCTAGCGTCATAGCAGCTACACTAATTAGGGCAGTGCTGATACCCTTGACCCGACACTAGAAACAAGAGTTGGGAATTATAGATCTGCAGTCCTACGCAATAACTACCAACAATTCAATGAAAGCTCAACTAGAAGCATTGGAAGCCAAAATTAAGAACCGACTGAAGAAAACCCTTAACGATTTCAAAAGGAGTCTATTGAAGAACTTCTGCAAGTTTCAACAAGATGAAAGCTCAAGTCCGATGTTGAATCAATATGGAGACATAGGAAAAAGGCACCAAGAACATGACACAAGCTACCCGCACATAAAGGTAAAATTTCTAAGATGGGAAGATGGGGACTCTAATCATGAAAGTATGAATACTGATGAAGATGTTGAACCTATCACATATACAATGCATGTATTGGCTGGCTACTCTAACCCGCAAACTATAAAAGTTAGAGGAACTTTGAAAATCAACCTATTACTGTTTTGATTGATACTAATAGCACTGACAATTTTATGGATAGTACGGTTGCTGCTCGATTCGCCTACCACATTGAAAGCTGTGACAAATTTGAAGTAAAGGTCGTTGATGGACATATTCTAACTTATGATAGCAAGTGTTCAAAAATAAAACTGATTATGCAGGGCCAAGAATTGCTTGTGGATTTCTTTTTGCTACCCTTGGAAGCCTCCGAAGTGGTGCTTGGAATTGAATGGCTATCAACCTTGGGTGATGTTTCCTGAAATTTTTCTAAACTAATTATGAAGTTTTTTATTAATGGAAAGCAGGTGATCCTAAAGGGCAGACATGGAAGTAAGGTCAAACTGTCACTAGCCATTGGATAGAGAGGATTCTTTGGAAGACACACACCGAATTCTTGGTATAATTGCAAAGCATTGAAAAGGAAGTGGCAGTGCATAACCCGACCGAAGATGTTGAATCATTGCTCAAGGAGTTTGCAGATGTATTTGCAGAGCTACAGGGACTCCCACCTGTTCGACCTTACGATCATTGAATTCCAATATTACCCGAGAGAGCACCAACCAACATCCGACCCTATAGATATCCACATTTTCATAAGGCAAAGATACAGAAGATTGTCAAAGAGATGCTGGAACCAGGGGTTATAAGAGCTAGCGTCAACCCATATTCCTCCCCAGTCGTGCTAGTAAGAAAGAAAGATGGCTCATGACGGATGTGTGAACTACAAAGCACTCAATAACATTACGATGAAAGACAAATATCCTATTCCAGTGGTAGATGAGCTGTTGGATGAATTAGGAGGACCCAGGTTTTCACTAAATCGGATCGGGCAATCGCCAAATCAGAGTACACGAAGATGATATTCAGAAAACTACCTTCAGAACACATAATGGCCACTATGAATTTCTGGTAATGCATTTTGGGTTAAACAATGCACCCTCTACCTTTCAGAGTTTAATGAATGATATATTTCGGGCTCATTTCCGTAAGTTTGTTTTGGTTTTCTTCAATAATATTCTAATATATAGTCCCCCATTAGAGAGTCATTTATTACATTTATGGACAGTCTTTACTATCTTTCGTGAGCATTATCTTTCTATCAAGAAATCAAAGTGTAGCTTTGTGCAACCAAATGTTGAGTATCTCGGCCATATCATCTCTCAAAAGGGTGTTGTAGTTGATCCTTAAAAAATCCAAGCGATGAAAAACTAGCCAATTCCGGAATCAATTAAAGCTTTAACGGGATTCTTAGGACTCACGGGTTATTATCGAAAGTTTGTGAAAAATTATGGCAAAATCAGTGCCCCTTAAAGAAAGATACATTCAGATGGTCAGAAGAGATAATTCAGGCATTAACTCTTTGAAGATTGCAATGACTACTACACTGGTGCTTACTCTACCCGATTTTAACAAATTATTTGCGATTGAGTCTGATGCCTCTGGAGCAGGTATAGGCGCTATATTAATGCAGGAAGGCCGACCCATTGCTTATACTATCACAAAGTGGAGACCCTACTTAATTGGCCAAACATCTCTGCTGCTGGTGAAGTTTAAGTTCAACCACAAACCATACTTGATCGACAAGTTGTGATGCACCGCAGACATCCTGTGACTGAAGTGCTAGTGTAATGGGCCAACTTACAAAGGAAGATGCCACTTGGGAGTCCTACAAGATGCTGAAAGAGAAGTTCCCAGAGTTTAATGCTGCTCAGCCTTGAGGACAAGGCTGAATTGAAGGGGGGAGGAATGTTAGGATCCCTTGAATTCTCTGAGTCCTGAAGTATTGTAAAGAATATATTCTCTTGAGTTCTATAGTTCTAGTAGGAGTCGGCTAGGCCTTCTAGTTGGCTAAGGGTCTAGTTGAGATTTGTTATTTTGATTTGGAGTCCACGTTCTAGTAGACTAAGGGATGAAACTCTATAAATAAGGATGTATTTGCTTCTTTTCGCTATTAAGGGGAATACTTTTCAGCCTTTAGCAAACCCTAGGAGGCCGATCCTCTCAAAGTAATCTTATCCCCTTCTTCCCTTTCTTCTAAGATAAAACCCTAAGGGTCTTTCCAACCACCTTCGTCAATGGATCGTTCGTCCCTTTTATGTGCTTATACATTCGTTTGACAACATGCTCTACCTTGTTTTTGTGTGTTTTTGCTCGAAAACTATAAGAATAGTTTGCAAAGCTACAGCACGACCACTGAGTTTTTATGTCATGGCCTATTTTCTACAGGCTACGGTATAGAGCAACATGTCAACCATCTCAACCCCTTGGATCCCCTCGAGTAACACAAGGCTAGATAAGGATTTAGGATAGTGTTGGGCATTGATTGGATTCACAAGTTCACACATAAAACCTATGGGAACTTGTCGACATACCCGACACTTAGTGAATAGTCATTTGTGGACTTACGATTATTCTTTTACTTTCTAAAGTCCTTGTTTTTCCTTCCTTTCTTTTCTCTCTTACATATTAAATGTTTGTTAAATTACTTGTAAAGTTGTCCTCTTTAGTGAGACATTAGAACTTATCCATCGCTAGTTTACTAAACTAATCAATTTGCTCTTTTACATGTCCTTCGGGACCTAAGAGAGATTGCTTCAAGGCTGACCCTTTACGGACAGATTACACAAGTGTGCCTCATGATTTTGGTAATTCCAATTAAGTCTGTGATAGTGTGATGTGGAAGTACACATATATATATTATAACACGAAGCGTGCAAGTGCACATCTATCTTATAATATATGATGTGGGAGTTCATGGATCTACCATAATTGTTTTTTACATGTTACTTTGAATCAGAATTTTATCTCTTTATTATGCATCTATCATGTTAAGGGATTATACATGTTACGGGGTTATACATTAGTAAAGAGGCCATGAGAAGATGAGCTTACTATGGAAAGTTTCATACATAAGATTTTAAAATATGTAAAATCTATTTTGCAGATAAGGATATTATCGCCACACTCATGTGACGGGTAGGGAGGTGAGCAGGTATGGACCAATGCCAACACAAATATAGATGGCATATCGACATTTTTGTGCATATAAATTCTAGATAGGATATACATGTGTGTTTTTTTATGGGTAGGTGCTTATAACTATATACAATTATCAAACACCCATGTACAGGAGAAACCATGTCGTTTTGTTTAGCAAGCTAACATGTTTCAAACGGGCCACTTTTCCACTATAATATTATTGATAGTAATAGTAAACTCCAAGGTTACATCCTATTTTAGTCATACATGTAACATATACATAAAAATAAAGAGTAGGGTGTTACAAGCCAATACAAATCATTTATGGCATCCACCAGATAAGCTCCTCAGGAGGCATTTCTCTTCAAATTGGTCAAAGCCCTAGTCTAGAAGGTCAATTTTAATAATAAAAATTTAAGATTATGACAAGATATGATTCAAGTGATTAAAATATGTCAAATTAGGGCCCTAATTCTAGCCCCTAGGTAGTCTACTCATTTTTTTCTGAATTATTCGTTGGATCTTTAAGTCTTTTAACAACTACCCGGGTTAAACATGTCTGAATAGATCTATTTGAGAAGAGAGTCCTAGACGACAAGTTACTGATTTAAGTCAAATTAGAAGTAGTCAATTAGTTATTTAGGGTAAGATATCATTATACAATGATTTGTTTTGTTCTTTAGGTGGCTTAAGGGTCAAGCATGTA
The DNA here is from genome assembly GCA_024322285.1 of Musa beccarii. Lineage (NCBI taxonomy): Eukaryota > Viridiplantae > Streptophyta > Magnoliopsida > Zingiberales > Musaceae > Musa > Musa beccarii. Next base: position 48,557,647 of record CM044396.1, on the reverse strand, counting down.
ATGTTTTCTGTCAAGAAGTAGTGAAGGCAGGATTCGATCTCATGACCCTGCTAGGGTCAAAAAACTTATATTATATATAAGGGTGCTAATCACCCTTGTATTCAATTGCATTAAGATGAATTATTAATGTAGTGTTAAGTGTGATGGCTTGCTGCCTTTATCTTTCTCTCTTCTCTCTATTTCCTCTCTTTCTTATTACCATGCTTGTGCTACATAAACCTAGTTAAAAGCAAGGTCTGCAATTCCGAATCGGGCGGTACATACCGGTCCAATAGGATACCGGTACGCGGACCGTCCGCTATTGCTCGGTATAGGTGTTCGGAGGCGTTATCGTCGACGATGATCAAGGGCGGAGAAAGAAGAGGGAGACGATGACCGAGGGCGGAGAAAAAGAAGAGGAAGGAGGAGAAGAATGAAATAGAAAAAAAAAGGGGGGAGAAGGGACATCGCTGAGAAGGGATGTCGCTTTTTTTTCCTTTTAATATGCGATGTCACCTCGACGACGTCGTCCGAGAAGGATTTTTTTTTTTAATATGCGATGTCGCCTCGACGACGTTGCCCGAGAAGGGAGGCAATAGCAAAATTCATTGACACCCAAGGATCGTCATACTGTGGTATACCACCCGGTACGGGTGATGCATACTAATCCGATAGAGAACCAATACGCGAACTGCCCTATATCAGGCAGTACATGTTACATGACCCAGTATCGAGTGATACAAGGTCTGTTCCGATCAATAATGATTGAAATCCGATCGTTACCTACTTATACCAATTGGTAATGATCGGATTTCAACCATTACCGATCAAGGGCTGAAATTTTCCTATTTCAAACGATCAATTTGACCGTTTGAACCAAAGGAATGGGTTTTTAAACCCTTTCCTCCCTCTTCTTGCAACTCAGTTTACTCTCTCAAACTCTTTCTCACTCACATCTCTCAAATTCTTTCTCACTCACATCTCTCTCATTCTCGCATTTTCACTCTTAAACTCAACAAAACTGTGATTTGTGGATTGGATCAAATTTGAGAGGATTAAGAGGAAAAACACTCTAATCAAGAGGGATGTATTTTCTTTCTAGATTTTTATTGATTTATGAAATTATTAAGTCAATTCTATATGGCTAATGACTAATATGTTGTTTGATATATTTTTGATGGTGAGATAGTATTAATTAGGAAGTAAGTAAGGCCTTTAATATTGTGATTAGTGTGCATAATGCTGATTTTTTCAAAATTAGACACTTAATAGGTCAAAGTTTTGTATTTTATGCATCTTAAGGTGATTTACATATTTGTGATGGTATAATAGGTTTAATTAGGTTTTAATTAAGTTTTTTAATGCTACGATTAGTGATTTTAATAATGATTTAATCAAAATTTAACCCATATTGAATAATTCAATGTCTTTAACACCTATTAGGGTGTTTAACATACTTATAACAGTGAAAGAGGACTAATTAGGGATTAATTAACTAGGTTAATGCTATGATTAGTGTATTTAATTATGATGATATCGAAATTTAACCCACATTAGGTCAATTAAATATACTTAATGCCAATTAGAGTGTTTGATATATTTATAGTGATGAAAGAGGAATAATTTGAGAGTAATCAACTATGTTAATAGTGTGACTAGTGTGTTTACTAATGATTTTAGCGTAATTTGACCTATATTGAATTAAACTTACATATTTAATGCTTCTTAGGGTATTTGACACATTTATAGCGGTAAAATAAAGTTAATTAGAATTTAATTAAGTTTTTTAATGCTGTAATTAGTATATTTAATGATAAATTCAATGATATTGAGTCAATTCTATGAATTTAATCCTAAACAGGTTGATTGACATGTTTATAGTGACAAAGTAGGGTTCATTACGTACAAGCGCACTTTCTTATTTCAAATTAGGGCTAATCACAACTTATTTGATTCAATTTTGGTAAGAATATGACACCGAAGGAACAGGCACATGATAACACTTGGGATTATGCCCAAAAGATAAACGAGAACCATTATCATTGGCATTACATTTATTGTGACTAGATCGATAAGGGTAGAGGAATCACCCAAGTGAAGATGCAGTTGGCCAACAGGTATCTTGATGTTGCAAAATGCAAGAAAGTTCTGACGGAAATCCGTGAATCATTTCAAGACAAGTTACAACAGGCAGGAGGATATAATGAAAAAAAAGGCAAAAGCTAAGGAAGAATACCATAGGGCTATGCAAAAATCAGTTTATGATGAATATGAGAGTTGCGACAATAATATCGAACTAGATCTCAAAGTTGGTATTCATGCATCACTAGAGCATCAGTACATGTACAAGAAAATAATGAGACATCAACGACTAGACGCATAATGGGAGCATGGCGATGATAGTAGGTCTACACCACAACGAATCTAGAGGTTGACCAGCATGAGGCAGCCAACTGTCCCTCCTCAGTTGAGCCAGATTGATAGCATGAGGTACGGTGGAATCCATGGTTTTATCAGAGGACTTGACAGGAGGTCAGCACCATATATTATTGATATTGATTCATAAGCTTATTCTCCACAAACAACGAAGCAGACATGATGGAAATCATCAACTTAGCAACCATACACCCCGATAGCTAAAGAGCTATGATACATATGGAATGCAAATTGACACCCTCCAACGAATTGAAAACAAGACAGATCGTTCAAGAATGAAGTAAGGGAAACTATTCTAATCACTTATCAATAGAAAATTGATGAAATAATTAGAATAACATTTTGAATTCTCTTAAGATGCCATAAACTAACAAGTTGGATAAATCAAAGGAAAAGCAATGATTTAGTTTTGAACGCCACAAGCAGAAAAGCCTGATAAGTTCTAAAGTTCATGCAAGAACTTAAAAACAAAACACTCACTGGTGTTGAAGAATTATTATACTTCCCAAATTGTCTATCTTACAATGGGAGTCAGCCTCATTTATATAATATGAGGCTAAGTACAAAGGGAATGAATGCATTAAATAACATTCATATTCTTAATTCATGAATTTTGGTAAACATGGCTGAATGAACTTTTATTCTTCAAGATGAGGTCTTCAAATTTGTCCTTCTCTCTTCATGATCATGTTGACTATTTTAGACTCTTCTTGCAACCATAGAACCTTGACTGAGTCTTGACTAACTTGATCCTTCCAAATATTTTTCAATAAACAAGTTAAAGCTTCTTTCATCCTCTTAGCTTTAGCTCTTATCATTGGTCCTCAATGAATAGTTAAAGGGTCTTTAATAGAATTATGATCAACTTACTGGTTCATATCATTCCCCCTTTCCTCGAAAGGATTCGTCCTCGAATCAGAGCCTCCATCACCTACATCAAACAAAGATATATCAGAAACATTGAATGTTGCATTAATGTTGCCATACTCACCTGGTAGTTCCAGCTTGTATGCATTGTCATTGATTTTTTAAAGGACTTGAAATGGACCATCTCCTCTTGGCAATTAGTTTAGACTTCCTATGACTAGGAAATATTTTCTTCCTTAAGTGTACCCAAACCCAATCACCAGGCTCAAATACTACTTGCTTTCGGCCTTTGTTGTGTTGTTTCTCATATTGTAAAATTTTCTTTTCAATTTATGTCCGGACTTTTTCAGGTAATGCTTTAACAAAATCAGCTTTTTGTTTACCATCCAAATTGGCCTTTTCCAATGGTAAAAGTAGCAAATCCATAGGAGTTAATGGATTGAACTCATACACAACTTCAAATGGGGAATGGTTTGTTGTAGTATGCACACTTCTATTATAAGCAAACTCCACATGTGGCAAACATTCCTTCTAATTTTTCAAATTCTTTTAAATTATGGCCCTCAAAAGTGTTGATAAAGTTCGATTTACAACCTCCGTTTGTCCATCTATTTGTGGATGACAAGTGGTTGAATACAATAGTCTTGCATCCAACTTACTCCAAAGTGTTTTCCAAAAGTGGCTAAGGAACTTCACATCTCTATCACTCACAATTGTCCTTGGGATGCCATGTAACCTCACAATTTCTTTGAAAAACAGTCCCGCAACATGCGTTGCATCATCTGTTTTGTGACAAGGAATGAAATGTGTCATCTTGCTAAACATATCAACAACAACAAAAATAGAATCTCTCCCTCCTTTTGACCTAGGTAAACCTAAGACAAAGTCCGTGGATATATCAACCCAAGATTCACTAGCTATAGGAAGGGGTGTATACAACCCACGAGGCATTACTTTAGATTTAGCTTGTTTACAAATGATGCATTTCTCACACAATCTTTCAACATCTCTTTTCATACGTGGCAAAAAAAAATGATCACTTAACACATCTAAAGTTTTTCTAACTCCAAAATGTCCCATTAAACCTCCACTATGTGCTTCTCTCACAAGTAATTCTCTCATTGAACATTGAGGAATACAGCTTGTTTTCTTTGAAAAGAAAACCATCATGTCTGAAGAACTTATCAAAACGCCCTTTCTCACATGCCCCATAAACATTAGCAAAATCATAGCCAGAATTATATAAATATTTAATGTATTCAAAACCTAATAATTTTGCATCAAGTTTAGATATTAGAGCATACCTTCTAGAAAGAGCATCGACGACCACATTTTCCTTACCTTGTTTGTACTTGATGATGTATAGAAAGGATTCAATAAATTCCACCCATTTTGTATGCCTACGACTTAGCTTTCCTTGTCCTTTGAGATATTTCAAAGACTCATGATCGGTGTGTATAATGAATTCCTTGTACCAAAGATAGTGCTGCCATGTCTCTAACACTCTTACCAGAGCATAAAATTCCTTATCATATGTCGGGTAGTTAAGACTTGCTCCACTTAGCTTCTCACTAAAGAATGTAATGGGTCTGCCTTCTTGCATTAAGACTCCTCCAATACCTATTCCACTCGCATCACACTCAATATCAAAAGTTTTAACAAAGTTAGATAAAGCAAGCAAATGTGCTAAACTGAGTTTGTCTTTAAGCAAGTTAAAAACATCACCTTGTTGTTTACCCCATCTGAATCCCATATTCTTTTTGATGCATTCAGTTAATGGTACAGCAATTGTAGAAAAATCTTTAATGAAACTTCTATAAAAGCTAGCAAGACCATGAAAACTTCTAACATCACTAACACTAGTGGGTTTTGGCCACTCCTTAATTACTTTTACTTTTTCTTAGATCAACATGTATTCCTTTATCGTTTACAACATATCCAAAAAAAGTAATTTCATTAGTGTAAAAAGTGCATTTCTGTAGATTAGCATATAACTTTTCTTTTCTAAGCACATCAAAAATAGCTTTTAAATGTGTTACATGCTCATCTAAACTTTTGCTATACACAAGTATATCATCAAAATAAACCACTACAAACTTTCCAATGTAAGCACGCAAAATATGGTTCATCAATCTCATAAAAGTGCTAGGTGCGTTAGTTAGGCCAAAAGGCATCACTAACCATTCATATAAACCATGTTTAGTTTTGAAAACGGTTTTCCATTCATCACCCTCACGCATTCTTATTTGATGATATCCAGATTTCAAATCAATTTTTGAAAATAAACAAGAACAATGCAATTCATCTAACATGTCATCTAGCCTAGGAATAGGATGTCGATACTTTACCGTGATTTTGTTGATGACTCTGCAATCAACACACATTCTCCAAGATTCATCCTTTTTAGGCACCAAAAGAACAGGAACTGCACATGGACTCATGCTTTCTCGCACATACCCCTTTTCCATAAGCTCACTGACTTGCTTTTGGATTTCCTTGGTCTCTTCGGGGTTGCATCTATATGCTGGCCTATTTGGTATGCTTGTCCCTGGAATAAAATCAATTTGATGCTCTATTCCTCTAATTAGTGGCAAACCATTGGGAACTTCTTCGGGAAAAATATTCTTATTTTCCTGCAAAAGATCAACAATAACACTAGGCAAACTTTTGTCAATTTTGTTAGAAGAAATCAAAATGTCCTTGTACATAAGTACAAGGGTTGCCTCATGGTTAAGGTTTTTTTTACATCACTCATTTTGGCATAAACACTCATTTTTCTTTTACTCAAGCTTTCCTTGTTTTCTCTCCCCTTGTGTTTCCCAATATTCTCATTTTTATCACTCATCTCATCCTTTTCTTCTATCTTTCTTTCTCCCTCCCCAAAGTTTTGATTAATAAAGACTCAAGCTCCTTATATTGTTGTTTTATGCACATCTGGTCTTCGAGAATTATCTTCGGAGGCAAAGGTCCAAGCTAATATTGCTGTCCATCCATGATCAAGGAATAACGGTTCTTGAACCCATCATGTATTACCCTATGATCATACTGTCATGGTCTCCCCAACAACATGTGACCAGCATACATAGGTACCACATCATACAAAACTTCATCCTTATATCTACCAATTGAAAAAGGAACTAACACTTGCTGATTTACCTTTACTACACCACTATCATTCAACCATTGCAACTAAGGTTTTGGATGTTTGATAGTAGACAATTTCAGTTTCTCCACGAGCAAGGTATTTGCCACATTTGTATAACTTCCGCTATCAATAATCATATTACATAACTTGTTAGCAATCAAACAATGAGTATGAAACAGATTTTCACGTTGTTCACCATGTTCATCATTTTTACTTTGCAAATTAAGTGTGCGTTGAATAACCAAAATTTCACCTTTGGCATACTCTACATCACTAACATCCTCTGGAATGTCATCATCATCCTCTCTTTCACTTTCCGATTCCATAATCACATCCCTTATGATCATAACTCTCTTATTAGGACATTCACATACTATATATCCATGCCCAAGGCACTTAAAACACTTAATACCTCTATTTTGATTAGGTTGATTCTCACCTTTACCCTTGTTGCCTAATTCATTTTTGCCTTTAATTTCATCAATTTTAGGCTTAACAATGAGTATATCATCCTTTTTACTCCAATTCGGTTTCCAAGAATAAGAAGAACCCGAATAAGGTTTTGAATCATACCTTGTGCCTTTTCTTTTGAGTTGTCTCTTAATCTTCATGGCCATATTCACCATATCCTCAATCTCCACATAATGTTGCAACTCCACAAGATCAGCAATGTTCTTGTTTAATCCACTTAGGAATCGAGTCATAGTAGCCTCACGATCTTCCTCCACATTAGCCTTTATCATTGCTATCTCCATCTTCTTGTGATATTCATCAACACTCATGGAACCTTGTGTCAAAGTTTGTAGCCGTTGATGCAAATCGCGATAGTAATGACTTGGGACGAATCTCCTCCTCGTGATCTGTTTCATCTCTAACCAAGTCTCTACGGGCATTTCACCATTTCTACGCCTATCTTTACATAATTGGTCCCACCAAATTATAGCATAATCACAAAATTCAACAGTGGCTAATTTTACCTTTTTCTCTTCGGAGTAGTTGTGACATTCAAAGATCAGCTCCACTTTTCGTTCCCACTCCAAATAAGCATCTGGATTATTCTTTCCTTGAAAAGAAGGAATATTCATTTTGATGCTGCCTATGTTTCTATCCACACCATCAAAACGTCTTCTCCTAGTTTGTCTCCTAGGATTAACATCTTGACCAATTAGAGTGACTTGGTCATCGTCGATGTTATCTCCACCATCGTATTCATCGTGGACGAAGGCTGGTTGTCTCCTGCATCGTGGTTCACTTTGCAATCTATTAATTGTATCATCATGCCTTTCTGGATGATCTCTTACATCTCCTATCACTTTGAACATACGTTCAAATTGTTATTGCATTGCTTGAATCAAAAGATCATTTGATGAAGAACTCGCTTCTTTATCTTTAGACATGTTTACAACCTGAAAAACAAAGTTAGAACAGCCTCACCAACACTCTCTCACGTGTTTCACTCAAGATTTGATTCACTCCACTCGTGTTTTCACATAATGTTTGGCTTTTCTCGATATTGATCCCACCACTCTTGCCTTTTACCTCTTGTTTTATTCTGAGTTCTTAGATTAATTAAGAAACTTAAACAATCAATTCAGATTGTGGCAATTCAAGGGTATTGAAATTGGACATAAAAGTAAACAAAATATAAGCCAATTTAAAGTTGTGTGTAATGCACTTCAATCATAAACAAAGATTTGAATTCATGTATCAAATGAATAGAGAAAATTTTCTGAAATGAAAAATAAAAGATTTCCAAACTTGAAACAAGAATTCAAAATAATGAAGATAGAATTCTGTAATTTGCAAGAAGTCCCCGAATTCACAATTTTTTTAAAAAATTTTGATCTCATTCTTTCTTTCTTTTCTTTTTTTTTTTACCTTTGATCTTCTCCTCTCTTTTTTTTATCTTTGATTTCCACTCCTTTTTTTTTACTTTTGATTTTCTCTCTTTTTTTTTACTTTTGATTCTCTCTCTCTCCTTTTTTTTCTTTTGATTTTCGCCCTCTCTTTTTTTTTACTTTCTGCATTCTTTTTTTTTTACTTTCTTCATTCTTTTTTTTTAATGATAAAATGAGGAAAAAAATAATGAAGAACAAATAGTAATAACACAAGAAACACAATAATAAAGAGGAAGGAAGAATAGCAATTATAGATATCGTGATAAAAGAAGAATAAGAAAACAGAGAAAAACTAAAAGATAATAAATAAATTGATAAGCAAACCTCAAACTTGAGCCGTGCTCTGATACCAAATGATGGAAATCATCAACTTAGCAACCATACACCCCGATAACTAAAGAGTTATAATACATATTGAATGCAAATTGATACCCTCCAACGAATTGAAAACAAGACAGTGTTAGGGATCGAGCAACACTAAGAGGGGGGGTGAATTAGTGCAGCGGATAAAGACGATAGATTTTCTGTGATTTAAACCAACTTCGAAAACTTCGTACGAAAAGAATAAACGTTTCGATTAAAACCGTTTCGATTGCATATGTAAGAAGAAGACAATGAAGTAAAGCATCAAAGTAAAGATGATTTGCAGAAATGTAAATGACAATAAGATAAACGCAAACCGATTTTATAGTGGTTCGATCATCCGACCTACATCCACTCCCGATTCCTCTTCGCTTGAGGCCACCGGCTTTCCAGTAAGTATCCTCCTTCCAATGGGCGAGGATGAACTCCCTTACAGCTCCTCTCCTTTTGATGGGTTTAGGAGATAACCATTTTAAGCACTCTTACCCCTCTCTTAGACTAGAACACTCTTAAAACTTAGAGGGAAGATTTGACACACTTTCAAGAGAGTTTCCCCCTTCTTTTTTTCAGTTCTAGACCCCCTCTAAACTCTGAATGAGTGGGGTATTTATAGGCCTCAAGAGGATTCAAATTTGGAGCCCAAATTTGAAGTGCCTCGGTTTTCCCGATTCTGGCGGTACCGGACGGTGCCACCGCTGGTGCCCTCGGGTGCTAGGCGGTGCCACCGCTCACACAAGGCGGTTCCACCGCCTGTTCGACTGACAGATGGTGCCACCGCCAGTGTCATTTCAAAGACACCGTTTTGGGCTGAAAACTCGACCAAAACCGATCCAAATGAAGTCCGAATTGGCCCAAATTTGGTTTATAGGATTAACACTTAATCCTAAACCAAATTATATGCTAACTACGAATTTTAAAGACATTTTCTAAGCTATTACAAAGTCCATAAGATAAGACTTCTTTCGGCAAACTTCCGACGGTCTTCCGACGAACCCTCGAAAATCATTCTGTGGACTCCCGGCAAGCTTCCGGACTACACGATGATCTTGGCGAGTTCCAACGAGCTTCATTGGCAAGCTCCGATCTTTCTTGGCAAGCTCCGCAAACTTCCAACAAACCTTCCGGCGAACTTCCGAAAACCCTTCGGTAAGCTCCCTACTCGTTCTCGGCCGGTTCCGACAATATTCCCAACGAATCTTCGGACTTCTGTCGAACTCTCGAACTCCCAACGATCCATCACACTTGTCTTCCGGTACTTTGTTTCGCTTTACGTCTTCATCGTTATCGTAGTTAATCCTGCACACACACAAACAAAAACTCTACTTCGATCTAGACAATTATTACAGCGCGAATTAACATTCAGTTGCCCGGCACGTCATTGGTCGACGCTTCGTCCGATTCTTCAGCACATCGTCCTCTCTAGCGATCCGTTGCCCAATCGACGGTTGACCATCGCAACCCCGATATCCTTAGCGCAACATGCTCTTCTTGGCCCGATGCCCAACGTACGAAGCCTTCCGCCGATTGTCGACCGAACCTCCGGCCCGACATCCAATATCCAGACGTGATCATCCGACGCAACGTCAATCCTCCAACGTCAACTGTCTAATCCTGATCGATAGTAGACCTGCGTAACTCAAAACGCAGTTAGACCACAAATCACAATCAATTAGTTTCATCATCAAAATCCGAGATTTAACAGACGAATCGTTTAAGAATGAAGTAAGGGAAACTATTCTAATCACTTATCAATAGAAAATTGATGAAATAATTAGAATAGCACTTTGAATTCCCTTAAGACACCACAAACTAACAAGTTTGATAAGTCAAAGAAAAAGCAAAGATTTGGTTTTGAACGCCATAAGCAAAAAAACCTAATAAGTTTTAAAGTTCATACAAGAACTTAAAAACAAAACACTCACCGGTGTTGAAGAATTGTTATACTTCCCAAATTATCTATCTTACAATAGGAGTCAATCTCATTTATATAGTATGAGGCTAAGTACAAAGGGAATGAATGCATTAAATAACATTCATATTCCTAATTCATGAATTTTGATAAACATGGCTGAATGGACTTTTATTCTTCAAGATGAGGTCTTCAAATTTGTCCTTCTCTTTTTATGATCATGTTGACCATTTTAGGCTCTTCTTGCAACCATAGAACCTTGACTGAGTCTTGATCCTTCCAAATATTTTTTAATAAACAAATTAAAGCTTCTTTCATCCTCTTAGATTTAGCTCTTGTCATTGGTCCTCCATGAATAGTTAAAGGGTCTTTAATAGAATTATGATCAACTTGTTGGTTCATATCAAGACATGAATTGGCGTTGCATATACAAAAGAAAAGAAACAAAATATTGGGAAAGCAATTACAAAATGATTCAACTTCCATAAGATTCTAGCAAACACAAACTAAGGTTCCTATTATTAGAGAATATTCTCCTTTATTCAAAAGGCTGGCACAAGGATACAACCTCTAACATCGAAGGAGATCCATCGCGTATATTTAGATGAGGTGACAAAACTGACTGATTAGATCAAATCCTTCCAGAGGCAACAGGATGAATATAGGTCGACACTGCTTCCGACAAGATTGAAGATGCAAACTATATTGAAAACCTAATAGATACTATAGTAGGAGATTGGACCACAGTAGATTATCTAGATAATCACCGACGATGAAGCCAATTTCAAGAAGGCCAATTTACAATTGATGGAAAAAAAAAAAAATTGGGCTCCATGTGCAACTCATTGCATGAATCTAATGCTGAAAGATATCGACAAGCTACCATCAGTCAACAAATGTGTAACTCGAGTTCAGTCGATCACAAAGTTTAAATATAATCATCATTAGATCTACTTTTTGATATAAAAGTATACAAATGGTAAGATAGTCCGATCTGGAATCACTCAATATACTACAAATTTTGTTGCCTTAAAGTCAATATAGCCAAAAGAGACAGGGTCTCAAGCAATGGTCACCTCATAAAAATGGTCTGATTCTATATATTCGAGATCGAGTGATAGAAAAAAGGTGAAAAAGACTATTCTTTCTTTTAGATTTTGGGACACCTTAAATAAAATTATAATAGGAGTGAAACCACTTTATATTGTCCTCCATAAGATCGATATGGATAAGTATCTCCAAATGCCTTATCTTAGATATATGCTGATTACTGCAAGAGATAAGGTCAAGAAAGCATTTACAGATTATTTTAAAGTTGATTAATACTTACAGATTATCAATCGCAAAACCAAAGTTCATATGGACCAAAGCATCCATAATGCAAGTAAATTCATATTTAGTGTAATTTAATTCATAATTTTTTAATATTTAAAGAATTCTTACTATCAAAATTATTTGTCTCGTAGCGTATTATCTAAATTTGATCATTCAATTTCGATATAGTCTTGGAACGCAATCAAATTTATTGTCGGCAACTCTTGCCAAACACTACCAATGCAGTCAATGCTATTATGGAAGGTCAATTATTTCGAAAAACAACCGATTTATTCACCAACATTGTAGGTGTATCATGTCGTTACAATATGAATATAATGAAGAAAAGTTACATATATGTTGATTATAAACTATATTTGACATTAATTATTTGTTATGTTAAAAAAATCTTATTTATATCTTTTTTCGATCAAGTGATTACTATAATTTGAAGGGGTACCAAATTTAAAGAAAGTTGTCGTCCGTGTACTTTCGTAGACGGCATCTAATAGTTGTAAACGTAATTGGTCAACATTTGGATTGATTCACATGAAGGTCCACAACAAGTTATTATATAGACGGTTGGAGAAACTGGTATATATACACTCCTATGCCATCAAACTGAGCCTCTTCCTCCCCAGGTCATCAAACCATAAGCCTCCTCCACCCTACTTAGCCGGACCACAAACCTCCTACACCCTACGCCACTTCATTTCACTGTCGTGTGAGTTTATATCGTTGACTAGCTTCGTCCCGCCATTGATTGCCACTTTCCTCCGGCCTAACCACCACCTTCCTCTATCGATTACTTCTCCATCTCCTCATTCTCAGTTTATAGGTACAACCACAGCTTTGTTAAATGATATCCTATTTCTTGCACCTTTAATGATCTCCTATTTCTTTTTTTTTATTTCATGGACTTTGCTAAATTTCCTGCACCAGCTTGAGGAGGGTACATTGTTAGGATTATGATGATCATTGAGAATCATGAAATTGATTCTGGTGATCATTGAATTTGATGTTAATCTTATTTTATTTTGATATTTTTATTATTATATTTGAAATGTAATTTGGTGCCTTGTATGATTGCAATTTAATGTGTCATTTTTATTTTTATGATCATATTTTTAAAATTTTAATAGTTGGGAACCCCTAGCTATGTCGAACTTCAGTCAATAACAGAAATGGACTGTAATCACTGTATTCCTCCTGACAAGTCATAGTAAAACCTGCTTCCTTCCACATGAAATCCAATAAACTCAGCAAGTTGCCATAATAGCCAACAAGGACTTAATGTCTATCAAAACACGACTTGAGAATCATTGGAACAGAATTGTTAACGGGTTCATATGCCCATGAGAATAAAACGAAATCCTAAAGTCAACCACCCACAAAAGCTGAATGATACCCATAAAATCACAACAAACTCGAAAGGAAGAAGCGAAATAACAAAGTCAAGGAGCTGAAAGCGTTAGATGTTGACACAAAAGCTAAACTGGAGATTCAGAACTTGACAGCTTTAAGGAACAAGAAAAGAAGCTAAAACTTGACCATTAAAAGCTAAAATTCCAAAGCAAATCAGCAGAATAATAATTGACTCAGTTTCCTAGGGAAAGAACTAAGAAAAAATAGCTGCATAAGGACATAAAAAGATATCTTAAATTACCAAAGAATACCACATCAAAACTTTCATCAGAATAACGAGCAATTTACCAGAAAACATGTCGATATCTTTAACAAAGATGCAAGTTCTACGATCGAGCAACAGAAAAAGTATATTGATAAAACCCTAATTTATGAACGCTCATCTATTTCTTAGGCAACCGAGACCAAACTCGCAGATCGCAGGAAAGGACTGGCATTGCACGATCTTTAACTCGGTTTAGGCATCAAAGAACGACGGATGGGCGGGGGCCAATTAGCCAAACCGAACGCGATTGCTACGAACGGGAAACGAGTGAAGCGCTTGGAGAGGCGTACGATGAAGCGCTGGTAAAACTTGCGCTTGAAGTGGTCGACGACGTCGGATCGAGCGGCCATGTGGGGTGGGATCAGGATGTTGGACCAGTACTCCGCCCATCGGGGATCGTTGTCGTAGTCGTACGCGGCCGCCGCGGTCGTTTTCAGCCGCTGGGATCCCCCTCCTCGCCCATGACCGGCCGAGCCACGGATCGAAGCTCACCCTTCTCTCCTCTCTCTCTCTCTCTCTCCGTCGACGACGATGGAATTCGCGGAGAGTGACCGATAGAACGGAGATTCGACTTAAATGAAGCTTAGAAGACGGGCTTTCTTTCTTCATAAAACTTCATGATATTGTTTGCGATTTTTGTCTTTTCGTTCGATCCTGTACGTCTTGTAAGTTCGGGTCACAAATCTATCCCGATTCGACGCAATGAATGATCCAGAGGACACTAACGGCAGAGCTTTTAAGGATCAGTACCATATCTTGAAACTCGATATCATCAAACAAGGGAAACCAATTCTGTTTACGAGTGATTCCGAGTCCTTTTTTCCACTATAAAGAAAATATAACTAAAAATATAAGGTAAAATACATTATGCAAATAAACTAATCGATAAAATAATTGTATCGATACAAGTGAAAAGGATATATTTGAATATATTGAGCACAATTGGAATTATGTTGTCATATCCAATTCCACTATAATATGACCCTTATCATCCTACTCAATTGGATAACTTGTTGCTCTTAACTTGGTTTACACAGTTTTTGCTGGATGGTTAAGTTTATTTGTTTTATTTGGATCTAATTTAGTTTATATTATCTTTTACATCATTTCCTGCTCAGACAAAGGGTTTGGTCTCTGGATCACATCACGTTCATAAAATGAGCATTCCAATATTTTTGAACCAGTATATGAAGTTGTAACATCATTAAACAATTGATTGAATGTGTGATTTTATTGGTTTTCTTTTGTCCCCTTCAAAATTTACTTGCATTGGATTAGACATCATCATTAAGCAAAGACTCACCTAGTTGATCCTGACTTCAAGTGACATTAAACCTTGCAACTCTCAATTAAACAAGCGCAAGAATATGAAAATTATCAAAAGCTTAAAACTGGACCAAGGTGGAGAAGCCTTACTTCAAGGAGAAGATTATTTAAGCATTGATTATGATGCTCCATTCCCAATGTTTTCTTGAATAAAACAAAATGATTTCTGATATCTTTTTTTGTGAGACAAAAATGCTGAACTAAAACACCAACACTCGATGGCCAACCGAACTAACAGAAGTGAACCCCAACCAGGGCCATCGCCAGTGCTTCTTACCTAGCCATGGTGTAAGAGGCAATTGCTTTGCACCAGCAAAGCAGCATCTTTATGGAAATGGAGAGGCTTCTGTAAGTGGGAAGCAGCTTGCTGGTTAGCACTTGTTTATTGCTTGTTGGTAATGAATTACCAGCAAGACAATGTCTCCGGAAACTACATCATGTTATAGAGAACTCACTTGAGTTAAGCCAGTTCACCTAACCTCTTGTTTCTTCTTGATATCACTTCAGCTGCCCAACTCTTCCCAACATCAGTTTGAAATTTACCTGTAAGTCAGAGAAGGTCACCAACCATATGATGCTGATTACTCGGAGCAAGATTCAAGTCACAGAAAGATGGTCCTATTCTCTTACTACCTGCAGTGGAAAGAAAGAATTCATCCAAGACCTTTCCATGTTCTGCAAGGATGTTAGATTTGTAAGGACAATAGTTCAGATACAGATATAAAGTGGGAGAAAAGTATGCTTTCCGGTACTTAATAGAAGTAATTAAAATCAAGAACCTTCGAAAGTGTCTTAATATCTTGTTCTCCAAAGAAACACTTCATAACAGCAAATTTAGATAACTGAACAGACAACTTGCTTTAGGTGCTATTACAAAACGAAAGTCATCATAAAATTATTAGTGTCAGCTACATAGATCATTTTCCACCACTGAGCTATATTGAACATGATATCACTAGTCAAACTAAGAGCCAAAAGATCCTTTTTATTGCTCATAACAAGTTTAGGTGTCACTGATTCAGCAAATAATTTTCAGAAATCTCTTGTTCAGAGACCAGAAGAGTCAAAAAAATAAAAAGGATTTTGGGGATTGAACTCAACAGTAGCCATAGATAATACATTAAACTCAATAATAACCTATTTGAAAGATTCTTCTCATATAAGCCTTAATCATTGACCAACAAAAGGGTTAAGTACAATAGGTGTTAATGGAACAATTATTAGAGGGTGACATATCAAACATACAAGTCAATATGTAGATCTACAAAACAAATATGTAGAATCTAAATTACTTCTCAGTTAGCTGCAATCAAATTCACAGTTATGAGGACGTCAAACTAATAGGTCAAACCACAATACGCAAGTAGCTGTAAATTGGAAAATTTTGGACTAATCTAAGAATTAGATCAAAACTTTGAGTTGAAATTTAATACAACATTATCTTGGTTTTGATCCTATTTGATTAAATAGTTAGTTAATTTGTTGGATTCAACACCATGGACTTGAAGTTAAAACCACATACAAGAACATAATTGAGACTGAAAAATATAGTGGAAGCCGCAAAGAATATGAGATTATGATATGTGGTCCTATTTTACAAGATGATCACACTCTCTATGCATTTTGACATAAAGTTAAATCAAATAAAAAGGTGATCACACTCTCTATGCATTATTGTCTTGTTCTGTAATTTTAACCAACAATAAAACCAAAAGCAAATGGCTAACTAAAGTTCTAAGAGTACTTATTGGTTTAACAAGTCTAAAAAATAAGAATAAAACCAAATATAGTGTAGATTTAGGATACTGTTTCAAATCCTAAAGCAAATCAGACTTGTTGAGTAGATCCTAATCAATCAAAAGGTCACTTTGAGAAAGAAACAATTAGGGAAGAAAATAGTAGATCCAGTTACACTTCTGCTGTGATTGTGTTCGCTACCAGGTTCTTGGTTCGGCATATGAAACTAGCATACATGGGAATACACATATGAAACATATGTATGGTTCCAAATGTGTCCATATATATATATATATATATATATATATATATATATATATATATATATATATATATATATATATATATATATGGATTTTCATGGTTCAGAATGTGTGAATATATATCCAACTAGACATAAATCTACATGGTTGCTTTCATCTTATATGTGTATTATGGACACATGAAGATAAATGTGTTTAATGGATGATCAAGATGCAAAAAGCATATACCTGTTTCATATTCCAAAGCCTGAAGAATCATTTCCACCTGAATTTAGAAAATTATTAGAAAAATATAGGTGGAAAAATATAAAAAAGTACTTTATAAACATTCACCACATAAGTATATGAATTTGCATCTGTTAAAGATTCTATGGTTGCATATCAAAGTGTTCAAAACAAAAATGATAAAGTAAGCTGTCAATAATTCCAGAACAACAAAGAATTGTATAACTATTCAATCAACATGTATATTTACTAGCAGTTAAATGAGTTAAATGGATCAGTTTGCTGCTAGGTTGCAATGATGACAATTGGTATTAGAGTGAACCTAGTACTAGCCATGATAAATGAACCCAAGTAAAACAGGTAACCATAAATGGGACTAGAGGCACATCACGCAATGGAGCTTACCATTAAGCCAGTCCTCACATGCTGTCAACTAGACATAACTCTGAACTATAGTAAGGTATGCCTTTGGCTTTGATGAGGATGTCAAGTAAAAGATGGGGAGATTATGATATTCAAGTTTAGTCTCACATTGAAAGTGAGAGAAGAATTGTGTTAGTTCATAGGAGTAGATAGTTCTGTTACCATCAAATTGGGCTTAAGATTTGGGTTAGTGGACAAGGCCACATAACTCTGCACTATAAGTTACGCCTTGGGCTTTCATAAGGATGTCAAGCACTAGATTAGGAGATTATCGCATTCCAGTTTAGTCTCACATTGGAAGTAATAGAAGCATTGAGTTAGTTTATAGGTTATTATCATTAAGCTGGACTTAGGATTTGGGTTAGTTGGTCATGCCTATTAAGTTAATAAGTTCAGCAATTAGGGCTGGTCTTGACAAATAACTAAAAGAATACAGGGCATATTGGCCACGTATACAAGTAACACATGCAGATATCTACATTAACAGTCAGCGCTCTATCCACAACAAGGTGATTCGATTTTGTTAACTCTGACCATCCTGATAAACTAATTGTATACAGTTGAAGCAGAGTCCAATAGAATGGTGAATCAATTTATCAATTATGACACACCAATGACCCCATATCTTTACTATCATAATGAGAGGCACCGTTTGTAGCCAATGGGAAAAAGAAAACATGACAAAATGGAACAGCTCTTGGTGCTAACAAACATACATCTAGTTGGAAAAAAAGAGAGAAGGTTAGAAGAGAGATTTGACCCAAGCAAGTGAGACAGAAAAGGTACCTATTTGGCTGTGATTCAGAGTTCTTATTTCCAATAACTTATATCTAAAG
The DNA here is from genome assembly GCA_024322285.1 of Musa beccarii. Taxonomy (NCBI): domain Eukaryota; kingdom Viridiplantae; phylum Streptophyta; class Magnoliopsida; order Zingiberales; family Musaceae; genus Musa; species Musa beccarii. Next base: position 48,539,236 of record CM044396.1, on the reverse strand, counting down.
AAAACAACAATAAGCAGAGCTTGTACCCTATTGCTATTTTTTATGATCAGTAACTTAAAAACCTCTTAACAAATAGGGAAATCCATGACAAAGTAAAAAAAGCAAAAGCTAGAGGCAACAACAAGAGAAGTGACAAGACAAACAAGGGTTTTCAACGTCATGTAATGTAAGAATCAGTGCCATTAGTAGGCGTTATACTAATTTGAAGATCCATGAACAAAATACAAAAGGAACCAATTAAACCATGAGAAAAGAAGGAACAAGCAGGACAGGAAGCATTAAGTATTCAATATGAGCAATACTAGGAGACAATGTCTCTGTGTAGTCATGCAAATAGAATATGCAAGAAATTTCCAGCACAGTGAGCTGCAACAGAACTTATCAAATAAATTGCAGTCTGCTGGCTATCAGTTCTCACAATTACAAAGATACACCAATCTCTAAAGTAAAACATAGTTATCTTTCTGTCCAATTCTTTTACAGTACTTGCTTCTTTTACAGAAATTGTTTCCTGCCTTTACTTGCAATAATGATTTGCGATGACCGCTGCTTCCATATGAGATACCCAGAATAGGTTTGACAAATACACCTAAAATTGAAAATGCATATCTACAGCCCGTGCCATGGTCTCTAAGGCATTAGAGTAAAGTGTTTTGTCTCTCAGGCCTTTGCCTTTGCCTCCAATTCTCATCTTTGCAGTTCAAAGAACTTCATCTTATATTTGTCTCTTTCACAGAACTTTGGTTTCATAGACACATGGCTTGATTCTGTGGAAGCCGGCTCAAATGTCTTATCTTTTTTTTTGGTATCATTTTTCCAAATTTGGTGGCATCTTATGACTTAACACTAATTCCTAAAAGATTCACCTGGCCTTCTCAACATCAAACTTTAAATTGCCTCACGGTCAAAACTTGCGAGGCAAAATTAGTTTTACTCTTCAGAACTCACCAAGACGGGATGGAATCTGATGCTTTATGTCCTACTTGTTCCAAACTCATGGACTCGACAAGCTAGCTACATATCTTTTTTGCCCCTTGGCCATGGGGCATGAGGTTCAATCACAAGTGCTGCTGACATTATATTTTGCTTGATTATCCTAGGGAAGCTTCAATCGGGGGATGCAGAAGGGATCAGGTTATTATGCTTCTATGTTGCACTATTCCATAATCCAATAATACAAGTTTATTCAAAGACATAAGGATGGATGAAAGTGATATTCTCAAAATGACCCTTGTAGTGGTACTCTTGAAGGATCAATGTTCCACAGAAAAGGGAAGATTACTTCTTTTTTTTCCAAGACTTCATACACATCAATGGGCTTTTGTCATTTTTTGTTGCTATCTTTCTTTTTTAATCTATATTTGTTCTTTCTTCACTTTCTTTCCGGGACTTCACCAAATTACTTCATTATGATCACTGGGCTTGTCATACATAATTGTCTTTTTTCTTAAATTTTATATTTTTCTGTATCAGTCATTTTCTTAATGAAATGAGCTTGCATACATATACGCCCATCTTTTGGCTTGAAATAGGATATAAAACAGCCATAGAATAATATTCATAGCTTCATCAAGACAAGTCATGAGGGAAAATGATATGCTTATAGCACGGAGGAAATTTTTGACACTACATATATCATTTTGGACAATACAATGAAACCTAAAATGCAATAGTATAATAACACAAGAATGAATACATTCTTGCTATCATAGTCATGATCAGTCATGATGTAGACAATTGGCTTTTAAAAAATCACACTAAAATCAATCAACTTAAAAAGAAAAAAATCAACACCCTCTTAAGTCAAAGCAAATGCAAAGGCTTAGCACATGCAGGGTAGAACATACTTTGTCAAAATCCTTCACAAGACTCGCTTCAATAGAAGAATTGTTCTCATACTCAGCCCAGAGTTCCTGTATCTCATCAGCTGCAAAAGCATGTATAAATGTTTATAAAAAAGTCCTATTCAGGCACAGAAATTATCAAGTATCCTTAGGCATTTATACCCCTCAATCCACCACCAAGGATTTTGCACATTTCATTTAATGCTTCTTGTTCACGTCTACTCTTTTCTGCCTTGGGCACACCATCTGATGGTGTGATATCACCAACAATAGCTGGCAAAACCAAAAGGTCCCAAGAAAATGACAACTGAATAAGCACAAAATAAACAAATAGGCAGATCATGGTAAAGAATAGAACATGCTGGAGGTGTTCAAAGACAAATCCCAACAGCTGGATGATCCTTATCTTCAGTATCAAAAATTAATATATTCATAATTTAAGAACAAAAAATAGATATGGTCAATTACCTTCTGCAATATCATGCACAATTGCGATCTTCATACACCTATTAAACAAAGAAGGCTCATTAAAATAGACATAAGTACACTAGTAGAGAAATGGAAAAAGAACTTTTTTTCTTAAAGGAAGTGTGTAAACGGTGGTTTAAGAATAACATACCACCATGAGTAGCACTAACATTAATAGTCATAAATATCCCTCAGCTGAGACACTTTGTGATTCCTTTATCTCAAATCACACAACTGAGGTTATTCGCATGTAAATGCAAGTTACTTTGGCAACCTGCCAGTTACCCCTCCTATGCTCCCTCCTATGCTGCCTGTTAAATCTCCTATTCTCTAGAAGAATTTTGCTCCCACTAGGGAGATTCTTCTAACCAAATGATCATCACACATCATGACTACAACTTTTACACAAGAAACCAAGACAACTGGTCATCTTCTCATCAATCATCCTTTTTCTTCCATGGTCTAGTTTCATGCCTGTATTCAGCTTCAAGGTTCTAAATTCATATTAGATCAGTTTAGTTCATATTCAGCTTCAAGGCTCTAAGTTCATATTAGTATTTGAATCCATGCAAATTTCCATAAGACTCCCCTTCATACCTGGGATGCCGACTGCATGGTGATAGACTTTTTATTACCTGAAGCCTATAGTTGGCATATCTGTTTAGTTTGGTCTATTTTGCACTATCACCTGAAAGCCTATGCTACTCTCACTCTTTAAAATCATGGAAACGCCACTAATCAAAACTATCCAAGCAACATCGATATCGTCCTTGGGTATTTTAATGCCTACCTAGTCTTTTCCATTCTATTACTTTTTCTTTTATTACTTTGTTTGCTCCTATTACTTTTCCTTTTATTACTGATCAAAACTATCAAGGGCTCTCTTGAGAGCTCTTTTCATACAACGAGGAATAGCTGGCAGGGCTTGAAAACCCTATCCGATCACCATAGGAGTCTTTCCTCATCAAAGGAAAAGAAGTTGTGGATTTCTGTTAGACAACAAGCAAGGGTCCAGACCATCTTGAATGAATAGCCAGGATGGAGTGTCTGGATTCTCATATGACCAAAGCCCTCAACATCACCCGAAGGTATTTGGTCGTCCAAGAAGGCAACATAAGTGATCAAATAGGACTTAAACAGTAAGATTTACTAAATAGTTAACCGGGGATATTACTCAGAAGTTAAGGCTAGTTTAGTATGTTTACATGTTGGGCAATAGTAGCCTCTCAATAAGACACTGTAAGCTGCTTTTTATCTCTACTTCTCCAGAAAAAAACAGTTATTATTCTCTCAATTAAGTCTTTGGGAGATTATTTCACTTCAAATTTAAGTATTTGTTGGAGGAAACACTCTGGCACATCTCAAGGAAAGAACAATGAGAAAAATATAACAAGTGCAGGTAAACTAATGGCCAATGGCAACTTGTATCTTATTTACCAAGCTACCAAATGGCATTAACAACAAACATATTACAATATATAAACCAATGAGATGCAAGTATCAACCGATCTGCTAAATTAAATTTAAACATTTTCTCTGCCAAAGAAGTTGATAAATGTTTCACCTTTCCCTATCAAGACCAGGAATATCACCAGCAATTAAAGCCATCAATGCCATGCGATACATGTGATCAGCTATAGACTCTGGATGGTTAATACCATGGTTGATCCATCCTTTTCTTTTTGTAGTCTAGAAAACAAAAAAAAAATTAAAATATTATCAAGAAACTTCACAAAGTGAAATTCTAGATTCATTATTGACATTGTGAGATTAGTCATAAAATACAAAATTCCAGATCAATGTGTTGTACAAATTCAATAAATATGGCACAATTTTATAATCGGAGAAAATAGAAAAGTATAAAGGTATTCTCTGATAACGAATAAATTAATTGCTTTGACGCCTACAAATATAGATACTAAGAATTCTACATCCTCTTTTGTTTTCTAACTTTCAATTGTGCTATGTATTCCAACCTCCCACCCTTTTCATGTTCATAAAATAATCTGTCAAGTGTTAAATGCATGTTTCATCAGAAATCAAAGGTTTGACGAAGCATCTAGTTACGAGACATCAAAAAGAGAAGAATACACAGCCTCGATATGGTTGACAAAAGCAGCACTTATGCAGGATTCCTGGGTAAACCGCGGCGTCCCCTACAATCGTAAGCTATAACCCAATGACTGGAAAATTCGCACAAAACGACCATGAGTTGTGAAACAAAATGTTGTGATCTGCTTGTTTAGCGAGCTAATCATTCGCTTGCAAGAGGAACGAAAGATCAATTGTTTCCAACAACAATTAATAAACCGATCAACAAGCCAATCAATCACGACCAAACACATAGATCGATCTCCCCGACCTTGAGGCGATGACAGAGGGTGAGAAAATCGATGGCGGAGGAGGCGGAAGAAGGGGAGATCGACGGTGCGTGCGGCCCGTTGGACCCAGAGCTACCGCTTCCGGGGAGGGCGGCGCGGGCGAGGAGGGGCCGCGACGAGAGCGGCTGATTCAGGTGTTCAAGGGGGAGAAGGGAGTCGGACCGGGTGCGGCGGCTACGGAGGCGGAGTACGCGAGACGGGGGAAGAGAGATCGGTGCTCTTACCGCCATCGGTATCGAGGGAGAAAGGTTGGGGATGCTGAAGACGACGGAGCGGAAGTGATCGGGGAGTTTGAAGTGCACGTTCATCACGCCTCAATATTCGTGCGAGAATTTGATTTGATTGACTGAGGGGGAGTGTTTAGAACCAATAATTATTGGGACAATTTCTTCCAAAATATTATTTTAATATATAGGATAATAGAATGATTTTTGAAAATGTTTAGGTTCTCGATTGCTTATATAATCAGAAAGGATAATTTCCCAGAAAAATTTCTCAATTTTATGTTTCTTTCCGGGACAGCATGCTAAAAAGAGTTCTCATATTTTAAAATGATAAAAATGTTTTTAATTTTTCAGTTTTCCGTCCAAACTCACCTAAACAAATCGATTCAATATTAAATCAAACTGGTTATCTTTTTTTTTTTATGTGATAAGACTACAGTGTTTTTTTGTTACGGTACCAAAACGTACTCTATTCATCACGCCTCAATAGTCGTGCGAGAATTTGATTTGATTGTGCAAGGGAGTGTTCAAAACTAATGATTTTTTAAACAAGCTCTTTCAAAATATTTTTTTAATACATTATAATATTATTTTAGTGTTTAGGTTCTACTGAATCACCTGAAAGAAATAAAGGTGCCACTGTCTTGGATTTAAAATATGGTATGATGGAAGTACACAATGTAGGTACATGGTCACTACTCTTCATTTTTGGTGGAAATTTGATGCTGGTGTGGTTGCTGTGGGACAACTCTTTAATATGAATAGAGATCCTTGGATGGATCATATATTTAAAAAAAAGTTAAACCAAAGAAAGTTTTGGTGATAAAAATTTAATTTACAGAGTAATTAATTTAATTAATAAAGAATAAACCTGAAGTTATCAATGATGAGCACTTTGACACCTTCTGGTTGATTTCAAATGTTAAGAGAGCGATAAGACGATTGAGGATGGAAGAGGAGAAAAATATAAGGGGTAATCTTGGACTCACACTAAGCGTTAGGGAGAACTACTTAAATAATTTATGAGAAAATAAAATTAATATTTATTTCAAGATTGATGATTCTATTATAATACTTTGACATTTTATATATGTTACAAATACAAGAAGAATAGGGAGTTACAAGGAAGGAAGAAAATAAGAATCACATTAAGATGATTCAATACATTGTATCTTGTTGGATTTATTTTTTCCAGGATTAAATCTTCCCACACATACAGAGTCAAATAAGTAAACATCACTTTATTCATCATCATAAACATTTATTACAGTCTATTTATTTCCTCAATTCATGAGTAAAAAGTAATGATGTTAATTCGGAGAATTATTCAAGTGGCTCTACCTAGCGGTAGAGAAAGGTCTGCTCTCCACTGGGATCTGATTCAATGCTAGCGGAAGGCTGCTCTAAAAATAAAAAACAAAGAAAATTCAGCAATGCTGAGTAGGAACCCCAAAAGTCAACTCAAAATAAATGCATAATTAAAAATCCATCATCCCATTGACATATATCAAATACCCGAAGGAGCACTCACCCAACAACGAATGGAGAGGCTTTATCCTACGAGATGAGTTTGTGATTCTCCCAACAGCGGATGGAGTGGCGTCTCTCACCCGCCAAAGTGGGGATGTGTTCCTCCCAACAGCGGATGGAGGAATCGTCCAACCATCACGTCTAATGACACGCTAATCCTCGAAGGGAATCGCCCTTCCTGCTCTTGGCAGGGAAATATAATCTCATACTAATTATGTCTTTTCGGGATGAAACAACACATTCAAAATATCTCTTTTCAATAATATCAATATCAATAATACCAAATAGCCCCCAATTGACTTGAACCCTAGTTAAATCGGTCTAATCAAACTCGATTCACTAGGAACTAACTGGACCGATCTCTAATCCTCATTTAACTGGTCTGGAACCACCCTAGACTAGTATAATTTAGACTAGATTAGGTTTAATTTAGGTTAAACTAACTTGAAAGGTTAAATCAATTCGGAACCACCCTGAATTGATCCAGACTAATCAAGTCTGGTTTAGTTCAATCAATATTTGGACTCAAATCCAATAATTATATAATATTGGACTAGGTTGAGCCGACCCAAATATCGGTCATGTGCGCTGTACATGACTGTACATGCATCACGCCAAATTGGGCCAACCTCAGCCCATGACTGCCCACATTGTCGGGTGGTTAACTCAGGGCTAGAGCCCGACCCATGGGTGGGGCCTGGCCTACAAGCTGTTTTAACCCAATCCTATCCAATTTCATAATTTTGAATTACAACAATATATATTCACTACTGATAATAATATATCAAAACATAACAACATATTAAATAAATGATAGGATAAGCTTCAACATGAGAAAATAATATTTTTAATTCAATAAGAACTAGAAATTATATGAATAATTTCAACATGATCAAATAATAATATTTCAAATTTAAAAGGATAAAAATTTTAAATAACATATTCTAATAAAAATTTTAACATCTAAAGGATTAAGAATTTCTTCTTTTTTGAACTACTCATATTATATTTAAATCTGAATAAGATTAGAAAGTAATTGTAATAAAATGAAATAACATTCTTAAGAACTTGATATCATAAAACATATACAATTTCATAATGTTTAAAAATGAAAACTTTTAAAAGGTACCAAAGGGTAAAGTATTTTAATTCAAACTAATATCAATCAAAAACTTCAACATAGAATCTAAACAAAAATTTTTAATTTTAAGAAAAGTAGGGAGAACCTATCTCTTTTTAGCAAGATGAAACTCCTCGTTCCTCCCGCTGTTGAGTTCTGCTCGGCGAGGAATGAAGGAGAGAAATCCCTCCCCTTAAATAGGAGGAGGTGAACCTCCATTAAAGGAAAATTTTCTAAATTTTCGTATTTATTTAATATAAATTATTTTCATTTAATATACTAACAAATGTGATCTCATCTTATTTGGAATGCTTAATAAGTATTTCCTAATTCGTAATAGCAAACAAGGAAATAGAGTTATCTTTTCCTATTTTATACTAGCATGTAAGGAAATAATATTTAAATCTTAAATCAAATATTTGATTTGATTATATTTCTTCCCACTCATAAGAAATTTGGTCCCCAAATTTTACTTACCTCAAGAGAATAGATGAGGATACTGCTCTCGCATATCTTCTTTTCTTTCCCACGTTACTTCTTGATCTGAATGGTATTGCCAACAAATCTTTACCAAATGTATAACTTTATTTCTTAGAACATGTTCTTTCCTTTCCAAGATCTGGATTGGTTGTTCTACAAAAATGACATCGTTTCTCAATTGTAGAGGTTGGTAAGATATGACATGTGATGGATCCCAAATATATCTTCGAAGCATAGACACGTGGAATACATCATGGATGCTAGCAAAAACCGGGGGCAATGTTAATCTGTACGCCACAGGCCCGACCTTTTGTAAGACTTTAAATGGGCCTATAAATCTAGGGGCTAACTTTGCTTTTTAACCAAACCTCATAACTCTCTTGGTTGGCGACACTTTTAAGAAGACGTGTTCGCCAACTTCAAACTCTAGATCTCTTCGTCTTCGATCTGCATAACTTTTCTAGCGACTTTGAGCTGTTAATAATCTTTGACGTATAATTCGAATATTATCAGCATCTTTTTGAATCAATTGAGGTCCAAAAAGTTTTTGTTCTCCTACCTCATCCCAATATACAGGTGATCTGCACTTTCTCCCATAAAGAGCTTCAAACGGGGCCATCTGTATACTAGAGTGGTAACTATTATTATAAGAAAACTTAATTAGGTATAAGTACATATCCCAACTTCCACCAAAGTCTAAAGTACATACTCTTAAGAGGTCTTCAATTGTCCTTTCAGATTGACCATCAGTTTGGGGGTGAAATGCTGTACTAAACTTTAACTGTGTACCCAAAGATTTTTGTAAACTTCCCCAAAACTTAGAGATAAACATTGGATCTCTATCTGAGATAATACTAACTGGCACCTCATGATATCGAATAATCTCTTTAATATATAAACATGCTAATTTATCTAATGAATATTTCTTGTTAACAGGGAGGAAGTGAGCAGATTTAGTAAGTCTATCTACTACTACCCAAATTCCACCATATCCTTTCGTAGTCTTGGGTAATCCTGTTATGAAATCCATAGTGACTTGCTCCCACTTCCATTCTGGAATTGAAATCCTTTGTAATTTTCCGACAGGTACTCAATGTTCTGCCTTCACCTATTGACATATAAGACATTTAGAAACAAACTCTGCTATATCTCTCTTCATACCACGCCACCAGTAGTTCTGGTATAAATCCCGGTATATCTTGGTAGTTCCGGGATTGATATTAAATTTTGATCTGTGTGCCTCCTCCAACAATTGTATCTTTACTAGATGACTTTCAGGAACACACAAACGGTTGCGGAATGTAATAGAACCATCTTCGATTTGGAGGAATTCGGGTCTAGCTCTTTGAGCTATTTCCTTAACTATCATTTGGAGATATGGATCTTCCTTCTGACCTTCTTTAATCCTTTCTACTAAATATGATTATGCCATCAGACATGCAATAAAACCTTTATTTGTCTCCGATAAAAGTCTAAGTTTTAAGTCTACTAACTCTATCATAGAATTCCTTTGAATATTCATATAGGCTACAAGACTAGAAGTATTTTTGCTTAAGGCATCAGCAACTACATTAGCCTTCCCAGGATGATAGTTGATATTAAAATCACAATCTTTTACAAAAGTCCAACCATCTTCTTTGTCTCATATTTAAATCTTTCTGTGTGAAAATATACTTGAGGCTCTTATGATCTATGAAGATTTCAAAAATTTGTCCATAGAGATAGTGCTTCCAAATTTTTAATGTAAAAATGATAGCTACTAGCTCTAAATCATGAGTAGGATAGTTTTTCTCATGAGGTTTCAATTACCTAGATGCATAAGCAACTACCCTCTAATTTTGCATTATAACACAACCAAGTCCTTGTAATGAGGCATCACTATATACTACAAAACCTTCTCCCCTCTGAAGGAATCACCAAGATAGGAGCACTGGTTAATCTTTTCTTCAATTCTTGAAAACTTCGTTGACATTTGTTATCCCATATGAACTTTATATTCTTTTGTGCCAACCTAGTCAAAGGTGCTGCTATTTTTCAGAAGCCTTATACGAATCTTCTATAGTATCTAGCTAAACCCAAGAAACTTCTAATTTCTGAAACATTAGAAGGCTGCTTCCATTTTGTCACAGCTTCAATCTTGTGAGGGTCAACAGATATACCAGCACTCGAAATTACATGACTGAGAAACATAATTTCATTGAGCCAAAAATTACACTTACTTAATTTGGCATATAGTTTCTCTTGTCTTAGGACTTCCAAAACTGTCTTAAGATGGTATTCATGTTCTGCCCTACTTTTGGAGTAGATCAAGATATCATCAATGAATACAATTACAAATTTATCAAGATAAGGATGGAACACCCTATTCATGAGATCCATGAAGGCAGCCGGTGCATTCATGAGTCCGAAGGGTATTACTAAGAATTCATAATGATCATATCTTGTTCTGAAAGCTATTTTTTGTATGTCTCATTCTCTTATCTTCAATTGGTGATACCCAGATCTCAGATCAATTTTTGAATATACCTGAGTACCTTGAAGTTGATCAAATAAGTCATCAATTCGAGGAAGGGGATATTTATTCTTTATGGTCACTTGATTGAGTTGCCTATAATCAATACATAGCCACATTGATCCATCCTTCTTCTTCACAAATAGGACAGGGGCACCCCAAGGTGATACACTCGGTCGAATAAAATCCTTATCTAAAAGCTCCTGGATTTATTTCTTTAACTCTTCCAACTTAATTAGTGCCATTCTATATGGGGGCTTAGAAACAGGTGCGGTGCCAGGTAGAAGATCAATTGTAAATTCAATTTGCCTATTTGGTGACAGTGCAGGTAGATCGTCAGGAAAAACATCTGAAAAATCTCATACAATGGGGATGTCCTCTAACACTGGCTTCTTAGATTCTTCTCCAGAAATGAAGGCCAAGTACCCCTGACATCCCTTTAATAATAGTTGGGTAGTACTCAAGGCTGATATGATAGGAGGGAGCTTTTCCTGAATCCCAATGAACTTGAAAGATGGTTGATCTAGAGGTGAGAAAGTAACGGTCTTCTGAAAACAATCGACACTTGCATGGTATGCTGAAAGCCAGTCCATACCCAAGAGAGCATTGAAATCTTGAAATTCTAGTAGAATAAGATCTACTAGCAAATCGTGACTTTCAATAGTAATAATACAATTTCTATATATCTGATCAGCTATCAAAAAGTTTCCAACTGGTATTGCTACCATTAACATATTATGCATTGGTTCAGGATTCTTATGTAGTTTCCTAGCAAAATATGGCGATATAAAAAAATGCGTAGAACCTAAATCGATAAGCACAGATGCAGGTGTACCATAAAGTGTGATGATACCTTTAATAATAGATCCTGAGGCTTCAGCATCTTGATGGGTCAATGCATAGACCCTCGCCTGACCTCCCTCTCTAGGTCTTAGTTGTTGTTGCCCAACTGTTTGGGGTGGAGCTCGGCGTTGTTGCTTTCGAGGGCAATCCTTCGATATGTGTCCCGGTTGTTGACAGTAAAAGCATACACGTTGTCCCGCGAGGCATGAGGTGGAAATATGGTCTGTCTTTCCACAAAAGTAGCATCTTATAATAATTTGATTACTAGGAGCTCCTACCTGTTGATGCCCAAGCTGTTTGCCCTTGCCTTTCTTTGAAGGTCCAGAATGAGATCCCCCATACGCAGATGGTGCAGTATTAAAAGGTCGCTTTCGGTCCTTTGCTTATTGTAGTTCATTATCCAATTTCTCCACCACTAGAGCTCGATTTAACACTTTAGTATATGTTGGTAAAATCAATGCTGCAATAGACTTTCTGATTGATGATCGAAGTCCTCTCTCAAAATGACGAGCTCTTTGATTTTCATTAAAGGCAATATGTGGAGAAAACTGAGCTAGTTCAGTGAAATAATGATCATATTCCATTACTGTTCTACTTCCCTGGTGGATGGTAAGGAATTCTTGTTGCTTTTCAAAGCGAACTGAATCGGGAAAGAACTGCTCATAAAATGCATCCTTAAATTGTTCCCAAGTCACCACATCGCCTCTAGACTCTAACATCCTCGTTTTTGAGGTTCACCAAGTATCTGCCTTCCCTTCCAAAATGAAAGAAGCAAAAGGCACCTTCTGATTTTCCCGACATTTGATAGCTTCGATTGTCTTCTCCACTTGACGAATCCAACGTTCAGCAAGGATGGGATCTGGTTTGCCCTCAAAAACAGGTGATCCCAATCTCTTAAAATGTTCCAATGTATTACTTCCACCTCGTGGAGCTCTATCATGCTCCTCTTGTCGCTCAAAGTATCCTCTAATAGCATTAAGGACTCTATGTACATCGTTTGGAGCATTGATAGGTGCTGGCGCATGAGGTATATTTTGTGATGTCGGAGAAGCTGGCATATAATCATTGATAGGTGTATGTGAGGATTGGGTTTGCTCCGTGGTGCGTGGAACGTCCAAGTTATTGTTTGCTCGAACACCCCTTCGAGGGCGAAGGCCAATAGCATTACGAACACGAGCGCCACGGGTGATAGGACCACTATTTTCTTGAATAGGCTCCATTACTCCTATAATAGGTCAAGATAATCATTGATCAAAATCAATCAAGAGACTCAAATACCTACAAGCCCTAGACCATGCTCTGATACTATAAAAAAAATCACATCTTGGATTTTTTTTTTCCAGGATTATATCTTCCCATACATATAGAACAAAATAAGTAAACATCACTTTATTCATCATCATAAACATTTATTATAGTCTATTTATTTCCTCAATTCATGAATAAAAAGTAAACATAGTGATGTTAATTCGGAGAATTATTCAAGTGGCTTTACCTAGCGGTAGAGAAAGGTCCGCTCTCCACTAGGATCTGATTCAGTGCTAGCGGAAGGCTGCTCTGAAAATCAAAAATAAAGAAAATTCAGCAACGCCGAGTAGGAACTCCAAAAGTCAACTCAAAATAAATGCATAATCAAAAATCCATCATCCCATTGGCGTATATCAAATACCCGAAGGAGCACTCTCCCAACAGCGGATGGAGAGGCTTTATCCTACGGGATGAGTTTGTGATTCTCCCAACAGCGGATGGAGACAAACTCATATCACACTCCCAACAGCGGATGGAATGGCGTCCCTCACCCGCCAAAGTGGGGACGCGTTCCTCCCAACAGCGGATGGAGGAACCGCCCGTACCATCACGTCTAACGACACGCTAATCCCCGAAGGGAATTGCCTTTCCTGCTCTTAGCAGAGAAATATAATCTCATACTAATCATGTCTATTCATGATGAAACAACATATTCAAAACATCTCTTTTCAATAATATCAATATCAATAATACCAAATAGCCCCCAATTGACTTGAACCCTAGTTAAATCGGTCTAATTAAACTCGATTCACTAGGACCTAACTGGACCGATCTCTAATCCTCATTTAACTGGTCTGGAACCATCCTAGACTAGTATAATTTGGACTATATTAGGTTCAATTTAGGTTAAACTGACTTGAAATGTTAAATCAATTCGGAACCACCCTGAATTGATTTAGACTAATTAAGTCTGGTTTAGTTCAATCAATATTTGGGCTCAAATCCAATAATTACATAATATTAGACTAGGTTGAGCCGACCTAAATATCGGTCATGTGCATTGTACATGACCGCACATATCACACTAGTTTAGGCCAACCTCAACCCATGATCGCCCACATTAGGTTGGGTTGGGTTAACTCAGGCTAGAGCCCGACCCATGGGTGGGGCATGGCCTGCAAGCTATTTTAACCCAATCCTATCCAATTTCATAATTTTGAATTACAACAATATATATTCACTACTGATAATAATACATCAAAACATAACAACATATTAAATAAATGATAGGATAAGCTTCAACATGAGAAAATAATATTTTAATTCAATAAGAACTAGAAATCATATGAATAATTTCAACATGTTCAAATAATAACATTTCAAATCTAAAAAGGATAAAAATTTTAAATAACATATTCTAATAAAAATTTTAACATCTAAAGGATTAAATTTTTTTTTGAACTACTCATATTATATTTAAATCTGAATAAGATTAGTAGGTAACTGTAATAAAATGAAATAACATTCTTAAGAACTCGATATCATAAAACATATACAATTTCATAATGTTTAAAAATGAAAACTTTTAAAAGGTACTAAAGGGTAAAGTATTTTAATTCAAACTAATATCAATAAAAAACTTTTAATTTTAAGAAAAATAGGGAGAACCTACCTCTTTTTAGCAAGATGAAACTCCTCGTTCTTTCCGCTATTTTAAGAAAAATAGGGAGAAATCTCTCCCCTTAAATACGAGGAGGTGAACCTCCATTAAAGGAAAATTTTCTAAATTTTTATATTTATTTATTATAAATTATTTTTATTTAATATACTAATAAATGTGATCTCATTTTATTTGGAATGATTAATAAGTATTTCCTAATTCGTAATAGCAAACAAGGAAATAGGATTATCTTTCCCTATTTTATACTAGCATGTAAGGAAATAATATTTAAATCTTAAATCAAATATTTAATTTGATTACATATCTAATCATCATTTGAGAAAATAATATTCTAAAATATTTTTCTGAAATAATCTTCTTACTTTGTGCATGATGTTTTTCTTTTCTTATAAGATGATGATTCCAGAAAAATTATCTTCCTTCTTTATACATAATGTTCTTATTTTTTTAAGATGATTTTTGAAATATTTTCTCTCATTTATTTATTTCTTTTATTTCATTATTAATTTATGATTTAATATACTAATTGTACAGTATGTTACCATGTGGCAATTCCAAGATGTCAATTAAACTTGAACCCAAGTTTACCATCGATCCAAAATTATTTGCTTCAGCCCTTTTTCTTTCTGCATCTTTGAAATATAATTTGATGTCCATCAACCTTTTTTTGACTTGAAAGTATTTAGCTTCGATAAAGTGATGAATCAATACTAATCATAGAATTGAAGGTTGAGTTATTGGAGTTCTTTTGTGATCTCATATTATGAGTGGAGACTTATTGTTTATCTAAAATATTTTTTTTCTTCTTTTCTTCTCGTATAAGTGAGTATAAGTGGAGATGAAAAGATACAAGATTAGATACTTGAAAAGTGAGATAGAGTATTATATTATTATTTCTTATAGGGTGTCAAATCTTCAATATTAATAACTCAAGGAATACTAAGATCTATGGAAAGATTAAGTTGATAGACATTGGAACTGAATTTTCATATAATTTTGTAAAGACCAAGGATTTTGACATGAAGCTTTTTCAGGATTCCTCACGAATATCTCTTAGGTCAAACTCATAACATTACCATATCTCCCTCGAATTATTGTGCCTTGTAATGAACATTAATCTTTCTTTGAATTTTAGTATGCAAGTCTTTGAGGTGTTTGATTCATTAGGTTCAGTAAGGTCTAGCATATGGAGGTTGATATTTAGTGACGATCTCAAAAGAGCTAAGTCCAGTAGACCCATTGATAGAACTATTTTATGCAAACTCAGGAAAAGAAAATACTAAATTCCAAGTTGACATATGATCATTGACAAGACAATGCAAAAGGTTACTCGACTCTTCTTAACCACCTCAATTTGCCCAGTGATGTGCTAAAATAATTACAACTTTATGTTCAAAATTCTTCAAAGATGTTTTAAAAATAACTTAGTGAATTTAACATCTCTATCAGAAACAATAATCTTTGGTACGCATCAGCATTTTTGTTATAGAATATAAAATGTATCATCTTACTAAATCAATCCACCATAACAATAATGGAATTATGACCCCTCATGGTTTGTGGTAACCTAAGGACAAATCAATAAGGATACCTTATATAAGTATTTCACTTTTTGATATCAAACTTATAAGCTTAAAAGTTTTAGATCTAGTACAGTCGATCATCGGAAGTGATCATCGATCTTACGAGGACAATTGAGTGTCAATAGAAGATCATTTGCTTTAAGTGTCAAGAGAAATATTTTATGTGTCCTCGCTAAGGCAAATCCCTAGTTAGGGTCATTCAAATTAAGAGTTCTTCGGGAGAATTCGATTAGAGTGAGACTCGAGTAGATTCTGTATAGGTCGGACAGCACCATACTTGGTATATGGTCTTTGGGATTTTAGATAAATGAATGATTATAGATATACGATAACTGATGACAAATAGGTCTAATGGATTATATCGTTATGTACCATATATATACTATGACATAGTGGCTTAGTACGCTCATGTTGAATCTAAGTCGAGGTTTATAACACCTTCTTTCCAAATAAAAACAACCCTTGATTGTGTGAGTGTTTAAATTTCTGTTTTAACTTTGTCTTGCAAGCCTTTGACCTTCTTTACTTTGATACGTCTTGAAAGTCTTTTCCTTTTTATCTTTATACATCGCATGATGAGTTGAGTAAATTATTATGAGATAATCATTTACTAAGTTAGAATGAGTTCTGAGTCAGAAGGAGTTCTAAAAGATGCAACTCATGACCAGCTCGGTATTGAGCTTAGAGGGTCATCCACATATGGTGGATAACATGATGAATAGAGAATTGCATATGTGATATCTAATAAACTCCTATTTTATTGGATTTATTGGGTGCAACCCAATAAGAGCTTAGAATAGGTATTTGGATAGATATCCAATTTTCATTAAGCTATAGATAATTAGATGGAGATCCAATATCTAATAGTTTAGGGTAATTAGATGAATATCCAGTACCTATTATGGTAAGATCTATTAAGGTTAGCAGCAAGAGTCTTCTATAAATAGGAGTTGGGGCTATATAAGTCAAAGACTGAACCTTTTTAGTGGCCACCTCTCTAACTTCCCTCCTTCTTCCTCTAGCGATTTGTCCCCTCTTTAGTGTGAGAGGACAACAAGAGAGCCACCCCTTTGCTGTTGTCTTTGTTTGCATGGTGGTTGGCAAAAGTGAGGAAAGAATTCCTGACACGAGGAGGTGCGTCGTCACTTTATCTATCATGTGGATCACCACTAGAAAGGAGCTTGTGAGAGGTCCTACATCCATGGACTTAGATCTATAATTTTAGGGATATACGATCTCTCCTAGGTGAGCGTGTCTCATGAATCTTACGTAGTTTTCAATTTCACGAGTTTTTCGCTCCCAATCATCACACGAAGATCCTATATCGTTCTTTTGGGAAACTAATTTTGTTTTATTTTTCTGTTATACATGTGATGCTCTCATAAGATTTTCCAATAGTGGTATTAGAGCCAAATTCATTATGCGATGATTGGTTATAAACTACGTGTGTTGTTGCATGTTGTGTAGAATCGGTTTCTACGTAAACTAGATGCGTTTCTCACCAATTTTAGATTAGAACAACATAGTTTTTGGCATATGAACTATTCAGATGTCCAAAGTCTTGTTGACATCAAATTTGATAAGGAATTGTGAAAAGACAACAAGGATTGCTACCCATAATTCAGTTATAACAAGTTACGGTGCATGAATCTGCCCGCAAAAGGTTGTATCATCAAATCTGGCTAAGCAGCCCTCTGGTCAAGATGGTTGCTTGCAGCCATCTAACCTGAGATCCTCTATGGCCAAGGGCTACTTGTAGTGCCTTGGCTGAGGGTCATCTTGGCTGAAAGGCTGCCTGCAACCATCTGGCTGAAAACCTCCTATTTTGGCCGAGAGCTCCCTTTGGTCAAGCATAGCAAGCAGCCATGGTTGAGAGGAGAGTCCCCTTGGCCGAGGACTCCCTAGTTACCAAGGAGTCATGGCAACTAGGGACTCCTCAACAGCCAGGGTTTCCTGGCCAACCATAGCCTTGGTGGTCAAGGACTCCCTAGCCACTAGAGACTCTAGCCACTAGAGTCTTTTTCTTAATAGAATTAAGGGTTAATTAAAATTTAATCAAATTATTATATAGTAGTCCTATATTTTGTGTATATGTGATGATTATGGACCCTGTGATGATGTGTATATGTGTATGTGATCATTATTAGAGCCTATGAGCCTCTCTCTCTCTCTTTCTTATTTATGTGATTATTATTGGGGTCTACGTGCCTATAATTAAATTATAATTACACGTGAAGACACAATGAGAGCATGGAGATGACAGTGGGACCCATGAGATTGAGACGGATGATCATTGCGCATGGAGATGCGACGAGGTGCTAGTAGGATCGATGAGGATGAGATGGATGATTACAGGGCATAGAGATGCACCAAGGCACACATAGACTCTTTTGTGAGTATTCAAGCCTGATCACATTAGGTTTTGATCCATAATCATCTGGTACTAATGTTTGTTTATATATGTGATATATATTTCTACACCTACTAAGTATATCTATTTATATATGATATAAATATATGTATGTGATGCATCATATTTAACCACAAACCAAATTAAATTAGAAAAACTCTTTTAAAATAATATTAAGTCAGTAAACATGAGACAATAAAATTGATTCATGTGGCCTTCCATCATTATAGGCAGAAATCAATTTTTAACATAGGTTGAGTTGGTCAAGTCTCTCAATACTCACTTATATTAAGATTTGACATCTTGCCTATGGCATAGATATGTCACTAGTGACTTGAGTGCCAGTTATATATGCCCTGCAAGCCAATCACATGAGTGATAATACGTATAAATTACTCCACAATCTTTATTATTATTATTATTATTATTATTATTTTCTTACTTAATTTTGTCTATTGTATATATTGTGATACTCTTGGATCTATACAATAGAAATTGGATCATGATGAGATTATGATAATGAGACCAATTCACCTATAAATATAATCCCTAAATATTTTCGATCATAGGTTACTTGAGAGGGACATCGAGATAGCCGAACAGACCGATGTACTATATACTCATCCATATAATGGAGGCAACTGATCTTATAACTACTTATGTGAGGATATTAAGGATATAGTACATATGCTCATTAGAGAATGAGTTCATTGAATGATTCACTCACGAAATGCAGAATGGTTAATGATACATCATTGTTAGACAATTCTATGGTCCAAGTTACGTATTTGGTTCTTAGACTTAAGACACCAAGGATATCCTGTATGAGTATTTCACTCTTTAATACTAGACTTATAGGTCTAAAAGTTTCAGATTTAGCATAATCGATTATCGGGAGTGGTAGCCAATCTTACGAGATAAATTGAGTATCGATAGAGGATTATTCGCACTCGGTATCATGAGAGAAATAACTCGTATGTTCTCACTCAGGAAAATTTCTAGTTAAGGTCATTCGGATTGAGAGAGAAATAAGTTCTTTGGGAGAATCCGATTAGTGAGGCTCAAGTAGATTTTGTATGGGCTTGATAGCATCATGCCTGATATATAATCTCTAGGATATTAAATGGATGATAGACTATAGATACATGATAACTAAGGGCAGACAGGTCCAATGGATTGGATCCCTTTGTATCATCTTGCGACTATGACGTAGTGGCCTAGTATGTCCATAGTCGATGAATTGAGTGAATTATTATGGAGATAATAATTTAATGAGTCAAAATAAGTTCTGATAGATGTGACTAACAGCTAACTCAATATTGGGCCTAGAGGATCACACACAAATGGTAGATGTTACAACAAGTTGATGTTTGGATATGAGATATCTATCGAGTCCCTATTTTATTAGATATCCAATAAGCCCCTATATGGTGGATCTTTTGGATGAGACCCAATAAGAGCAAATAGTGATTATTAGGTGAGACTCAATAAGAATAAATAATAATTATTGGATAGAGATCCATTAATCCAAGAAGCTAGGGTAGTTGGATAGAGATCTAATACCCAATAAGGCATGATCCATTAGAGTTAAGTTGACATAGACCTTTATAAATAAAAGGGAACCAAATGGGTCATAGGTTAGACCTAATTGGTTGTCATCTCCTATTCTTCTCCCTCTCTCTCTTCAACTAATAGTCCTCTTAGTGGTGCAAGAGAACAACAAGAAGGGCCTGACCCTTCTTGATCATTGCTACAAGGTGAAGTGCGAAGACTATGAGGATTCACGATGTAAAATGAGGAGTATCGTCACTTTATTTGTCATGTGGATTATTGCTAAAGAAGAGGACATCTGACTTTCTTTATTCATGCATTTGGATCTATGTTTTTGAGAATATACAAACTCTTATCGGTAAACATCTTATACATATTACATGATTTTTCAATTTTACGATTTTTTACGCATTAACCATCACACGATAGCCATATATTATTCTTTGGAAACCAGGTTTGTTTTCTATTCTTCCACTGTGCATGTGATGCTCTATTAAGGTTTCCTAACACTAAGGACATGGTATGCTTGGTCGAGTCTCTCGAGAGTATATAATCGAATTTGACTCATTTTATAATGATAGTATTGACTTATCCAAACATCATAGTTAATCGAGCCCTCGAGGCCATGATGATTCAAAGGCTAAACAAGGCGAGAATCACAAGAAGTTGTGATTGGCAAGAGTTGTCTATCGTTTAGGCTTAGTATGATTGGTCGAGTCCCTCAAGGTCATACTAAGATGCCGATTGGATCTTGATCCCCACTAGAAATCCATTAGAGATTTTTAATTTATATACTAAAGGGAGTTGTATGTTTTATAAGAAAGTAATATGAATAGATTAAGATAAAAGATCAAATCTTAATTATTTTTATAAAATCTAAAATTTGTATGTTATTTATTTCTGCTACATCTTTTATTTATAAGAAACATATCACTTTCAAATCCCTTACATGGTATACTTGATATCAACCGTTTCACTAGTCCAAATTATACAAATTAGTTCCGCAACCTGAGAATCATTCTTACGATGGAGAAAATCACATACGTTCTTGACATTGTGATACATACACTCAAGGAAGGGGTTGCTAGTCATATGTGCCATGCAAGCTAATCACATGAGTGATGGCACTTGTGACTTAATATGCACTTAACTCTTTGCTCATTATTAGGCGTTTTATCACTTTATCTTGCGTGTTGCATATACTGTGATGTTCTTGGATCTATGCAATGGGAATCGGATCGTGATGAGATCACGATAATAAGACCAATTCATTTTTAAATACAGACCCTAAATTATCCTGGTCATAGGTTACTCGAGAAGGATATTGAGATAACCGGATAGACTGGTGTGCTGTATACCTGTCCATATGATGGAGATAGCTGGTCTCATAGCTACTCGTGTGGGGACACTAAGGATACAATGTAGGTGCTCATTGGAGAATGAGTTCACTGATTGATCCGCCTATGAAATGCTGGATGGTTATTGATACCTCATGTTAGACAGTGATTCCGTAGTCCCAGTAGCGTATCTGGTCCTTAGACTTGAAACACCAAGGATGTCCTGTATGAGTACTCCACTTTTTGACACCGGACTCATAGGTTTGGAAAGTTCCAGATCTAGTACAACCGGACATTAGGAGTGGCAGCCAACCTTACGATGGCTATTGAGTGTCAATAGATGATCATCCACTCTCGGTATCATGAAAGGAATATCCCATGTGTTCTTGCTCAAACAAATCTTTGGCCAAGGTTATTCGGATTGAGAGAGAAAGGGTTCTCCGAGAGAATCCAACAAGAGCAAGACTCGAGGAGAGACCGTATGGGCCTGACAGCATCATGCCCGGTACAGGGTCTCTGGGATACTGGATGGATGAGAGATTATAGATACATGGTAATTGAAGACAGATAGGTCCAAAGGATTGGATTCCCCTGTATCATCTGGGGGCCGCAGTGTAGTGGCCTGATACATCCGTAGTCGATGAGTTGGGTGAATTATTATAGAGATAATAATTCACTAAGTCAGAAGGAGTTCTGACAAGTATGACTCATGGCCAGCTCGATATTGGGCCTAGAGGGTTACACACATATGGTAGGTGTTGCGACGAGTAGAGGTTCGGATATGAGATATTTGCTGAACCCCCTATCTTATTGGATATCCATTAAGCCCCTGAATTATTGGATCCTGAGATGAGATCCAATAATTACTAATAAGAGATTATTGGGTAGAAACCCACTAATCCAAGAGGCTTGGGTGATTGGATGGAGATCCAATACCTAATAGAGCAAAAGATCCATTAGGGTTTTCAGGGGGCCTCTATAAATAGGAGGGAACCAAAGCTCTATAGGCTGAGGGTTTCTTTTGATAGCCACCTCCTGTTCTCCTCTCCCCAGAGAGAGAGAGGTGTATCGTTGCAATCCCTGTCGTATGGATACTGCTAGAGAGGAGGACGCTTGACCTCCTTCATCCTCTCCCACAGATCTGCAGGAATTCAGGGATATACGATCTCCATAGGTATCTTCTTTTACACATGCAGTTTTGCAGATTTGTTTTTGACGCATCGATCTTCTCACGATGACAGAAACTTTCTACGGGAAATCTGGGGTTTTGTTTTCTGTTCTTCCGCTACACATGTGATGTCGCTCACCTGATGGATTTCCCAATAGGGGTAAGTGAGGATAAGATCATGCACTATGTGAAGTATATAGATGACTCCACTCTTGCTTAGTATTACATGTTAGGCTCCTTGACTCCTGAGTTACAAAGGCAACATGAAAAGATAAATGCCAGATCCATTTTCCTACATCTCCGTAAATTGTTTAAGAAACAAGGAAGGACTCAATGATATGAGATATCCAAGAGTTTCTTCCGCGCTAAGATGACTGAAAGGACATCGGTTCAGAACCATATCCTTAAGATGATTAAGTGGATAGAAAAGCTTATGGGTCGAGGAATGGTCCTAGAGGATAACTTGTGTTGATCTTGTACTTCAGTCCATTTTTGATTTTTTTTTACAATTTATTATAAATCTTAATATGAATAAGCTTAAAGTGTCTCTCTCTAAGCTCCTCAAGATATTAAGGAAGGTTAAGAGCACCAACAAGAAAGAGAAGCTAGTTATCTATACTAGTGAGACTAGAAAGAAAAGAAAAGCAGAGAAGTCCCTTAAGAAAATCCCTTAAGAAGGGCAAGTGCAAGGGCAAACCGGGTAAAACAATGGTTGCTAAGAAAAACCTGGTAAAGGACAAAGGCTAGTACTTCTACTATGACGAAGACAAGCATTAGAAGAAGAACTCTAAAGAGTACCTTAACAGAAGCTTGGAGAAGCTTCAGATACATTCATAATTGATATCCATTCGTCAAAAAATGATGATAGTGCATAAGTATTTGATACTGGCAGTACATTTCATATTTGCAATTCATTATAGGTTCTATCAAGGATGAGGAGATTGACGAGAGACAAGTTGTATTGAAAAATCTAATCAGAGTATCATATGCATAGTGGAAGAATAGAAAATAAAAAATATATATTTTTCAGAAAAAAATATCTCGTCATCGTGTAAAGATTGGTGCGTAAAATCATAAAACTAAAAACCACGATTATCAAGTGAGATTTATTACCTAGGGAGATCATATAACCATAAAAAATCTAAGATCTATAGGAGAGGATGAAGGAGTTCAACTATTCTCCTCTTTCGTGGTGATTCACATGGTAGATGAGGTAATGATACTCCTCAAATCGCTGATCTTCTTCTCCACGTGCACCACAAGGTTGCATTATGATCAAGAAGGGATCGACCCTTCTTGCTATCCACACACCTCAAACTGGCGCTATCTGCCGAAGGGGAGAGGAGAGGGAGGAGTATAGGAGGGGGCAGTCAAGAGGTGACTAGCCTATGCCACTTTTTGGCCCCTTCTATTTATATAGGTTCCTAGCATTTAACCCTAATGGATCTTGCCTTATTGGATACTAGATCTCTATCCAATTACTAAACCTCTTGGGTTAGTGGATCTCTATCTAATAATCTCTATTTAGTCTTATTGGGTTTCACCCAAAAGATTCAATAATTCAGGGGCATACTGGATATCCAATCAGATAGGGGCTTCAACGGATATCTCATATTTGAACCTCTACTCGTCATAATACCTACCATATGTATATGACCCTCTAGGCCTAATATCGAGTTGGTTGTGAGTCATATCTATCATAACTCTTTTTGACTCAATGAATTATTATCTCTATAATAAATCACTTTACTCATCGACTATGGATGTGCTAAGCCACTATGCCATAGTCCCTAGATGATACAAGGGAATCTAAGCCATTGGACCTATCTGTCCTTAGTTACCATGTGTCTATAGTCCCTCATCCATCTAATATCCCAAAGATCATATATCAGGCATGGTACTATTAGGCCCATACGGAATCTACTTTGATAAGATGAAAAGTAATTATACAAGTATATCTTGATCAATACAATAGGAGGTCTATTTATACAGGTTAAGAGGGAGGATTTCCCTCAACAACTAGAGAGATTAGGGAGGATTTCCCTCAACAACTAGAGAGATTTCCTCATATAGTTGGAGGAAATCTTATCTACTATCATGCCCCCGCAAGATGGTACTCCTGTCAAGGATGCCAATCTTGGATCGATGTAATGAAAATAATTTACGGGCAAGAGGCTTCGTGAGTGGATCTGCAAGTTGATCAGCCGTATGTACATGAGAGACACGTAGTTGATTTCTGACAACTTGATCTCGCACGAAGTGAAAGTCAATGGCGATGTGTTTCATGCGTGAGTGGAACACTGGATTGGCACATAAGTAGGTAGCTCTAATATTATCATAATATATTGTAGGAGGAAGGGTAGAGTTGACGTTGAGTTCCTTAAGGAGATTTGTGACCCAATTGATTTTAGTAATAGTAGTAGCGATGGCACAGTACTCAGCTTCAGTTGTAGACCGTGCGATTGTCTTTTGCTTCTTAGAATTCCAACTGATAGGATTAGCTCCAAGGAAAACAATATACCCTGACGTAGAAGTTCTATCATCAAAGTTGTCCGCCCAATCAGCATCAACAAAGGCATGGAGATTAAGTGAGACATGTTTGCGGAAAAAGAGGCCATGATGAAGGGTCCCTTTAAGATACCGTAAAATTCGTTTGACTGCAGACCAATGCATAGTAGATGGTTGATGCATAAACTGGGACAATTTATTGACTGCAAATGAGATATCTGGACGGGTGAGAGCTAAGTACTGTAAGGAGCCAAGTACTTGTCGGTATTGAGTAGCGTCCGAAGCAGGGCTTCCATCACATAATTTGAGTGATTCATTCGTAGAGAGGGGAGTTGTAACCTCCTTTGCATCCTGCATGTTTGTTTTGGATAATAGATCTTGAATAAACTTTCTTTGTGATAGGAGGAGACCTGAAGATGTAAATGTTGCTTCAACTCCCAGAAAGTAACTTAAGGTGCCAAGATCTTTGAGGGAGAATCGATCAGCCAATTGCTTTAGGAATGTCTGAATCTCCAAGGGATCATTGCTTGTAACAATAATATCGTCCACATATACGAGAAGATATATTGTAGTGCTATTTTGTTGTCGTAAGAATAACGAGGTATCAGACTTGGAGTTGATAAAACCCATGGATGTTAAAAATGTGCCAAGTTCATTATACTAGGCTCTTGGAGCTTGACGAAGTCCATAAATAGCCTTTTGTAGCTTGCAGGCATGCCTTGGATATTGTGGATGCACAAAGCCAGGGGGTTGCTGCATGAAGACATCTTCAGTTAGAGTCCCCTGTAAAAAGGCATTGTTAACATCCAATTGACGTATATACCAGCCTTTTGAGATAGCCAAGCTCAAGATAAGCCGTATTGTTGTTGGTTTGACAACTGGGCTGAATGTCTCTGTGAAGTCAACACCAGGTCGTTGATGAAATCATTTGGCAACTAGACGTGCTTTATATCGAGCAATAGATCCATCTGGATTTCGCTCAATTCGAAAGACTCATTTACACCCGATGATGTTTTGTGTGTGAGAAGAGGGAACTAGGGTCCATGTAGAGTTATGAAGAAGAGCATCATATTCTTCACACATGGCTTTACGCTAGTGTGGAGATTTTTACGCTTGATTAATTGTAGTGGGTTCACTAGCTTCAAGAGAAGAGTTTGTGATGGCATATAGATCAAGAACTTGACGTGGTTTAATAATACCACTTTTGGAGTGTGTTATCATATGATGGCTAGGAGCTACGGAAGTGGTAGGTTAGGTTGTTGGCATAGTCGGTGGTGAGTCAGCGAGATCAAGTGGACTAGTCTGCTGGACTTCAATAGCACCTGATGATGTAGCTGAGGGTATTGTTTCATTAATAGGAGAAACTTGTGAAGAAGGGATTGAGGGGTAGGGAGGAGGTGTTGAACAGAGGAGTGTCTGAGCGTGAGGGTTATGATTGGATGGTGTTGTGGGAGATTCATGTGACGGGGAGGAGATGCTCCAGTGATGTGTGTTTGTCGAAGTAGCTTGCATGGTAGAGTACTCAGGATTTTGAAAAGGAAAAGAAGACTCCACAAAAATAACGTGACGTGATAGAAAGACTTTTTGGGATTGTGGCTCGTAGCATCGAAAAACATTATATTCAAGAGAGTATCCAATAAATGCAGGGCTTAGATCATGGTGTAAGTTTATGAGAGGCATAAGGACGTAGCCACTGGTAACATAGACAACCAAAGACTTTGAGTTTGTGAAAGTTTGGAGGCTTGTGGAATAGTTTCTCAAATGGTGACTTGTATTGTAAGACCGAGTGAGCATACGATTAATGAGATAGACAATGGTTTGAAAGGATGTTGCCCAAAAGGTGATGGCAACGAGGCTCGATGTAGAAGTGTGAGCCCGCTTCAACTATATGTTGATGTTTGCATCATGAGAACCAACTAATTGGGGAGTATGAGGAGGTGACTTGAGGTGTTGTATACCACAAGCGCAAGACAGATCGAGGGCTTGATATTCACCTCCGCCATCCGAGTAAACTGCTTTAATAGAAGACTGAAGAAATTCTCACCAACTTTCTAAAGTTGGTAAAGACAATTGAAACTTCAGATTTATGACGAGGGGATATAACCATGTGTACTTAGTGAAATAGTCAACAAAATAACATAAAAATGAAACTTGTCAAAAGAAAGAGTTGGGGCAGGACCCCAAACATCAGTATAAATAATTTCAAAAGGTTTAGAACAAGATATAGAAGATGTGCCAAAAGGTAGTCTATGACTTTTATTGCTATGACAAGCATCACAATAAGTTAAAATGTTGCTAGTAGAGGTAGGAAGTGAATAATGGGAAAGTAACTTTTGCTGAATAAGAGACGAGGGATGACCAAGACGTCGATGCCACACATCAAAAGAAACCTTATTTCTGTCTCTCAATTCTGTAAGCAAAATAATACCTCCATTGAATTTTTTCCTGACTCCTTTCTTGTCAAGGATTTGAGCACGGGGGCATCCTTAGTCCAAGGCCAGAACAAAGACAACATTTATGAGTGGCCATCCGCTTCGCAAATAACCCACCCCACTATTCAATTTTGCTTGCAGAATTGAGAGACAAAAATAAGGTTTCTTTTGATGTGGGGTGTACACAAAACATCATCAAGTGTGAATGTTGTGGTGAGTGAATTAAGCATTGTGGAACCAAGATATGAGTGATAGGAGTCCTTTACCATCACCGATGATGACATCCTCATCGCCGCCATAGTTGTTGTGGATGACAAGTTCAAGATCGGAGGTGATGTGATGTGATGCACCGAGTCTACAATCCAATTGGGTTGACTAGTCGTCAAGTAGTTGTGAGATTGGCTTGAGGCCACCGTGTTGGAGCAGAAGTCGAGGTCGAGAGCGATGACTTTCGCGAGTGTCCGATCTTATCACACAACCGATGTGATGATTCGGCGATGACCGCTGAGGTCAGGACGCAAGTGCTGATGATTATAGGTGATATCACCTTGACGATGAGGATGAAAGTGTTGATAATGTGGATGAGAGGGGTTTGGTGTGGAACTCATAGGGTCAGGAGGCAGCTTTGTCGACCGTGATTGACGTGTGCTTATTGTATTGGTTGCTCTTCCTCTTGGATTTATGACCGACTTGAGCTGTGATAGTTGGTCCGGCAGCCTATCGTCGCGCTTCAAATATGTCTCGTAGTCGGTCAACTTCTCATAAAGTTCTTCAAATGATATTGAGAGTCACGTGCTCGAATTGCGGTCGCCAATTCTTTGTATTCATCCCCTAGGCCATTAAGTGTATGAACGAGGACTTCTTCTTCACTTAGGAATGACCTATCAAAGTTAAGTCATCGATGATCACTTTGATATTTTGTAAGTAATCAGCAATAGTACTTCCCTCTTGGTTCACTTTCATCGATTGATAAGAGTCCGAGCATGCGAGTACGCGAGCGATTTGCCAATGTCGTTTGTAACTTGGACCATGCTTCTGCGCAGTTATCATACATGAAGATATTAGTGGGGCGATGGACCCAAAGAACGGAGGCTTGAATGGCTTGGAGGATGAGACGGTCTTGACGTAACCCACGCTTTATGAGTGGATTTGGTATTGGACTAGATCCTCCTGGGCATTTGAGCACCGCAGCGACAATGGAGAGAGCCGTCGATGTAACCTATAAGGTCATATCCAAATAGAAGATTAGAAAATTGGGCACGCCAAGATGCATAATTTTCGCTTTTGATAACTTGAAAGGAATGAGTGCCGCAAAGATTGATAGTGATGAGGCTTGGAGGTTAAGAATCGCTATTGTTCCTGCAGGACAATGACCGGAGTATTAGAAGTAGATGATGAAGCCATTTGATGATACGATCGTCGAAGACTCAACCGGGCAGATCGCACCGCTCGGTGGAGTTCGGCGGGAGAGAGTGTTCTCGCCGAAGAGAGCGCCGAGGCGGAGATCGCGGCGCTGTCTCTTATACCTACACCGCACGCCGCCGCAGTGGTTTGAAGAAGCGGCAGCGCCAATGGTCACTAATAGCGGTAGCGGTGGAGAGGGGGAGGAGGTCGCGATCGCGGATCTTTGGGTATCCGCCGCTTACGCCGCCCTCACCTGCTGGTGGAAGCTGCTGGGGCGGTATTGGCGAGGCTATCTGTGGCTGTCGAGGCAGAGAGTGCTCTACTTCCGAGAAAAGGGGCTAGCAGCGATAGTGGACGACGCCGCCGAGGGCTTGCTTTGCGCGGCCGGGTGGCGATCTCGCAGATGCGTGGATGACGCGGATCCACGACGGGTCTGTGGGTCGTGGTGGCGATTCACGATCGGCGGATGTGAATCCGCACGAAGGTAGGGCTGGCGGTCGGGGCCGTCCTGCTCTCTATCGGGGTGGGGACGGTGGTGCTCCGCCTGTTGGAGAATCTCGACTGGATGAACGTCGTGTACCTATCGGTGACGACGATCGGATACGGAGATCGGTCGTTCAACATGACGCACGGGCGGATCTTCGTGTCCGCTGCGATGGGCAAGGCGTTCCTCTATTTGGTGGAGGCCCGGATCAACAAGAGGCACCGGAGGAGGAGGCAGAGTAGCGAGAGGATGTCCTGCCGCAGCAGCGAGAGGAGGAGGTGGCCAGGAGTGTCGACGCCACTTTGTCATTTGGACATGCGGAAAGAAAAAACTCTTGCTTAATGCAAGTGCTCACGATACCATGATAAGATGAAAAGTAATTGTAAAAGTATATCTTGATCAATACAATAGGAGATCTATTTATACAAGTTAAGAGGGAGGATTTCTCTCAACAACTAGAGAGATTAGGGAGGATTTTCCTCAATAACTAGAGAGATTTCCTCATATAGATGGAGGAAATCTTAACAGTGGGGTGGGTTGTTTGCGAAGCAGATGGCCACTCATAAATGTTGTCTTTGTTCTGGCCTTGGACTAAGAATGCTCCTGTGCTCAAATCCTTGACAAGAAAGGAGTCGGAAAAATTCAATGGAGGTATTATTTTGCTTGCACCAATCGAGAGACGAAATAAGGTTTCTTTTGATGTGGGGTGCACACAAAACATCATCAAGTGTGAATGTTGTGGTGAGTAAATTAAGCATTATAGAACTAGTATGAGTGATAGGGAGTCCTTTACCATCACCGATGATGATATCCCCATTGCCGCCATAGTTGTTGTGGATAAGCAAGTTCTGAAGATCGGAGGTGATGTGATGTGATGCACCAGAGTCCACAATCCAATTGGATTGACTAGTCGTCGGAGTAGTTGTGAGATTGGCTTGAGGCCACTGTGTGGAAGAAGCGAGGTCGAGAGCGACAGAACTTTCGCGGAGTGTCCGATCTTATCACACAACGACAAATGATTCGCGATGGCAGATCGACGCAAGTGCCATGATTATAGGGGATATCACCTTGACGATGAGGATGAAAGTGTTGATAATGTGGATGAGAGGGGTTTGGTGTGGATCCCATAGGGTCAGGAGGCAGCTTTGTCGGACCGTGATTGACGTGCTTATTATATTGGTTGCTCTTCCTCTTGGATTTATGATCGACTTGAGCTGTGATAGTTGGTCCCGGCAAATTATCATCGCGCTTCAAATATGTCTCGTAGTCGGTCAACTTGTCATAAAGTTCTTCAAATGATATTGGAGAGTCACGTGCTCGAATTACGGCTGCCAATTCTTTGTATTCAACCCCTAGGCCATTAAGTCTATGAATGAAGACTTCTTCTTCACTGAGGGAATGACCTATCAAAGTTAAGTCGTCGATGATCACTTTGATATTTTGTAAGTAATCAGCAATAGTACTTCCCTCTTAGTTCACTTTCATCAGATTGGATAAGAGTCCGAGCATGCGAGTACGCGAGCGATTTGCCAATGTCATTTGCAACTTGGACCATACTTCTACAACAGTCATACATGAAGATCTTAGTGGGGCGACGGAGCCAGAGATTTAATGGCTTGGAGGATGAGATCTTGACGTAACCACAATTTGTGAGCTGGATTTGGTATTGGACTAGATCCTCCTGGGCTGTTGAGCATTGTAGGCGGACAATGGAGAGAGCCGTCGATGTAACCTATAAGGTCATATCCAAATAGAAGATTAGAAAATTGGGCACGCCAAGATATATAATTTCTGCTTTTGGATAACTTGGAAGGAATGAGTGCCGCATATAGTGATGAGGCTTGGAGGTTGTGAATCGCTATTGTTCCTGCAGGGGACAATGACCGAGTATTGGAAGTAGATGATGAAGCCATTTGATGATATGATGCATCGAAGACTCAACCGATGCAGATCGCACCGCTCGGTGGAGTTCAATGAGAGAGCGTTCTCGCCGGAAGAGAGCACCGAGGTGGAGATCGTGGCGCCGTCTGTTCCACACCGCACGCCGCTAAAGCGGCATCTCAATGGTCACTAGTAGAGGCGGGTGGAGAAGGGGAAGGAGGCCGCGATCCTCCGGATGTTTGGATACCGCCGCTTACGCCGCCCTCAACCTCGCTAGTGGAAGGCTGGGCGGTGTTGGCGAGGCTATTCGGGTCGCGAGGCAGAGAGTGCTCGCTTCGCCGATAAAAGGGGCTAGCAGCGATAGTGGACGACGCCGCCGAGGGCTTGCCGCGGCGGCCGGGTGGCGATCTCACAGATGCAGCGGATGCGGATCCGCACGAAGTTCTGCGGCCGCTAGGTGGCGATCTCACGATCGACGGATGCGAATCCGCACGAAGGTAGGGCTACCATATGGGGCCGCCCCGCTTCTATCGTGGTGGGTACGGTGGTGCTCACTTTGCTAGAGAATCTCGATTGGGTGAACTCTTTTGTACTGATGACGATTGATACGGAGATCGGTCTTCAACACGACGCCGGGCGGATCTTCGTGTCCACTCGATGATGGCAAGGCGTTCCTCTACTTGGTGGAGGTCCGGATCGACAAGAGGCACTATGGAGGAGGCGGAGGAGCGAGATGATGTCTTGCCGCAGTAGCGAGAAGAGGAGGCGGTCAGGAGTGTCGACGCTGTCGTTGGACAACGGAAAGAAAAAAACTCTTGCTTAATGCAAGTGCTCTGATACCATGATAAGATGAAAAGTAATTGTACAAGTATATCTTGATCAATACAATATGAGGTCTATTTATACAGGTTAAGAGGTAGGATTTCCCTCAACAACTAGAGAGATTTCCTCATATAGTTGGAGGAAATCTTATCTACTATCATACTCAAGTCTCACTCTAATTAGATTCTCCCAAAAAATTCTCTCTCTCAATTTGAATAACCTTGGCTAGGGATTTGCTTAAGTAAGAACATATATGATATTCCTCTCATAATACTGAGAGTGGATGATCCTTTATCGATACTCAATTGTCCTTGTAAGGTTAGTTGTTACTCTCGATGATCGGCTGTGCTAGATTTGAAACTTCTAAACCTATAAGTCTGGTATCAAATAGTGAAGTACTCATACAAGACATCCTTGATATCTCAAGTTTAAGAACTATACACACAATTGAGACCACATAATCATTGTTTAATAATGAGGCACTATCAACCATCTAGTATACCATGAGCGGATCAATCAGTGAACTCATTCTCTAAAGAGTACTTACACTATATCCCTAGTGTTCCCATACGAGCAGTTGTAAAACTAGCTAACTCCATCATATGGATGGATATACAACACACTAGCATATTCGGTTATCCTAGTGTCCCTCTTAAGTAACCTATGACCGAGATTATTTAGAGTCTATGTTTAAAAGTGAATCAATCTCATCATTATGATCTCATCATGATTTGATTCCCATTGCATAAATTCATTGTAATGTTCATAGATCTGTGCAATAGGAATCAAATCTTGATGAAATCACGATAATGAGACCGATTCGCTTTTAAACACAGACTTTAAATAATCCGGGTCATAGGTTACTTAAGAGGGACATCGAGATAACCGGACATATTGGTATACTGTATACTCGTCCATATGATAGAGGTAGTTAGTCTTATAACTGCTTATGTGGAGACACTAAGATTACAGTGTAGGTGCTCATTGGAAAATGAGTTCATTGATTGATCTGCTTATTAAATGCTGGTGGTTGAACTTGTTTGGTAGTAATACCACTCAGCACAAGTGGTAGTACTCCGAAAACCTAGGGATTTAAATTTTTGGTTTTATTTTTAAAGCCATTTAGGGTCTATAAATATCCCACTCATGCTTGTTTGAAAAAAGTATGAAAACTTATGATTTAAAATGTGTAAACTCTCTTGAAAGTGTTGAGTCTCTTCCTCCTTGAGTTTAGAGGTCATACTAAGGAGGTGTATGGTTTTTATGTAAAAAAGAGGTGTGAAGGTTCTCTCCTAAGCCTGTGAAAAGGAAAAAGAGTTGTAACAAGGGTAGTTGATCTTCATCCATTGAAAAGAAGATTGGTAGTGAAAGCCAGTGACCTCGAGGGAAGAGAAATCAAGAGTGGATATAGGTCACGATGATCGAACCACTATAAATCTAGTTTGCATTTCTCTTTATACTTTTTCTTGCTATTACTAACTGATTTAGTTGCTCACTACCTTTACTCATTTTTAAGTTAAACGTATTTTCGATACGTATTTTTAGACTGAAATTTTTTAATTGAAACTTTATTTCAAAGCACTAATTCACCCTCCCTCTTAGTGCCTTTACGATCCTAACAAAATCATTAGTTAATATAATGAAGTATAAATAACCACATATAGCTTGAGTTGACATAGGACAACATACATCAGTATGTATAAGTTGTAGCAACTCAGTGGCTCTCTCTCCAATTCCACTAAATGGAGAGTTGATCAATTTTCTTTGAAGGCAAGAC
Source organism: Musa beccarii (assembly GCA_024322285.1). Classification (NCBI taxonomy): domain Eukaryota; kingdom Viridiplantae; phylum Streptophyta; class Magnoliopsida; order Zingiberales; family Musaceae; genus Musa; species Musa beccarii. The sequence goes on along the minus strand of CM044396.1, from coordinate 48,505,548 downwards.
TCATAGGTTGCATATGATTCATAATCGAATGGATCTAAGTATCCAACATTTGCCTTTCCAGTGTCCGTATAAAGCAAGATTTGAAATTTTCAGACCTATATGTCCGATATCAAATAATGGAGTACTCAAATAAGGTATCCTTAGTGTCTTAAATTTAAAGACCAGATACACAACTAAGATTGCAGAATCGTTATCTAACAATGAGATATCATTAACCATCCAGCGTTCTGTAAGCAGATTATTCGGTAAACATATTATCTAATGAGAACCTACATTATATCTCTAGTGTCCCCACACAAGTAGCTATGAGACTAGTTACCTCCATCATATGAATAGGTATATAGCAGCACACTAGTCTGTTCAGCTATCTCGATGTCCCTCTCAAGTAACCTATGATCAAAAATATTTAGGGTCTTTATTTATAGACGAATTGGTCTCATTATCATGATCTCATCATGATCCAATTCTCATTGCACAGATCTAAGGACATCACAATATATATTTATCATATAATATAAAGTGAAAAAAAGTCATAATAATTATAACCAAAAAGATTATACAACATGTTATATGATGATTGGCTTGTAAAACACTTATAATAATAATAAGTTACTTAATTTTGGCATATTATGATCCTATGCTCTAAATTATATCTCCCTAGTACATGTAATTGCTGAGGACTATGGTCATTTGTTGGTACCTCCATTTTAGTAAATATAAGTTTAATTTACTATAAAATAATGGTCTTATATATTACGTGCATTCGTTATTATGTTTGAAAGTATATTTTAAATAATAAGATCATCATGAACTTAATATATGTTTGGAAGCATATTTTGAATGATAAGATCGTCATAAGGTTAATATATATTAAAAAGCATGTTTTGAATGATAAGATCACCATGAGCTAGGTATAAGCTCGATATTAACATGCACATTATATAAACATAAAAATACATGAATTATATTGAAGATAAATTACGTGTATGTACATGTGATAACATGTAGCGTGAGAGTGCATGAAACATATCATGATACGTTGTGTAGGGGTTTACATATATGTTATGATATACGATATGACAAAACATATTATGACATATTATATAGGGGTTTACGTATATGTTATGACATACGATATGACAATGCATAGGTATGATACGACGTGCTATACGTATATATGTTATGACAAGTCATGAATGAGTGTATGTATATATTATAACATGTAACATAAGAGTATATATATATATATATATATATATATATATATATATATATATATGTTATAGTATTCAGTATGAGAGTGCACATATATGTTATGATGTATGGTGTGAAAATACATGTATATATTATAATGTATGGTGTAGGAATGTAGATGTTATGACATATGGTGTGAGAGTACATATATATATTATGACATGCGATGTAAGAGTGCACGTATATAATATAATGCATGATGTAAAAGTGTATGTATATATTACAAAATATGATGTGAAAGTTCATATATGTACTGTGATTTCTATTGTAGGTATTATGAATTATTCATGCTGATGTGTATTTTGATTTAATTAAATCATAGTTTTACCTCTTTATTATGCATCTATCAAATTATGGGGTTATACGTTACCAACAAGATTGACGAGAAGAGGCATTTGCTATGAAATATTTTATGTATTACCTCTTTATTATGCATCTATCAAATTATGGGATTATACATTGCCAACAAGATGGCAAGAAGAGGCATTTGCTATGAAATATTTTATGTATTTATATATATAACATACGGTGTGAGAATATATATATAAAGATATGTAGTGTGAGAGTTCAATGATATATTATGATATTCTAATGCATGTACTATAACCTACTCATGCACAAATATCTTATGATTTATTTTAAATTAGAGATTACCTCTTTATTATGCATCTACCATGCTACGATGTTATAAGTTGCTAAAAAGGTCATAAGAAATAAATTTATCATGAAATATTTTATGCCTATGATTTTAAAATGTTGCATATATGATCCAATGCATATGCACCTAAATAAGATTATAAATACTTATACTTATATATCATATTTTGCAAATAAGAACACTGATAATTCATTCATGTGATGGGTTAAGAGGTCAACTTATTTAGGTCAACACCTAAATAATATTATAAATACTTATACTTACTAAATTATCTCTTATTATATATTATATTTTGATGTGATAGGTTGAGAGGTCGACAGACATGCATTCATGCCAAAACAGATGTGTATCTAGCACTTGTGGGCACGTTTTTAGTTTTGGATAAAAACTATGTGTGGTTTGAAATCATGTATTTATAACCTATATACATGTGCCAAATATCACTATGTACATGAAAAATCATGTCGTTTTGTTTAGTAAACTAACATGATTTAAGTTTAGCCCACTTTTATACTGTATTATTTTTAATAATATAAGTAAATAATAGAATGATATCAAATTTCAGTTATGTATGTATGCTATATGTGGAACCAGGAGGTGTTATAATCTTCCCACGGTATGATGAAGGTCTTTCGTATGCTTCCTCCTCTATTCTAGTTTGTCTCTTTTCCTACCCCGATGATTATGCCCCATTTCATAATTTAATTATGTCTGATGTTTACTTTCAAGTATAACAACATCAAATTTATCTAAATCATTTCAAAGTGGCACCACACACGTTAGATATGATATACATAGTAAATTCATCAATTTATATAATTTTTGGTGGATTTTTAGTTAGATTTCTCTTTTTTTTTTTGTTGGTATTACAATTTCAATTCTAATATCATCAATTTTGTCCAAATCATTATAATCATTCATCATAATAAGAACATATGATCTCTCTCTATTGAAACATATGAGTTGGTTAGTGTAATATTGCACATGTAAAATGTCTTAAGTTTGAGTTTACTTATGAGCATCAAGTGTGTCATTTAATGTGATAATTTTTAATTTTTTTTTATAAAATATGATCTACATCGTGATTAGAATGGCTTTTCTAATCTTTGATGATTTTATAAGTATTTTTTAAAGTCAAATTTAATACTTTTTTAGATTAATTCTTCTATCGACTATAATACAAATTATTAGTACGTGGATTTTTTTTATAACTAAACAAAGAAACCTAGGTTTCTAATTAAACACTTATTGTACTTGAAGGATTTTTCCATTCAAATTTAGTGGATTGATGGATCAAATGCAACGAAAATTATGGAAAAAGGAATGTCTGTTTCATTCTGCTTACAAAGGAAAATATATGGAGAAAGGAAAATGAGAACATGAGCAAGCCAATGGGGGAATGAAATAGACAAATGGATGTGAAAAGAGAAGAAGAAGAAGAAGAAGAAGAAGAAGAAGAAGAAGAAGAAGAAGAAGACAAATGGATGTGAAAAGAGAAGAAGAAGAAGAAGAAGAAGAAGAAGAAGAAAAAAAGAAACCGAGGGAATACAGGGAAGAAAGGCAAAAAGAAAGTTAGAAACTAAATTATTATATCTAAAACAGTAATTTGATGACGATGTCTCAGAGTTATTTATCAAAATTTAAAGATTTAAAATCTCATTTGATATATTTTTTATATCTTAAAAAATTATCAGTTAATGATGCATAAAGTCTACTTAGGTTCGAGATCACCCTACTTATTAAAATAACAAAAAATTACGAAAAATTAGAATTTGATCTATTTTAGTGAGAGAAGAACAAAAAATAAGAAAAAGTTACGAAAAAAAAGGAACACAGATTGATATTGTTCCGATTTGATATTGTTTACTCCACTAGGTTGATACACACTAAATCTACTTTATCTTAACCTCACACTTAAAACTCCACTGAATCTTAAATTCCACCAATCAGGTAATGAAATTATAAGTATCACGATCTCGGTAAAAATTTGATCACAAGTAGTTCTTCGGATTAATTGCCTAAATAATACCCTTGGTTAATAAATTATTTATATTTATTTTTTATAAATAGATAAATGATAAAGATGAGATTTATCTCGCGATGATCTATTAAGATTTTTATCAATCAAATTATTGTTTATAAATAATTTATATCTCATTATTCTGCTAAAACATAATTATCTCATATCATCCAACACATTTATAAATAATTATTTATAAATAAAAATATTTTTTATCTATCTAATTCCAGATATCTATCTTAATATTCTCACATATTTTGTTATTATTTTAGGATATGCAAATTCTTTAAAATTCTCATTTCGTATCGGCCCGTTACATCCACAGCAGGGAAAAGTTGGCCTCCGACACGCTCCCGTCGTCGTCATCATACAATATGATTTCGAATACACGTCCTTGTCGGAACGGAAAAATCCTGTCACACGGGGCGGGGCTTGACCAAACCACACGTGCCCAGAAGTGCCAGTTCTCCTGTGTTACACGGAATACAAAACAGCTTTTTCATCTTACGTGTCAAAACATAAATTTTGAACTTACGATGCACTTTCAAGATGAGACCGATCGAAAGGCTGAATTGTGACTGAATCCCTCAGCTGCTCTCTCCCCGTTCAACGGTACTGTCTTCTTGGACTTGCTATTACAAAGCCAACAAAAGAGCAATCGTCTCTCGTACTCCATAGTTCGTCACCCTTCGGTATACCTGCACTGGTGCTATAAAGTGGCATTTTATAACCCTCACTCATTTCATCTCCTAACGAGGCGGGTTGGGAGGCGGGTACGTGGAAACGGGTTGGTGAAGTGTTTTTGATACACATGTATGGATGCTCTCAGCAGAGGTGGGAGTGGGGAGGCACAGAGAAGGGGGCGGTGCTGCTATGAAGTCGACCTTGGATCCTCGTCGAGTCTCTAGTTTCTTTGCCATGTGGTTGATTTGAGATCAGATTGGTGGTTTCTTCTTCGGAAATGGTGGGGGATTTGAGCTATTTTGTGGGGTAAGGCGTTAGGGTTCTTCCGATGGATCTCGAATACGGCCGGAACTGCCGTGGAGGAATGTTGACGATGAAGTGGGGAGTCGTGATCCCTTGGGTTCTAAAGCTGTTGTTGGTGTTCCGCCCTCTGTCTAGGGTTCTCGCGAACCTGGAAGGTATGATTTTTCTCTCATGTTTGGATTTTGATGCTTATTAGCTGAGGCGTATGATTTTCTCGTTGCAAGCGCTCCAATGGAATCATATCTCATATTGGTGATGGGAGCGAGATAGTTTTAGCTTGTTTTGGTATGAATTAGGTGCATATACATCTTGTCCTTTTCTTCCTTCATATTGGTAATGTGAACTATTGGATACTAGATTTTTTCATGCTTCATCCTTCATTCAAGCAATGTGACGTGGAATTGGCTCGAGGTTTTCCTACTTTGGCTTGATCGAGTGATAGTAGTTTCCTGACCCAGTCAAGTTTGTTGTGCGTTTACCTTTAGGATGCAGAAGACTGCAGATTCAACGAATATGGCTTCATGAAAAGGCATCTCTGTCCATGCGTGTGGTGTCACATGTATCTGTCGCTTGCTATTCTAGATCTTTGCTTAACTGTCACTTCCTACTAGGATTTCAGACTCATTGAACCTCATAGATAAGATGTGCTGTCATCATAGTTTTGCTTTATAATGTCAATTTGTGAGATTGATCTGGTTCTGCTGATAAACATGTTAATTAAGCTGCTAGTCATCTTTTAAAGGTAATACATTAATTGAAAAAAGGTAAACGTAAAGTAGGCTTTTCTTTGTTAACCCATTTAATAAGATTAATAACGAATGTGCATCAAATAATATTATAAATAAAATATCTAAATTTATTACCTGTAGTAAAGGACTCGATCAACTTCCTCCTTTCCTAACTAAATCAGAATGAGCAGAAAGTCTCCAGCACGAGTTATCTGCTTGTTCATTGTTAAAGATTGTTCAGTTCTAGTTTTCCAATGCTTGATCTCTTTTACTAGCCTTCCCTATATGGTTTTATATGCTTTCATACTAGTTCCTAATGTTTTGTGTTCTTCTTCAACAGGTGATGCATTACATAGTTTAAGGACAAACCTCAATGATCCAAACAATGTTTTGCAGAGTTGGGATCCAACTCTTGTCAATCCATGTACATGGTTTCATGTTACATGTAACAATGAAAATAGTGTTATCAGAGTGTAAGTAAACAATTGCTCAACATATAGCACCGTGGAACAATCGTTATCCTCGTCTGTAGCATGATGCTTGTGTGAACTTCTTTCAGTGATCTTGGAAATGCAGCATTATCTGGTCAACTGGTTCCTCAACTTGGTCAACTAAAAAATCTGCAGTACCTGTAAGTTTTAGATGTTTGTTCAAATCTCTCATTATTTTTTCTTCTAAACGATCAATGTAGCAGCTTTACATGGTAATATACCATAAATAGTACTACTTGTTGACTACATTGATCATTTGAAATTCTCAATGGAGACACAGAAAATCTTTAGGTACAATTTTTCAGATGCTCAAAGAAAAGGAACTTGGCGGTCGCTCTGTAACTTGAACTCCAATGTTTATACTCAGTTTGAAGATTCCTTCCATGGAATATTGGCAATTATATTTAACTATCCTAGAGTGTAGGTCATCAATCTCTATTTTTCATTAACCTAGTCAAATCAAAGTGATATTTTGTGTCTGGCAGGGTTTGAATGCTGATCTGTATAGAAATTCCACCTTTCAATGGACTGATGTGATGTTAATACTATAATACTGATCAATATGCCTCCTGGTATTGATGGGAAATAAAACAGAAGAGAGAGAGAGAGCGAGAGAGAGAGAGAGAGAGAGAGAGAGAGAGAGAGAGAGAGAGAATCTTCTTTTGCTACAGGATGGAGATGGACCAATTGGGAAGCCCTTAGCCAAAATTCCTCTTCTCTTCTTGCCCCTTTTCTTCATCTCCTCCTCCTCCTCTTCCAAAAACTCCATTTTGCTGGTGGACTCTCAGATAACAGGTTATTTGGATGGTCCGAGCAGTTCTAGAAAAATTGATGTATTGTATGATGTCCTACATTCCACCTAGTTGATCAACAAGAACTTTTACATGGTCATTTTTTTTTGACATACCTAATGTTTCTAAAGTCAATTCATAATGGTTATGCTAGGAGATGCATTAGTCATGTGCAGATTGTAGAAGTTAGCATGAATTGAACCTTCAATACCATCAATAAGTAGTTAATCATTGTTTGAGCCATAACTATCCTTCTTGTTTGAATAGGAGCTTATCTTTTGTGCTGAACAAAATTATGATATGATGGTAGGACTTAGTTTATTACATGGTTTTATGATTAAGCTAATCCTCATCTAGATATGTTCTTTCTAATCCCAAAATCGCCAAGTTTCTTTTTCGGTTGAGATTAGTTGTTTTAGCAGCTAGATCAACTAATTGTGAATCACTCCAAAGTATCAGCGGCTTTTCAGTATGGGATGTTTGATTCAGCGATCTAACCTTTAAGAATCAGACAAAATCCAAGAGTCATAACATAAGAAGTTTTGTGTCTATCTAAGATTTTTATTACATGATCTTCACCATCAAATGATTGGTTGGATGACAACTGAAGCATTTGTTTTCAAATTTGAAGAACTGGATATGAGTTTGAACTTGTAGGAGTGAATGATGCAGTGACAAATGATAATGATCGCCAATGCTTGATCCTGCATTAAATAAAGATTAGAAACAATTTTATTTTTTTCTTTCAGTAATGCATAAAACAAGAGCTTTTCAGGCATATTCTAAGTCTTATGCAAACTCCATTACTAATTGCTTATTAAAAATTTTAAGTTCTTTACAGTTTTATATTATAGTGATATTTTGATTTCTCTATTTATTCTGTTAGTAATGCATAAAGCAGGAATTTCTCATATTGGTTCTGTATCATATAAGCCATGCTAAATTTCTTGTCTAAATTACTAGGTGGTCAATGTTTATCTTAATATTGATTTAATAGAAGGTCAAATTTGATACTTATCGTTCCAAAAATCATCCAACCTTTGAGAATTTGACATTTATATGAAAACAATGAGTTCCCTTGACCCTTGAATTTGCTTCAACAAAATTCTTTCCATTCTTTTCGTAGATATGGGTAGAGTTGGTAATGGGTTGGCCTGTTTTATGTTTATACCTTTTCTAAATTTATGTCTTATAACTGTCACTGGATCGCTTCGTTAGAGGATAAGATGATAGAAAATTGTTTAAGATGGTATAGGCATGTGTTTAGGAGATCTCCAGATGTGGTAGTCAAAAGCGGTGAAATGATTAATGTTAGTGGTATGAGAAAAAGGTAGAGGAAGACCTAAAAAAACTTAATAGAAACTATAAATAAAGATATAAGTACTATAAACTTAACTAAACATATGACTTTTTATAGATCTCAATGGTGGTAAAAGATTCATGTAGTCGACCCTAAATAGTTGGGACTTATGACTTTGTTGTTTACATGTTGTAATTGTCACTGGATATGACTAATGAAATCCATAGATAGATGCCAATCTAATTCATTATTGGTTCTAATTAAAAACAGAATGAGGGAAGATTTGGTCCCAATTTGAAAGTGACAACAGAAAATGGACATGGATATTGATTGAAGCTGGATTCATAGAGACCACATATATTGTATAAATATCTGTCATCTTCATAGAACAATGAAGTGGAAATCTCGTTTTGGAGAAAATAATGATTATGCAGGATGGTTGACGATTGAAGTTTTGAAGTTGGCCCAAATAAATTTGGAAGAACTTGCTTTTTTATTGATGGCTATTTACTCGGGTGCTAATTTCATCTGTATAGTCTATAAATTTTTACCAGTTTAATGCATTTAACCAAAATTGAATATCTTCAAGAGTTTCCTTAATATGGTTTACTGTTATGACCAGAGTTTAATGTGGTATTCAAGGATTTAAGCTCTGTTTGTTTGTTCCATGCCTGTAGCTGCTTGAATGCAGTCGCTTGGAACAAAAAAGCAAAAATGTTAGATAAGTTGAGCAACAAGGGGAAACAGACATATGTAGCTTTCTTCTGTCATCCTTATCATTGACAGAAAACCATTGGCTGCTCTTATTTCGTTATGGGGAATGATGGACAGTTCTTTGTCACCTTTTAGAGGCAATTGAGATAAGAAGCATACTTTTGAAACTTGATGTCTGAACTTTAAAAGTATTAGTCATCTCAAACCTTAATTCATAAAACTCCAAATGCAATCTCAATTGCTTTAAAAGCCATCAACTGGATCTTTTCCGGGGCAAAATCTTTACCAATCCAATAACTGAATCACAAACTGCTGTTACATGCATTGTTGACACAAATGCATTGTTAACTCTGGGTTCATTACCACATCTGGACACAGATTGATAATAGTGATACTGGAACCTATATTTTTCTTGATTTATTGTCAGAAAAGCTTAAAATCAGTATGAAATGGACCAGCAGGGCAAGCTTAAAATCTGTATGAAATGGACAAGCGGGGCACATGGCATAAAGAATTTCTCTTTCAAGCTTCACATTGTTTTGCAACTTTGTTTTCATATTGTAATAGGTCAACATTGCTTCAGGTGGTACCTTTATAATATTCTGATGGTAAAAACTAATATAATATGTTGAGCACTGGTCTCAGTTAGAACCTTAGATTACCTCTTTTAGGAATTTCTGGCTTCTTGTTTTTGATCAGAAACATTCATGACAGGGAAATCTACAGTAATAACATTAGTGGGACAATACCTGTTGAACTTGGGAATCTGACAAACCTTGTGAGCTTAGATCTGTACTTGAACAATTTCACTGGTGTAATACCTGAAACACTGGGGAACCTCGTGCAGCTCCGCTTCCTGTATGAACTCATCCTTTGTCTCATTTATTTGGCATGTCCTTTTATTATCTACTTATTCTTTGACAAATGTTGCTTTGCATGACCAAATTATAGAAAATTAGAAATCACTTTGGGTGTTTTTGTTTGCTTAATTATCGACGAGGACAAATAAAACAAAGATCACCTGCCTATGGCAAATGTTACTAGTTTCTGCATATGTTTTCGTAGGTGATACCTTGATATATTAGAAGTTGGGCTTACTATTCCTAGCTGATTTCTGTTGACAAATGCACTACCAGGTGCTTAGATGTAGTCTTTTGTTACTGCATCTTGTATTATGAGAAACTTCTAACATAAAAATTTCACTATTTGTTTTTAGTAGCTCATATTTTGCTGAAAGCATTACCTTCTTTACTACCACATTTTGCCTGTTTCTGCTAAGCAACATGCTATTTAATATTACGTGTCTCTTATTTGATGGGGTTTATTCTGTTACCTCTTTGGCATTTGTTTCTTGAGACAGATTTTCATCTTTTCTTTGTCACAGTCTCTTTCCATTTGGTTATTGAGCTTAATTTGCAAAGATAGATTTTCCTTGATGTCAATTGGTAAGTATTTATTATGAACCTGGTGCCGGCTTTGGCACATAGATGCTAGGTTGTCAGTCGATCAAAAAATTGTGGTCAACTATTTCATGGTGCCTTGTGATACTGAAAATGTGTTTCTTGATTGATCTATAGTTAAGGACAGTCTTGAATGATGATCAACTTTTTCAAAAGGTGACATTAAACTTTGTTACTTTGGAGGTTTACACCACTTTTGAGTCCACTACACATACTTTTTTCATATCATTGTATTCACCAAGCAATTCTGATGAGTGATTGCTAAAAAAGGCGGCTTAGTGCATGAGCTTCCTGCTGGGTGTAGGTTTTGAGGAGAATGAATGTATATAATTTCACCCATGCAAGAAAAGAGACTTTTCCATGAGTTTAACCTTTGGCACCTAGGTCACAAAATGGGTAACCTCACCATTGTGTCAAATCTCCTAACCAAGCAATCATTTTCAATTAATAAATAATAATAGAATCTTCATCAAGCAATATTTTATCATGTTGCATTTGTTGTGCTTTATGATCTTCCCGTTCCTTATTCCGTCTTCTTCTTCCTCTTCCTTCTTCCTCATCCTTTGTCTTTCTTCCTTCCCTGGCAGATTGGTACTGTTTTACGGTATGCCGTGTCTGTGTGCTGGAATGGACCTAACTTGTATCTGTCTGGCCATGGGGTACCCACAATAAGATTCCTTGTTTATAAATATATACAACATCACATATGTCAAGGTTCAATATTTGCTTAAAAGCAATATTTATGGTCATGATTCATCATGATAATAAGTAGGAACGAGCACCCTTAATCTATTTATTATCAACATATAGTTTTTAGTATCATGGCTTGTCAAGGTTATAGTGAAAACAGGAACAAAGAATAAATGAACTAAAATCATTGAATCAAAATCACTAACCATTAATGTAATTAGAAAACAATTCTCAGGTGAACAAAAATTTTAGAAATATATATGAAGGATCCCTTAAGTATCCTAAAAGTATTGTTACTTCGAATATGGATTTAAATATGACTCTGTACTGCATGTACTAATCGATTTTTCTAGTCGGACTCACTGATACACCTCTTTGTTAATTTGGGTAATATTGGGTGGCAAGTGCCTCATAATTATTGATATATGGTATTGGCTTTTGTCATGATAGACTTGGTTCTATCAGTGTCCAATTATCATAGTCATGATCTAGTCGATTTCGTGGTGCTTGGACAAATATCTCTCCAACAAAGTGGTATTAAATTCCGTGATGTGGTTCAGCCGTTTGTGGTGTTAGACACTGCTGTTTATCCCCTTGGCATTACAGTCGGGCTATACTTTGTTTCTGTGGAGTATGCTACCCATGATGCAAATGTTTAGGCCACTAGCAAAGTGCTTAATTCCAAGGTAACCAGCTGGTTCACAGTTAATGTACGGAATTCTTGGTTTATTTGTGGGAGGTGTGGTCACCAATTTGAAATAGACTCTCACATGAGGGTGAGTGTGAGAGTGTTTAGTCAAATATTGTTGAGAAAATAATCAATGGCTAAACAGATGGGACTGGCTGAAAACTAAATAGCTTAGTTTTTTGTATTACAAATGGTATCTAGTTCCCATATTCATGCATTGTAACATATGTATACTTCCAAGAAGTATGATTTAGCAGTGGTTAGTTTTTGAATAATCACATAGCAAACAGGCATTATATCATCATTTTCTTGGTTAATTATTTGCTTGAATTGCTCAAGCTATAAACACCATGTGCTTTACATAGATGGCATGTGTATTTAATGGTTAGAAGGTGGGAGACAGAATATAGCATATTTGATTTACTTATTGCTATAAGACTTACAGTACAGTTTAGATTAAGAAAGAACTTGAAGTATTTGAAGGATGCTCATTGATGCTTCCCAGTTATATAGTTTCAAATTTTTTAGTATTATCTGGAAAAAGATACAGGAGGGTGAAATAAAAAAATATAAATACAAGGGTTAGTCTAGGATGCTCAACTAAATGTGTTTGCCCAGCAGTATATCTTGTGGATGACCTCATCTTTACATATCTCGACCTTGATTAGTTGTCCCATGTGAAATAACTTAAAACAAGTATCATCTGACCTCTGATTGAACTTAACTTGTCATATCACGAAGCATAAAAATAATGTTATAAATAATTCAGCAAAATAAAATTGTAACAATTAACAAAGCAATTAAATTGGTTCTGTACTTTGTTCACAACCGGATGCTGTCTCCTGTGTCACTATTTTTATTATGTTTACACCTAATGACATGATATACATGTGTGAATAAATATCTGGGTTGCCTTTGGGGTTGATGCTTAGTTGTTGCTTGCCTTTGAGATGCAAGGCAAAGCATCAAGGAACCATCAGTGTCCCTCAAAATTGCATCAAATAGGATATAGAACGATGAATACTTTCTCTACATGACCTGCGTAAAGATGAAGTTGTGGCAAATTCGTGGTAAATGAAAGAATCAGAAAGTCAAATGAAGCAAACAATCTCCCTCATTGAAGAGAAAGGTGGAAATCAACATGGACTTTAGAAACTTTCTTTTGTAGTTGTTTTTGTTTCATTGTATTTCTGCAGCATATGAAGATGTAGTAGTTGATTAATTTTCTTTAATCCTGCCTGTGTCATATATCATTCATTTTATTCTGGATATAGATATTGTTGACTGTACCAAATTTTAAGTTTATTCTTATTCCGGCAAAAACATTATTGAACAAGTACACTATGGCCTCTCACAATCTACTGTTTCTGGGAATTTCTGTGGAAGGATAGTCGACTTAATAATAATAGCTTGTCAGGTCAAATTCCTCAATCTTTGACAAGCATCAACTCACTCCAAGTTCTGTAAGTTGCTCTGATGCATATAAAGTTTTGCTTGTGTCATTTTCTTTGGGGATCAATCTTTCATAATGTGAACTAAAATGAATATGCAGGGATCTATCGAACAACAATTTATCAGGAGAAGTTCCATCAACTGGGTCTTTTTCCCTATTCACTCCCATCAGGTGTTTTGCTAGTTTACATTGTAGACATTCTGAAAGCTTTAATGAGATGATGCTAGTACTCATCATATGTACAAACTTGCAGTTTTGCTAACAATCCTCTGTTATGTGGATCGGGTACCACAAAGCCTTGTCCAGGCTCTCCTCCATTTTCTCCACCACCTCCATTTAATCCTCCTGCACCAATAACTTCACAAGGTGAAAATTAAGGAATAGATTCTTATGCCAGAACAATGGCCTGATTTTGTTCTTGTATTTAGTTAAGAAATTTAATGGAACACTTACCTATTTATATGCTTCTTTGTGAATGATGCAATAAATAGTTTGCATTTCTTCGGAGAATTATGGTTCTCTGCTGGGCTCAAAAGAGTTACTATTGCAACTCTATAATAACAAGAGATGAAAGTGCTAACTATTCTGGTCAATTACCTTGATGTTGAATGTTTCCCTGCCATGGAGATCTGTTGAGAACAATATCACTAATTAAGCAACAGCTATTGAGTCTCTTTTAGTCATCTCACGTTTCTGTGATCATCATTTATGAGTAATCTTAAGTGACGTGTTTGTTCAAATGTTGTATCTACAAGTCTCCTTTGAACTTGTTCAGAAACTATTGCTAATTGTTCACAAGTGTAATATCTCTTATTTTCTCATGTAGCAAACCTTCACACCTATCTCATCATCCTTGTCTTAGCAACACTAACATTTTATATATGGTTTTTGCTTAATCACTCAACATTGTGACCATATACTTACCTTCTAGTTGATTTCATTTTGGCTCTTCGCCTTCTGTGTATTTGAGATGGCTATTACCTAAAAGTGAAAGCTGCTTGTGATTATGCTAGGTTAAACTCTATACTCTAAGGTAGATCTTTCCACCTCCCAACAAGCCATTCAGTTTTACAAGATGATGCCCTCTCTCGCCTAAATGCCTCAGCTAGTACCCATTTTATATGATTAATATTATATTTTTGTTCATTGGTAGCAAAATTTTATCATCTTAGGTTTCAAGTACAGACTGGACCATTATGTACTGATTGATGTTTACCAGTCTAACTGAGGACGACCGGTACTAGACTATAAAGATTGGTCATTGTTGATATTTATTTTTTTTATTTTTCTGGTGATATCAGGTGGTACAGATTAGAGTAAAAGAGATTTTAGCATGTTCTATTGACCTCAAGACTAATGAAAATGGATTAAGTGATTTTCCGGAAGTATTCTTTGAGTTGCATGATATTTACTTAAGACAAGCTATTAGCAATAGAAAAACTAAAATATCAAACCACTGGAACTAATGCATGCTAGCTGTCACTTCAGCAGGAAATGGTGTCTCCAGCACAGGAGCAATTGCTGGAGGAGTTGCAGCTGGTGCTGCTTTGCTGTTTGCAGCACCTGCAATTGGATTTGCATGGTGGCGTCGCCGTAAACCACAAGAACATTTCTTTGATGTACCTGGTTAGTTTAGTTGTTGCATTGTAGATAATAGTGTGAATTGCGATTCATATGTTTCACTTTGTGTTATGCAGCGGAGGAAGACCCAGAAGTTAATCTTGGCCAGCTTAAGAGGTTTTCTTTGCGTGAATTGCAAGTTGCTACCGACAGCTTTAGCAACAAAAATATTCTTGGTAGAGGTGGGTTTGGGAAGGTCTACAAGGGACGGCTTGCAGATGGTTCATTAGTAGCAGTAAAAAGATTGAAAGAAGAGCGGACACCAGGAGGAGAGCTTCAATTTCAGACAGAAGTTGAGATGATTAGCATGGCAGTACATCGGAACCTGCTTCGTCTTCGTGGGTTTTGCATGACACCAACAGAACGGTTGCTTGTCTACCCATACATGGTTAATGGAAGTGTTGCATCTTGCTTGAGAGGTACCTTTTCCTCCTTGCTCCATTGAGGCAATTTGCCACTTCCAGCAGTCTAAAAGAAGTGTTTTTCTTTCCCTTTTTCGTGTGTGGGAAATGTTGACTATATCCTTCATGAATTCAAATATTAGTCTGTATGATGTGTACCAACTGGTATCTTCTGGTCCGGCCAACAACCGATGTTGGAACATATGGTCTGGTATTGGTCAATTATTTCTTTGGGCAATACCGGATGGTTTGGTAGATTAACAAAACCGATGTTGAACCGATATTTAACTTCTTGATATCCTTATCTTTCCGTTTTAGTAACTTGCTGAGGAGAAGATTAGTGCTTAACTATCGTATTTCTGCTCATTCTTAAAATTGTCAAATTTTGTGCAGAGAGACCTCCATCTCAACCTCCACTTGACTGGCTAACTCGAAGGCGAATTGCACTGGGAGCTGCAAGGGGCTTGTCATACTTGCATGATCACTGTGATCCAAAGATTATTCATCGTGATGTCAAAGCAGCTAATATTTTGTTAGATGAAGAATTTGAGGCTGTAGTGGGGGATTTTGGTCTGGCCAAACTCATGGACTACAAGGATACACATGTTACAACTGCTGTCCGTGGAACAATTGGACACATTGCTCCTGAATACTTGTCCACTGGAAAATCTTCGGAAAAAACTGATGTCTTTGGATATGGAATCATGCTTTTGGAGCTCATTACTGGCCAAAGGGCTTTTGATCTTGCTAGGCTTGCAAATGATGATGATGTCATGTTGCTTGACTGGGTAAGATTTTCTCATTCTAGATCATGGTTTGCATATCCTTTTTATTTATTTGATTGCAACATTATCGTCTTTGGACCAAAGCCTTCAAAAGCTTTGTTATGTCTCTGGTGGTTTAGTCTGATAGCACTAAATGGTTAAACAAATAGTGGTGACTTTCTTAATTGGTATTATTGAAACAACATGTAGCAAATATCTTCCATGTTTCTTATTGACCAGCTCCTTGACACATGGGACATTCACATGCTTTGTTTCCTCTTACAGATCTTTATAACAGCACTAGGGTAGCCCCATGCAGTTTAACATTAATGCATCTGTATGTCAACTTCCTCGTGTTGACACCGGATGTCCTTCAATTTCACAAGAATGGCATTCATTGAATTTGACATCAGACAAGTTTATCTTGATAACGCCTGTATGTCTCTCACTTTAAATGACAAATTCTTTCACTGAAACTCTCGTCGACAGCACTTGATGCTCGTGAATATTGGAGCTCTTTCATTAGGGTTCAAGTTGACTGCTGAGTATTAATATCTCAAAAAAATT
This sequence comes from Musa beccarii, assembly GCA_024322285.1. Lineage (NCBI taxonomy): Eukaryota > Viridiplantae > Streptophyta > Magnoliopsida > Zingiberales > Musaceae > Musa > Musa beccarii. The sequence goes on along the minus strand of CM044396.1, from coordinate 48,488,962 downwards.
TTGTGCTGCTTTAGGTGAAAGGACTTCTGAAGGAGAAAAGGCTAGAGCTGCTGGTGGACCCTGATCTTCAGAATAACTACATAGAGGTGGAGGTGGAGTCACTTATCCAGGTTGCCTTGCTCTGCACACAAGGTTCCCCCGTGGATCGTCCCAAAATGTCAGAAGTCGTGAGAATGCTCGAAGGCGATGGTCTTGCTGAGAGATGGGAGGAGTGGCAGAAAGTGGAGGTGGTTCGCCAAGAGTTTGAAATGGCCCCTCACCGCAACTCCGAATGGATAATTGATTCTACCGACAATCTTCATGCGGTCGAATTATCAGGTCCAAGGTGATAAATATGACAAAAGTAGAAGAAAATTTGCTGTCTATTCCTGGGCCTCGCATATTCTAGATGCCCATTCTACGTCCAATCCAACTTCAGCTGTATATCTATGGATTTGCTTTCTCGTGTTTGCTTTGTTTGCTTTCCCACTTCTCTTCAGCCACATTGGTACTGGCTCACCGTATATGCTGCATCAATCTTTTTTCCTGTATGAATCCAAGTACTGCAACAAACTGTGAACTAGTGTAGTTTCTACTTTTCTGTGTTTAGCCCACTTAAGTTTCAGATTTCTAGCAAGCTTTGTAGATATGCATCAAGAAGACCTGCTGCATGCTTAGCTGGGAAATCCCTGCAGCATCCTTCTGTGACAACTCATACGGTCGTTTATTTTCCAGGCTACATTAAACATTTTCATATTGTGAAAGCTAAAATGACTTGCCTTTCAAAACTTCCAGCTTAGTTTTCTGAAATTGCCAGCTTCTGCTCATGATTTGTTCAGTAATGTAGATGATATTCTGAAAGAGAGCAGCGACACGGCTGGAGTTTTCCTGTCCAAAAATCTCAGTAGGAGATGATGATTCACTTCCAACTTTTAGAAGTAGCTATGGAATAAACTAGATAAATCGATTTTTATGGATGAATCATGTGGGATAAATGTTCATCATTAGGTGTTGTCACACTAGATCCCTCTAGTCTTATAAACTAATCAAATCAACTCAAACATCCTATGAATAATAGGATATTAATCGGCCCCGCCGCCTAATATAATGCTCGGTCGATTTGACACCACGATATAATCGAAATAATGAACTTTGGAGGCCTAACTCAAATATGATGCGAGAGTGAGTAAATTGGGGTGTATTCATAATCCAGCTAAGCTAATGTAAAGTAATTAGCGTTACAATTTAAAGCCTGAAACCTCCTTTGGGAGATGTTAGAGCTAGTCTCTGGAAATTTAGCAAATGGTAATTTTGACAACCCAACAAAGATAATAAAGCAGAAAAGAATAAAAGAGATAGGGACACCAAATTTACGTGGTTCGATCAATTGACCTACGTTCACGAACGAAGGAGAAGCAAAATTCCTATTATAAAAGGGATAATTACAAATACCTTAGGAAAAATATTCTTAGGCCATAAAGTACCTAAAACTACTAAACAAGAAAAACCCAAAATATTTGACTTAATATGGATTTAATAAAAAATTAAATCCAAAGCGGCTTTTCTTGTGGTGCTTGTGGTGCTTCTAGCTTCAAAGTTTAGGCCATTATTTATAGCATCAATAGGAGGTAGCAGACTAGAAAATAGAGATGTGGGATTATGGGACTTGCCAAACCAACAAATCTCCACCTTGGCATGTCCCAACATTGACAATTTAGCAGAACTTGCTCCACCTTCTTCACAAAAGCCCCAACGGGTAATCACTAATAATGAATACCAACCAAGTCCAAGCACTGCTTGAACTTGTAAACTGGAAGAGGCTTCGTAAGCATCGTAATCAACCACTTAGCGGAATCATCACAAGAAATTGCATCTGAGTAGGTAGTAGGCTCAGCAACTTCACATGTTTCTTCTGCAATAGACAAAGCATATGCAACTAAATTTGCATATCTTTGTGGTGGTCGAATATTTCTCCATGGTCTATCCTTGGCTATAGAATATTGCTCTTCCTCTGGAACATCTTTGTCAGTAGACTCAGGACCATCTACTGGCATTCGCTGAGTAGAAGAGTTTGACTGAAAAGAATCAGAAATACCAATCTAAAGATCCACCTGCTTCTGCATATTATCATTTATACAACTAGTAGATTCCTCTTTGGAAGATAACATAGACAATTCATCAAAAGTAACATCTCTACTAATTATAAATTTTAGGGATTTGGGATCAGGACACCATAATATGTATCCTTTCACCCCAGAAGCATACCCAAGGAAAATGTACTTTTTAGCTCGAGGCTTTAATTTTCCTCCATTTACATGCATGCATGTATGCTGGACACCCAAAGATTTTCAAATCAGAGTAATCAGCAGGAGTATCTAACCAAACTTCCTCTGGAGTTTTAAAATTAAGTACTGCAGAAGGAGCGCGGTTGACAACGTAAGAGGCCATGTTAATCGCCTCTACCCAAAAATCCTTTGTCAACCCTGCATTTGAGATCATACACCTTGCTCTTTCTAAGAGTGTTCTGTTCATACGTTTAGCCACAATATTTTGCTGAGATGTCATCCTAACAGTGCGATGCCGAATAATTCCTTCATTTTTGTAAAATTCATCAAAGTCATATTCATAAAATTCTATGCCATTATCTGTTCGAAGCCGCTTAATCTGTTTACCTGTTTGCTTCTCAATCAAAGTCTTCCATTGTTTAAAGGTTAGAAAAATATCATTTTTATGTTTCAGAAAATAAATCCAAACTTTCCTGGAATAATCGTCAATGAAAGTCAACATATACCTGACACCACCCTTAGACTGAACATGAGCTGGACCCCAAAGTTCTGAATGAATATAGTCAAGAGTACCTTTCATTTTGTGAACTGTCGGAGAATTAAAACGGACTCTTTTCTGCTTTCCAAAAAAGCAGTGTTCACAAAAATCTAGTGGCCCAGTACTCTGTCTGCAAAGAAGACCTTTTTTGCTCAATATGCTCAAACCTTTTTCGCTCATATGATCCAAAAGCATATGCCATAATTTGGTGATGTCAGAATTGGACAATGATGATGACGAGACTGCAACTGAGCTTGTGACAGTAGTTTTATGCAAAATATATAAGCTACCAGACCTACAAGCTTTCATAACAATAAAGGCATTTCTAGAAACTTTCATAACTCCACATTCAGCTGCGTATTTACACCCAAGAGCTTCTAGGGTGCCTAAAGAGATGAGATTCTTTTTAAAATCAGGAACATGTCTAATATTAGTGAGCGTCCTCACAATACCATCATGCATTTTAATTCGGATTGTGCCTTTACCAGCAACATCACATGCGGCATTATTGTTCATCAAAATAATTCCATCATTACAAGATTCATATGTGGAAAACAAATCCCTATTGGGACACATATGATAAGAACAACTCGAATCTAAAATCCATTCAATTTTAGACCTTGTCCTATGATCAGTAGCAAAGAAAATATTTATAAAATTCTCATCAGCTGCAACACTAGCTTCAATGGGACTCGATGAGTTTTCTTAATAATTTTTCCCTTTTGCTTTAATTTATTTTTCAATTTAAAGCAATCAGCCTTAATGTGTCCCATTTTATGACAATATCTACACTCTAAATTTCTATGTCTGGATTTAGATCTAGATTTAGATCTACTACTGTCAAATTCCCTTTTATCAGTTCTACCCCTGATAACCAGATGCTCAGCCTGATTCCCACTACTTTCCCCAGTGATATCCCTGTCTATCTGCTTCTTAGATTTTAATACAGATTTAGTTTCCTAATACGAAATTGTTTCTTTTCCATAAATCATAGTATCACGGAAATACTTAAAGGATTGGGAGAGAGAACACAAAAGTAACAGGGCCTTATCCTCATCATCAATTTTCGCATCTATATTCTCTAAATCCATAACTAAGGAATCAAATTTATCAAGATGTGAGAGTATAGATGTACCTTCAGTCATTCGAAGCATATATAAACTCTGCTTTAGGTAGAGACGGTTCTCCACTGTCCTCTTCATATACAAGGCTTTAAGCTTGTCCCACATGCTCTCAGCTGTAGTCTCCATAGCTACCTCCCGTAAAACCTCGTCAGAGAGATTTAGAATAATGCTAGATCAGGCCTTCTTATCCATACCTGCAAAATCTTCCTCTAACATACCATCTGGAATTTTCTCAGTTCCCTATAGTACCAAATCAACTCCGTCTTGAACTAGAATGGCCTCCATCTTGAGCTGCCACATGCCGAAGTTGACATTTCTGTCGAATTTCTCGATAACGATCTTTGTTATTGTCATTATTGCCAAAAGATCCCAAAACCAGACTCTAATACCAGTTTGTTAGAGCTAGTCCCAGGAAATTTACCAAAGGGTAATTTTGACAATCCAATAAAGACAATAAAGTAGAAAAGAATAAAAGAGATAGGGACACCGAATTTACGTGGTTCGGTCAATTGACCTACATCCACGAACGAAGGAGGAGCAAAACTCTTACTATAAAAGAGACAATTATAAATGACTTAGGAAAAATATTCTTAGGCCATAAAGCACCTGAAACTACTAAACAAGAAAAGCCCAAAATATTTGACTTAATATGGATTTAATAAAAAAATAAATCCAAAGTGACTTTTCTTGTGATGCCTATAGTGCTTCTAGCTTTAAAGTTTAGGCTCTTATTTATAGCATCAATAGGAGGTAGCAGACTAGAAAATAGAGATGTGGGAGATGTGGGACTATGGGACTTGCCAAACCAACGAGAGATACAGGAAGGTACGGAAGGTACTGTACATCCTCTTCGAGATCTAACTTTTTCAGACGGAGGAATGAATTATCCTCCTGCACTCTGTGATATTGTACAGTAGTAGAGTATAAATCACACAAGCAGAGTTGGAGAGCATCTTGAAGTCAAAATTTTGAATTTTAACCCAATAAATTGCCAGATTTTATTATATTTAAATCAGCCTATTATGAGAATTTCAATCTTAATCATCGTTATGTTGAACTATGACGATATAAGTGGCTCGATTAAATGAATTTTTTCGACCCTGATTGTGATGCATATGTATTAGCTTTTAACTTAATTTACATGATATGTAAATATTATGTTTGTTTAAGGAAAGATCGTGACTAAATCTAGATAATATAATGGACCGTGATTAATATCTTTAACCACCTCTTATATTTGATTAATATAATTGACAAGTCTGGATTATAGCCCATGATGAAATAGTATCTTGGGATGCTAGAATCAAAGCTCTTCGTGCTTATAATTTTATTTATCATTTTATTTCTTAGATATATGCTTGTATTTCTTCCCCCAAATATATTAATTAATGGTGAGCTCTTGCAATTTTTTAAAGGGATGAGAGGTATGAGTGACTCATTATCCCGTTATCTTTATGTTCTGGTTGCTCAATTGCTTTCTATTGTGAGGGTAGACTTACTTCTTTCCATTTGAGACATAAATACAAACTCACTCATTTGATGTGTGCTAATGGCATATTTCTTTATTTACCTTGTAGGACCATTTCTAATCTTTGATGATTCTGAATGTATTACTAATCAAAAGATCAATCTTAGGAAATCTTAAGGATTTTTATTTTTTATTTTTTTGTTCTTTCTTTCCTATGACGCTAGTGGATCTACCAAAGTTGCCATTTGTGACTTCTTTAACTTTAAAGAGGATAAGTTTCCTTTCGAGTATCCTGGTACCATGATTTTTTTTGAGACGTCGACGTGCTTCTGCTTGTGATGATGGTATTCATTTGATTCAGCAAAAGTTTAGTTCTTGAAATTTCAATTTCTTATCTCAAGTGGGTCGTATCGCTTTGATTAAGTCATTTAGTTTTTTGTTCTCTGAATCGCCTCCTTGTTGTCTCGATGCCGAAGATTGTGCTTGAATAATACCAATAGGATTGCTAGAGACTTTCTTCGGCAGAAAGGTCATAACTCTAAAAGCTTGCATCTCTTTGCTCAGGATATCGTTGCTGCTCCTAAGACCGTGAGTGAACTTGGCATTCAGAATCTTCTACTTGCTTGTAGTGCCTACTCTCCAATCGAGAAGAATCATTAATTATCTTTTCGGTCGAGATGCGATTTGATAGGGTTGTCAATGCCAAATATGATACAGTCTCCCCTTTCTACCCCATAAATGTCAACTGCTCTTGGTGTCTTTTCCGACATGTGATGAGCAATTTGAAATTTGTTTTCTCTCGCGCTGTTGGCGATGACCTTTCTATTGATATTTTGGATGACAGTTGGGATTTTGATATTCCACAATCCTTAAAGCCGACTTTTGTTTGTTAATATGGCTCAGATACATGAATTTTTCAAGGTGTTCCTTTTCATTTCTCACAAACAATGGGATGTGTTCCTTTTCCTTTTCATTTCCCAATGACAACAAATGGATCTCGATTTCTGACTCCTAAGGGACAACAAGAATGACTGCCTATTATTGTGTTTTGGCCTCTTCGTATGTCTCTGATATGAACAACCTAAATTACGGTCTAATCTTCGGAAACTATCGATCCTGTCGGGTACTGTTTTTTTTTTTTTTTTTTTATAATCTACTTCATTGTCGACTGCCTTATCTCTTCTTATATTGCCCACTTTGGGCATCGCCGCCGTTCATCATTATTTCCTTTGTGAAACACAAGCTGCTGAGATTGAAAATGGTTTCTTTGGATGCTCTTTCACCCATGCTGTCTTTTCTTTGCTACGTTGCAACCTGAAAATTTCTTTTAAATTCTATGATCATTGGCATAGAAGCGATTGGCTTCATTTGGGCAAACATGCCGGTTTGACACTTCCCGTCTGTTATAGCTTGTGCCTTTTGGTTGGTTTGGAAGGCCCATTGTGAAGCCTCGTTCGATGGTGAAAGGGTCACTCCTTATTCTATCTGCTGCTGATGTCCATATCCAGATTTCAGCTGAGTGCCTCTCACCTTGAGAGACTGTGCTTTTAGCTGAATTCTGATGGATCTTTTTTTCGGTAGATTCTAGCTTAGACAGCGTCGGTTTTTTTTAATTAGGAACGATGCAGCAGGGTATTGTGTTGCTGTAGGTGGTAGATTTTTTATGGACAAGGAGGGCCTATACAACGAATCAATGGCGATTCAAGAGGACTTGTTGGTTGCTAGACACGAGGAAATCGAGTCTGACCCACCTTGGCATTTGTTCAATCTTTTAAGGAATATAAAATATATAAAATGCTTTCAAGATTCTTCTTATCCATTGCTTCACGAGATTTGAGATTCTTGATATGTTTAGAGAAGGAAATAAATGTCCAGACTAATTGGCTCGACATACTTGGCCTATTAGCTAGATTTTTATTTTTTTTTATTCTTATTTTTTCTGGAAAGGCTATTAGCTAGATTTTTTTTTTTTGACCTTTTGCCTTTTAGCATTGCTCCACGAGATTTAAGATTCTTGGTATGTTTAGAGAAGAAAATAAATATCCAAATTAATTGGCTCGACATACTTGGCTAATGAAGATTTTTATTTTTTTTATTCTTTTTTTTCATGGAAAGGTTACTAGTCAGATCTTTTTTTTTTTTTTTTTTGACCTTTTGAGTGTTGATCTTTTTAGCACCGGATGTAATAGATCTATTTCAATAATATAGGTCTTTCTTTTTTTTTAAAAAAAAATCTTTAACTTGGACTTGCTATTTTAGCCCATGTGATTTACGTGTACGACATGCATACTCAATAAATTTGAGGAAGATTTAGAGATCAAAAGTGATCCGATGAATGGAACTTTTGGCTTAGTATCTCTTATATGTTTTTTAATCTATCCTCTATTATTCATTTCTATTACCTTTGGATCTATTTCTTGGTAATAGACTAGTTTGATTGATACTTAAAACATTGTTGGCTTACATTTATCTTCTCGTTAATTATTTAACTTTTTTAGGATCATATTTTGTACTAAGGTTAACAAACAAGTGACAAATAGTTATAAACTTTCAAAATATCTATTGCAGAGGAGGGTTATAATTGGTTGAGCACATATGGAGCTTTCAGTAATATTTAACTTCAAGTTGAAGTTATGAACTTTTTAAATATCTATTGAAGAGGAGGGTTGCAACTGCTTGAGCACATATGGAGCTTTCAGTAATCTTTAGTTTCGAGTTATGAACTTTCTAAATATCTATTGCAAAGGAGGGTTGCAATTCCTCGAGCACATATGGAGCTTTCAGTAACCTTTAGCTTCGAGTTTTGAACTTTCTGAATATCTATTGTAGAGGAGGGTTACAATTGCTTGAGCACATATGGAGCTTTCAGTAACCTTTAGCTTCGAGTTCTGAACTTTCTAAATATCTATTGCAGGGGAAGGTTGCAATTGCTTGAGCACATATGGAGCTTTCAGTAATCTTTAGCTTCGAGTTCTGAACTTTCTAAATATCTATTATAGAGGAGGGTTGCAATTGCTTGAGCACATATGAAGCTTTTAGTAACTTTTAGTTTCGAGTTCTGAACTTTCTAAATATCTATTGCAGAGGAGGGTTGCAATTGCTTGAGCACATATGGAGCTTTTAGTAATCTTTAGCTTCGATTTTAAACTTTCTAAATATCTATTATAGAGGAGGGTTGCAATTGCTTGAGCACATATGGAGCTTTCAGTAACCTTTAGCTTCGAGTTCTAAACTTTCTAAATATCTATTGTAGGGGAGGGTTGTAATTGCTTGAGCACATATGGAACTTTTAGTAACCTTTAGTTTCGAGTTTTGAACTTTCTAAATATCTATTGTAGAGGAGGGTTGCAATTGCTTGAGCACATATGGAGCTTTCAGTAACCTTTAGCTTCGAGTTATGAACTTTCTAAATATCTATTGTAGAGGAGGGTTGCAATTGCTTGAGCACATATGGAGCTTTTAGTAACCTTTAGTTTCAAGTTTTGAACTTTTTAAATATCTATTGTAGAGGAGGGTTGCAATTGCTTGAGCACATATGGAGCTTTCAGTAATCTTTAGCTTTGAGTTCTGAACTTTCTAAATATCTATTACATCGGAGGGTTATAATTGCTTGAGCACACATATGGAGCTTTCAGTAACTTTTAGCTTCAAATTCTGAACTTTCTAAATATCTATTACAAAGGAGGGTTACAATTGCTTGAGCACATATGGAGCTTTCAGCAACTTTTAGCTTCGAATTCTGAACTTTCTAAATATCTATTATAAAGGAGGGTTACAATTGCTTGAGCACATATGGAGCTTTCGGCAACTTTTAGCTTCAAAAACTCTTGGGATCCTCTACACAAGCATATCATTCTTCTAAAGTCAAAGTCTTATTATACAGTTGCAACATAAACTTCAAAAAAGTGAGAGAAGCAAACTTTGGGTCATCATTAGTCAACTAATAAATGAATGTGTCAGTCAAAGATAGCAAAGCAGGAAAGTGATAGCAAAGCAGGAAAGTGATTCCTTGGAAATGACATTTAATGCAAAAGCTACGTCAAGCTTAATGGCGATCAGGATGATGGGATAAAAAGAGACAACAAACAAGGAAGAACTTTTATATATGAACAAATACTAATAGGCCGTAACACATAGCGGAATTAAACGGAAATCACAATCAAATAGAACACCAAGATTTACGTGAAAAATCCCTTCAACATGAAGGGTAAAAACCATGGGGCAAATCAGAGAAAATCTACTATAGAAATAATAAATGTATAATTCTCGAATCTCTTGCCCAAAACCCAAGCAACAATCACAAGAGAATATCTGGGATACAAGGATCACGTCACTGTGCATAATATCCAAAACCTCCTCAAGCAATCACAGTAAAAATTCACTGTAGATCTGATCTAACCTGAGATGAGAAACTGTTTGGATGAATGAGAACAATTTCTGCGTTTTCCTTGTCTTCTTCCCTTTCTTTTTCTTTTATTTTTCTATCCTTTTCTCCTCTCTTTGAATCTTTTTTGCTGCTGCAAAGTTTCTGCCCTTTGTTGTAGTTTTCTCCTTAATTTTTGCAGCCACCATTATGCTAGTTATAGGTGCCCTACAAGCCAATCACATGAGTGATTGCACCTGTAACACGCTGCGTCAATCTCTTTGCTTATGATTATTGGCATTATCTCACATTATCTAGATGTATATTGTGATGTCCCTGGATTTGTGCAATGGGAATCGGATTGTGATGAGATCACGATAATGAGACCGATTCACCTTTAAACACAGACCCTAAATTATCCTGGTCATAGGTTACTCGAGAAGGACATCGAGATAACCGGATAGACTGGTGTGCTGTATATCCGTTCATATGATGGAGGTAGCTGGTCTCATAGCTAATCGTGTGGAGACACTAAAGGTAGGTGTTCATTGGAGAATGAGTTCACTGATTGATCTGCCTACAGAATGCTGGATGGTTATTGATACCTCATGTCAGACAGCGATTCCGTAGTCCCAGTAGTGTATCTGGTCCTTAGACTTGAAACACCAAGGATGTCCTGTATGAGTACTCCACTCTTTGATACCGGACTTATTGGTTTGGAAAGCTCCATATCTAGTACAGCCGGTCATTGGGAGTGGTAGTCAACCTTACGAGGGTTATTGAGTGTCAATAGAGGATCATCAGCTCTCGGTATCATGAGAGAAATATCCCATCTGTTCTTGCTCGAACAAATCCTTGGCCAAGGTTATTCGGATTGAGAGAGAAAGAGTTCTCCGGGAGAATCCGACAAGAGCAAGACTCGAGGAGAGACTGTATTGGCCTAACAACACCATGCCCGATATAGCGTCTTTGGGATATTAGATGGATGAGGGATTATAGATACATGATAACTGAGGACAGATAGGTCCAAAGGATTGAATTCCCCTGTATCGTCTGGGGGCTGCGGCGTAGTGGCCTGGTACATCCGCAGTTGATGAGTTGGGTAAATTATTATAGAGATAATAATTCACTATGTCAGAAGGAGTTCTGACAAGTATAACTTACGACCAGCTCGATATTGGGCCTAGAGGGTCACACACATATGGTAGGTGTTGCGACGAGTAGAGGTTCGGATATGAGATATCCGCTGAACCCCCTATCTTATTGGATATCCATTAAGCCCCTGAATTATTAGATCCTGAGATGAGATCCAATAATTGCTAATAAGAGATTATTGGGTAGAAACCCACTAATCTAAGAGGCTTGGGTAATTGGATGGAGATCCAATACCCAATAGGGCAAAAAGATCCATTAGAGTTTTCAAGGGGCCTCTGTAAATAGGAAGGGACCAGAGTCCTATAGGCTGAGGGTTTTTGGTAGCCACCTCCTATTCGCCTCCCCCTAGAGAGAGAGGTGCATCGTCGCAATCCCTATTGTGTGGATACCGCTAGAGAGGAGGACGTTTGACCTCCTTCATAATCTCCCACAGATCTATAGGAATTCAGGGATATACGATCTCCCTAGGTATCTTCTTTACATGTGCAGTTTTACGGATTTATTTTTGACGCACTGATCTTCGCACGACGATGGAAACTTTCTACGGGAAATCTGAGGTGTTTTTTTTTCTGTTCTTCCGCTGCGCATGTGATGTCGCTCCCTCTTGCGTGGATTTCCCAACACATTAGCCCCTATTTAAACTAGAGTTTAGGTTAAGATAGGGTTTAGGAGGAAAAGATGGGCTATGGGCTGCTAAAACCCATATGGGTTGAATTTGGGCTGTCAGCCTAACAACCTCCCCCTTCAGCCCATAAGGGAGGCTGTCCCTTTTGCTCCTCAATATAAATCCATACCGACCAACTATCGACATATCTCCTGTCTCTCTTTTGGTAAGGTCTTTGTCAACATGTCTGCTCCATTATCATCTATATGAATTTTCTGAAGTTGCAACTGCTTCTCTTCAAGTACATTTCGAATCTAGTGGTATCTGACATTTATATGCTGACTTGGAATGAAAAGTTGGTTTCTTACATAAATGGATGGCACTCTAGCTGTCACAATATACTACATAGTTTTCCTGTTTCAACCCCAATTTTTGTAAGAATTCTTTCATCTATAACATTTCTTTGTAAACCTCTATAACAGCAATATATTCTGCCTCTGTGGTGGAGAGAGCAATACACCTTTGCAATCTGAATTGCCATGACACAGCTCCCCCTTGAAAAGTAAGTACAAAACCCGATGTGGATTTCTTTGTATCAATATCTCTAGCCATATCTGCATCTGTGTAATTCGTTAGCACAAGTGGTCCACCTCCAAAGCTTAAACAAACTTTAGAGCTTCCTCTGAGATATCTCAAGATCTACTTTACTATTGCTCAGTGCTCTTTACCTGGATTTGCAAGAAATCTGCTAGTAACACCTATTGTATATGCGATGTCCGGCCTCGTACATACCATTGTATACATTAAACTTTCAACTGCTGAAGCATAAGGAAGCTTTTGCATTTTCTCTTTCTCCTTATCACTTGATAGACTCTATTCTGAGCACAACTTGAAGTAACCTGAAAGAGGAGAACTAACTGGCTTTGTATTACTCATACTGAACCTTTCTAATACCTTCTCGATATACTTTTCCTGTGACAATCAAATCTTCTTGTTTTTCCTGTCATGAAAAATCTGCATACCCAGTATTTACTTTGCTAGCCCCTTGTCCTTCATTGCAAAGGACTCACTCAGTTCATTCTTCAACCTGTCAATTGTATACATATCTTTTCCAAGGATAAGCATATCATCAACATAAAGTAAGAGAATAATAAAATCTTCACCAAATCGTTTGATGTACACACAATGATATGAAACCGTTCTTTTATATCCATTTTCAATCATAAATGAATCAAACTTTCTATACCACTGTCTTATAGCTTACTTCAATCCATACAAACTCTTTCTTAACTTTCAGACAAAATTTTCTTTACCTTTGACTTTGAAACCTTTTGGTTGCTCCATATAAATTTTCTCCTCCAAATCACCATGAAGGAAAGCTGTCTTCATATCTAACTGCTCCACCTCCAAGTCCTGGCTAGCAACAATACCTAGAGCAACACGAATAGGAGATATTTTAACAGGAGAAAAAATCTCTTCAAAGTCAATACCTTTCTTTTGACCAAAGCCTTTCACAACCAATCTGGCTTTGTACTTTGGTTGAGAACAATATTCTTGAGTCTTCAATCTGAAAACCCACTTGTTCTTCAAGGCCTTCATTCCCTGCGGAAGTTGCACCAAATCATATGTATGATTCTTCTGTAGAGCATCTATCTCTTCCTGCATAGCAACTAGCCACATTTTTTTCTGCTCACTTTCAACTGCTTCTAGAATCATATGTATGATTCTTCTGTAGGGTAACTCTCTAGTTCACATACATTAGTATGCATCACATACTCATCTGTAGAGTATCTTCTGGAAGGCTGACGTTGTCTAGAAGATCTTCTCAACTGAGGTTCTACGGGAAGCTGCTCCTCAACTTCTTCTTGCTCAACATGTCCTGCAGGTAGATTAACATTTGGTTCTACACCATCTTCCTGCATATCTCCCCCATCACCCTGATATACTAGAGGAATAACTGGGTCATAATCTGCTAATCCTTCTGCATAAGTCTTGGTTGGTGCCTCCTTCTTCAAATCCTCAAGGGTTTGATCCTCAAAGAAGACCACATCTATGCTTCTAAACACCTTCTGCTTTTCTGGATCCCAAAGCCTGTAACCAAATTGATTATATGAGTAGCCAAGAAAAATATATTCTTTTGTCTTATCATCCAAATTGGACATTTTATTGTCTGGAACATGTGCAAATGCACGATAACAAAACACTCTTAAATGCCTATAGAAAACATCTTTCCCTGACCATACATACTCTGCAACCTTAGCATCTAGGGCTATACAGGGAGATAAGTTGATCACATCAACTGCAGTCCTCAAAGCGTCATCCCAAAACCTTTTGGGTAGCTTTGCTTGTGAAAGCATACATATGATCTTTTCCATGATGGAGTTGTTCATCCTCTCTGTAATTGCATTATGCTGAGGTGTACCAGGAACTGTCATCTCATGTTGAATTCCATGTGACCTACAATAATCATCAAACAATCCTGTATACTCACCATAATTATATGATCTTATGCATTTCAATTATCTTTCTATCTCCTTTTCAACTCTGGCATAAAACTCTTTAAAGATACCAATAACTTGATCTTTAGTCTTCAAAGCATAAGCTCAAACTTTCCTGAAAAAGTCATCTGTAAAAGTAACAAAATAAAGTGCACCATTGATGTCAGGAACATTAGTAGAACCACTAGGAGTTTTTATCCTCAAAGGACCACATACATCTGTATAAACACGGTCTAAGGTATGCATTTTTCTAGATAAAGCAGGACTAGCAAATAAAACTCTATGTTGTTTACCAACTAAACAATCAATACAAGGGTTCAGACGTGTACCTCTGAGGTTAGGCAATACCTCTCTCTTGGAAAGAGCTTGCAGTCCCTTTTCGCTTATGTGTCCCAATCGCCTATTCCATAACTTCATGCTGAAGTCTTTCTCTATAGCATTCAGTTGTCACCATAAGCTTTGGCCTACAACCTGTACAAAGTATGACATTTCTTTCCACTAGCTATAACAAGAGAACATTTACTGAGTTTCCATTGCCCTCTGTAAAACCTGCTATCATAGTCTTCATCATCTAGTCTTCCAACTGAGATTAAATTCAGCCTCAAGTCAACCATATGCCTCACATCCTTAAGCACTAACTTGCATCCAATGTTGGTCTTTATGTGGATGTCACCCATGCCAATGATGTCTACTGTGTCATTGTTGCCCATCTTGACAACACCAAATTTTCCAGACCTGTAGGTAGCAAAGAACTCTCTTCGTGGTGTAGTATGATAGGAAGCTCCTGTGTCAATTATCCACTCGAGATCCTGACACACACAAGAAAAAATATCATCAGAAGGGGACAAAATCAAATAATCACCAACCTGCACTGTAGTTGTGATATTCTCTTTTGACTCTGTAGACTCCACTTCTTTTCCCTTTTTCTTACTCTTCTTAGGTTGCTTACATTGATTCTTATAATCTCCTTTCTCACTACAGTTATAACAAACAACATCTTTCCTTGATCATAACTTGTTTCTACCTATGTGTGAATTGCTTCTATTTTTAGACCTTGACCTTTCTCTATTCTCTGAGATAAGTGTCTATGAATTAATCTGAGATACTGCTGAGTTCTTTCTTCTCAACTCCTCATTCAACAAACTACTTGTTACTTGACTCATGGTAACAATACCATCTGGCGCAAAATTACTGAGAGAAACCACCAGTATCTCCCAACTTTCTAGCAATGAACTGAGAAGTAATAATGCCTGCAACTCATCATCAAGAGATATTTTCATAAAAGATAACTGGTTAGTAATACTCTACATTTCGTTCAAATGCTCAGTAATAGAAGCACCCTCTTTATATTTCAGGTTCACAAGTTTTCTGATAAAAAAGCTTTGTTGCTAGTTGTTTTTCTTTCATAGAGACCTTCCAACTTTTTCCAAAGAGAATATGTAGAACTTTCAGTAGAAATATGGTGAAAGATACTATCATCGAGCCACTATTGAATAAACCCAATCGTTTTTCGATCTAATCTCTTCCACTCATCATTTGTCATCGTTTTTCACTATCATTTGTCATAGTCCATACAAATCTTTGCAATATAAGAGATCTTCCATTCTTAGTTTCTATATCATCTAATTATTTCCGTTCAAACTAATCATGCGAGAAACACTACCAGCCTCCATATTCAAACATAAAAATTAAATCACCAAAACCTTGCTCTGATACCAGTTGATGGGATAAAAAAAGGCAACAAACAAGGAAGAACTTTTGTATATAAACAAATACTAACAGGCCATAACACACAACGAAATTAAACGGAAATCACAATCAAATAGAACACCAAGATTTACGTGGAAAACCCCTTCAACGTGAAGGGTAAAAATCATGGGGCAAATCAGAGAAAATCTACTATAGAAATAATGGATGTACAATTCTTGAATCTCTTGCCCAAAACTCAAGCAACAATCACAAGAGAATAACTGGGATACAAGATCACGTCACTGTGCACAATATCCAAAACCTCTCTAAGCAATCACAGTAAAAATTCACTGTAGATCTTATCTAACCTGAGATGAGAAACTGTTTGGATGAATGAGAATAATTTATGCGTTTTTCTTATCTTCTTCTCTTTCTTTTTCTCTTGTTTTTCTGCCCTTTTCTCCTCTCTTTGAATCCTCTTTGCTGCTGTGAAGTTTTTACCTTTTGCTGTAGTTTTCTCCTTAATTTTCACAGCCACCATTAGCCTTTATTTAAACTAAAATTTAGGTTAAGATAAGATTTAGGAGGAAAAGATGGACTATGGATTGATAAAGCCCATATGGCTGAATTTGGACTGTCAGCCTAAAGGATGTACAAAGCTTTGTATGGCAGTCTGCTGTAATACCCTGAAGAAAAATTTCCGAAGAATCAATCTCATATCACATTATTCTTTCTCAAGAAGGTTTCCTTGGACCTACACTTTCCTAAACTCCGAGCACTATTTTCAAGAGAACTTGAAGAGTTCTTTCTAAAGTTTCAGATGATCAGAGGCTATCCACCAAGTTTTGGAGAGTTGCCATGGAAACCTGATGTTATTTATGTGTTTCTGGTTTTTTGTTCACTTTGAGCTTCAAAAGATGATTTCTGATTTCCCATTGCACATTAGAAGGTCGGCTTCTGCAAAATGGGTATCATCCCAAAGGAGACAACCAAGGGACTGTGCTGTGGAGAACAACTGACCTGTGATAAAAACTTGTATAAGCTACTTGCCTATAGGTTTAAACAGGAACTCTTTCTGCTTATTGCTAAAATTTTTCCAAGGATTTAAAAGTCCTGAATTGCTCCATGCTTCAGCGTTCAAAGTTGCAGTCGATAAGCGTCATTGTTGCTCAATTAATCATCTATCAAGTAGTGAGATGAGCTGAACTCTTCTAGAAATCACACAAGTCAGCAAGCTAGGAACACAATCAAATTCTTTCTACATCTCTAATGATTTGTGCAGATAAACCTATCAAATCTGCACCTGTTCCCTTGGTATACAAATTCAGCCTTTGTCTTCCATGAGAGACACCTGTCGATGGTTTTTAGCTTGAATGTATTAGAAGTTTCTTGATTTTGAGTTTCTTATTTATGATCAAACTTGGATGTTTGATCAGCGTGCAGAAAGAATGGCAAATTGGCATGCTAAAAGTCAACTTTGGGGTTGCCCAAAAAGGAAAACCTTGTTGACTTGAACTCTGAGGGAGGGACAGTGTGGGCAACCCATACAACATGCAATACGAAGACAACTCTTCCATGACAAACATATTATAAGTAGACAGGCTCTGACATTTCCCTGTAGGTATAGATTGTTAAGACCTAAGAAAAAGCATGGCTTTCTGCACTAAAATGGGTTCGAGGACAGTGGAAGAGGTGTGGGGTTTGACTGCGTCATGCAATTCACTGGTTTGGGGGGCTCAGAAATGGACAAAAGCAAGCAAAATTGGTGGAATGTTGTAGCTGTAATCGAACAAGAATTGTTGGCAGTGAAGTGTGCCAGCTCTGCTCAGTGTAATATAGTTTCTGAGAATGTTAGCTGTATGTGCAGATCCTGATGCAATTGTATCAAAAAATGCTGCTAAAAGTTCCATCAACCAGTGCTTGTTATACTGTACGTGTATGTGCATGTGCAACTTGAATTCAAGCATTCTGGTTCCTCGGGCAGGACAGTTAACGGTTTAAAGGGATTACATACATGCGGGGAGATGCTTTGAAGTGTACCAAGTTAATGATTAATAGTGCCATCTACACTAGTTGTGGAACACAGAAATGATCCAAACAATTCTAACTTTTATATGTGATGTGTGTTCTTCGATGAACTAATCTGAGTGGGCGCCGCTTCAGTTGCCACTGATAGATATAACTCATGCAAATCCAGCATCCAGTGAAAGTTGCAAGAACGATAGTGCCATCCATCAATGTGCTATATAAAGTGATTTAGCAGAAGAATGTCTTTGAACCCATCAAGTACAACCAAGAATTCAATTCAAGGTTGCAATCATGCAAGGCATATCACTATTGAAGGAAAAATAATAATAAACAAGAAAGAGCTTTTGTACATGAATAAATACTAACAGATCGTAATACACAGCAAGATTAAATGAAAATCATAATCAAATAGAATACTAAAATTTACGTGAAAAATTCTTGAAGGGTAAAAATGACGGGATAAACTAGAGAAAATCTACTATAGAAATAATGAATGTACAATTCTCAGAGTCTCTTGCCCAAAACCCAAGCAACAATCATAAGAGAATAACTGGGATATAAGGATCACGTCACTGTACATAATATCCAAAACCTCCCCAAGCAATCACAGTAAAAATTCATTATAGATCTGATCTAACTTGAGATGAGAAAACTATTTGGATGAATGAGAACAGTCTCTGTGTATTCCTTATCTTCTTTCCTTTCTTTTTCTCTTGTTTTTCTATCATTTTCTCCTCTTTTTGAATCCCCTTTGCTTCTTTGCAAAGTTTATGCCCTTTTGCTGTGATTTTTTTTTTCTAATTTTCGCAGCTACTATTAGTCTCATAATTAGTGTTAAGGTTTAGGTTAAAAGAGGAGCGGGCTATGGGCTACTAAAGCCCATATGGGCTGAATTGGGTCATCTACCCAACAACCTCCCTCTTCAGCCCATAAGGGAGGTCGTCCCTTTTGCTCCTTAGTGTAAAGCCATATCGACCAACTGTCAGCACATCTCCTACCTCTTTTTCGATAAGGTTTTTGTCAACATGTCTGCTCCATTATCATCTGTATGAATTTTCTGAAGTTGCAATTACTTCTCTTCAAGTACATTTCGAATCCAGTGGTATCTGACATCTATATGCTTTGACTTGGAATGAAAAGTTAGGTTTTTACACAAATGGATAGCACTCTGGTTATCACAATGCACCACATAGTTTTCCTGTTTTAGCCCCAATTCTTATAAGAATTCTTTCATCCATAACATTTCTTTGGAAACCTCTATAGCAGTAATATATTCTGCCTCTATGGTGGAGAGAGCAATATACCTTTACAATCTAGATTGCCATGACATAGCTCCCCCTGCAAAAGTAAATACAAAATCTGATGTGAATTTCCTCATATCAATATCTCTAGCTAAATCTGCATCTGTATAACCCATTAGCACAAGTGGTCCACCTCCAAAGCTTAAATAAACCGTAGAGCTTCCTCTGAGATATCTCAAGATCCACTTCACTACTGCCTAGAGCTCTTTGTCTGGATTTACAAAAAACCTGCTAGTAACACCCACTGCATATGCGATGTTCGGTCTCGTACATACATTGCATACATTAAACTTCCAACTGCTAAAGCATAAGGAACCTTTTGCATTTTCTCTTTCTCCTCATCACTTGACAAGCTCTGCTCCGAGCACAACTTGAAGTGACCTGAAAGAGGAGAACCAACTGGCTTTGCATTGCTCATACTGAACCTTTCTAATACCTTCTCGATGTATTTCTCCTGTGATAACCAAATCTTCCTATTTTTCTTATCGCGAGAAATTTGTATGCCCAGTATTTGCTTTGCTGGCCCCATATCCTTCACTACAAAGGACTCACTCAATTCCTTCTTCAACTTGTCAATTATACACATCTTTTCCAATGATAAGCATATCATCAATATAAAGTAAGAGAATAATAAAATCCTTACCAAACCGTTTGATGTACACACAATGATCTAAAGTTATTCTTTTGTATCCATTTTCAGCCATAAATAAATCAAACTTTTTGTACTACTGTCTTGGAGCTTGTATACAAACTCTTTCTTAACTTGTAGACAAAATTTTCTTTACTAATGACTTTGAAACCTTCTGGTTGCTCCATAAAAATTTTCTCCTCCAAATCACCATGAAGGAAAGCTGTCTTCACATCTAACTACTCCACCTCCAAGTTCTAGCTAGCAGCAATACCTAGAGTAACATGAATAGAAGACATTTTAACAACAAGAGAAAAAATCTCTTCAAAGTCAATACCTTTCTTTTGACCAAAGCCTTTTACAACCAATCTAGCTTTATACTTTGATTGAGAACAATATTCTTGAGTTTTCAACTTGAAAACCCACTTGTTTTTTAAGGCCTTTATTCCCTGTGGTAGTTGCACCAAATCATATGTGTGGTTCTTCTGTAGAGCATCCATCTTTTCTTGCATAGAAACTAGCCACTTCTTTTTTTGCTCACTTTGAACTGCTTCCTAGTAACTCTCTGGTTCATCTACATCAGTAAGCATCACATACTCATCTACAAAGTATCTTCTGGAAGGCTGACGTTGTCTAGAAGATCTTCTCAACTGAGGTTATGCGGGAAGCTGCTCCTCAACTTCTTCTTGCTCAACATGTCCTATAGGTAGATTAACATCTGGTTCTACACCATCTTCCTGCACATCTCCCCTATCATCCTAATATACTGGAGGAATAACTGAGTCATAATTTGCTAATCCTTCTGCAAAAGTCTTGGCTGGTGCCTCCTTCAAATCCTCAAGGGTTTGATCCTCAAAGATGACCACATCTCTGATCTAAATACCTTTTGCTTTTTTGGATCTCAAAGCCTGTAACCAAATTGATCATGTGAGTAGCCAAGAAAAATACATTCTTTTGTCTTATTATTCAGCTTGGACCTCTTATTGTCTAGAATATATGCAAATGCATGACAACCAAACATTCTCAAATGCCTATAGGAAACATCTTTCCCTCACCATACATGCTCTGCAATATCAACATCTAGGGCTGTACAGGGAGATAAGTTGATCACATCAACTGCAGTCCTCGAAGCCTCATCCCAAAACTTTTTGAGTAGCTTTGCTTGTAAAAGCATATATCTGATCTTTTCTATAATGGTGCGGTTCATCCTTTCTGCAATTGCATTATGCTAAGGTATACCCGGAATTGTCATCTCATATTGGATATCATGTGATCTGCAATAATCATCAAACAATCTTGTATACTCACCACCATTATATGATCTTATGCATTTTAGTGGTCTTTCTGTCTCCCTTTCAACTCTGGCATGAAACTCTTTGAAGACACCAATAATCTGATCCTTGGTCTTCAAAGTATAGGCCCAAACTTTTCTAGAAAAGTCATCTATAAAAATAACAAAATAAATGCACCACTAATGAACATTAATAGAATCACTAGGAGTTTTTGTCTTCAAAGGACTATATACATTTGTATAACACACTGTCCAAGGCATGCATTTTTCTAGACAAAGCAGAACTAGCAAATGAAACTCTATGTTGTTTACTAGCCAAACAATCAATACAAGGGTCCAGACGTGTACCTCTGAGGTCAGGCAATACCTCTCTCTTGGAAAGAACTTGCAGTCCCTTCTTGCTTATGTATCCCAATCGTCTATGCCATAACTCAATGCTAAAGTTTTTCTCTATAGCATTTAGCTGCTCACCAAAAGCTTTGGCCTGTAATCTGTACAAAATGTGACATTTCTTTCCACTAGTTATAATAGGAGAACCCTTATTGAACTTCCATTGCCCTTTGTGAAACCTGCTATCATAGTCTTCATCATCTATTCTTCCAACTGAAATTAGATTCAACTTCAAGTCAACCACATGCTTCACATCCTTAAGCACTAACTTACATCTAAGGTTAGTCTTTATATGGATGTTACCCATGCCAATGATATCTGTCATGCCATAGTTGCCCATTTTGATAACACTAAAATTTTCAGACATGTAGGTAGCAAAGAACTCCCTCCGTGGTGTAGCATGATAAGAAGCTCCTGTGTCAATTATCCACTCGAGATCCTGACACACATAAGAAAAAATATCATCAGAACGGGATAAAATCAAATAATCACCACCTTCCACTGTAGTTATGGTATTCTCTTTTGACTCTGTAGACTCCACTTCTTTTCCCTTTTTCTTGCTCTTCTTAGATTACTTACATTGATTCTTATAATGTCCTTTGTCACCATAGTTGTAGCAAACAATATCTTTACTTGATCTTGACTTGCTTCTACCCATACGTGAATTGCTTCTATCTTTAGATTTTGACATTCCTCTGTTCTCTAAGATAAGTGCTTGTGAATCAATCTGAGATGTTGTTGAGTTCTTTCTTCTCAACTCCTCATTCAACAAACTACTTGTTACTTGACTCATGGTGATAATACCATCTGATATAGAATTACTAAGGGAAACCATCAATATCCCCCAACTTTTTGATAATGAACTGAGGAGTAACAATGCCTGCAACTCATCATCAAGAGACATTTTCATAGAAGATAACTGGTTAGTAATACTCTGCATTTCATTCAAATGCTCAATAATAGAAGCACCCTATTTATATTTCAGGTTCACAAGTTTTCTGATCAAAAAAACTTTGTTGCCAACTGTTTTTCTTTCATAGAGACATTTCAACTTTTTTCAAAGAGAATATGCAGAACTTTTAATAAAAACATGGTGAAAGACACTATCATCGAGCTATTGTTGAATAAACCTAACCGTTTTTTGATCTAACCTCTTCCACTCATCATTTGTTATCGTTGTGGGTTTTTCACTATCCCCTTGCAAAGGTCCATACAAATCTTTACAATACAAGAGATCTTCCATTCTTGGTCTCCATATCATCCAATTGTTTCTATTCAAACTAATCATACGAGAAACACTATTGGCCTCCATGTTCAAACACAAAAAATTAAATCACCAAAACTTTGCTCTGATACCAGTTGATGAGAAAAAAATAATAAATAAGAAAGAACTTTTGTATATGAACAAATACTAGCAAGCCGTAACACATAGCGAAATTAAACGAAAATCACAATCAAATAGAATACTAACATTTACGTGGAAAACCCCTTCAACGTGAAGGATAAAAATCACGGGACAAACCAGAGAAAATCCATTATAGAAATAATGAATATATAATTCTCAAAGTCTCTTGCCTAAAACTCAAACAATAATCATAAGAGAATAACTTTATACAATATACAAGGATCACGTCACTATATACAATATTCAAAACCTCCCTAAGTAATCACAGTAAAAATTCATTATAAATCTGATCTAACATGAAATGAGAAAACTGTTTGGATGAATGAAAATAGTCTACGTGTGTTTCTTATCTTCTTCCCTTTCTTTTTCTCTTGTTTTTCTATCCTTTTCTCATCTTTTTGAATCCCCATTGCTGCTATAAAATTTTTACTCTTTTGCTATGATTTTTTCTCTAATTTTCACAGTCATCATTAGCTCCCTAATTAATGTTAGGATTTAGATTAAAAGGAGAGCGGTCCGTGGGCTACTAAAGTCCATATGAGCTGAATTGAGCATCAGCCCAATAGCCATCTCTTCTACAAATAAAACTTCGAGCAAGACAAGATTCTTTGTATATATATATATATATATATATATATATATATATATATTTATTGTTACTACAAGAAAATCGCACCTTTAGAAAAATGGCGGTGATTAGATTTTTAAGGGATCAGATCAATTAAGTCCAAATTCTGATGGCATATCAATGAGATTACTCGTCATCCTGGCTTTGGAATGTGATTCTGCAGGCACTCACAAATACAGACTAAAAACATGCCATAGAAATAAGTCAAATTGCAATCAGCGAATAGAACATATATCAAAGGAACTACGAGCCAAAAACTCGAGAAGATCATAGATGAGTTAAAGAAAGACGGCTTGTTGGTTATAACAATTGAGTGCTTGTTATAACAATTTAGTGAATCATGAACATTGAAGTAGAGAATTATGTTTTATTTGTTTCCGCTACAACATGAAAGCACTGCACTTTGGGCTTCCAAGAGACATGTTTAGCACGACTTTGTATAATGCGCCAGCATCGACGAGCAATTTTGTCTCGCTCCCTCGAGATGCAATCAAACGGCAGTTTGTGTCTTGTGCCATCTATGGGTAGTCTGATAGCATAAACACTCTTGGTCCCCAGAAAGAAATGCCTCCCCATGGTTCTGCAGCATTTGCTTGATGTGGCCCTCTCCAATGCAATTAGTAGGTAACCGCAAATAAATTATCGAAACTCGACTCTTGTCAAACAATACCTACTCTCGAATTGGTGAATTGGCAAGGAACTGAATTAATTGGCAGTCCTCATCTACCTATGATAAGGTGTATCACGTTATCATTGGTAAAAGGATACTTTGTCTACTAGATTGGCGAACAAACTTATTGCTGATAAAAAGCTTATTCTTGCTACATCCATGGACAGCGCGCACTGTCAACTAAACCAGTCGTATCCTTTGGACAACTAGTTAGGCTTGCAAGGTAAAATATTGAGCATATTTGTCCGGCGGTCGGGCTGCCTCGCACCCCTTTGATCCTCATACTCCATCTTGGAGGAGAGAAATCAGTCATGGGTTTGAGGAAGAGAAAAAGAGTCTGCTGTGTTCCTTTGTTTTAAGGTAGATAAAGAGACAATTTCATCGCCCTCAAGTTTTCATCCTATGATCCTTGGGTGAATGGAAAAAGCATATTTCAATTATATGGTGATCGAGTACGAAGAGATCTTGGGGCCCCTAAAGATTGGAAAGTTTCTGAGTTCATTGCTAACGGTACCTGGTGTCTTCCTAATCCTATTTCTCCTGATATGCTAATACTTTGGCCGACTATTACCGCTCTTCCAATCAGGAATAACTCATCAGATAGGCTTAATTGGCTTCATGACAATGGAAAATTTAGTGCTACATCTGCATGGAATCAAATCGACAAAGAAATAACAAGTGGATCCCGAGCGAGTTGGACATGGGATAGACCAGGGCTCACAGAGACATTCCTTATGCACATGGCAGGCCCTTCTTGCCAAACTACCGACAATGGATAATATGAAGCGAAAAGGTATATATATTGTTAACCGATGCTCTCTTTGTATGCACCAGGAAGAAGATATTGATCATCTTTATTTTGCTTGCGACTACACTAATTGGATATGGAAGGAGATTCAAGAGATTTGAACTCCCTAGGCTACCAATGCCAAACTTGCATCGGAACTAAAACAATTTGCAGCAAAAAGCTTCTCAAGCAAAGGGCTTCTTACACAACTCGCAAAACTTACCTTCAGATGTGCTATTTGGTGGATTTGGAGGGAGAGGTGTAGCAGAATCTTTGAGGGCCACAACACGCACAATACTCACATATTGCTCGAGATACTTAGCGACTCAAGATCATGTATGGAGCGAGATCTCGAAATGAAGCATTTAACAAGTAGAGAAAAAGATATCTTTACCAGATTCAATTTTGTTATTCGTTAAGGAATGGTTGGTTATTGCATTTTGTTATTTATTGATATCGGAAGGCGTCATAGTCTACAACATGTGTAGTCATGGTCATGTTATCTTCTCTTGGAGATGAGTCAGTGGAGTGAGTCCATTCCACCTTTTATTAAGATTTCTTTCTTGCTGTCGGGTTAAAAGCATGTATTGGTTAAGAGAAGTGGTGGTTGAAAGGGTTGGTGGATTGGTGAATGTAGGCTGCAGTTTAGGCTTGTTTTGTGGCTGTTTTGGGTGCAGTTTGGGGCTACGGTTTGATGGAGTTTTTGTGTTATGATGGTAGTGGATGAAGGTTAGGGAAGAGGGTTTTAGATCTGTGGTAGATTACAGCAAAGATTTGATAAAAATCAGTGGCAATTGCTGCCTATATGCGTTGTCTCGTAAGAGCAGAATTATCATCGAAGAAATAGCAGTTTCTCGACGAAATTTCTAGCGAAAACTCAGGGGTTTGAGGAGGAAGTTTGACGGTAGAATCTTAGTTTAGATAGCAACAAGGATAATAAATTGGATCAAGAAATTTCGATAGTAAAGCAATAAAGAAATCGGTGCAAGTTGCGATAGCAGAATTCTCGTCGAAAAATTTTAGCAATTTGTGATGAGAGACTGCAGCAACACACGAATTTTTTTTTTGATGAATTGCACAATAGATCAATCATGGATGGGAGCCAATATGATCTATGAGGTGCACAAAAAATTTCGTTCAAAAAGGATAAAAATTAGATCGGTTAAAGGCAGCAACACGCGGCTGAAATTTTCTGTAGCAATCCTTCGTTCGCAAAGATGGTAACTTTTGCGACGTAAGGAATTCACAGCAAGGGATCGATAGAAAAACTTTTTTTTGATATTTTAGATGAAAAATTGCAGCAGCAAAAGGTATTGGTGGTAGAAAAATACTAGATCTCTGATGCAATTGGAGGTGGCGACAATAGATTGAATTGATCTACTTCAGGAGATGACGGTGGAGATGACGACGTCAAGAGCAATTATGGGAATTGCTTGGCTGATGGTGGGTGGCAGGAATGGCAGCAAAAGTAGCAAGATCGTTGCTCTGATACCAAATGATAGAACCCTAGAGGAATTCTATGATGATTGATCTTTGAGGGGGATCAAACCTTAGAATGCTATAAGGGTTCCACCCTCCAAGTAGCCTGGTGGCTGCAATTGTGGATTGATATTTCTTCCTCTAAAGAGGTGGAGGCTACAAGCTTATATAGAGCTCCAAACCCTAGCCTTAGGGGCTGCTTCCTAAGTGAACTACCTAATTTACACTCAACTTTAGCCAACCGACCCAATAACAAGGGGGGCTGCGGCTAAGAGG
This sequence comes from Musa beccarii, assembly GCA_024322285.1. Taxonomy (NCBI): domain Eukaryota; kingdom Viridiplantae; phylum Streptophyta; class Magnoliopsida; order Zingiberales; family Musaceae; genus Musa; species Musa beccarii. The sequence continues at coordinate 48,462,376 of CM044396.1, read as the reverse complement.
CCCAATAGCCCAAATATAAATCCTAGCCTTTCTTCTTTATATGATAGAAGTGGATATGTGAGATTTATTATACTCACAGGATTTTTATTAGCTGCTACTTGGTTGTGTAAGACCCAACCCTGCTAGGGTCCTATCAACCTCTCCCTTCAAATCCACCAAATAGTACATCTGAAAGTATTCTTTGTTAGGTGTGTAAGAAGTCCTTTTCTTGAGAAGCTTTGTTGCAATTGTTTTAGTTCTTGATGCAAGTTTGGCATTGGTAGCCTATGTAGTTCAAATCTTTTCAGAATCTCCATCCATACCCAATTAGTGTAGTCGCAAGCAAAATAGAGATGATCAATACTTTCTTCCTGTTGCATACAAAGAGAGCATCGGTTAACAAGATATATACCTTTTCACTTCATATTGTCCATTGTGGGTAGTTTGGCAAGAAGGGCCTACATGTGCATAAGGAATATCTCTATGAGCCCGGTCATGTCCAACTGCTTGGGATCCACTTATTGTTTCCTTGTCTGATTTGATTACATGCAGATGTAGTACTAAACTTTCCTTTGTCATGAAGCTAATTAAGCATATCAGATGAGTTATTCCTGATTGGAAAAGCTGTAATAGTCGGCCAAAGTGATAGCATATCAGGAGAAATAGGATTAGGCAGACACCAGGTGTCATTAACAATGAACTCAAAAACCTTCCAATCTTTTGGGGCCCCAAGATCTCTTCGTACTCTATCACCATACAATTGAAATATACTCTTCCCATTCACCCAAGGATCATACCACATATAAATTCTGGTCCTAGAAGAGATTGCATAAGAAATGTGGTTGATCAGCCAATTTCTTGCCTTCAAAATTCCTTTCCAAGTAGCAGAATGATATGTTTTTGCTGAAACTTCCCAGATTGATTTCTTAGATAAGTACCTAGCAGAAATCTATTGTGACCATAAGGATTTGTTTTGCAAAAGATCCTATAATTTATGTATAAAACAAGCTTTATTCCAATCTCTCAGATTTCACAAATTTAGCCCCCCCTCATCTTTCGGTCTACAGATGTTATCCCAATTTACCATATGCATTGCCTTACCATCCGTACCATTCCAGAAAATTTTTTTCAATAGTCGTTCAATATCCTGAAGAAGTCCAACAAGTAGAAGAAATGCATTAGACCAATAAATAAAGTAGGAGAATAGCACAAATCGGATAAGTTCAAGTAATCTTGCTTTGGAAAGGAATCTAAGTTTCCAAGAGGAAATTCTATTCTTTATTTTTTATAGGATAGGCAGACAGTGGGTTATGTAAATGCTAGTAGATATGAGTGGGAGACCCAGATAAAGAACCGGTAGACTTCTCTCGCTAACCCCCAAAGTTTGTATAATAAAGTCTTTATCTTCAATGCAAGGACCCATATAGACTTTGCTTTTTCATGATTTAGCTGAAGGCCAGAAACCAAACTAAAATCTTTCAGAATAGTATCCAAATTCCTCACTAAAGTAATGTCATTGCGAAGAAATATAATAAGATCATTTGCAAATGTTATGTGGGAAATATGAATAGAACCAACATGGGGTACCTTAATACTGTCATCATAGACTGCCTTTTCTAACATACAGCTGAGTCCTTCCATGACAATTGTAAAAAGATATGTATAAAGTGGATCTCCTTGTCGGATGCCATTCATACTCCCAAAAAAACCAATGGGCGAACCATTGAAGAGAATTAAAAATTTTGGAGTTTCAAAGTAGCATTGAATCCAATTAACCCATTGTTGAGGGAAGTTCATACTAAGGAGCATCTTGTAGAGAAATTATTTATTAACTGAATCAAATGCTTTTCATAAGTTAGCTTTAAAACATATTTTTGTCCCTCTTGATTTGGAGTGCAAATCCTTGATCAAGTCATTAGAAAGAAGAACATTATGATGTATAACTTTAAGATGATCTTGTAAATAAAGTTACATGATAAAATTGGCCTGTAGTGCTCTAGTGAATCAGCCCTTGCATTCTTAGGAACTAAAGAAATAAAAGTGTAATTTATCACTTTAAGAATATGACCTAAAGAGAAAAAATACTGACAAACTTTAATCACGTCATTTCCAATGATCAGCCATGCAATTTGGTAGAATTCAGTTGGAAATCCATTTAGACCAGGGCTTTTGTGCTTTGGCGACTTAAAGACAACTTTGACAATTTCTTCGTCTGTAATTGGTGCATTGATAATCGTGATGTCATCCGAATCAAGCTTTCTAGTAGGCTCCACATGAACATTATTAGGCTGCTCTTTTTGATTGAGTAAAGAATAAAAAAATTATTTAGTATGTGCTTTAACCTCATCCAAAATATCAATAAGTGTACCATCTTTGTCTTTATATTTCCTGATGTAGTTAATAGCTCTTCTAGTAGGAATGGTAGTATAGAAAACTTCGTATTGGAATCCCCTAGAGTAAGCCAATGCTGTCGAGACTTCTGTTTTGCAAAACTTTCTTCCTGCTTTAAGGCCTGCATGAATTGATACATAGCTTCTGCCTCTTTGCAAATAAGATTCTCATCAAAGGGCTGAAGATACAACTCATGTTGCACCTCCATTAATTCCTTTTGCTTAATTGGACCTAGATGGTAATATTGCCAAAGGTGTTTGTATTTCACTCCTTTAGTGCTGCTTTACATGCTTTTAGCTTTTGGCATACGATATAAGGGGGAGAACCATGCACATTAACATTGCAAGCTCATCTGATAACCTCGAGGAACTGAGGATTGGTACTCCACATGTTAAAGAATCTAAATGGTTTCTTGCCTCTGGGTATTACTTTATCTACATATATATACATTGAAGAGTGATCAGAGAACAACTGAGCACCATACTCCAGAAATGAATTAGGGTAAACTATTAACCATTCATGATTAATCAGACACCTATCGAGTTGAGCCATTATTTTCCTGTGGGCAACACCTTGATTTCTCCATGAAAGCCAATCCCTATAGATTTCATATCAATCAATGCAGCAATATCTATGTATAATTGTTAAAACCTTGAAGCTTGCTCTCTGAAAGTGTTTTACCCCCCACTTTTTTATGTGAATACCGAACAGTATTAAAGTCACCAAGAACAATCCAAGGCAATGTAATTAGCCATTTACAATGTTAGTCAAATCAATCCATAGACTATTTCTTTCCAGCAAACTATTAGAAGCATATACACCAATAATATGGAATTGACAACCATTCTTTTTATCCTCTGCCTTAAGGTGGATGAATTGTTCTGTAGCAGGAAGAAAGCAAGCACTAATAAAGTTCGGATGCCATAATACCCATATTCTACCATAAGTGTCACAAGTATCGTTGGTAAGAAGTTCTATCTCTAGCCATATTAAATTCCTTTGAACACGAACCCGAGATGGTTTAATTTTTGTTTTTACAAGAATAACAATATAACAAGCAGCTGACCTGATTATTCTATTGAGCTCCTAACATTTCTCATGTTTATTAAGTCCACGAACATTCCAACAGATTATCTTCATCAGAAATAAAACATATGGGAAATGGAGTAAAAGATTCTTCCTAAGTAGAAGGAAGGATGTGTGACTTATGAGTACTTTCATGAGATTAGAGCTTCTCTCTCTAGGCGATTCTCTTCTCTCTCTAGGGTGAGAAGAGGCAGTGGCTACAGGACATTGCTGCTGTGGATTTGCTTCTTCTCCCTTGGGCGGTGGTTCTTCCCTTCCTCCATGTGGTGCAGAAACTCACTGCTGCGACATAATTGTGAGATCGAACACGTTGGGAGAAAGTGAAGCCACAGAGAAGGCTAGGGTGAGAAGAGGCGGTGACTGCAGGGTGGCAGTTCTCCCCTATTCTGGATCTACTTCTCCCTTGGGCGAGTTCATGGTCACTGTTGGACTTCTTTCCCTTGGGTGGACAAGGAGGGCGTCGCTTCTACGAGAAGAGGTGATGGTGTACATCAAACATGAGGGGTTAGGAAAACAATGATTGCTGGGTGTTTCTCCCCTGGTCTACATCTTGAACAGAGGAGGTCTGCATGCACGGAGCAAGGTTGAATCACTCCCCACGGTGAAGGGAGGCGAGGTTGCTGGGCGGCACCAAGCGGCGTGGCGGTGGTGGGAGAAGGCTTCCCCTACATCGCCCCCTCCCACCCTTCTGCGGTTCTGCATGCAAAGGGCTGCCTTCTCCCTGCACGCACGAGGGCAGCGCGGCCATTTGAGCAGCTGCTGGGCGAGGAGGCCAGGCGGCGGCTGTTGGGCAGCGTCCACTTGTGGCTGTTGGGCAATGTCTCCCCTGTTCTACTCGATTGGGGGTAGATCTGCACTGCCCTCTCCCCCCTGCCCTTTGTGATTTGGGGTAGCGCAACTCAAGAATGGCTGGTGACGATGGCAGTAGGGTCGATCCGAAGATGAGGCTTCCTTCTCAAGTTGCTTCTTCTTCCCAATAAGATGGTCCTTTGATGACGTAGCATAGAGATAGGTCGCACTCTAGATCGTGGTCTCCTACTCTCATATCTAGAGATCCTCGGCCTTGGACAAGTCTCTTCAAGGCTCTGGTTGGAAGTTCAGATTTTAGCTTGGATTTCTTTGCTCCAAAAACCTAGGCTAATCAAAAGATTACTGTGTACGAGACTACTGATTCTGAAGAGCTGATTAAGACGTGGTCCATGGCGCTTGTTGATTATGTGGTTGGTCTAAAGACATCTTATTTCCTGTTATCCTCATTCATCAAGACTTGATGGGGAGCATTGGCATTTGATCTGCATATGCTAGCGAACAGTTTTTTTGTATGCAAACTCATTTCTGAAGAGGATTTGCAACGAATCCTTGAAAGGTTTTGGATTATTTGCGGTCATCCGATGATTCTACGACATTGGTCTCCTGATGTCCATTTGGAGTTAGACAGCTTACAGTCTATTCCTTTATGGGTATCCTTTCATGATCTTCCCCTACATCTTTAGAGTCGACGTTTTATTGCTAAGTTATGTAGCACCTTGGGACAGGCATTGTATATTGACAAAGCAACAGCAGTGTAGACAAGATTGGCTTTTGCATGAGCATGTGTAATGGTTTCTTCTGATGGTGATCTTCCATATGAGGTTTTTTATTATGATCTTGATGGGACCACCTATAAGGTGCATGTTTCATATTCTTGGAAGCCACCGCATTGTAAGATTTGCTACTCTTTTGGTCATGCATATGGAGCTTGTCAGCAAACTCAGAAATCGATCACTCAGGTTTACCAGCAACGCAAGATATCTCATCACGGGGTTGATACTACTATTATGACTACTGACGAACAAGGCAAGTCTCCTTTAGTGGCAGTAGTGCTGGTGAAGACGAGTGAGCATTCTGACTTACTTGGGTAGCATCATGATCAGAAAGACAAATCAGGAACTTTACCTCTTCCTAATATATCAGAGTCTTTCACAATAATAATTTCCTAGGTTACCCACGCATAGGAGAACGAGAAACCTTCATCTCTTCCTACATCGATAGGAACTACTGCAACGGGGATCCCACGTCCCACTCATCGTGCTAACCAGGATATTGTGTCTCAACTAGTCCCTATAAATCTCACAAGCCAGGACATTCAGCCTCAATAGGTGCCTCAACTTTCAACAAACACTACCAACCTGGATATCTTAGGTACTTCAAAATTTAAGCATTTGCAAGCTATGGATGAAGTGGACAAAAATAGAAATAAATGCTTAAAAGGTAAGGATATTATGCGGGAGAAAACTACTAAACCCAAGGATAAGAAGAAGGATGGTACTATTAAGTCGCACATACTTCCATCTACCTAGGAAGAGACCATTATTTCCTTTCCTACCTGTTTTATTTCTGATGAAGATACTTTGTTGGAATGTTCGTGGACTGAATAAACTTGAGAAATGTCAGGAGCTTAATAGAATAATCAAGTCTGCTGCTTGTGATATTGATATTCTTGTGGAAACAAAAATTAAATCATCTCGGGTTTGTGTTCAAAGAAATTTAATATGGCTAGAGGCAGAATTTCTTACCAACGATACTTGTGACACTTATGGTAGAATATGGATATTATGGCATCTGAATTCTGTTAGTGCTTGCTTTATTTCTGCTATAGAACAATTCATCCACTTTAAGGCCAAGGATAAAAAGAATGGTTGTCAATTCCATATTATTGGTGTATATGCTTCTAATAGTATACAGGAAAGAAACGTTCTATGGAATGATCTGATTAACATTGCAAATGACTGTCTTACAGTGCCTTGGATTGTTCTTGGTGACTTCAATACTGTTCGGTATACACATGAAAAAGTGGGAGGTAAACCACTTTCAAAGAGCAAGCTTCAAGGTTTTGATGATTACATAGATATTGCTGCATTGATTGATATGAAATCTATAGGGGATTGGCTTTCATGGAGTAATCAAGGTGCTGCCCATAGGAAAATAATGTTTCGACTCGATAGGTGTCTAATTAATTGTGAATGGTTAACAATGTTCCCTAATTCATTTCTGGAGTATGGTGCTCAGTTGTTCTCTGATCACTCTTCAATGTATATACATGCAGACAAAGTAATACCCAGAGGCAAGAAACCATTTAGATTCTTTAACATTTGGAGTACCCATCCTCAGTTCCTCAAGGTTATCAGATCAGCTTGGAATGTTAATGTGCATGGTTCTCCCCCTTATCTTATGCCAAAAGCTTAAAGAATGTAAAGCAGCACTAAAGGAGTGGAATACAAACACCTTTGGCAATATTACTACCCGAGTCTAGTTAAGCAAAAAGGAACTAATGGCGGTGCAACATGAGCTGCATCTTTGGCCCTTTAACCAGAATCTTATTTGCAAAGAGGCAGAAGCTAGGTATCAATTCATGCAGGCCTTAAAGCAGGAAGAAAGTTTTGCAAAACAAAAGTCTCGACAGCATTGGCTTACTCTAAGGGATTCCAATACGAAGGTTTTCTATACAACCATTGCTACTAGAAGGGTTGTTAACTATATCAGGAAATGTAAGACCAAGATAGTACACTTATTGAGAATTTGGATGAGGCTAAAGCACACATTAAATAATTTTTTTATTTTTTACTCAATCAAACAAAGTAGCCTAATAATGTTCATGTGGAGCCTCCTAGAAAGCTTGATTCGGATGACATCACAATTCTTAATGCACCAATTACATATGAAGAAGTTGTAAGAGTTGTCTTCAAGTCACCAAAGCAAAAAAGCCCTGGTCCAAATGGATTTCCAATTGAATTTTATCAAATTGCATGGTCGATCATTGGAAATAATGTGATTAAAGCTTGTCAGCATTTTTTCTCTTCAGGTTGTATTCTTAAAGCGATAAATTGCACTTTTATTTCCTTAGTTCCTGAGAATGTAGGGGCTGATTCACTAGAGCACTATAGGCCCATTTCATTATGCAACATTATTTACAAGATCTTCAAGTTGCTTGCAGATCGAATGCAAATGATTATGCATAAGATCATTAGTCCTACTCAGGCTGCTTTCATTAAAGGGAGAAGTATACATCACAATATTCTTCTTGCTAACGACTTGGTCAAAGATCTGCACTCTAAATCATGAGGGACGAAAATATGTTTTAAAGCTGACTTATGAAAAGCATTTGATTTAGTTAATAGATACTTTCTCTACAAGATGCTCCTCAGTATGAACTTCCCTCAACAATGGGTTAATTGGATTCAGTGCTACTTGGAAACTCCAAAATTTTTGGTTCTCTTCAATGGTTCACCCGTTGACTTCTTTGGGAGTATGAATGGCATCTGACAAGGAGATCCACTTTCTCTATATCTTTTTACAATTGTCATGGAAGGTCTCAGCTGTATGTTAGAAAAGGCAATCTTTGATGGCAGCATTAAGGTACCCCATGCTGGTCCTATTCATATATCCCATATAACATTTGTAGATAATCTTATTATATTTCTTCGCCATGACACTACTTCAGTGAGGAATTTGGCTACTATTCTGAAAGATTTTGATTTAGTTTCTAGCCTTTTCATCTAAATCATGCAAAAAGTAAAGTCTATATGGGTTCTTGCATTGAAGATAAAGACTTTATTATACAAACTCTGGGGGTTAGCGAGGGAAGTCTACCAGTTCCTTATCTGGGTCTCCCACTCATATCCATTGGCATTCACAAAAGTCACTATCAGCCTATCCTGTAAAAAATAAAGAATAGAATTTCCTCCTGGAAAACTAGACTCCTTTCCAAAGCAGGACGACTTGAACTTATCCGATTTGAGCTGTTCTCTTACTCTATTTATTGGTCTAATGCATTTCTTCTACCTGTTGGACTTCTTCAGGATATTGAATGGCTATTAAAGAACTTTTTCTGGAATGGTACGGATGGTAAGGCAATGCATATGGTAAATTAGAATAACATATATAGACCAAAAGATTAGGGGGGGCTAAATCTGTGAAATCTATTTTTTGGTAAGTAAATGTAATTATATTTAATATAAAATTTGTACAATCTAGCTTTATCTACATAAGCCGTTGACTATAGCCTGAGATCTCTTAAAGTAGTCTAGGAGAATGCACCCCACCTCAAAAAGGTGGAATGAGCTCACTCCACCAGACTCATCTCCAAGAGAAGTTAAAGAGAAAAGTAGCCATGACTACACATGTTGTAGACTATGACCCTTTACTATAGGCAACAAATAGAAAAATGCAATAACCAACCATTCCTGGATGACCTATGAATATATTACATTATTGAAGCATAGAGGCACACAATATAGTAACCTCATTCAATAAAGCATTAACGAATTATAAAATTGAATCAAATAAAGATCACTTTTTCTCTATTTGTTAAATGCTTCATTTCCATATCCTGTTACATACATGATCTTGAGTCGCTACGTATCTCGAGCAAAAGATGATCTTTGTGTGTGTTGTGGCCCTCAAAGATTCTGCTACACTTCTCCTTCCAAATCCACCAAATAGCACATCTGAAGGTAATCTTTGCTGGTTATGTAAGATGCCCTTTTCTTGAGAAGCTTTGCTGTAGCTATTCTAGTTCTTGATGCAAGTTTGGCATTGGTAGCCTATGTAGTTCAAATTTCTTCAGATTCCAACACTGAGAGATTGGAATCTACGAAATCTGAGAGATTGGAATAAAGCTTGTTTGGTACAAAAATTATGGGATCTTTTGCAAAACAAATCCTTATGGTCGCAATGGGTTTCTTCTAGGTACCTATCTAAGGAATCAATCTGGGAAGTTTCAACAAGAACATATCATTTTGTTGCTTGGAAAGGAATTTTGAAGGTAAGAAATTAGCTGATCAACCACATTTCTTATGCAATCTCTTTTGGGACCAGAATTAATATGTGGTATGATCCTTGGGTAAATGGGAAGAGTATATTTCAATTATATGATGATAGAGTATGAAGAGATCTTGGGGCCCCTAAAGATTGGAAGGTTTCTGAGTTTATTGTTAATGACACCTGGTGTCTTCCTAATCCTATTTCTCCTGATATGCTATCACTTTGGCCGACTATTACAGCTCTTCCAATCAGGAATAACTAATCCGATATGCTTAATTGGCTTCATGGCAATGGAAAGTTTAGTACTACATCTGCATGGAATCAAATCAGACAAAGAAATAATAAGTGAATCCCGAGCAATTGGACATGGGATAGATCGGGTTCGCAGAGATATTCCTTATGCACATGGCAGGCCCTTCTTGCCAAACTACCCACAATGGACAATATGAAGCGAAAAGGTATATATCTTGTTAACCAATGCTCTCTTTGTATGTAACAGGAAGAAAGTATTGATCATCTCTATTTTGCTTGCGACTACACTAATTGGGTATAGATGGAGATTCTGAAAAGATTTGAACTACATAGACTACCAATGCCAAACTTGCATTAAGAACTAGAACGGCTGCAACAAAGCTTCTCAAGAAAAGGGCTTCTTACACAACTGGCAAAGCTTACCTTCAGATGTACTATTTGGTGGATTTGGAAAGTGAGGTGTAGCAGAATCTTTAAGGGTCACAACACACAGAGTGTTCTCCGTTTGCTCGAGATACTTAGTGACTCAAGATCAAGTATGGAGTAGGATCTGGAAATGAAGTATTTAACACGTAGAGAAAAAGAGATCTTTATCAGATTCAATTTTATAATTCATTAATGATTTATAGAATGAGGTTGCTGTATTGTGTGCTTTTATGATTCAATAATGTGATATATTCACAGGTCGTCCAGGAATGATTGGTTATTGCATTTTAGTAAAGCGTCATAGTCTACAACATGTGTAGTCATGGCTACTTTTCTGTTTAACTTCTCTTAGAAATGAGTCTAGCGGAGTGAGACCATTCCACCTTTATGAGGTGGGGTACATTCTCCTAGACTACTTTAAGAGATCTTAGGCTATAGTCTACGGCTTGTGTAGATAAAGCTACTTTGTACAAACTTCATACTAAATGCAATTGCATTTACTTAAAAAAAAAGGATATGTGACTTACGAAGAACATCCTTTTTCTTATCCTTAGATTTGATATTTTCCTCCCGCACTATATCCTTACCTTTCAAGACTTTATTTCTATATTTTTCCACTTCATCCATAGCTTGTAAGTGTTTAAATTTTAATGTACCTTGAGCCAAGAAGTATGGGTTAGCTTTGTTCAAAATGTCCTATTTAGTAGGGATATGAGCTGGTTGAGGCATTATATCCTAGTTAGCATGATGAGTAGAACATGGAATCCTTGTTGTGGTAGCCGCTGGCAAAATAAGAAGAGATGAAGTTTCCAATTTCTACTCCTGTTCGCGAGTACCATGAGAAACTACTTTTGTGAAAGGCTCCGACATAATAGGAAGAATTAAAGTTTCTGATTTTTTCTCCTATCCATGGTGTTGCCCAAGCGAGTCAGAATGCTCGCTCATCATTACCGTCACAACTGCCACTGAAAGAGACTCGCTTTGTTCAATAATAGTAGCATCGAGCCCTTGCTGAGGTGTCTGACATTACCGATAAACTTGAGTGATCGGCTTTTGAATTTGCTGACAAGCTCTATGTGCATGACCGAAAGAGTAGCAAATCTTACATCGTTGTAGTTTCCAAGAATATGAAACATGCACCTTATGGGTGGTGCCATCTAGATCACGATAGAAAACCTCATTAGGAAGATCACTATCTGAAGAAACCATCACACATGCTCGTGTAAAAGCCAATCTCGTCTGCACTGCTGTTGCCTTGTCGATATACAATGGTTGTCCTAGGGTGCTGTATAACTTAGCAATAAAACGTCGGCTCCAAAGATGCAATGGAAGACCATAAAAAGACACCCATAAGGGAATAGACTATAGGCTGTTTAACTCTAAATGGACATCAGGGGACCAACGCTGTAGTATCATCGGATGGCCATGAATAGTCCAAAACCCTTCAAGAATCCATTGCAAATCCTCTTCAGAATAGAGTTTGCATACAAAGAAACCGTTCTCCAGTATATGAAGATCAAATGTCGATATTCCCCATCAAGTTTTGATGAATGAAGATAATGGGAAATAGGATGTCTTGAGACTAACCACATAACCAACAAGTGCCTTCGACCATGTCTCAATCAGCTCTGCAGAATCAATAGTCTCGTACACAGCAATTTTCTGGTCTGCCTAAATTTCTAGAGTAAAGAAATATAAGCTAAGATCCAGACTTCCAACCGGAGCCTTGAAGAGGCGAGTCCAAGGCCGTGGATCTCTAGAAATAAGAATAGGAGGCCGCGATCTAGAGCGCAACCTACCTATATGCTACATCATCGAAGGAGCATCTCGTCGGGAGGAAGATAGCGGAGGTTGAGATGTAGGGGCAGGGAACCTCATCATCGGAGCTACCCTACTTCCAGCATCACCAGCCCAAGGGACCATCACTGCTCGGTAGCTGTGTTCCTATGGTGCAAGCTCCTCTATTCGCTAGGGAGAGGTAGCCGCAAACTATCGCTGCAGCCCCAACAATGAAGAAGCAGACTAACTCCATAGCCCTAATAATGGAGAAGCAGCCGAAGGCTTCTGCAAGTCACGGTGCAGAGGAAGCCACCCCCACTGCACTCTCTTTGTGCACAGACTCGGATTGAGCCGGATCACATTCGTCGCTCCTTCCCAGAGAAGCAGCCACAAACACTGCCAGGAGGAAGAAGAAGGGGGCGATGCTGGGGAGTAGCTTCGCCCTCAACCCTCGCCTCTACCGGAAGAAGGGATCAGCCATGCCACCGTCACCTCCCTCGCCTCTCCGTGCATGCGAGGAAAATGCCACCCAGCCCTAGGGGAGAATAGCCGCCCAGTAGTCGCTGCCTCATGCCCTAAAGCAAGGGGGTGATACAAGGGAACCAGCGCAGCCCCTGATCTCCCAAGCAAGCAGTGCAGATTCAGCCTACGCCCGCCCGTCGCCGTAGAAGTTCGCCGAGGTGAGGACTCCTCCTCCTCTGTTCTATAGAGGGTGGGGATCGATGGGCCTTTCTTTGTTCTAGAAGAGGAACAAAGGAAAGGGGGCGGAGTAGAGGCTCGGTCCTCTGTTCTCCTTGCGTGCAGAACCATAGGGACGTGGCTATGTCGCAGCAGCGAGACACGATCATTCCTGCACCGTGCGGAGGGCTAGAAGAATAGCCCCCACCATCGCCCAATCGCATTGCCCATGGGGTCCACAGCCCCAACTCCTACAATTGGCCAAGGTGAGGATGCCGCCCTCGATCTCCTCCTCCTCTGTTCAATCCAGAAGAGGAATAGAGGAAAGGGGGTGGTGTAGAGGAATAATAGCCTTTGTTCTCCTTATGCGCAGAACCACAGAGAACCCTACTCGCCATGCGTTCATTTCTAGATCCTGCATACATGATCTTAAGTCGCTAAGTATCTCGAGCAAAATGTGAGTACCGTATGTTGTGGCCCTCAAAGATTCTGCTATACCTCTCTCTCCAAATCCACCAAATAACACATCTAAAGGTAATCTTTGCTAGTTGTGTAAGAAGCCCTTTTCTTGAGAAGCTTTGCTGCAGCTATTTTAGTTCTTGATGCAAGTTTAACATTGGTAGCCTATGTAGTTCAAATCTCTTCAGAATCTCCATCCATACCCAATTAGTGTAGTCACAAGTAAAATAGAGATGATTAATACTTTCTTTCTATTGGATACAAAGAGAGCATAGGTTAACAAGATATGTACCTTTTCGTTTCATATTGTCCATTGTAGGTAGTTTGGCAAGAAGGGCCTGTCATGTGCATAAGGAATGTCTCTATGAGCCCGGTCTATCCCATGTCCAACTGCTTGGGATCCGCTTGTTATTTCTTTGTCTGATTTAATTCCATGTAGATATAGCACTTAGTAGGGAGTCAGTTATTGATTTGATTAGGAGTCGATTACTGATTCGATTAGTGATTTATTTAATATTTATTTATTAATAAGAGTCCAAGTCCTAGTGGACTCTATGTCAAGGCTGGTTCAATGACACAGGAGTGCCTAACTTGCTATAATCTACTCATGTTAATCTTGCTAAAGCTATGATAAATTTTTATCCCATAATGTTGTCTCAGTCTTCCACTCAACACATTCAACTATGACAGCTCATGAGCATCTTCTTTACACCAAGTTAAGGCTGGTTCAATGCACTTTCTCTCATGACTAAGAAATATATTAATGAAGGTGGTTAATAGTTGTAAAGCATTTATCTCGAAATTCCCTATGCTTAAAGGGTTGTTTCATGCATAACTATTTATTTTGGTGTTTTAGGTTAGAGGAGGTTTTTAGAAACTGAAGATATTGGCTGAAGCTCTCTTGGAGTGCTCTAAAAAACTCTGTATCTCTTAGATGCGTCCTAGAGTGGTGAGTCTCTTTGTTCAGTTCTGTATCCTCGTTTCATTTTTTTTGGGGTGGTGAAGTTTTTTGTATCCCTATGTGATTTTGAACTTGGTGGTGAACTTTTTACGATTGTGTTTTAAGTTTTTTCGTGAGATTGTTCTTTTTCTATCCGAAAGAACTTTTATTCTTGCGTATACCATTATTCTCTTGACTTTTCTTCTCTCAAAACCCATTCCGTATCATCCCACCGTATCAGTTTGGTATCAGAGCTAAAGGCTAGAGATCATGGTGCGACGGAATGGAAAAGATATTGCTGTTGAAGGTAGCATTCACGAAGATGATGTTGAATCATTGAAGCTGTAGCTACGCAGATTGTTGAATAGTATACAAGAGAAGAATGAAATCATCGAAGAACTTCAAAGTAGAAATGACTAACATGAAAATGATATCCAATAGTTTAGTTCTAATGATGATACACCTCCTCACTCTCGAGAGTCAAAAAGATTTTGGGCAAGGCATGCAGTTAAAGATGAATGGCTGAACAAATACAACCCAAGATTGGATATTCCAGAGTTTGAAGGCAAAATTAATGTTGATGACTTTATTGATTGGCTTAATATAGTGGAAAGAATTTTTGATTTTCATGAACCACCTGAATAAAAGAATGTAAAACTTGTGGCGCTTAAACTCAGACGAAATGCATCTTTTTGATGGAAAAATCTAAAAAAGCAAAGAGAACGTGAGGGAAAGAGTAAAATTATGATATGGGAGAAAATGAAAAGGGAGCTGAAGAGAAAATACTTACCTGACAATTATAGACAATAGATCTTTCTCAAAATCAATTATTTCAAGCAAAAAGATCTTAGTGTGGAAGAGTACACATCAGAGTTTGATAATCTCATGTTAAAAGGAGAGCTTATGGAACCAGAAGAGCAAACTATTGCAAGATATTTGGAAGATCTGAAATATGAGATTGCTAAAGTTTTTCAACTGCAGTCATATTCGTCATTAAATGATGTTAGTAAGTTGGCTTTAAAAGTTGAAAAGCAACAAAAGTTTGAAAAGAATTCTCGGTATAGGTCAAAAGAAAGCTATACAAAAGGAGGAAATTCCAAGTCTATTGTCTAAAGCAAGGTTGTCTCAAAGGTGCAAGACAAGGGTGAAGGATCTGCTAGCAGCAAACAAACACATAATTCGTCTATGCCAAGTGGTCAAAAATGCTTTAAATGTCATAGTTTTAGGCATATTGCTTCAGATTGTCCAAATAGGAGGATTGTTATGTTGGTTGAAGATTATAGTGATGAAGAAGAAAATGAAGCTGAGGATAAACCAAAATATGATGATGATGATGAGGAAGAGGTTACTTATGCTGATCATGGTTTGTCTATTATGCTACAACGTAGTTTACAAGTGTCCTATATGTCTGAGGATGAAAGTTGGGTGAGAAAGAACATGTTTCACACTAAATGCACTTCTCATGGCAAGGTGTGTTTGGTGATTATCGATAGTGGCAGCTTTGAGAATGTGGTATCTTTGGAAATGGTGCAGAAGTTGAAGTTAGACGCAATCTCTCATCCACATCCTTATCAATTATGCTGGCTGCAAAAAGGAAATGATATCAAGGTAACTAAAAGATGTTTAGTTTCGTTTTACATTGACAAGTATTACAAAGATGAAGTATGATGTGATGTTGCTTCTATTGATGCTTGTCATTTATTATTGGGTAGACCTTGGCATTATGATAGGAGGGTGTTGTATGATGGCTACAAACATACATATTCTTTTAATATAAATGAAAAAAAGATTATTTTAGCTCCATTGCAACCTCCTGAAATTAGTACACAAAAGAAGGAAGTTAGCGCTTTCATGTCCTATGGTGAATGCAAGGATGAAATAGAAAGAGGTGGTCATATTCTAGCTTTATTAGTTGTAGCAAAAATGAACAACATAAGGAGACACCGACAATTATAAAATCAATCCTGGAGGAGTTTCAAGATGTTGTACTAGAAGAGATTCCACATGGCCTTCCACCTCTAAGAGATATTCAGCATCACATTGATCTTATTCCGGGGGCTATTTTACCTAATAAGGTAGCCTACAGAATGAGTCCCAAGGAGTATGAAGAACTTCAAAGGCAAGTGAATGAGTTGGTGGAAAAGGGATTGATTCGGGAGAGCATGAGTCCTTGTGCGGTTCCAACTTTGTTGGTGCCGAAAAAGGGTAATTCTTGGAGAATGTGTATAGACAACCGTGCCATCAATAAAATCACAATTGACTATCGTTTTCCCATTCCAAGGTTAGATGATTTATTTGACCAATTGTGTGGTGCTTCTATTTTCTCTAAACTTGATTTGAGAAGTGGTTATCACCAAATAAGAATGAGGCCTGGAGATGAGTGGAAAACAGTATTTAAAACTAGAGAAGGATTATATGAATGATTGGTTTTGTCATTTGGGCTATCTAATGCTCCTAGTACTTTCATGAGATTTATGAATCATATACTTAAGCCATGCATTGGGACTTTTGTTGTGGTTTATTTTGATGATATATTAGTGCACAACAAGAGTGAAGAGGAGCATATAAATCATCTCAAAAAGATTTTTCTTATTTTGAGACAATAAAAACTTTTTGCTAATCTAAAGAAGTGTGATTTCTTTACAACTACTGTTGTGTTTCTGGAATATATTATTTCAAAAGATGGAATCATAATGGATCAAAGTAAGGTAGAGGCTATTCTTAATTGGTCAACACCTACTTCATTGCATGATGTGAGGAGTTTCCATGGATTAACTTCCTTTTACAGAAGATTTATCAAGGGTTTTAGCTCTATTGTTGCTCTAATCACTGAATGTTTGAAAGGTGACAAATTCAAATAGACTAGTGAGGTTAATGATGCCTTTGAACTATTGAAAAGAAAGGTGACCGAAGCTCCTATTTTAGTGCTACCTAACTTTGACAAGGTATTTGAGGTTGAATGTGATGCCTCTAATGTAGGAATTGGTGCTATTTTGAGTCAAGATAGAAAGGGGAAAAAAATAAGAATAAAGGCTTGAAAGGTAAGGATATAGTGCGGGAGGAAAATATAAAATCTAAGGATAAGAAAAGGAGGTACTTCCTAAGTCGCACCCTTCTACCTAGGAAGAATTTCTTACTTTCCTTTCCTTCTGTTTTATTTCTAATGAAGATAATATGTTGGAATATTCGTAGACTTAATAAACCTGAAAAATGTCAAGAGCACAATAGAATAATCAAGTCTACTGCTTGTGATATTGTTATTCTTGTGGAAACAAAAATTAAACCATGTCAGGTTCGTATTCAAAAGAATTTAATATGGCCGGAGGCAGAACTTCTTACCAATGATTCTTGTGACACTTATGGTAGAATATGAGTCTTATGGTATTCTAACTCTGTTAGTGCTTGGTTTATTTCTGCTATTGAATAATTCATCCATCTTAAGGTAGAGGACAAAAAGAATGACTGTCAATTCCATATTACTGGTATATATGCTTCGAACAATATGCATAAAAGAAATACTCTATGGACTGATCTACCTACCATTACAAATAGTTGTCTTACAGTACCTTAGATTGTTCTTGGTGACTTTAATATTGTTAGATACACAAATGAAAAAGTGGGGGGCAAACCAGTTTCAGAAAACCAACTTCAGAATTTTAAAGATTACATAGATACTGCTGCATTGATCGATATAAATTCTGTAGGGGATTTGCTTTCATAGAGTAATCAAGGTGCTGCCCACAAGAAAATAATGGCTCGACTTGACAGGTGTTTGATTAATCATGCATGGCTAATAGTTTATCCTGATTCACTTCTGGAGTATGGTGTTCAATTATTCTCCGATCACTTTTCAATATATATACACGCAGACAAAGCAACACCCAAAGGCAAGAAACCATTTAGATTCTTTAACATGTGGAGTACTCATCCTTAGTTCCTCAAGATTATCAGATCAACTTGGAATATTACTATGCATGGTTCCCCTCCATACATTTTATATCAGAAGCTAAAAGCCTATAAAGCAGCACTTAAGAAGTGGCATACAAACATTTTTTACAATATTACCACCCGAGACCAATTAAGCAAAAAGGAGCTAATGGCAGTACAACAAGAGCTGCATCTCCAATCCTTTGATGAGATCTTATTTGTAAAGAGGCAAAAGCCAGGTATCAATTCATTCAAGCCTTAAAGCAGGAGGAAAGTTTTGCAAAATAGAAATCTTGACAGCATTGGCTTACTTTAGGAGATTCCAACACTAAGTTTTTCTATACAGCCATTGCTGCTTAGAAGGGCCATTAACTGCATCAGAAAATGTAAAAATAAAAATGATAATCTTATTACGAATTTGGATGAGGTTAAAGCACACACTGAATAATTTTTTTATTCTCTACTCAATCAAGAGGAGCAACCTAATAATATTCAGGTAGAGCCTAATAGAAAGCTTGATTTGGATGCCATCACGATTCTCAATGCACCAATTATAGATGAAGAAATTATAAGAGTTGTCTTTAAGTCACCGATAAATTACACTTTTATTTCTTTAGTTCCGAAGAATACATGAGCTGATTTACTAGAGCATTATAGGCCTATTTCATTATGTAACTTTATTTACAAGATCATATCCAAGTTGCTTGCAGATCGAATGCGATAGGTTATGCACAAGATCATTAGTCCGACTCAAGCTGCTTTCATTAAAGGACGAAGTATACATCACAATGTTCTTCTTGCTAAAGACTTGGTCAAGGATTTGCACTCCAAATCAAGAGGGACAAAAATCTGTTTTAAGGTTGACTTACGAAAAGTATTTGATTCAATTAATCGACACTTCATCTACAAGATGCTCCTCAGTATGAACTTCCCTCAACAATGAGTTAATTGGATTCAATGATGTTTGGAAACTTCAAAATTTTTTATTCTCTTTAATGGTTCACCTATTGGCTTTTTTGGGAGCACGAATGACATTCGACAAGAAGGTCCACTTTCTCTGTATCTTTTCACAGTTGTAATGGAAGGACTCGGTAGTATTTTAGAGGAGGTAGTCATTGCTGGTAGTATTAAGGTACCCTATTCTGGTTCTCTTCATATATCTCATATAACATTAGCAGATGATCTTATTATATTTCTTCGCAATGACTCTACTTCAGTGAGAAATTTGGCTACTATTTTAAAAGATTTTGGTTTGGTTTCTGGCCTTCAGCTAAATCATGCAAAAAGTAAAATCTATATAGGTCCTTGCATTGTAGATAAAGACTTTATTATGCAAACTTTGGGGGTTAGTGAAGGAAGTATGCCAGTTCCTTATCTGGGTCTCCCACTCATATCCACTAGCATTCACAAAACCCACTGTCAGCCTATCCTACAAAAAATAAACAGTAGAATTTCCTCTTGGAAAACTAGACTTCTTTCGAAAGTAGGACAACTTGAACTCATCCGATCGGTGTTGTTCTCTTACTCTATTTATTGGTCTAATGCATTTCTTTTGCCTATTGGACTTCTTTAGGATATTGAAAGATTATTTAAGAACTTCTTCTGGAATGACAGATGGAAAGACAATGCATATGGTAAATTGGAATATCATCTGCAGACCGAAAGATGAAGGCGGGCTGAATCTAAGAAATCTACGAGATTGGAATAAAGCTTGTTTGGTTCAGAAATTATGGGATCTTTTGCAAAATGAATCCTTATGGTCACAATGGATTTTTGCTAGATACCGATCCATGAAATCAATTTTGGAAGTTCCAATAAAAATATATCATTCTGCTGCTTAGAAAGAAATTTTGAAGGCCAGGAATTGGCTAATCAAATATGTTTCTTATGCAATCTCTTTTGGGACTAGAATTAATATGTGGTATGATCCTTAGGTAAATAGGAAAAGTATTTTTCAATTATATGGTGATAGAATATGAAGAGATCTTGGAGCCCCTAAAGATTGGAAGGTTTCAGTGTTTATTGCTAATGGCACCTGGTGTCTTCCTAATCCCGTTTCTCCTGATATGCTATCACTTTGGTCGACTATTATAACTCTTCCAATCATGAACAACTCTTTCGATATGCTTATTTGGCTTTATGACAATGGTAAATTTAGTGCTACATCTGTATGGAATCAAATCAGACAGAGAAATAACAAGTGGATCCCAAGCAGTTGGACTTGGGATAGACCGTGCTCACAGAGATATTCCTTATGCACATGACAGGCTCTTCTTGCCAAACTACCAACAATAAATAATATGAAGCTAAGAGGTATCTATCTTGTTAACCGATGCTCTCTTTACATGTAATAGGAAGAAAGTATTGATCATCTTTATTATGCTTATGACTATACTAATTGGGTCTGGAAGGAGATTCTGAAGCGATTTGAACTAAATAGGCTACCAATGCCAAACTTGCATCAAGAATTAGAACAGCTCCAACAAAACTTCTCAAGAAAAGGGCTTCTTACACAACTAGCAAAGGTTACTTTCAGATGTGCTATTTGGTGGATTTGGAGGGAGAGGTGTGGTGGGATCTTTGAGGGCCACAACACACACAATGCTCACCTTTTGCTCGAGATTCCTAATGACTCAAGATCATGTATGGAGTAGGATCTAAAAATGAAGCATTTAATAAGTAGAGAAAAAGAGATCTTTCTTAGATTCAATTTTATAATTCTTTAATGCTTTCTAGAAATGTTGCTGTATTATGTGATTCTCTGCTTCAAAAATATAGGTCATCTAGGAATGGTTGGTTATTGTATTTTACTATTTGTTGCCTATAGTAGAGTGTCATAGTCTACAATATGTGTAGTCATGACTACTTTTCTGTTTAACTACTCTCGGAGATGAGTCTGATGGAGTGAGACCATTCCATCTTTCTGAGATCGGGTGTATTCTTCTAGACTGCTCTAAGAGATCTCAGGCTTTAGTCTATGGCTTGTGTCGATAAAACTATTTTGTATAAACTTTATACTAAATCTACTTATATTTACTTACAAAAAAAATGTCGTTAATAGATAAACTTTAACTTGTGATAGCAAATGTTCAAAGATAAAGCTAATTATACGGGGCCAAAAACTACTGGAGGAATTCTTTTTGCTACCCCTGGAAGACTTCGAAGTGATGATCCTAAAGGGAAGAAGAAGAAGTAATGCCACAGCTGCTACTAGCCCTTGGATGACAAGGGTTCTCCAGAAAACTATAATGGCTCCGACATTAAAAGGCCAACCTGTTGATCACACTATCAAAAGATGGAGGTCGTACTTACTTAATTAGCGAGTTGTAATGCGCCATAGATATTTTGTGCCGAATTTGATGCCAAGGCTGATTTGACGAGGGCGAAACTGTTACGAATCTTTTACAACAATGTTATGGAGTTATCTAGTAGGGATTCGGTAACTGACTCGGTTAGGAGTCGGTTAATAAGAGTCCAAGTCTTGGGGGACTCTGGGTGGGACTATAAATAGGGATGTTACTTTTTTTTAAGTAAATGTAATTGCATTTAGTATGAAGTTTGTACAAAGTAGCTTTGTCTACACAAGCCATAGACTATAGCCTAAGATCTCTTAAAGTAGTCTAGGAGAATGCACCCCACCTCAGAAAGGTGGAATGGTCTCACTCCACCAGACTCATCTCCAAGAGAAGTTAAATAGAAAAGTAGCCATGACTACACATGTTGTAGACTATGACGCTTTACTAAATGCAATAACCAATCATTCTTGGACGACCTGTGAATACATTACATTGTTGAAGCATAGAAGCACACAATACAGCAACCTCATTCTATAAAGCATTAACGAATTATAAAATTGAATCTAATAAAAATCTCTTTTGCTCTACGTGTTAAATACTTCATTTCTAGATTCTGCTCCATACATGATCTTGAGTCACTAAGTATCACGAGCAAAAGGTGAGTATTGTGTGTGTTGTGACCCTCAAAGATTCTACTACACCTCCTTCCAAATCCACCAAATAGTACATCTGAAGGTAAGCTTTTCTAGTTGTGTAAGAAGCCCTTTTCTTGAGAAGCTTTACTATAGCTGTTCTAGTTCTTCAAGCAAGTTTGGCATTGGTAGCCTATGTAGTTCAAATCTTTTCAGAATCTCCATTCATACCCAATTAGTGTAGTCGTAAGCAAAATATAGATGATCAATACTTTCTTCCTGTTGCATACAAAGAGAGCATCGGTTAACAAGATATATACCTTTTCGCTTCATATTGTCCATTGTGGGTAGTTTGGCAAGAAGGGCCTATCATGTGCATAAGGACATCTCTACGAGCCTGGTCTATCCCATGTCCAACTGCTCGGGATCCACTTGTTGTTTCATTGTCTGATTTGATTCTATATAGATGTAGCACTAAACTTTCCATTATCATGAAGCCAATTAAGCATATCTGAGGAGTTATTCCTGATTGGAAGAGTTGTAATAGTCGGCTAAAGTGATAGCATATCAAGAGAAATAGGATTAGGAAGACACTAGGTGTCGTTAACAATGAACTCAAAAATCTTCCAATCTTTAGGGGCCCCAAGATCTTTTCGTACTCTATCACTATACAATTAAAATATATTCTTCCCATTCATCCAAGGATCATACCACATATTAATTCTGGTCCCAGAAGAGATTGCATAAGAAATGTGGTTGATCAGCCAATTTCTTGCCTTCAAAATTCTTTTTCAAGTAGCAGAATGATATGTTCTTGTTGAAACTTCCCAGATTGATTCCTTAGATAGGTACCTAGAAGAAACCCATTATGACCATAAGGATTTATTTTACAAAAGATCCCATAATTTTTGTACCAAACAAACTTTATTCTAATCTCTCAGATTCCATAGATTCAGCCCTCCATCACTTTTGGTCTACAGATGCTATTCCAATTTAACATATGCATTGCCTTACCATCCATACCATTCCAGAAAAAGTTCTTTAATAGATGTTCAATATCCTGAAGAAGTCCAACAGGTAGAAGAAATGCATTAGACCAATAAATAGAGTAAGACAACAACATAGATCAGATGAGTTCAAGTCATCCTACTTTGGAAAGGAGTCTAGTTTTCCAGGAGGAAATTCTATTCTTTATTTTTTACATGATAGGTTGATAGTGGCTTTTGTGAATGCCAGTGGATATGAGTGAGAGACCCAGATAAGGAACTGGTAGACTTCCTTCGCTAACCCCCAGAGTTTGTATAATAAAGTCTTTATCTTCAATAAAAGAACTCATATAAGACTTTACTTTTTGCATGATTTAGATTAAGGCCAGAAACCAAACAAAAATCTTTCAGAATATTAGCCAAATTCCTCATTGAAGTAGTGTCATTACTAAGAAATATAATAAGATCATCTGCAAATGTTATGTGCGATATATGAATAGGACCAACATGGGGTACCTTAATACTACCATCAGAGACTGTCTTTTCTAACATACAGTTGAGTCCTTCCATAACAATTGTAAAAAGATATGGAGAAAGTGGATCTCCTTGTCGGATGCCATTTGTACTCCCAAAGAAGCCAACGGGTGAACCATTGAAGACAACTAAAAATTTTGGAGTTCCAAGCAGCATTGAATCCAATTAACTCATTGTTGAGGGAAGTTCATACTAAGGAGTATCTTGTAGAGAAAGTGTCTATTAACTGAATCAAATGCTTTTCGTAACTCAGCTTTAAAACATATTTTCGTCCCTCTTGATTTGAAGTGCAGATCTTTGACCAAGTCGTTAGAAAGAAGAACATTATGATGTATACTTCTCCCTTTAATAAAAGCAGCCTAAGTAGGACTAATGATTTTGTGCATAATCATTTGCATTTGATCTGCAAGCAACTTGGAGATGAACTTGTAAATAAAGTTGCATAATGAAATGGGCTTGTAGTGCTCTAGTGAATCAGCCCCTGTATTCCTAGGAACTAAAGAAATAAAAGTGCAATTTATCGCTTTAAAAATATGACCTGAAGAGAAAAAATGCTGACAAGCTTTAATCACGTCATTTTCAATGATCGGCCATGCAATTTGATAAAATTCAGTTGGAAATCCATCTAGACCAGGTCTTTTGTGCTTTGGTGACTTGAAGACAACTCTTACAACTTCTTCGTTTATAATTGGTGCATTAAGAATCATAATGTCATTCGAATTAAGCTTTCTAGTAGGCTCCACATGAATATTATATTAGGCTACTCTGTTTGATTGAGTAAAGAATAAAAAAATTATTCAGTGTGTGCTTTAACCTCATCCAAAATTTCAATAAGTGTACCGTCTTGGTCTTTATATTTCTTGATATAGTTAATAGCCCTTCTAGTAGCAATGGTTGTATAGAAAAACTTCATATTGGAATCTCCTAGAGTAAGCCAATGCTGTCGAGACTTATCTTTTACAAAACTTTTTTCCTGCTTTAAGGCCTGCATAAATTGATACCTAGCTTCTGCCTCTTTGCAAATAAGATTTTGGTCAAAGGACTGAAGATGCAGCTCATGTTGCACCGCCATTAGTTCCTTTTTGCTTAACTGGACCCGGGTGGTGGTATTGCGAAAGGTGTTTGTATTCCACTCCTTTAGTGCTGCTTTACATGCTTGAAGCTTTTGGCATAAGATATAAGGGGGAGAACCATGCACATTAACATTCTAAGCTGATTTGATAACCTCGAGGAACTGAGGATGAGTACTCCACATGTTAAACAATCTAAATGGTTTCTTGCCTCTGAGTTTTACTTTGTCTGCATGTATATACATTGAAGAGTGATCAGAGAACAACTAAGCACCATACTCCAGAAATGAATTAGGGAAAACTGTTAACCATTCACGATTAATCAGACACCTATTGAGTCGAGCCATTATTTTTCTATGAGCAGCACCTTGATTACTCCATGAAAGCTAATTCCCTATAGATTTCATATCAATCAATGCAGCAATATCTATGTAATCGTTAAAACCTTGAAGCTTAATCTCTGAAAGTGGTTTACCTCCCACTTTTTCATGTGTGTATCGAACAGTATTGAAGTCACCAAGAACAATCCAAGGCACTATAAGACAGCCATTTGCAATGTTAATCAGATCATTCCATAGAACGTTTCTTTCCCGCATACTATTAGAAGCATATACACTAGTAATATGGAATTGACAATCATTCTTTTTATCCTCGGCCTTAAAGTGGATGAATTGTTCTGTAGCAGAAATAAAGCAAGCACTAACAGAATTCGGATGCCATAATACCCATATTCTACCATAAGTGTCACAAGTATCGTTGGTAAGAAGTTCTACCTCTAGCCATATTAAATTTCTTTGAACACAAACTCGAGATGGTTTAATTTTTGTTTTCACAAGAATAACAATATCACAAGCAGCAGACTTGATTATTCTATTAAGCTCCCGATATTTCTCAAATTTATTCAGTCCACAAACATTCTAACAAAGTATCTTCATCAGAAATAAAACAGGTAGGAAAGGAAAAAAGGGTCTCTTCCTAGGTAGACAGAAGTATGTGCGACTTAATAGTACTATCCTTCTTCTTATCCTTGGGTTTGCTGCAAAAAATTACATTCTTATCTTTACGAATAAAGGATTGCTGTAGAAAATTTCAGCTACGTGTTGCTGCCTTTAACCGATCTAATTGTTATCCTTTTTGAACAAAATTTCTTGTGCACCTCATAGATCATCTTGGCTTCCATCCATAATTGGTCTATCATAGAATTTATCTTAAAAAAAAATTCGTGTGTTGCTACAATCTCTCATCGCAAACTGCTAAAATTTTTCGACGAGAATTCTGCTATTGCAACTTGCATCGATTTCTTTACTATAATGCTGCAGAAATTTCTTGATCCAATTTGTTATCCTTGTTGTTATTTAAACTAAGATTCTACCGTCAAACCCCCTCCTCAAATCCCTAAGTTTTCACTGGAAATTTCATCAAGAAACCGCTATTTCTTCAATAACAATTCTGCTCTTACGAGACAGTGTATATCGGCAGCAATTTCTACTAATTTTTTATCAAATGTTTGCTGCGATCTACCACAGATCTAAAACCCTCTTCCCCTAACCTTCATCCACTACCATCAAGCCCAAAACTCCATCAAACCGCAGCCCCAAACTATGCCCAAAACAGCCACAAAACAAGCATAAACCGCAACCTATATCCACCAATCCACCAACCCTTTCAGCCACCGCTTCTCTCAACCAATACATGCCTTTAACCCGACAACAAAAAAGAGATCTTAATATTACAGATTTGGAGACATATGCTATGGCATCTAAGGAGACAATTGATGCTAAATTTGAAACCTTCGAGACACGTATGGAGGAGAAGATTCAGACTCTCTTTGCTGAACTCAATTTGGGTCGACCATCGAGCCCAAAGAAATCACATCAAGGAGAGAGCTCTGATCGAAGAGATGACCTCTAGGAGAGGGGAGGCTCTATAACTGATCCTTACTATCCACGCATGAGGGTGGACCTCCCTAGATGGGAAGAAGGAGACCCGATTGGTTGGATCTCGTGTGTGGAGCGATATTTTTGGTACCACAAAACTGCATATGCATCTATGGTAGAAATTACGACTATACATTTTGAAGGGGATGCATACAATAGTTTGATTGGTTTGAACACACTCATGGAGTCCTCTCATGGTGACAATTCAAAGAAGGACTACTGATCCACTTTGGACCAACTGATTATGAGAACATCGACGAACAACTAGCAAAGATCCGACAAACCTCCACCATTCAGAAGTATCAAACCAGGTTTGAAAGTTTATCTAATCAAACTTGTGATTAGTCTGAAAAATAGTTATTAGGAACATTTATTGAGGGCTTGAAGCCAGAGATCCAGGGAGAAGTTAAAGCGCAACAACCGTACACGCTTATGGCAGCCATCTCTTTCGCACGACTTCAGGAGGAGCGATTGAACCACGAAGCCCAAAGGACTAGGGTCACTCCCCGACCAGCAATATCGAAACCCTCAGGCCCCCCTACTATCAACCAAGCTCCTGTACCAAAATGATTGACAAGAGAAGAGCTTTGAGACCGATCTACCAAGGGGTTATGTTGGCATTGTGACGAGCCATGGAGCCGCGAGCATCGCTGTAAAAAAGGGAGACTTCTTGTGATTGAACCAATGGAAGAAGAGATCAGTGAATAGCCAGAAGAGAGTCATAAACATGAGGAAGAAGATGTGGAAGAAGAGCCATAATCGACCGACTTTATGGTACATGTGCTAGCCGGCTACTCAAATCCGCAAAAGATAAAAGTTGAAGGCTTGCTTAAACAACAACCGATCACCGTTCTCATCGATACAGACAACACTAATAACTTTCTAAATAGTAAGATTGCTGCTCGGATGGCACTCCACCAGCAAACACTCAACCTTACCACTATCCTCACCTCTAGAAGGATAAAATTGAGAAGATCATGAAGGAAATGCTTGAAACAGGGGTGATTCGGCCAAGCTGTAGCCCCTACTCCTCACTGGTGCTAGCGCTACCAGATTTCAGCCGACCCTTCGTCATTGAGGCCGATGCATCTGGAGTTGGAATTGGAGCCATTCTCATGCAAGATGGTCGACCACTCGCATACACCAGCAAGGCATTGTCTTCCTTCCATCAAAAAATGTCTATCTATGATAAGGAGATGCTCGCCATTGTGCACCTAGTAACAAAGTGGAGACCCTACCTGATTGGTCGACGATTTCAGATTAAAACCGACCATAGAAGCCTTAAGTACTTTTTGGAGCAAAAAATATCATCCTCGGAGTAGCAAAAAAGGGTAACCAAACTTCTAGGATTTGATTATGAAATTATTTACAAAAAGGGAAAAGAAAATGTTGTTGCAGATGCACCCTCACGGCTCCCTCAGCAAGCTGAATTTTCAGCCATCTCTCTTCCTACCACTGGCTTCCTCTAGGGCATTAGGGAGAAATGGAAGAAGGATTCAGAAACCAGCAACATCATAAAAAAATTAGAGGATCCAAACACAATAGCTCACTATACTTGGGATTCGATGGATCTATGCTATAAAGGTCGTATTGTGCTTATGCCAAACTCCCCTTGTATTAAAGTCATTCTGCATGAAATGCACTCCACACCTTCAGCATGGCAGTCTGGATTTCTAAGAACCTATAAAAAAGTGAAGCAAAACTTTTATTGGAAAGGGATAAAAAAAATTATTTCTGAATACGTAGCACAAAGTGATGTATGTCAACAGCAAAAAGGTGAAATAGTGGCGAGTCTAGGGAAACTATAACCACAACCCATACCAGACTCGATGTGGACTGACATCTCCATGGACTTCATCGAAGGGCTGCCACCTTCCAAAGGTAAAAGCGCAATCCTCGTGGTGGTTGATCGACTTACGAAATATGCTCATTTTTGTGCTGTGCGAAATCCCTACACTGCTGTTAGTATTGCTCAGATTTTCATAGAAAATATTATTAAACTGCATGGGATGCCAAGGTCCATTGTAAGTGATCGTGACAGGATCTTCACTAGTAAATTTTGGACCGAGTTATTTCAGTTATAGGGCACCAAACTCAAGATGAGCACTGCATACCATCCACAAACTGACGGCCAAACAGAAGTGGTGAACAGATGTTTAGAGATATACCTTTGGTGTTTCGCCAGTGATCGACCAAAGGAGTGGATGAAATAGCTCTCCTGGACCGAATGGTGGTATAATACTACATATCATTTATCTACAAAATGTACCCCATATGAAGAATTATATGGTCGATCGACTCTTATGATTCCAAAATATGTAATTGGCTCGGCTAAGGTAGATTAGGTCGACCAAGATTTAATTGACAGGGACAAACTCCTATAACTGCTAAAGGATAATCTCTCTATTGCTCAAGCTAGAATGAAGCAGCAAGTTGACACACGAAAAAGCGAAAGAGAATTTTTAGTAGGAGACTAGGTTTATCTTCGCCTACAGCTATACAAGCAAGACCGACCGCATAACCAACAATCGCCATGGACCACGTCTTAATCAGCTCTTCAGAATCAGCAGTCTCATACACAGCAATCTTCTGATCAGCCTGGGTTTTTGGAGCAAAGAAGTCCAAGCTAGGATCTGAACATGCAACCGGAGCCTTGAAGAGGCTTGTCCAAGGCCGAGGATCTCTAGAAATGAGAGTAGGAGGCCATGATCTAGAGCGCGACTTACCTCTATGCTGCGTCATCAAAGGACCATCTCGTCGGGAAGAAGAAGCAACTTGAGAAGGAAGCCTCATCTTCGGATCGACCCTGCTACCATCGTCACCAACCATTCTCGAGTTGCGGTACCCCGAATCACAAAGGGCAGGGGGGAGAAGGCAGTGCAGATCTGCCCCTAATCGAGTAGAACAAGGGAGACGCTGCCCAGCAACTGCAAGTGGACGCTACCCAGCAGCCGCCGCCTGGCCTCCTTGCCCAGCAGTCGCTCAGATGACCGCGTCGCCCTCATGCATGCAGTGAGAAGGCAGCCCCTTACGTGCAGAACCGTAGAAGAGTGGGAGGGGCGATGCAGGGGAAGCCCTCTCCCATCGCTGCCATGCCACTCGGTGCCACCCAGCAGCCTCGCCTCCCTTCATCGATCGCTCCTCCTCGGAGGAAGAGCCATCGTCGCTGCCCTTATTTTACTCTAAAGCACAGCAACCTATGACAGCCACTGCCAGGAAGAAGAAGAAAGGGGCGATGCAGAGGGTGGCTAGCGATTCTGCCTTGCTCCCGTTGTTTTCCTAACAAAACCCCAACACAGCCCACCCCCCCCTCCTTGTCTGCCCAAGGGGAAGAAGTCCAGTAGCGATTGTGAAATCGCCCAAGGGAGAAGCAGATCCAGAACAGGGGAGAACCATCGCCCTGCAGCCATCGCCTCTTCTCACCCTAGCCTTCTCCGTGGCTTCACTTTCTCCCAACGTGTTCAATCTCACAGTTGTGTAGCAGTAGCAAGTTCCTGCACCACGTGGAGGAAGGGAAGAACCACCGCCCAAGGGAGAAGAAGCAGATCCATAGTAGCAACATCCTACAGCCATCGCCTCTTCTCACCCTAGAGAGAGAAGAGAATCGCTTAGAGAGAGAAGTTGTATAAGCTGATGTAACTGTTTCCTTAAGAAATGAGAAAGGAATGAAGAATTATTTAGTCTTTTGGCTAAACTAAGGAGGTCGATCCCCTCGAAGAGATCAAAGGAGTCCGATCCCTTCGAAGTGATTAAGGAGGCCGATCCCCTCGAAGCGATCATTTATCCCCTTTTCTTTCACTTCTTCCGCTTCTTTATTTCTTTTGCCTCTTTCACGATAAAACCCTAAGAGGTCTTATCATTTGGTATCAAAGCCTTATCATTTGATATTAGAGTCTTATCATTTGGTATCAAAGCAGCGATCCTCGACGTTTTCATTGCAACTTCGGATCTTGTCATAGTCGCAATCGACGTCCGCTGCAACCGTCGCAGCTGCACACCAACACTGCCTTCCAACCGCCCATGCTTTGCATCCTCTACCATAGAACACCATCGCTTCCCCTCCTCTTGGTGACTTTCCCAATGGTGTTGCTGCCATCCAGCCCCTGGCACCCTTCCCTCTCTGTGGTCGCAACCACAATCGCCACAGCCGCCACCATTTCATCCCCCTCTTTGCTTGCGACATCAACATCAACCGCTGCACCCTTGTCTGCAACAATCGTCACAGTCGCATCCCATCGCTGCCTCCACCTTTCTCTCCATCTTGTCACAGCCGTCGGTTGCCACCAGATTACACCGATGCTGCTGCCTTCCATCCCCCAGTGCTCTCACCCCACGCAGCGATAGAAATAAGGCAGCAACTTTTCCTCATTACTGTGATCGCAGTAAGCCTTTACGCAGCCCTCAGCATCCACTTCCTCGACAGCTTCATGCCGACAATACTAAATGGATAATATGAAGCGAAAAGGTATATATATTGTTAACCGATACTCTCTTTGTATGCAATAGGAAGAAAATATTGATCATCTCTATTTTGCTTGCGACTACACTAATTGGGTATGGATAGAGATTCTGAAGAGATTTGAACTACATAGGCTACCAATGCCAAACTTACATCAAGAACTAGAATAGTTACAACAAAGCTTCTTAAGAAAAGGGCTTCTTACACAATTGGCAAAGATTACCTTCAGATATGCTATTTGGTGGATTTGGAGGGAGAGGTGTAGCAGAATCTTTGAGGGCCACAACACACACAATGCTTACCTATTGCTCGAGCGACAACAAACAAATGATCAACGAGCCACCAGCCCCATCTATTCCCAGCCAAAATTTTAACATATGAGAAGAGTTCAAGGAAAGATCAACAAATAGTTTGTATTGGCATTGTGATGAAAAGTGGAGTAAGGAACATAGATATAAACAAGGGCAACTTTTGATGATTGAACCAATTAGGGAGGATCCGGAAGCTGACAAAGTTGACTTCGATCATGAAGTTGAAGGAATTTGGGAACATCAACCTGTTACAATTCTGATTGATACCGGTAGCACTAAAGATTTCATAGACAGTAAGGTTGCTGACTGATTGGCCTACCATATTGACGATTGTAACAAATTAGAAGTAAAGGTCACTGATAGACAAACTTTAACTTATGATAGTAACTGTTCAAAGATAAAGCTAATTATACAGGGCCAAAAACTGCTAGAGGATTTCTTTTTGCTACCCCTGGAAGACTTCGAAGTGATGATCCTAAAGGGAAGAAGAAGTAATACCATAGCTGCTACTAGCCATTGGATGAAGAGGGTTCTCCAGAAGACTATAATGACTCCTATACTAAAAGGCCGACCTATTGCTTACACTATCAAAAGATGAAGGTCGTACTTGATCAGCGAGTTATAATGCCCCATAGACACCTTGTGCCAAATTTGATGCCACTCAGCCTTGAGGACAAGGCTGATTTGACGAGGGTGAAACTATTATGAATCTTTTACTTTCTAAGCTTTGGATAATACTTTGGATAATATTATAGAGTTATCTAGTAGGGAGTCGATTACTGATTCAGTTAAGAGTCGATTACGGAGTCGGTTAATAAGAGTCCAAGTCTTGAGAGACTCTATGTGCGACTCTATAAATAGGGATGTAACTATTTCTTTCAGATAATGAGAAAGGAATGAAGAATTATTTGGTATTTTGGCTAAACTAAGGAGGTCGATCCCCTCGAAGTGATCAAAAGAGGCCGATCTCCTTGAAGCGATCAAGGAGGCCGATCCCCTCGAAGTGATCAAGGAGGCCAATCCTCGAAGCGATCATTTATCCCCTTTTCCCCCACTTCTTCTACTTCTCCTCCGCTTTTTCCATAATAAAACCCTAAAGGGTCTTATCATTTGATATCAGAGTGACGAGGTAGCAGATGTTCATAATTTTTAAGGACCATGGATAGATTAGAATTTCCAAAGATGGTCCCTAAAGCTTCAGAATAGGTTACTCCGATTTCATCTAGATCCTATTGGCCTCTAAAATAACAACCTCTACTCTTCTTGAAAATTCCTATTAGATCATAAATCATACTAACCATAATTGAGATTTGGTTTCCTAGAAGATAGGTGATGGAAATCATCAACTTAGCAACCATACACCCCAATAGCTAAAGAGCTATGATAGATATGAAATGCAAATTGACACCCTCTAATGAATTGAAAACAAGGCGGATCATTTAAGAATGAAGTAAAGAAAACTATTCTAATCACTTATCAATAGAAAATTGATTAAATAATTAGAATAGCACTTTGAATTCTCTTAAGATGCCACAAACTAACAAGTTTGATAAGTTAAAAGAAAAGCAAAGATTTGGATTTGAACGCCATAAGCAGAAAAGCCTGATAAGTTCTAAAGTTTATGCAAGAACTTAAAAATAAAACACTCATCGGTGTTGAAGAATTCTTATACTTCCCAAATTATCTGTCTTACACTAAGAGTCATCCTCATTTATATAGTATGAGAATAGTATAAAGGGAATGAATGCATTAAGGCGATTGAGCGATGGTGCAGAAGCTTACGGACGTGGCTGTGGTGGCCGAGCGAGGTTGTTGTGCGTGGCTGCAAGGGCCCATCGCTCCCCACCCTATTCATCGCCCCCTCCCCCCTGCTCTTCCTAGGGCGGCTTGGGGTAGAGGCGTGCTTGCAGCTGTGGCATCGGTGGCTACTTCGTTTCTACACACAGGGGGAATCGTGGACGGCGGCCCTTCCTTGTTCTACATGCAGAACTGCAGATCGGCGAGCGGACGATCTCTTAGCTCTGCGGTGAAGGGCGGGCATAGGTTGAATCTGCATTGCGGCAACGGTGAGGGATACTGCGGTTGGGCGACGGCGGCAGCAATGGCGGCTCTTCCTGCGCGCAAATAGAGGAGGAGCAATCGGTGAAGGGAGGCGAGGCTGTTGGGTGGCATCCCCAGTTCTACAACCCTCTCCCCAGCATTGCCCCCTCCCACTCTTCTACGGCTCTGCATGCAAGGGGCTGCCTTGTCCCTACACGTATGAGGGCAGCGCAACCAGTCTGAGTGGCAGCTGGGAAAGGAGGCTAGGCGGCGACTGTTGGGCAGCGTCTCCCATGGCAAGAGCCTTGCGGCTGTGGCATCCTGAACAGAGGAGGTCTAAACATACTAGTTCCTCTTGAGTTGGGGCAGCGCAACTTACGAATGGCTGGTGACGGTGGCAGCAGGATTGATTCGAAGATGAGGCTTCCTTCTCAAGTTGCTTCTTCTTCCCAACGAGATGGTTCTTTGATGGCGCAGCATAGAGGTAGGTCGTGCTCTAGATCGCGGCCTGCTACTCTCATTTCTAGAGATCCTCGACATTGGACAAGCCTTTTCAAGGCTCCGGTTGGAAGTCTAGATCTTAGCTTGGATTTCTTTGCTCCAAAAATCTAGGTTGATCATAAGATTGTTGTGTACGAGACTGCTGATTCTGAAGAGCTGATTAAGACGTGGTCCATGGCGCTTGTTGGTTATGTGGTCGGTCTAAAGACATCATATTTTTTGTTATTCTCATTCATCAAGACTCAATGGGGAACATCGGTATTTGATCTGCATATGCTAGAGAATGGTTTTTTTGTATGCAAACTCTTTTCTGAAGAGGATTTGCAATGAATCCTTGAAGGGTTTTGGACTATTCACGGTCATCCGATGATTCTACGGCATTGGTCTCCTAATGTCCGTTAGGAGTTAGATAGTCTACAGTCTATTCCTTTATGGGTATCCTTTCATGGTCTTCCCCTACATCTTTCAAGTCGATGTTCTATTGCTAAGTTATGTAGCACCTTGGGACAACCATTGTATATTGACAAAGTAATAGTAGCGCAGACGAGATTGGCTTTTACACAAGCATGTGTAATAATTTCTTCTAATAGTGATCTTGATGGGACCACCCGTAAGGTGCATGTTTCATATTCTTAGAAGCCACAGCATTGTAAGATTTGCTACTCTTTTGGTCATGCACATGGAGCTTGTCAGCAAACTCAGAAACCGATCACTCAGGTTTATCGCCAACATCAGTCATCTCAGCATGGGGTTGATAGTACTATAATGACTACCGATGAACAAGGCGAGGCTCCTTCAGTGGCAGTAGTGCCGGTGAAGATGAGCGAGCATTCTGACTCGCTTGGGCAGCATCATAATCAGAAAGACAAATCAGGAACTTTACCTCTTCCTAATATATCAGAGTCTTTCACAACAATAGTTTCCTAGGTTACCCACACACAGGAGAAAGAGAAACCTTCATCTCTTCCTATATTGTTAAGGACTACCACAATAGGGATCCTGCGTTTCACTCATCGTGCCATCCAAGATATTGTGTCTCAATCAGCTAATGCCACTACACACCTTATCAACCAGGACATTCTGGACCCTACTAACTAGGATGCTTAAGGTATTTTAAAATTTAAACATTTGCAAGCTGTGGATGTAGTAGAAAAAAATAAGAATAAAGGCTTGAAAGATAAGGATATAGTGTGGGAGGAAAATGTGAAATCTAAGAATAAGAAAAAGGAGGTACTTCCTAAGTCGCACCCTTCTACTTAGGAAGAATTTCTTACTTTCCTTTCCTTCTGTTTTATTTTTAATGAAGATAATATGTTGGAATGTTCGTGGACTTAATAAACCTGAAAAATGTTAAGAGCTCAATAGAATAATCAAGTCTGCTGCTTGTGATATTGTTATTCTTGTGGAAACAAAAATTAAACCATCTCGGGTTCATGTTCAAAAGAATTTAATATGGTCAGAGGTAGAACTTCTTACCAATGATTCTTGTGATACTTATAATAGAATATGGGTCTTATGGCATCCCAACTCTGTTAGTGCTTGGTTTATTTCTACTAAACAATTCATCTATCTTAAGATAGAGGACAAAAAGAATGACTATCAATTTCATATTAATGGTATATATGCTTCGAACAGTGTGCATGAAAGAAATGCTCTATGGACTGATCTAACTATCATTGTAAATGGTTGTCTTACAGTACCTTGGATTGTTCTTGGTGACTTTAATACTGTTAGGTACATAAATAAAAAAGTGGGGGGCAAACCACTTTTAGAAAGCCAACTTCAGAATTTTAATAATTATATAGATACTGCTGCATTGATTAATATGAAATCTGTAGGGGATTGGCTTTCATGGAGTAATCAAGGTGCTACCCACAGGAAAATAATGGCTCGACTTGACAGGTGTTTGATTAATCATGCATGGCTAACAGTTTATCCTAATTCACTTCTGGAGTATGGTGTTAAGTTATTCTCCGATCACTCTTCAATATATATACATGCAGACAAAGCAACACCCAAAGGCAAGAAACCATTTAGATTCTTTAACATGTGGAGTACTCATCCTCAATTCCTCGAGATTATCAGATCAGCTTGGAATGTTACTGTGCATGGTTGCCCTCCATACATTTTATATCAGAAGCTAAAAGCCTATAAAGTAGCACTTAAGAAGTGGAATACAAACATATTTGGTAATATTACCACCTGAATCCAATTAAGCAAAAAAGAGCTCATGACAGTGCAACAAGAGCTGCATCTCTAACCCTTTGATGAGAATCTTATTTGTAAAGAGGCAGAAGCCAGGCATCAGTTTATGCAAGCCTTAAAGCAGGAGGAAATTTTTGCAAAATAGAAATCTTGACAACACTAGCTTACTCTAAGAGATTCTAACTCTAAGTTTTTCTATTCTGCCATTGCTGCTAGAAGGGTCATTAACCGGATCAGGAAATGTAAAGATAAAGATGATAATCTTATTACAAATTTGGATGAGATTAAAGCACACATTGAATAATTTTTTTTATTCTCTACTCAATCAAGAGGAGGAACCTAATAATATTTAGGTGGAGCCTACTAGAAAGCTTGATTCAGATGCTATCACGATTCTCAATGCACCAATTACAGATGAAGAAATTGTAAGAGTTATCTTTAAGTCATCAAAGCACAAAAGCCCTAGTCTAGATGGATTTTCAGCTAAATTTAATCAAATTTCATGGCCTATTATTGGTGATGATGTGATTAAAACTTGTCAGCATTTTTTCTCTTCAAGATATTTTCTTAAAGAGATAAATTACACTTTTATTTCTTTAGTTCTGAAGAATAAAAGAGCTGATTCACTAGAGCATTACAGGCCCATTTCATTATGTAACTTTATTTACAAGATCATATCTAAGTTGCTTGCGGATCGAATATGACAAATTATGCACAATATCATTAGTCCGAGTCAGGCTGCTTTGATTAAAGGACGAAGTATACATCACAATGTTCTTCTTGCTAATGACTTGGCCAAGGATTTGCACTCTAAATCAAGAGGGATAAAAATTTATTTTAAGGCTGACTTACGAAAAGCATTTGATTCAGTTAATCGACACTTCATCTACAAGATGCTCCTCAGTATGAACTTCCATCAACAATGGGTTAATTGGATTCAATGCTGTTTGGAAACTCCAAAATTTTCGGTTCTCTTTAATGGTTCATCTATTGGATTTTTTGGGAGCACGAATGACATTCGACAAGGAGATCCACTTTCTCCGTATTTTTTCATAATTGTAATGGAAGGACTCTACTGTATGTTGGAGGAGGCAATCATTGCTGGCAATATTAAGGTACCCCATGCTGGTTCTCTTCATATATCTCACATAACATTTGCAGATGTCTTATTATATTTTTTCGCAATGATTCTACTTCTGTGAGAAACTTAGCTACTATTTTGAAAGATTTTTGTTTGGTTTCTAGCCTTTAGCTAAATCGTGCAAAAAGTAAAGTTTATATGAGTCCTTGCATTGCAGATAAAGACTTTATTATGCAAACTTTGGGGGTTAGCGAAGGAAGTATGCTAGTTCTTTATCTGGGTCTCTCACTCATATTCACTAGCATTCACAAAATCTACTGTCAGCCTATCCTATAAAAAATAAAGAGTAGAATTTCCTCTTGGATAACTAGACTTCTTTCTAAAGCAGGACGACTTGAACTTATTCAATCTGTGTTGTTCTCTTACTCTATTTATTAGTCTAATGTATTTTATTTGCTTGTTGGACTTCTTCAGGATATTAAAGGACTATTTAAGAACTTCTTATGGAATGACACGGATGGAAAGGCAATGCATATGGTAAATTGGAATATCATCTATAGATTGAAAGATGAAGGTGGGTTGAATTTGAGAAATCTGCGAGATTGGAATAAAACTTGTTTGGTACAGAAATTATGGGATCTTTTGCAAAATGAATCCTTATGGTCATAATGGGATTTTGCTAGATACCTATCCATGAAATCAATTTGGGAAGTTCCAGTAAAAATATATTATTCTACTGATTAGAAATGAATTTTGAAGGCCAAGAATTGGCTAATCAAACATGAGTTTTATGCAATCTCTTCTGGGACTAGAATTAATATGTGGTATGATCTTTGGGTAAATGAGAAAATTATTTTCCAATTATATGGTGATAGAGTATGAAGATATCTTAGGGCTCTTAAAGATTGGAAGGTTTCAAAGTTTATTGCTAATGGCACCTGGTGCCTTCCTAATCCCGTTTCTCTTGATATGCTATCACTTTTACCGACTATTATAACTCTTCCAATCAGGAGCAACTCTTTCGATATGCTTATTTAGCTTCATGACAATGGTAAATTTCATGCTACATCTGCATGGAATCAAATCAGATAGAGAAATAACAAGTGGATCCCATGAAGTTGGACTTGGGATAGACCGTGCTCACAAAGATATTCCTTATACATATGGCAGGCTCTTCTTGCCAAACTACCAACAATAGACAATATGAAGCTAAGAGGTATCTATCTTGTTAACTAGTGCTCTCTTTGTATGCAACAAGAAGAAAGTATTGATCATCTTTATTATGCTTGTGACTACACTAATTGGGTTTGGAAGGAGATTCTAAAGAGATTTAAACTAAATAGGCTACCAATGCCAAACTTGCATCAAGAATTAGAACAGCTCCAACAAAACTTTTCAAGAAAAGGGCATCTTGAACAACTGGCATAGGTTACTTTCAGATGTGCTATTTGGTGAATTTGGAGGGAGAGGTGTGGTAGGATCTTTGAGGGCCACAACACACACAATGCTCACCTTTTGCTCGAGATTCTTAATGACTCAAGATCATGAATGGAGCAGGATCTGAAAATGAAGCATTTAACAAGTAGAGAAAAAGAGATCTTCCTCAGATTAAATTTTACAATTCTATAATGCTTTCTAGAAAGGTTGCTGTATTGTGTGATTCTCTACTTAAAAAATATGATGTATTCACAAGTCGTCCAGGAATGGTTGGCTATGACATTTTGCTATTTGTTGCCTATAGTAGAACGTCATAGTCTACAACATGTATAGTCATGACTACTTTTCTATTTAACTACTCTCGGAGATGAGTCTGGTGGAGTGAGACCATTCCACCTTTCTAAGGTGGGGTGTATTCTCCTAGACTGCTCTAAGAGATCTCAGGTTTTAGTCTATTGCGTGTGTAGACAAAGCTATTTTGTCACAACTTCATACTAAATATACTTACATTTACTTACCAAAAAAAAAAGAATGAATGCATTAAATAACATTCATATTCGTAATTCATGAATTTTGGTAAACATGACTAAATGGACTTTTACTCTTCAAAATCAAGTTTTTAAATTTGTCCTTCTCTCCTCATGATCATGTTGACCATTTTAGGCTCTTCTTGCAACCATAAAATCTTGACTAGCTTGATCCTTCCAAATATTTTTCAATAAATAAGTTAAAGCTTCTTTCATTCTTTTAGCTTTAGCTCTTGTCATTGGTCATCCATGAATAGTTAAAGGGTCTTTAATAGAATTATGATCAACTTGATAGTCCATATCATTTCTCCTTTCCTCGAAAGGATTCGTCCTCGAATCAGAGCCTCCATCACCGTGATTTTGTTGATGGCTCTGTAATCAACACACATTCTCCAAGATCCATCCTTTTTAGACACCAAAAGAATAAGAACTGCACATGGACTCATGCTTTCTCGCACATACCCCTTTTCCATAAGCTCACTGACTTGCTTTTAGATTTCCTTAGTCTCTTCTGGGTTGCATCTATATGCTGGCCTATTTGATATGCTTACACCTGAAATGAAATCAATTTGATGCTCAATTCCTCTAATTGGTGGCAAACCATTGGGAACTTCTCCGAGAAAGATATCCTTATTTTCCTACAAAAGATCAACAATAACACTAGGCAAACTTTTGTCAATTTTGTTAGAAGAAATCAAAATATCCTTATACATAAGTACAAGGGCTGCCTCATAGTTAAGACTTTTTTCACATCACTCATTTTGATATAAACACTTATTTTTCTTTCACTCAAGCCTTACTTGTTTTCTCTCCCCTTGTGTTTCCCAATACTCTCATTTTATCACTTATCTTATCATTTTCTTTTTTTTCTCTTTCTTGCCCCTCCCTAAAGTTTGGATTAATGAAGACTCAAGCTCCTCATATTATTGTTTTATGCACATCTGGTCTTCAAAAATTATCTTCGGAGGCAAAGGTCCAAGCTGATATTTCTGTTTATCCATGATCAAGGAATAACGGTTCTTGAACCCATCATGTATTACCCTACGATCATATTGCCATAGTCTCCCCAACAACATATGACCCACGTACATAGGTACCACATCATATCAAACTTCATCCTTATATCTACCAATTGAAAAAGGAACTAACACTTGCCGATTTACCTTTACTACACCACTATCATTTAACCATTGCAACTTGTAAGGTTTTGGATGTTTAATAGTAGGCAATTTCAGTTTCTCCACGAGCAAGGTACTTGTCACATTTGTACAACTCTATTATCAACAATCACGTTATACAATTTGTTAGCAATCAAACAATGAGTATGAAACAGATTTTCACGTTGTTCATCATATTCATCATTTTTACTTTGCAAACTAAGTGTGCGTTGAATAACTAAAATTTCACCTTTAGTATACTTTACATCACTAGCATCCTCTGGAATGTCATCAGCATCCTCTCTTTCACTTTCCAATTCCATAATCCCATCCCTTATGATCATAACTCTTTTATTAAAACATTCACGTGTTATATGTCCATGCCCAAGGCACTTAAAATACTTAATACCTCTGCTTTGATTAGGTTGATTCTCACCTTTACCCTTACTGCCTAATTCATTTTTGCATTTAATTCCATCAATTTTAGGCTTAACAATGGGTATATCATCCTTTATACTCCAATTCGATTTCCAAGAATAAGAAAAATCCGAATAAGGTTTTGAATCATACCTTGTGCCGTTTCTTTTGAGTTGCCTCTCAATCTCGATAGCCATATTCACCATATCCTCAATCTCTACATAATGTTGCAACTCCACAAGATCAGCAATATTCTTGTTTAATCCACTCAGGAATCGAGCCATAGTAGCCTCCCGGTCTTCCTCCACATTAGCCCTTATCATGATTATCTCCATCTCCTTGTGATATTCATCAATATTCATGGAATCTTGTGACAAAGTTTGCAGCCATTGATGCAAATCTCGATAGTAATGACTTGGGACGAATCTCCTCCTCATGATTTATTTCATCTCCAACCAAGTCTCTACGGGCCTGTCTTTACATAATTGATCCCACCAAATTATAGCATAATCACAAAATTTAACAACGGCTAATTTTACATTTTTCTCTTCGGAGTAGTTGTGACATTCAAAGATCAGCTCCACTTTTCATTCCTACTCCAAATAAGTATCTGGATTATTCTTTTCTTGAAAAGAAGGAATTTTCATTTTGATGCTACCTATGTTTCTATCCACACCATCAAAACTTCCTCTCCTAGTTTGTCTCCTAGGATTAACATCTTGACCAATTAGAGTGATTTGGTCATCGTCGATGTCATCTCCACCATTACATTCATCGTAGACGAATGCTGGTTGTCTCCTGCGTTGTGGTCACCTTCCAATCTATTAATTGCATCATCATGCCTTTCTAGATGATCTCTTAATTCTCCTATCACTTTGAACATACGTTCAAATTGTTATTGCATTGCTTGAAGCAAAAGATCATTTGATGAAGAACTCAATTCTTTTTCTTTAGACATGTTTGCAACCTAAAAAACAAAGTTAGAACAGCCTCACCAACACTCCCTCATGTGTTTCACTCAAGATTTGATTTACTCCACTCGTTGTTTCACACAATATTTGGCTTTTCTTGATATTGATCTCACCACTCTTACCTTTTAACTCTCTTGTTTTGTTCTTTGAGTTCTTAGATAAACTAAAAAAAACTTAAACAAACAATTCAGATT
Organism: Musa beccarii; assembly: GCA_024322285.1. Lineage (NCBI taxonomy): Eukaryota > Viridiplantae > Streptophyta > Magnoliopsida > Zingiberales > Musaceae > Musa > Musa beccarii. The sequence goes on along the minus strand of CM044396.1, from coordinate 48,420,902 downwards.
ATGGCAATTCAAGGGTATTGAAATTAGACATAAAAGCAAAAAAAAAATATAAGCCAATTTAAAGGTGTGTGTAATACACTTCAATAATAAGCAAAGATTAGAATTCAAGTATCAAATGAATAAAGAAAATTTTTTGGAATGAAAAAAAAATCTAAACCTGAAACAAGAATTCAAAATAATAAAGATAGAATTATGTAATTTGCACGAAGTCCTTGAATTCACAATTTTTTTTTAAATTTTGATCTCTTTTTTTTAAGTAAATGTAATTGTATTTAGTATGAAGTTTGTACAAAGTATCTTTGTCTACAAAAGCCATAGATAATAGCCGAAGATCTCTTAAAATAGTCTAGGAGAATGCACCCCACCTCAGGAAGGTGGAATGGTCTCACTCCACCAGACTCATCTCCAAGAGAAATTAAACAGAAAAGTAACCATGACTACACATGTTGTAGATTATGACGCTTCACTAAAATGTAATAACTAATCATTCCTGGATGACCTATGAATCTATCACATTATTAAAGCATAGAAGCATACAATGCAGGAACCTCATTCTATAAAGCATTAACGAATTATAAAATTGAATCTGATAAAGATCTCTTTTTCTCTGTGTTAAATACTTCATTTCCAGATCCTACTCCATACATGATCTTGAGTCGCTAAGTATCTCAAGCAAAATATGAGTATTGTGTGTGTTGTGACCCTCAAAGATTCTGCTACACCTCTTCTTCCAAATCTACCAAATAGTACATCTGAAGGTAAGCTTGGCCAGTTGTGTAAGAAGCCCTTTTCTTGAGAAGCTTTGCTGCAGCAGTTCTAGTTCTTGATACAAGTTTGGCATTGGTAGCCTATATAGCAAATCTTTTCAGAATCTCCATCCATACCCAATTAGTATAGTCGTAAGCAAAATAAAAATGATCAATACTTTCTTCCTATTGCATATAAAGAGAGCATCGGTTAACAAGATGTATACCTTTTCACTTTATATTGCCCATTGTGGATAGTTTGACAAGAAGGGCCTGCCATATGCATAAGGAATGTCTCTGTGAGCTCGGTCTATCCCATGTCCAACTAGTTGGGATCCACTTGTTGTTTCTTTGTCTGATTTGATTCCATGCAGATGTAGCACTAAACTTTCCTTTGTCATGAAGCCAATTAAGCATATCGAAAGAGTTGTTCCTGATTGGAAGAGCTGTAATAGTCGGCCAAAGTGATGCATCAGGAGAAATAGGATTAGGAAGACACCAGGTGCCATTAACAATGAACTCAAAAACCTTCCAATCTTTAGAGGCCCCAAGATCTCTACGTACTTGATAGAACCCTAGAGGAATTCTTTGGAGATTGATCTTTGAGGGGGATCAACCCTTGGAACGCTATAGGGGTTCCACCCTCTAAGTAGCCTAGTGGCTTCAATTATAGATTGATCTTTCTTATTCCAAAGAGATGGAGGCTACAAGCCTATGGAGCTCCAAATCCTAGCCCTAGGGGCTGCTTCCTAAGTGAACTACCTAATTTACCCTCAACTTTGGTCGACCGACCTAGTAACAAGGGGGGCGACGGCTAAGAGGCCTAATAGCCCAAATATAAACCCTAGCCTCTCTTCTTTATAAGATAGAGGCGACTAGGTGGGATTTATTACACTTATAGGGTTTTTATTAGCTGCTACTTGGTTGAGTTGGACCTAACCCTACTAGGGTCCTATCAAGCCCGCTCTCTTCTAATCAGCCTTGTCCTCAAGGCTGAGGTTCCATGAATTCAGGGAACCGAGTCTTCAGCTCCTTATATGATTCCCATGTGGTGTCTTCGACTGGTAAATTATTCCAATGCACTAGTACTTCAGTAGAGGGACATCGGCGATGCATGATGATTCTACGGTCGAGAATGGCTTGCGGCTGGGCTTGGATATATCCATCATTAGTGGTATTGGGCAGTTGAATCTGGGGTGACTCGTGTTCTCCCAACTTGAGTTTCAAGCATGACACGTGGAAGACAGGGTGAATTTTGGTATCCTCAGGTAATTTAAGTCTGTACGCCACAGCTCCAATACGCTCTGTGATCTGATAGGGCCCATAAAAATGTGGAGATAGCTTCATATAGGCTCATGTGTTGATGGATAGTTGCTTGTATGGTTGTAGGCGAAGATAAACCCAGTCTCCTACTAAAAATTCTCTTTCGCTTCTTCATGTGTCAGCTTGCTGCTTTATTCTTTTATAGGTTCTTAGAAATCCGGAGTGCCCTGCTGAAGGTGTGGAGTGCATTTCGTGTAGAATGACTTTGATGCAATGGGAGTTTGGTATAAGCACAATATGATCTTTATAGCGTAGATCCCTCGAATCCCAAGTATAGTGAGCTATTGCGCTTAGATCCTCTAATTTTTTTATGATATTACTAGTTTTTGGATCCTTCTTCCATTCCTCCCTAATGGCCTCGAAGAAGCCGGTGGTAGGAAGAGAGATGGCTAAAAATTCAGCTTGTTGAGGGAGCCGTGAGAGTGCATCTACAACAACATTTTCTTTCTCCTTTTTGTAAATAATTTCATAACCAAATCCTAGAAGTTTGGTTACCCATTTTTGCTGCTCTGGGGATGATATCTTCTACTCCAAAAAGTACTTAAGGCTTCTATGGTCGGTTTTAATCTGAAATCGTCGGCCAATTAGGTAGGGTCTCCACTTTATTACTACGTGCACAATGGCGAGCATCTCCTTATCATAGATAGACATTTTTTGATGGGGGGGGGGAGATAGCGTCTTGCCGGTGTATGCAAGTGATCGACCATCTTGCATGAGAATGGCTCTAATTCCAACTCCATATATATCGGGCTCAATGATGAAGGGTCGGCTGAAATCTGGTAGCACTAGCATCGGTGTCATCGTCATGGCTGCCTTAAGTCTGTCGAAGGCAGCAGAGGCTTTATTCGACCATTGGAATGTATCTTTTTTCAATAGAGAAGTGAGGGGGCACTAATCTTCCCATAGTCCTTCACGAATTTTCGATAGTAGCCCGTTAGTCCAAGGAACCCACGTAGTAATTTCACATTGGTAGGTTTCGGCCAGCCTTGCATTGCTTCAATTTTTGTTGAGTCTACGACCACTCCTTCTGATATTATGTGCCCAAGGTACTCTACTTTTTGTTGGAAAAATCTGCACTTTGATAGCTTAACAAAAAGAGTATTCTTCCGAAGGATCGTCAGAACAATTCGCAAGTGCTGAAAGTTTGTCTCAAGAGAAGGGCTATAAATGAGAATATCATCAAAAAATACTAGCACAAATTTACGAAGAAAGTTCTGAAAAATATCATTCATGAGACTTTGGAAGGTTGAAGGAGCATTAGTGAGTCCAAAAGGCATTACCAAGAATTCATAATGGCTGTTATGAGTGTGGAAAGCAGTTTTTGGGATGTTGCCTTCACATACCCGAATTTGGTGGTAACCAGATCGGAGGTCCAACTTCGTGAAGACTCAAGCTCCTTTTAATTCATCAAGAAGTTCATCCACTACTGGTATTGGGCACTTATCCTTGATGGTGATGTCATTTAGAGCTCGGTAGTCGATGCACATCCACCAAGTTCCGTCTTTCTTGCGCACAAGTAGCACCGGTGAGGAGTAGGGGCTGCAGCTTGGCCGAATCACTCCTGTTTTGAGCATTTCCTTCACGATCTTCTCAATTTCATCCTTCTAGAGGTGAGGATAGCAGTAAGGCCGAGTGTTTGCTGGTGGTTTGCCTGGAAGGATTGGAATTCGGTGGTCATGTTGCCGAGTAGGAGGAAAACCACGCGGTTCAGCAAAAACATCGTCAAATTCAATAAGCAGTTGGGTGAGATTTTGATCTTTAATTTTTATTTTCTTCCACTCTGGTTGCTGCTGGAGATGCATAAGAAAGCCACCATTTATCTTGTATAAAACATTCTCTATTCGTTGGGTTGAAATGATGATTACGTTGCTTCCGCGCTTCCCGCGTAGGGTGACCTGTTTACCTTTGTAATAGAATTTCATAATCAATTTGGAAAAGTTCCAAGAGACGTCACCTAGTATCATCAGCCATTCTATGCCCAGCATAGCCTCATAATCATCAATTGGTAGGAGGAAGAAGTCAGCAACAATTTCTTGGTTCTGCAGTAATAGTTTCACTTGTGGGCATCTTTGGTCGCATTTTAGGATTCGGTTATTGGCGACCTTTACGTCGAACTAGCTGCAACCTTCGATGTGGAGTGTCATCCGAGTAGCAACCTTAGTATTTATAAAGTTATTAGTGTTGCCCGTATCGATGAGAATGATGATCGGTTGTTGTTTGAGCAGGCCTCCAACTTTCATCGTTTGCGGATTTGAGTAGCCGGCTAACGCTTGTACCATAAAGTTGGTCGATTGTGGCTCTTCTTCCACATCATCTTCCTCATGTTCAAGACTCTCTTCTAGCTGTTCACTGATCTTATCTTACACTAGTTCAATCACAAGAAGTCTCCCTTTTTTACAGCGATGCTCGTGGCTCCACGGCTCGTCATAATGCCAACATAACCCCTTAGCAGATCGGTCTCGAAGCTCTTCTCTTATCAACCTTTTTGGTGCAGGAGCTCGGCTGATAGTAGGGGGGGACTGAGGATTTCAATATTGCTGGTCAGAGAGCGACCCTAGTCCTCCGGGCTTCGTGGTTCAATTGCTCCTCTTGAAGTCGTGCGAAAGAGATGGCTGCCATAAGCGTGTACGATTGTCGCACTTTAACTTCTCCCCAAATCTCCGGCTTCAAGCCCTCAATAAATGTTCCCAATAACTATTTTTTAGACTAATCACAAGTTTAATTAGATAACCTTTCAAACCTAGTTTGATACTCCTGAATGGTGGAGGTTTGTCGGATCTTTGCTAGTTGTCCGTCGATGTTCTAGTAATCGGTTGGTCCGAAGCAGATCAGTAGTCCTTCTTTGAATTGTCACCATGAGAGGACTCCATGAGTGTATTCAAACCAATCAAACCATTGTGTGGCATCCCCTTTAAGATGTATAGCCATAATTTCTACCATAGATGCATCTGCGATTTTGTGGTACCGAAAATATCGCTCTGCACACGAGATCCAACCAATCGGGTCTCCTTCTTCCCATCTAGGGAAGTCCACTCTCATGCGTGGATAGTAAGGATCAGTCATAGAGCCTCCCCTCTCCTGGAGGTCATCTCTTCGATCAGAGCTCTCTCCTTGATGTGATTTCTTTGGGCTCGGTGGTCGACCCAAATTGAGTTTGGCAAAGAGAGTCTGAATCTTCTCCTCCATTTGTGTCTCGAAGGCTTCGAATTTAGCATCAATTGTCTCCTTGTATGCCATAGCATATGTCTCCAAATCTGTAATATTAAGATCTCTTTTTTTCTATCAGGTTAAAGGCATATATTGGTTGAGAGAAGCAGTGGCTGAAAGGGTTAGTGGATTGGTGGATGTAGGCTACGGTTTAGGATTGTTTTGTGGCTATTTTTGGCATAGTTTAGAGCTGCGTTTGATGGAGCTTTGGGCTGTGATGGTAGTGGATGAAGGTTAGGGAAGAGGGTTTTAGATCTGTGGTAGATTATAGCAAAGATTTGATAAAAAATCAGTAGAAATTGCTGCCGACATATGCTATCTCGTAAGAGCAGAATTGTCATCGAAAAAATAGCGGTTTCTCGATGAAATTTCCAACAAAAACTTAGGGATTTGAGGAGGGGGTTTGACAGTAGAATCTTAGTTTAAATAACAGTAAGAATGACAAATTGGATCAAGAAATTTTTACAGCATAATAGTAAAGAAATTAGTGCAAGTTACGATAGTAGAATTCTCGTTGAAAAATTTCAACAGTTTGCGATGAGAGATTAGAGCAACACACGAATTTTGTTTTAAGATGAATTCCATGATAGATCAATCATGGATGGGAGACAAGATGATCTATGAGGTGCACAAGAAATTTTGTTCAAAAAGGATAACAATTAGATCGGTTAAAGGCAGCAAAACACGGTTGAAATTTTCTGCAGCAATCCTTCGTTCGCAAAGATAGTAACTTTTGCGACGCAAGGAATTTACAGGCAAGGGATAGATAGAAAAACTTCTTTTTGGTATTTTAGATGAAAAATTGCAGCAACAAAGGGTATTGGTGGTAGAAAAATACCAGATCTCTGATGCAATTGGATGTGGCGACAGTAGATTGAATTGATCTACGTCAGGAGATGACGGTGGAGATAATGACGTCAAGAGCAATTATAGGAATTGCTTGGCTGATGGTGGGCGGCAGGGATGGCAGCAAAAGCAGCAAGATTACTGCTCTGATACCAGATGATAGAACCCCAGAGGAATTCTATGGAGATTGATCTTTGAGGGGGATCAACCCTTGGAATGCTATAGGGGTTCCACCCTCCAAGTAGCCTAGTGGCTGCAATTGTAGATTGATCTTTCTTATTCCAAAGAGGTGGAGGCTACAAGCTTATATAGAGCTCCAAACCCTAGCCCTAGGGGCTGCTTCCTAAGTGAACTACCCAATTTACCCTCAACTTTAGTCGATCGGCCCAGTAACAAGGGGGGCGGTGGCTAAGAGGCCCAATAGCCCAAATATAAACCCTAGCCTCTCTTCTTTATAGGATAGAGGTGGCTAAGTGAGATTTTTTACACTCATAGGGTTTTTATTAGCTACTACTTGGTTGAGTAGGACCCAACCCTGCTAGGGTCCTATCAGTACTCTATCACCATACAATTGAAATATATTCTTCCCATTCACCTAAGGATCATACCACATATTAATGCTGGTCCCAGAAGAGATTGTATAAGAAATGTGATTGATCAACTAATTTCTTGCCTTCAAAATTCCTTTCCAAGCAGTAGAATGATATGTTTTTGTTGAAACTTCCCAAATTGATTCCTTAGATAGGTATCTAGAAGAAACCCATTGTGACCATAAGGATTTATTTTGTAAAAGATCCCACAATATTTGTACTAAACAAGCTTTATTCTAATCTCTTAGATTTCATAGATTCAAGCCCCCCTCATCTTTGGTCTATAGATGCTATACCAGTTTACCATATGCATTGCCTTACCATCCGTACCATTCCAAAAAAAGTTCTTTAATAGTTGTTCAATATCCTGAAGAAGTCCAACAGATAGAAGAAATGCATTAGACCAATAAATAAAGTAAGAGAACAACATAGATCGGATGAGTTCAAGTCGTCCTGCTTTGAAAAGGGGTCTAGTTATTCAGGAGGAAATTCTATTTTTTATTTTTTGCAGGATAGGCTGACAGTGGGTTTTGTGAATGCTAGTGGATGAGTGGGAGACCCAAATAAGGAACTGGTAGACTTCCCTTGCTAACCCCCAAAGTTTATATAATAAAGTCTTTATCTTCAATGCAAGAACCCATATAGACTTTACTTTTTGCTTGATTTAGTTGAAGGTCAGAAACCAAACCAAAATCTTTCAAAATAGTAGCCAAATTCCTCACTGAAGTAGTTTCATTGTGAAGAAATATAATAAGATCATCTGCAAATGTTATGTGGGATATATGAATAGAACCAGCATGGGGTACCTTAATGCTGCCATCAGATACTACCTTTTCTAACATACAGTTAAGTTCTTCCATGACAATTTCGATCTCTTTCTTTCTTTCTTTCTTTCTTTCTTTCTTTCTTTTTTTTATATCTTTGATCTTCTCCTCTCTCTTTGTTTTTTCTTTTTTTTTCTTTGATATTTAATTTCCTCTCCCTTTTTTCTTACTTTTGATTTTCTCTCTCTTTTTTGTTTAACTTTTTGCTCTTTCTTTTTTTGACAATAAAGTGAGGGGGAAAAAATGAAGAACAAACAGTAATAGCACAAGAAACACAACTACTTTAAGAGATCTCAGGCTATAGTCTACGGCTTGTGTAGATAAAACTACTTTGTACAAACTTCATACTAAATGTAATTACATTTACTTTCCTAAAAAAAAAACACAACAATAAAAAGGAAGGAAGAATAGCAATTATGGATATCATGATAAAAGAAGAATAAGAGAACTGAAAAAAGCTAAAAGATAACAAATATATGGATAAGCAAACCATAAACTTGAGCCGTGCTCTGATACCAAATGATGAAAATCATAAACTTAGCAACTATACACCCCGATAGCTAAAGAGCTATGATACATATGAAATGCAAATTCACACCCTCTAACAAATTGAAAACAAGGTAGATCATTCAAGAATGAAGTAAGGGAAATTATTCTAATCACTTATCAATAGAAAATTAATTAGCACTTTGAATTCTCTTAAGACACCACAAACTAATAAGTTTGATAAGTTAAAGGAAAAGCAAAGATTTGGGTTTGAATGCCATAAGCAGAAAAGCTTGATAAGTTCTAAAGTTCATGCAATAACTTAAAAACAAAATACTCACAGGTGTTGAAGAATTGTTATACTTCCAAAATTGTCTATCTTACACTGAGAGTCAGCCTCATTTATATAATATGAGGATACTACAAAGGGAATGAATGTATTAAATAATATTCATTTTCCTAATTTATGAATTTTGGTAAACATGACTGAATGGACTTTTATTCTTCAAGATGAGGTCTTCAAATTTGTCATTCTCTCTTCATGATCATATTGATCATTTTAGGCTCTTCTTGCAACCATAGAACCTTGACTGAGTCTTGACTAGCTTGATCCTTTCAAATATTTTCCAATAAACAAGTTAAAGCTTCTTTCATCCTCTTAGGTTTAGCTCTTATCATTAGTCCTCCATGAATAGTTAAAGGGCTGTTAAAGGGGACAGAATCGAAATTTCTAAAATTCCGAGGTGAAAATTCATCTTTTGCCTGAAAACCCTAACTCATCGCCCTATCTCGCTGCGTTGCGGCTGCGACCGTCACCACCCTGCTGGCGGCGACCTCTGCACGCGAGGAGGGGGACGGCGCTTGCCGTGCTTGCGGGCGACACCACAACTGCATGCGGTCGTAGCGCCCGCAGGTGCTATCCCACGGGCACCCCGCCGGTGCCCCAACGACGCTACCCCATGGGCACCCCACCGTCACCCCTATGACGCTGCCCCGCGGGCACCCCGTCGTTGCCCCTCGACGTTGCCCCATGGGCGCAGCGCTTGCCGGCGCCGCTCGTGTGGGGCAACTGCCCATGCGCGGTGCCAGCCATGTGGGCACTTCTGCTCGCAGGCAGCGCTGAACTGCGGCGGCCCGAGCGCAGCAGCAACCTGCGCTTGCGCTGCTTGCGGCCGTAGCCCGTTAAGCTGCCGCTTTACGCGCGAGCAGCGCCGATCGCCCGTTATAAGCAGTAAGGCTACAAGAAGCCTTACGGCCGCTACACGAGCGCAGCAGGCAGTAACAGTTGTTGTCCTTCCTCGCCCTTTGCACCAATAATTTTGGCATCAAAAGCAGATCTAAAATACAATACACATAGTTTAAGATCCGATCTTCGCACGAACAACCTGGCTCTGATACCACTTTTAGGAAATCCTTCGGGGGAGTGACATCACATGTGTAATGGAAGAATAGAAAACAAAACCCCAGATTTTTCGTAGAAAGTTTCTATCATCGTGCAAAGATCGGTGTGTTAAAACAAATCCGTGAAAAACTACATGTATAAAAGAAAATACCTAGGGAGATCGTGTATCCCTGAATCCCTATAGATCTATAGGAGAGGATGAAGGAGGTTAAGTGTCCTCCTCTCTAGTGATATCTACACGGCAGGGATTATGACGATGCACCTCTCTAGGGAGAGGAGAATAGAATGTGGCTACTAAAAGAAACCCTCAGCCTATAGAGATTTGGTTCCCTCCTATTTATAGATGCCCCTTGTAAACCCTAATGGATCTAGCTTTGTTGGGTATTGGATCAACATCCAATTACCCAAGCCTCTTGGATAAGTGGGTCTCTACCCAATAATCTCTTATTAGCAACTATTGGATCTCATCTTAGGATCCAATAATTCAGGGGCTTATTGGATATCCAATAAGATAGGGGGTTTAGCGATTATCTCATATCCAAACCTCTACTCGTCGCAACACCTACCATATGTGTGTGACCCTCTAGGCCCAATATCGAGCTGGCCATGAGTCATCCTTGTCAGAACTCTTTCTGACTTAGTGAATTATTATCTCTATAATAATTCACCCAACTCATTGACTACGGACGTACCAGGCCACTATGCTGCAGCTCCCAAATGATACAGGGGAATCCAATCCTTTGGACCAATCTGTACTCAGTTACCATGTATCTATAGTCTCTCATCCATCTAATATCCCAAAGACCCTATACCGGGCATGGTACTGTCAGGCCTAAACGGTCTCTCCTCGAGTCTTGCTTCTTATCGGATTCTCCCGAAGAACTCTTTTTTTTTGTAAGTAAATGTAATTGTATTTAGTATGAAGTTTGTACAAAGTAGTTTTGTCTACACAAGCCGTAGACTATAGCCCCACCTTAGGAAGGTGGAATGGTCTCACTCCACCAGACTCATCTCCAAGAGAAGTTAAATAAAAAAGTAGTTATAACTATACATGTTATAGACTATGACGCTTTACTAAAATGCAATAACTGAACGACCTATGAATACATCACATTATTGAAGCATAGAAGCACACAATAAAGCAACCTCATTCTATAAAGCATAAACAAATTATAAAATTGAATTTGATAAAGTTCTCTTTTTCTCTACGTGTTAAATACTTCATTTCCAGATCCTGCTTCATACATGATCTTGAGTCGCTAAGTATCTCGAGCAAAAGGTGAGCATTGTGTGTGTTGTGACCCTCAAAGATTCTGCTACACCTCCCCTTCCAAATCCACCAAATAGTACATCTGAAGGTAAGCTAGGCAAGTTGTGTAAGAAGCCCTTTTCTTGAAAAGCTTTGCTACAGTTGTTCTAGTTATTGATATAAGTTTGGCATTGGTAGCCTATGTAGTTCAAATCTTTTCTGAATCTCCATCCATACCCAATTAGTGTAGTCACAAGCAAAATAGAGATAATCAATACTTACTTCCTGTTGCATACAAAGAGAGCATCGGTTAACAAGATATATACCTTTTCACTTCATATTGTCCATTGTGTATAGTTTGGCAAGAAGGGCCTGCCATGTGCATAAGGAATGTCTCTGTGAGCCTGGTCTATCCCATGTCCAACTGCTTGACATCCACTTGTTATTTCTTTGTCTGATTTGATTCCATGCAGATGTAGCACAAAACTTTCCTTTGTCATGAAGCCAATTAAGCATATTTAAAGAGTTGTTCCTAATTGAAAGAGCTATAATAATCGGCTAAAGTGATAGCATATCAGGAGAAATAGGATTAGGAAGACACCAGGTGCCGTTAACAATGAACTCAGAAACCTTCCAATCTTTAGGGGCCCCAAGATATCTACATACTCTATCACCATACAATTGAAATATACTCTTCCCATTCACCGAAAGATCATACCACATATTAATTCTGGTTCCAGAAGAGATTGCATAAGAAATGTGGTTGATCAACCAATTTCTTGCCTTCAAAATTCCTTTCCAAGTAGCAGAATGATATGTTTTTGTTGAAACTTCCCAGATTGATTCCTTAGATAGGTACATAGAAGAAACCCATTGTGACCATAAGGATTTGTTTTGTAAAAGATCCCACAATTTCTGTACTAAACAAGTTTTATTCTAATCTCTCAGATTTCGTAGATTCAACCCCCTCTCACTTTTGGTCTATAGATGCTATTCTAATTTACCATATGCATTGCCTTATAAGCCGTACCATTTCAGAAAAAGTTCTTTAATAGTCATTCAATATCCTGAAGAAGTCCAATAGGTAAAAGAAATACATTAGACCAATAAATAGAGTAAGAGAATAGCACAGATCGAATAAGTTCAAGTCATCCTGCTTTGGAAAGGAGTCTAGTTTTGCTGGAGAAAATTCTATTCTTTATTTTTTGCAAGATAGGCTAACGGTGGGTTTTGTGAATGCCAGTGGATATGAGTGGGAGACCCAGATAAGGAACTGATAGACTTCCCTCGTCAACCCCCAGTGTTTGTATAATAAAGTCTTTATCTTCAATGCAAGAACTCATATAGACTTTACTTTTTGTATGATTTAGTTGAATGCCAGAAACCAAACCAAAATCTTTCAAAATAGTAGCCAAATTCCTCACTGAAGTAGGGTCATTGCGAAGAAATATAATAAGATCATCTGCAAATGTTATGTGGGATATATGAATAGAACCAGTATGGGGTACCTTAATGCTGCCATAAGAGACTGCCTTTTCTAACATACAGCTAAGTCCTTCCAGGACAATTGTAAAAAGATATAGAGAAAGTGAATCTCTTTGTCGGATGCCATTCATACTCCCAAAGAAGCCAACGGGTGAACCATTAAAGAGAACTAAAAATTTTGGAGTTTTTAAGCAGCACTGAATCCAATTAACCCATTGTTGAGGGAAGTTCATACCGAGGAGCATCTTGTAGAGAAAGTGTCTATTAACTGAATCAAATGTCTTTCGTAAGTCAGCTTTAAAATATATTTTCATCCCACTTGATTTGGAGTGCAGATCTTTGACTAAGTCGTTAGCAAGAAGAACATTGTGATATATATTTCTCCCTTTAATAAAAGTTGCCTAAGTAGGACTAATGATCTTGTGCATAATCATTTGCATTCGATCTGCAAGCAACTTAGAGATGATCTTGTAAATAAATTTGCATAATGAAATGGGCGTATAGTGCTCTAGTGAATCAGCCCCTGCATTCTTGGGAATAAAAGAAATAAAAGTGTAATTTATCACTTTAAGAATACGACCTAAAGAGAAAAAATGCTGATAAGCTTTAATCATGTCATTTCCAATGATCGGCCATGCAATTTGGTAAAATTTAGCTAGAAATCCGTCCACGTATTAAAGAATCTAAATGGTTTCTTGCCTTTGGGTATTACTTTGTTTGCATGTATATACATTGAAGAGTGATCAGAGAACAACTAAGCACCATACTCCAGAAATGAATCAGGATAAACTGTTAACCATTTGTGATTAATCAGACACCTATTGAGTCGAGCCATTATTTTCCTGTAGGCAGCACCTTGATTACTCCATGAAAGCCAATCCCCTATAGATTTCATATCAATCAATACAGCATTATCTATGTAATCGTTAAAACCTTAAAGCTTGCTCTTTGAAAGTGGTTTACCTCCTACTTTTTCATGTGTGTACCGAACAGTATTGAAGTAACCAAGAACAATCTAAGGCACTGTAAGACAGCCATTTACAATGTTAATCAAATCAATCCATAAAACATTTCTTTCTTGCATACTATTAGAAGCATATACACCAGTAATATGGAATTGACAACCATTCTTTTTATCCTCGGCCTTAAGGTGGATGAATTGTTCTGTAGCAGAAATAAAGCAAGCACTAACAGAGTTCGGATGCCATGATACCCATATTCTACCATAAGTGTCGCAAGTATCGTTAGTAAGAAGTTCTGCCTCTAGCCATATTAAATTTCTTTGAACACAAACCCGAGATAGTTTAATTTTTGTTTCCATAAGAATAATAATATCATAAGCAGCAGACTTGATTATTCTATTAAGCTCCTAACATTTCTCAAGTTTATTCTGTCCATGAACATTCCAACAAAGTATCTTCATCAGAAATTAAATAGGTAGGAAAGGAAATAAGGGTCTCTTCCTAGGTAAACGGAAGTATGTGCGACTTAATAGTACCATCCTTCTTCTTATCCTTGGGTTTTGCAGTTTCCTTCTACATAATATCCTTACCTTTTAAGCCTTTATTTCTATTTTTATCCACTTCATCCACAGCTTGCAAATGTTTAAATTTTGAAGTACCTAAGATATCCAACTTGGTAGTGTTTGTTAAAGGTTGAGGCACTTGTTGTGGCTGAATGTCTTGGCTGGCAAGGTTTGTAGGGACTGGTTGAGACACAATATCCTGGTTAGCATGATGAGTGGGACATGGGATCTCTATTGCGGTAGTTCCTGTCGATGTAGGAAGAGATGAAAGCTTCTCATTCTCTTATGCGTGGGTAACCTGGGAAACTGTTGTTGTGAAAGACTCTGATATATTAGGAAGAGGTAAAGTTCCTGATTTGTCTTTCTGATCATGATGCTGCCCACGTGAGTCAGAATGCTCGCTCGTCTTCACCAGCACTATTGCCACTAAAGGAAACTCGCCTTATTCATCAGTAGTCATAATAGTAGTATCAACCCCATGTTGAGATGCCTGGCGATGCTGGTAAACCTGAGTGATCAATTTCTGAGTTTGCTAATAAGCTCTATGTGCATGACCAAAAGAGTAGCAAATCTTACAATGCTGTGGCTTTCAAGAATATGAAACATGCACCTTACGGGTGGTCCAATCAAGATCACGATAAAAAACCTCATCTGGAAGATCACCATCAAAAGAAACCATTATGCATGCTCATGCAAAAGCCAATCTTGTCTACGTTGCTATTGCTTTATCAATATACAATGGCTGTCCCAGGGTGCTACATAACTTAGCAATAAAATGTCGACTACAAAGATGCAGGGGAAGACCATGAAAGGTTACCCATAAAGGAATAGACTGTATGTTGTCTAACTCCAAACGGACATCAGGAGACCAACGCTATAGAATCAACGGATGGTCACGAATAGTCCAAAACCCTTCAAGGATTCATTATAAATCCTCTTCAGAATAGAGTTTGCATACAAAAAAATCATTCTCTAGCATATGCAGATCATATGCTGATGAAATACCGATGTTCCCCATCAAGTCTTAATAAACGAGGATAACGGGAAATAGGATGTCTTTAGACCGACCATATAACCAACAAGCGCCATGGACCACGTCTTAATCAGCTCTTCAGAATCAGCAGTCTCGTACACAGCAATCTTCTGATCAGCCTGGATTTCTGGAGCAAAGAATTCCAAGCTAAGAGTTGAACTTCCAACCGGAGCCTTGAAGAGGCTTGTACAAGGTCGAGGATCTCCAGAAATAAGAGTAGGAGGCCACGATCTAGAGCGCGACCTACCTCTATGTTGCGTCATTAAAGGACCATCTCGTCGAGAAGAAGAAGCAACTTGAGAAGGAAGCCTCATCTTCGGATCAACCCTCCTATATTGACACTCAATAGCCATTGTAAGGTTAGCTACCACTCTCAATAACCGACTATACTAGATCTGGAACTTTCCAAACCTATAAGTCAGGTATCAAAGAGTGGAGTACTCATACAGGACATCTTTGGTGTCTCAAGTCTAAGGATCTGATACACTACTAGGACTATGGAATTGCTATCTGACGTGAGGTATCAATAACAATCCAGCATTCTGAAGGCGGATCAATCAGTAAACTCATTCCCCAATGAGCACCTGCACTATACCCTTAGTGTCCCCACACGAGTAGCTATGAGACCAGTCACCTCCATCATATGGATGGGTATACAGCACATCAGTCTATCCGGTTATCTCGATGTCCTTCTCGAGTAACCTATGACCAGGATAATTTAGGGTCTGTGTTTAAAGGTGAATCGATCTTATTATCATGATCTTATCATGATTCGATTCCCATTGCACAGATCCAAGGATATCACAATATATGCAACATGCAAGATAAAGTAATAAAACGTCTAATAATACGCAAAGAGAAAAAGTGCATATCAAGTCACAAGTGTCATCACTCATGCGATTGGCTTACAGGGCATATATGACTGGCAAATATATAATGACTGTCCTAAGGTACTGCATAACTTAGCAATAAAACATCGACTCTAAAGATGCAGGGGAAGACCATGAAAAGAAACCAATAAGGGAATAGACTAGAAGCTGTCTAACTCCAAACGGACATCAGGGGACCAGTGCCGTAGTATCATCGGATGGTCACGAATGGTCCAAAACCCTTCAAGAATCTATAGCAAATCCTCTTCAGAATAGAGTTTGCATACAAAAAAACCATTCTCCAACATATGAAGATCGAATGTCGATGTTTCCCATCATGTCTTGATGAATGAGGATAACGGAAAATAGGATGTCTTGAGACTGAACACATAACCAACAAGCGCTATGGACCATCGCTCAATCAACTCTTTAGAATCATCAGCCTCATACATAGTAATCTTCTGATTAGCTTGGATTACTAGAGTAAAGAAATCGAAGCTAAGATCTGAACTTCCAACCGAAGCCTTAAAGAGGCTTGTCCAAGGCCGAGGATTGTTAGATATGAGAGCAGGAGGCCACGATCTAGAATGCGACCTGCCTCTATGTTGCGTCGTCGATAGAGTACCTCGACGGGAAGAAGATAGCAGAGGATCTTAAGAGGCAGAGAGCCACATCGAAGCTACCTTGCTACCAGCGTCACTAGCCCCAAGGACCATCGCTTCTCCTTGCAGTGCTAGAAGAGGCTGCTCTATTCTCAGCTCCCACTCTTTTGGATAAGAGCAGGAGAGTTCAAATCAGAGCCCAAGGAAGAACCACCGAATCTTCCTTCACTGCCTCCTCCTCTATTCAGTCGCCCTAGGAGGGGGCAATACAGAGGTTAGGGAGTGCAGTAAAAGCTGTTCCCCTGCACATAGAATGGTATAGAGGTAGCCCTAAGGAGAGGCAGCCACTACCCCTTTCTGCATAACAGCCGCCATGTTAGAACCCTCCGCGGATTCTAAGCTTGGGGTTGATCTCTATAGGGGATCGGCCTCCTTAGAACTCTATAGAGGTTCCTTCCTCCAAGTTGCTGCTCAAAGGCTACTAAAAGATTGATCTCTTCATTAATTAAAAGAGGATGAATACATGGCTATTTATAGGGCTTCTAAGCCCCAACTCCTAATAGGACTCTTACTCAAGACTCCTACTTCTAACCAACTTCTAATTAGGACTCCTTCTCTAGTAGGATTCCTAATTCTAATAGAACTTTTTCCCTAATAGGACTTCTACTTCTAATAGGATTCTTTTCCTAATAGGACTCCTACTTCTAATAGGACTCTTTTCCTAATAGAACTCCTACTTCTAATAGGACTCTTTCTCTAATAGGACTCCTTTTCTAAGAAGCAACCTAACCTAAACCTAGCCGGCCTCTTTACCTCTTTAATAGGGGTCGGCTAGATAGGATTTACATAAATGCCCTTATCAATGAAACTAAATTAGGACTCTCATAGCTAGAGTCCTAACAGACCCGCCCTCTTCAAATCAGCCTTGTCCTCGAGGCTGATGTTCCATGAATTCTAGGAATTTGATCTTCAAGTCGTCATAGTTCTCCCAAGTGGCATCTTCTACTGGTAGGTTTGCCCACTGTATTAACACTTCAATAGTAGGTCGTTGTCGTCGAGTCACGATCCGTCGATCAATAATGGCACTTGGTTGGGTCTGGAGCTCTCCTTGGGTAGTTATATTTGGTAGATGACTTTGGGTTGTCTCGTGTTGTCCCAACTTGAGCTTCAAACATGATACATGGAAGACTAGATTGATTCAAGAGCTGGCGGGTAAGTCTAATCTGTATGCTACTGCTCTGATGCACTCCAAGAAATATTTTAGGCTTTTATGGTCGGTCTTGGTGTGAAAGTGTCGCCCAATTAAGTACGGTCTCCATTTAGACATCGCATGCACAATCGTGAGCATTTCGTTGTCATAAATAGTTATCTTGAGATGGGAAGGAGATAACGCCTTACTAGTATAAGCGAGGGGTCGGCCATCTTGTATTAGTACATCATCAATTCCTGCTCCGAATGCATCAGCTTCAATAATAAAAGTCTTGTCGATGTCGGGTAATGCTAGTACTGGCGTTGTTATCATTGCGACTTTAAGTTCGTCGATGGCGGTGGTGGCTTTGTCCGACCACTGGAAAGCATCTTTTTTCAGCAAGGAAGTAAGGGGTGCACTGATCTTTCCATTGTCTTTCACGAACTTACGGTAGTAACCTGTTAAACCGAGAAAGCCACGCAGTGATTTTATGTTCCTCGGGGTTGGCCAGTTCTGCATTGCTTCAATTTTAGAGGGGTCCACTGCCACCCCTTCGTCTGATATGATATGCCCAAGATATTCCACCTTTTGTTGAAGAAAGCTGCACTTTATTTTTTTGACAAAAAGAATATGTTCTCGCAAAATTATCAAAACAAGTCATAAGTGCTGAATATGACTTTCAAGAGAAGGGCTGTAAATAAGGATATCGTCAAAGAAAACTAGCACAAACTTTCGAAGATAACTCTAGAAAATATCATTTATCAAGCTCTGGATGGTGGAGGGAGCATTGGTGAGAGCAAAGGGTATTACCAGAAATTCATAGTGACCGTTGTGCGTTCGAAAGGCAGTTTTCGGTATGTCTTCTTCACACACTCGTATTTGATGATACCCGGATCGAAGGTCCAACTTTGTGAAGACTCATGCTCCCTTTAATTCATCAATCAATTCATCTACTACTGGAATAGGATACTTGTCCTTGATGGTTATGTCGTTGAGAGCTCGGTAATCAATGCATATTCGCCATGTTCCATCTTTCTTTCGTACGAGGAGCACTGGTGAAGAGTAGGGGTTGCAACTTGGCCGAATAACTCATGTTTCAAGCATCTCTTTTATAATCCTTTCTATTTCATCTTTTTGGAGATGTGGATACCGATATGGTTGAGTATTTGCTGGAGGTTTCCCTGGAAGAATCGGTATACGATGATCGTGTCGGCGGTTAGGAGGTAGGCTGCGTGGTTCGTCAAATATATCTGAAAATTTAGCAATTAAGGGAAGTAGGTTTGGATCTTCAAATTTGGTTGGCTCTCCCTTAGATTGCTGCTCAAGTTATACTAAAAAGCCACTGCATGCTTTGTGCAAAACTTTCTCTATTTGTTGTGTGCAAATTATCGTTACATCGCCCCCACGTTTCCCGTACAGTATCACATGTTTCCCCTTGCTGTAAAATTTCATAATTAATTTCAAAAAATTTCAGAAAACATCACCTAATGTCGTCAACCATTCAATGCCAAGCACGGCCTCATAATCATCGAGAGAGAGGAGGAAAAAATCTACAATTATCTCTTGGTCATACAGCAATAGTTTCACCCGTGGGCACTTACGATCACACTTCAAAATTTGTCCATCTGCGACTTTAACATCGAACCTGCTGCAATTCTCAATAGGTAAGGCCATCCGGACAGCAACCTTTCTGTTCATAAAATTATTAGTGCTCCCGGTGTCAATAAGAATGGTGATCGGTTGTTGCTTCAGAAATCCTCCCACTTTCATTGTTTGCGGGTTCACATTACCAGCAAGGGCATGCATCATAATATCAATTGGCTACTGTTCTTCATCCGTGACCTCTTCCTCATGCTCCTGGACCTCCTCCTCCATGTCTTCAAGAGGTTCAATCAATAGGAGGCGGCCCCTTTTGCAGCGATGATCGCGGTTCCACGGCTCGTCGCAATGCCAACAAAGACCCTTTGCTGATCGGTCACGTAGTTCTTCTCTTGTCAATTTTTTGGGCAGTGAAGGATGGCTGGGAGCAGACGGGGGTTTATATGTTGAGGTTTTAGGAATGGTTCTCATCCTCCAAGCATCTTGGTTGAGTCGTTCTTCTTGTATTCGGGCAAAAGAAATCGCAGCAATCACGGTACGGGGTTGTCGCGCCTTAACTTCCCCTTTTATCTCTGGCTTGAGTCCTTCGATAAATGTTCCTAACAATTGACGGTCAGTCCAATCACGAGCAAGGTAGGATAGCTTCTCAAACTTGGTTTGGTACTCTTGAATCGTAGAGGTTTGTCGAATCTTTGCGAGTTGGCCATCGATATTTTCATACTCCGTAGGTCCGAAACGGTTCAGCAGTGCATTCTTAAATTGATTCCATGTCGGAGCCCCATGATTATATTCCAGTGAATTGTACCATTGAATAGCATCTCCTTCAAGGTGGATGACAGCAATCTCCACCATAGCATTATCCGACGTTCGGTAGTAGCAAAAGTAATGTTCTGCGCGCGAAATCTACCCCGCTGGGTCTCCTTCTTCCGATCGTGGGAAGTCCACTCTCATGCGTGGCTGAAGCATGTCCGAGGGCTGTCTCTCCTTGCTGCAGTTTGGTTGGACTCGATGGTTGTCCAATTCTGAATTCTGCAAACAAAGCGCGCAATTTGTCTTCTAAGCACGATTCAAGCCGTGATTCAATCTGAGATTCCCATGCTTCAAATTTGGCATCAATTGGATCTTGAGAAGCCATAGCAAATGTCTATAGATCAGAGATGCCCTTGTCTTTTTTTGTTGACGAGTTAATGGCATGGGGTGGTGGAAGGTTCGGACAATAGATCGGTGATTGAAGGGTTCAGCTGTAATGGTTTACTGTTTTGGGCTATGGTTTTTGATACTGTTAGGGTTATGAAACTAGGTTATGATGGCTGCGTCTTGGGGCTAGAGAGATGCCCTAAAGACGTCTTGGCTTGTGGCAGCAAGGTGGCTAGGGTTTGGTAGGTTACGGAGAAGAAAAAAGGACAAAGGTGCAATACCAGATTTTTTACCAAAAAAATTCCAACAGTAAAGATGTAATTTTTTCCAGAAATTTTCAAAAGATATTCAAGTAAAACTCAAAGGGGATCTACTGATAAGGAAGAGGTAATACTGTAAAAAATTTTGTAGGAAGAAATGATAGCAAGAGGTTTGGCAAAATTGAGAATCACGGAGAGGTATTATAGCAGATTTTTACGTCTAAAATGCAGCAGTTTGGACGTAAAACATAAGTGGTTTATATTGAGAATTTTTTGACAAAACCAAATGAAAAACCACTGTTAGGAAGTGTCAAAGCTGCCATAAAAATTTCATAGAGATTTGGATAGAAAAAACACAGTAGCAAGATCATAAAGTAGTGCTATGCGGCTGAAATTCTGCAATGCGACTTTCGTTGTAGAGATGAAAACTTTATGACGAAAAGTTTATGCAGCAATATAGGAACGAATTTTTTGGATTTTTTGAATAAGGATAACTAAATTGCAGTAGCAGTAAGGTAGATAACCAGAACCTATTGCAATTCACGGGAAGATCAAAGGATTATCTACGGTGGTGGAGATGACAGCGGAATTCAGCGATGATCTTCTAAGCAATTGTGGGAATTGCTTTACGCGGTTGTGGAGGGCTGGTGGATGGCTATGGAAGGGCAGCGAGATGCCAAGAACGCTGCTCTGATACCAAGTGTTAGAACCCTCCGTGGATTCTAAGCTTGGGGTTGATCTCTATAGGGGATCGGCCTCCTTGAAACTCTATAGGGGTTCCTTCCTCCAAGTTGCTGCTCAAAGGCTACTAAAAGATTGATCTCTTCATTGATTAAAAGAGGATGAATACATGGCTATTTATAGGGCTTCTAAGCCCCAACTCCTAATAGGACTCTTACTCAAGACTCCTACTTCTAACCAACTTCTAATTAAGACTCCTCTAGTAGGATTCCTAATTCTAATAAGACTTTTTCCCGAATATGACTTCTACTTCTAATAGGACTCTTTTCCTAATAGGACTCCTACTTCTAATAGAACTCTTTTCCTAATAGGACTCCTACTTCTAATATGACTCTTTTCCTAATAGAACTCCTACTTCTAATAGGACTCTTTCTCTAATAGGACTCCTTTTCTAAGAAGCAACCTAACCCTAACCTAGCCGGCCTCTTCACCTCTTTAATAGGGGTCGGCTAGATAGGATTTACATGAATGCCCTTATCAATGAAACTAAATTAGGACTCTCAGAGCTAGAGTCCTAACACGCCGCCCCTTTGTGTAGCACCAACCACAGGGAAGCGAGGGCGTAAACCCTCTCCTCTATTTGCCATCGCCCAATAGCAACATCCATCACCCTAGGGAGAAGTCGCTGGCCACAGCCCCAATCGAGCCCTCTCCTCCTCTGTTCAGAAGAAGAGCAAAAAAGGCTCCTTTGTTCTTCGTGCAACAGTAGAGAGAGGCAAGGAAGGGAGCGCGCCCTTTTCAGAAGAGGGCGCTATCGCTGTCACCGTCTGCTCCAACCACCGCCTCTTCTCACCCTAGAAGCCCCAACACCCTAGGGACAGCCGCGGTTGCACCACCGTCGCATGCACCACCAGAACGGGATGTAGACGCTTGTGTCCCTTTCACAGCAGCCCCAATCGCTCCTTCACCGCCCAGATACAGAGGGAGTGATTCGAACCCTCTCCTCCTCCGCTCAGAAGAAGAGCAGAAAAGGCTCCTCTGTTCTTCGTGCAGCAGCAGAGAGAGACGAGGGAGAGCATCCTAGGGATTCCTGCTCTTCGTGCTTGTAGAAAAGGGGAGAACCACCACCCAGCAGCCATGCCTCTTCTCTCCATCTCAAACTCTCGCAGTACCAGATCTATAGCCAAGGTGGAGAGGAATCGCACCACCATCACCATCAACCCAAATTCGGTGCAGCCACGCAAACCCCTATTCATCGATCTCCTCCTCCTCTGTTCACCGATTGTAAAGAGGGTGAAGAGCGATGGGCTTCTCAGTTAATGTGGAAAAGTCAGTTTTTCTTGAGAAGCTTTGCTAGAACTGTTCTAGTTCTTGATGCAAATTTGGCATTGGTAGCCTATGTAGTTCAAATCTCTTCAAAATCTCCTCCCATATCCAATTAGTATAGTCGCAAACAAAATAAAGATGATTAATATTTTCTTCCTGTTGCATACAAAGAGAGCATCGGTTAATAAGATATATACCTTTCCGCTTCATATTGTTCATTGTAGGTAGTTTAGCAAGAAGGGCCTGGCATGTGCATAAGGAATTTCTCTATGAGCCCGGTCTATCCCATGTCCAACTGCTTGGGATCCACTTGTTGCTTCTTTGTCTGATTTGATTCCCTGTAGATGTAGCACTAAATTTTTCATTGTCATGAAGCCAAATAAGCATGTCTAAAGAGTTGCTCTGATTGAAAAAACGGTAATAGTCGGCCAAAGTAATAGCATATTGGGAGAAATAGGACGAGGAAGATATTAGGTGCCATTAACAATGAACTCAAAAACCTTCAATCTTTAGGGGCCCCATGATCTCTTCGTACTCTACCACCATACAATTGAAATATACTCTTCCCATTCACCCAAGGATCATATCACATTAATTCTAGTCCCAGAAGAGATTGCATAAGAAATGTGTTTGATCAGCCAATTTCTTGCCTTCAAAATTTCTTTCCAAGTAGCAGAATGATATGATTTTGGTGAAACTTCCCAGATTGATTCCTTAGATAAGTACCTAGCAAAAACCCATTGTGACCATAAGGATTTGTTTTGAAAAATATCCTACAATTTCTGTACCAAACAAGCTTTATTCTAATCTCATAGATTTCGTAAATTCAACACCCCCCCCTCCGACTCTCATCTTTCGGTCTGCAGATGCAATCCCAATTTACCATATGTATTGCCTTACCATCCATATCATTCTAGAAAAAAAATTTTCAATAGTCGTTCAATATCCTAAAGAAGTTCAACAGGTATAAGAAATGCATTAGACCAATAAATAGAGTAAGAGAACAACACAGATCGGATAAGTTCAAGTCGTCTTGCTTTGGAAAGGAGTCTAGTTTTCCAAAAGAAAATTTTATTCTTTATTTTTTGCAGGATAGGCTGACAGTGACTTTTGTGAATGCCAGTAGATATGAGTGGGAGACCCAAATAAGGAACTAACATACTTCCCTCGTAAACCCCCAAAGTTTGTATAATAAAGTCTTTATCTTCAATACAAGGACCCATAGAGACTTTGCTTTTTGCATGATTTAACTAAAGGCCAGAAACCAAACCAAAATCTTTTAGAATATTAGTCAAATTCCTCACTAAAGTAGTATCACTGCAAAGAAATAAAATATGATCATCTACAAATGTTATGTGGGATATATGAATAGGACCAGCATGGGGTACCTTAATGCTACCATCAGAGACTGTCTTTTCTAACATACAGCTGAGTCCTTCCATGACAATTGTAAAAAGATATGGAGAAAGTGGATCTCCTTGTTGAATGTCATTTGTACTCCCAAAAAAACCAATGGGTGAACCATTGAAGAGAACCAAAAATTTTGGAGTTTCCAAGCAGCATTAAATCCAATTAACCCATTGTTGAGGGAAGTTCATATTGAGGAGCATCTTGTAGAGAAAGTGTCTATTAACTGAATCAAATGCTTTTTGTAAGTCAGCTTTAAAACATATTTTTGTCCCTCTTGATTTGGAGTGCAGATCCTTGACTAAGTCGTTAGCAACAAGAACATTATAATGTATACTTCTCCCTTTAATGAAAGCAGCCTGAGTAGAACTAATGATCTTGTGCATAATCGTTTGTATTCAATCTGAAAGCAACTTGGAGATGATCTTATAAATAAAGTTACATAATGAAATTGGCCTATAGTGCTCTAGTGAATCAGCCCCTGCATTCTTAGGAACTAAAGAAATAAAAGTATAATTTATCGCTTTAAGAATACGACCTAAAGAGAAAAAATATTGATAAGCTTTAATCACATCATTTCCAATGATCGGCCATGCAATTCGGTAGAATTTAGTTGGAAATCCGTCTAGACTAGGGCTTATGTGCTTCGGCGACTTAAAGACAACTCTAACAATTTCTTCATCTGTAATTGATGCATTGAGGATCGTGATGTCATCCGAATCAAGCTTTCTAGTAGGCTCCACATGAACATTATTAAGCTGCTCTGTTTGATTGAGTAAAGAATACAAAAATTGTTCAGTGTATGCTTTAACCTCATCCAAATCCTCAATAAGTGTACCGTCTTGATCTTTACATTTTCTGATGCACTTAATAGCCCTTCTAATAGCAATGGCTATATAGAAAAACTTTGTATTGGAATCCCCTAGAGTAAGCACCAATTCTATCGAGACTTCTGTTTTGCAAAACTTTCTTCTTGCTTTAAGGCCTGCATGAATTGATACCTAGCTTCTGCCTCTTTGCAAATAAGATTCTCGTTAAAGGGCTGAAGATGCAGCTCATGTTGTACTGCCATTAGTTCCTTTTTCCTTAATTAGACCCGGGTGGTAATATTGCCAAAGGTGTTTGTATTCCACTCCTTTAGTGCTGCTTTACATGCTTCAAACTTTTGGCATAAGATGTAAGGGAGAGAACCATTCACATTAACATTCCAAGCTGATCTGATAACCTTGAGGAACTGAGGTTGGATACTCCACATGTTAAAGAATCTAAATGGTTTCTTGCCTCTGGGTATTACTTTGTCTGCATGTATATACATTAAAGAGTGATCAGAGAACAACTGAGCACCATACTCCAAAAGTGAATCAGGGTAAACTATAAACCATTCTCGATTAATCAGACATCTATTGAGTCGAGCTATTATTTTCCTATGGGCAGCACCTTTACTACTCCATGAAAGCCAATCTTCTACAGATTTCAAATCAATCAATGCAGCAATATTTATGTAATCATTAACACCTTAAAGCTTGCTCTTTGAAAGTGGTTTACCTCCTACTTTTTCATGTGTGTACTGAACAGTATTGAAGTAACCAAGAGCAATCCAAGGCACTGTAAGATAGCCATTTACAATGTTAATCAAATCAATCCATAAAACATTTCTTTCTTGCATACTATTAGAAGCATATACACCAGTAATATGGAATTGACAACCATTCTTTTTATCCTCGACCTTAAGGTGGATGAATTGTTCTGTAGTAGAAATAAAGCAAGCACTAACAGAGTTCGGATGCCATGATACCCATATTCTACCATAAGTGTCGCAAGTATCGTTGGTAAGAAGTTCTGCCTCTAGCCATATTAAATTTCTTTGAACACAAACCCGAGATAGTTTAATTTTTGTTTCCACAAGAATAACAATATCACAAGCAGCAGACTTGATTGTTCTAAAAGCTCCTGACATTTATCAAGTTTATTCAATCCACGAACATTCCAACAAAGTATCTTCATAAAAAAAAACAGGTAAAAAAGGAAATAAGGGACTCTTCCTAGGTAGACGGAAGTATGTGCGACTTAACAGTACCATCCTTCTTCTTATCCTTAGGTTTTATAGTTTCCTCCCGCATAATATCCTTACCTTTTAAGCCTTTATTTCTATTTTTATCCATTTCATCCACAGCTTGCAAATGCTTAAATTTTGAAGTACCGAAGAAATCCAGGTTAGTAGATGTTTGAGGCACCTATTAAGGCTGAATGTCCTGGCTGGCAAGTTTTGTAGGGACTGGTTGAGACACAATATCCTGGTTAGCATGAGAAGTGGGACATGGGATCTCCGTTGCGATAGTTCCTGTCGATGTAAAAAGAGATGAAGTTCCCAACTTCGCCTCTTGTTCTTGGGTACCCTAGGAAATTGCTGTTGTAACTTACCCAAAAAAAAAAGAAATTGCTGTTGTGGAAGGTGCTATAATAGGAAGAGTTAAAGTTCCTGATGTATCCTTCTGTCTGTGTTGTTGCCCAAGCGAGTCAGAATGCTCTTTTGTCGTCATCGGTGCTACTGCTTCGGGAGACGCACCTTAGTCATCAGTAGTCTTAGCAGCATCAACTCTGTGATGAGTTACCTAACATTGTTGGTAAACCTGAGTGATTTTTTGAGTTTGCTGACAAGCTCCATGTGCATGACCGAAAGAGTGACAAATCTTACACTGTTGTGGCTTCCAAGAATATGAAACATGCACCTTATGAGTGGTCCTCTTAAGATCCCTATAATAAACCTCAACAGAAAGATCTCCATCAGAGGAAACCATAACACATGCTCGTGCAAAAGCCAATCTCGTCTACGTTGTTGTTGCCTTGCCAATATAAAATGGCTGTCCCAAGGTAATAAAACGTCGACTCCAAAGATGCAAGGGAAGAGCATGAAAGTAAACCCATAAGGGAATATATTGGAACTGTCTAACTCCAAATGGACATCAGGGGACTAACGCCGTAGTATCATCGGATGGCCACGAATGGTCCAAAACCTTTCAAGAATCTGTTACAAATCCTCTTCAGAATAGAGTTTACATACAAAAAAACCATTCTCCAACAAATGAAGATCGAATTCCGATGTTCCCCATCGTGTCTTGATGAATAAGGATAACGGGAAATATTATGTCTTGAGACCAACCACATAACCAACAAGCGCCATGGACCATCTCTCAATCAGCTCTTCAGAATCAACAACCTCATACACAGTAATCTTCTGATTAGCTTGGATTTTTGGAGTAAAGAAATCTAAACTAAGATCTGAACTTCCAACCGGAGCCTTGAAGAGGCTTGTCCAAGGCCGAGGATTTCTAGATATAAGAGTAGGAGGCCATGATCTAAAATGCGACCTGCCTCTATGCTATGTCATCGAAGGAGCATCTCATCGGGATGACGGAGGTTGAGAGGTAAAAGCAGGGAGCCTCATCATCGTAGCTACCCTGTTGTCAGCACCATCAACCCCAGATACCATTGTTGTCTCTTCAATTCAGTAACGGAGAAACAGCCTTCTCCAAGTTGCCAAGAGCAGGGAGAGGACTGGCCATGCCCGTGCGTGCAGAACACTGAGAAGGCAGCCCTCTCCGTGCATGCAGAATAGGAAAGAACCGCCATCCTCTATTACCCCTGCATGCAGAATAGCCGCGAGCCCCAATCACTCCTTCACCACCTGTACGTGATGCCTTCTCAGCGATCTCCTCCTCTGTATGCAGAGATGGGGAGGATGGTGGCCCTTTCCTATTCCAGAAGTGTAACAGGGGAAAGGGGCCAGTGTAGAGGAACAGCAGCCCGGCCAATCCCCCTTCTTGAATAGAATCTCTGTCGATCGTGCGCAGAACAGGAAGAAGCAGCCTCAGATGGGGGCGATGCAGGGGACTACGGCAGCACCCTCGCCCGCCAGGAAGAAGTAGAAGCCCTCCCTGATCGTGAGGAACCGCTAGCAGAAGCGCCCATAACCCTCTTCTTGCCCTAGGGAGAAGCAACACTGATCGCCACCCCCCTTGTCACACAACAGCCGCAGATGAACCCCTTTGTTCAGCGCTGGTAGCAGGGAGGCGAGGGCGCCACTAACAACCCTTGATAGGACCCTAGCAGGGTTAGGTCCTACTCAACCATGTAGCAGCTAATAAAAACCCTGTGAGAATGTAATAAACCCCACCTAGCCGCCTCTATCCTATAAAGAAGAGAGGCTAGGGTTTATATTTGGGTCTTCGGGCTTCTTAGTCGCCGCCCCCCTTGTTATTGGGCCGGCCCGCTAAGGTTGAGCGTAAATTGGATAGTTCACTTAGGAAGCAGCCCCTAGGGCTAGGGTTTGGAGCTCTATATAAGCTTGTAGCCTCCACCTCTTTGGAATAAGAAAGATCAATCTACAATTGCAGCCACCAGGCTACTTGGAGGGTGGAACCCCTATAGCGTTCAAGGGTTGATCCCCTCAAAGATCAATCTCCATAGAATTCCTCTGGGGTTCTATCATCTGTATCGAGCAGCGATCTTGCTGCTTTTGCTGCCATCCCCGCCGCCCACCATCGACCAAGCAATTCCCACAATTGCTCTTGGCGTCATCATCTCCACCGTCATCTCCTGGCGTAGATCAAATCAATCTCATGCGCCACCTCTAATTGCATCGAGATTTGGTATTTTTCTACCACCAATACCTTTTGCTGCTGCAATTTTTCATCTAAAATATCAAAAAGAAGTTTTTCTATTGATCCCTTGCCGCGAATTCCTTGCGTCGCAAAAGTTACCATATTTGCGAACGTAGGATTGCTGCAGAAAATTTCAGCCGTGTGTTGCTGCCTTTAACCGATCTAATTGTTATCCTTTATGAACAAAATTTTTTGTGCACCTCATAGATCATCTTGGCTCCCATCCGTGATTGACCTATTATGGAATTCATCACAAAAACAAATTCGTGTGTTGCTGCAATCTCTCGTCACAAACTGCTGAAATTTTTTGACGAGAATTCTGCTATCGCATCTTGCACCGATTTCTTTACTGTTTTGCTGCCGAAATTTCTTGATCCAATTTGCTATCCTTGTTGCTATCTAAACTAAGATTCTACCATCAAACCCTTGAGTTTTCACTGGAAATTTCATCGAGAAATTGCTATTTCTTCGATGACAATTCTGCTCTTACGAGACAGCGCATATAGGCAGCAATTTCTACTAATTTTTGTCAAATCTTTGCTGCGAGCTACCACAGATCTAAAACCCTCTTCCCTAACCTTCATCCACTACCATCTCAGCCCAAAACTCCATCAAATCGCAGCCCCAAACAGCACCCAAAATAGCCACAAAATAAGCCTAAACCGCAGCCTACATTCACCAATCCACCAACCCTTTCAACCACCACTTCTCTCAACCAATACATGCCTTTAACTCGATAGTAAAAAAGAGATCTTAATATTATAGATTTGGAGACATATGCTATGGCATCCGAGGAGGCAATTGATGCTAAATTCGAAGCCTTCGAGACACGAATAGAGGAGAAGATTCGGACTCTCTTTGCCGAACTTAGTTTGGGTCGACCACCGAGCCCAAAGAAATCACATCAAGGGGAGAGCTCTAATCGAAGAGATGACCTCCAGGAGAGGGGAGGCTCTATGACCGATCCCTACTATCCACGCATGAGGGTGGACTTCCCTAGATGGGTAGAAGGAGACCCGATTGGTTGGATCTCACGCGCAGAGCGATATTTTTGGTATCACAAAACCGCGGACGCATCTATGGTGGAAATTATAGCTATACATCTTGAAGGGGATGCCATACAATGGTTTGATTGGTTTGAACACACTCATGGAGTCCTCTCATGGTGACAATTCATAGAAGGACTACTGATCCGCTTCGGACCAACAGATTACGAGAACATCGATGGACAACTAGCAAAGATCCGACAAACCTCCACCATCCAAGAGTATCAAACCAGGTTTGAAAGATTATCTAATCAAACTCATGATTGGTCTGAAAAATAGTTATTAGGGACATTTATTGAGGGCTTGAAGCCAGAGATCCGGGGAGAAGTTAAAGCACGACAACCGTACACGCTTATGGCAGCCATCTCTTTCGCACAACTTCAGGAGGAGCGATTGAACCACGAAGCCCAAAGGACTAGGGTCGCTCCCCGACCAGCAATATTGAAGCCCTCAGCCCCTCCTACTATCATCCGAGCTCCTGCACCAAAAAGGTTGACAAGAGAAGAGCTTCGAGACCGATCTGCCAAGGGGTTATGTTGGCATTGTGACGAGTCGTGGAGCCGCGAGCATCGCTGTAAAAAGGGGAGACTTCTTGTGATTGAACCAGTGGAAGAAGAGATCAGTGAACAGCTAGAAGAAAGTATTGAACATGAGGATGAAGATGTGGAAGAAGAGCCACAATCGGTCGATTTTATGGTACATGCGCTAGCCGGCTACTCAAATCCGCAAACGATGAAAGTTGGAGGCCTGCTCAAACATCAATCAATCACCGTTCTCATCGATACAGGCAGCACTAATAACTTTCTAAACAGTAAATTTGCTGCTCGGATGACGCTCCACATTGAAGGTTGTAGCAAGTTCGACGTAAAGGTCGCCGACGGCCGAATCCTAAAATGCGACCAAAGATGCCCGCAGGTGAAACTATTACTACAGGACCAAGAAATTGTTGCCGACTTCTTCCTCCTACCAATTGATGATTATGAGGCTATGCTGGGCATAGAATGGCTAACGACACTAGGTGATGTTTCTTGGAACTTTTCCAAATTGATCATAAAATTCTATTGCAAAGGTAAACAAGTCACCCTACGCGGGAAGCGCGGAAGCAACGTAACCACCGTTTCAATCCAATGAATGGATAAAGTTTTACACAAGATAAATGGTGGCTTTCTTATGCATCTCCAGCAGCAACCAAAGGGGGAGAAAACAGAAATTAAAAATCAAAATATCACCCAACTGCTTGTTGAATTTGATGATGTTTTTGCTGAACCGCGCGGTCTTCCTCCTACTCGGTAACATGACCACCGGATTCCAATCCTTCCAGGCAAACCACCAGCAAACACTCGGCCTTACCACTATCCTCATGTCCAGAAGGATGAAATTGAGAAAATCGTCAACGAAATGCTCGAAATAGGGGTGATTCGACCAAGCTGCAGCCCCTACTCCTCACCGGTGCTACTTGTGCGCAAGAAAGACGGAACTTGGCGGATGTGCGTCGACTACCGAGCTCTAAATGACATCACCGTCAAGGATAAGTACCCCATACTAGTGGTGGATGAACTTCTTGATGAATTAAAAGGAGCTCGAGTCTTCACGAAGTTGGACCTTCGATCCGGTTATCATCAAATTCGGGTATGTGAAGGCGACATCCCAAAAACTGCTTTCCGCACTCACAACGGGCATTATGAATTCTTGGTAATGCCCTTTGGACTCACTAATGCTCCTTCAACCTTCCAAAGTCTCATGAACGACATTTTTCGGAGCTTTCTTCGCAAATTTGTGCTGGTATTTTTCGATGATATTCTCATTTACAGCCCTTCTCTTGAGACTCACTTTCAGCACTTACGAATTATTCTGACGATCCTTCGAGAGAATACTTTTTTTGTTAAGCTATCAAAATGTAGCTTTCTCCAGCAAAAAGTAGAGTACCTTGGGCATATAATATCAAAAGAAGGAGTGGCCGTAGACCCAACAAAAATCGAAGCAATGCAAGGCTGGCCGAAACCTACAAATGTGAAATTGCTGCGTGGGTTCCTTGGACTATCGGGCTACTACCGAAAATTCGTGAAGGACTATGGGAAGATTAGTGCCCCCCTCACTTCTCTACTGAAAAAAGATGCCTTCCTATGGTCGAACAAAGCCTCCGCTGCCTTCGATAGACTTAAGGCAGCCATGACGACAACACCGGTGCTAGCACTACCAGATTTCAGTCGACCCTTCATCATTGAGGCCGATGCATCTGGAGTTGGAATTGGAGCTGTTCTCATGCAAGATGGTCGACCACTCGCATACACTAGCAAGACATTGGCTCCCTCCCATCAAAAAATGTCTATCTATGATAAGGAGATGCTCGTCATTGTGCACGCAGTAACAAAGTGGAGACCCTACCTGATTGGCCGACGATTTTAGATTAAAACCGACCATAGAAGCCTTAAGTACTTTTTGGAGCAGAAGATATCATCCCCGGAGTAGCAAAAATGGGTAACCAAACTTCTAGGATTTGATTATGAAATTATTTACAAAAGGGGAAAGAAAATGTTGTTGCAGATGCACTCTCACGGCTCCCTCAGCAAGATGAATTTTTAGCTATCTCTCTTCCCGCCACCAGCTTCCTCGAGGGCATTAGGGAGGAATGGAAGAAGGATCCAGAAACCAACAATATCATCAAAAAGACGAAGAGCTTCTCTCTCTAGGTGATTCTCTTCTCTCTCTAGGGTGAGAAGAGGCAGTGGATCTGTTTCTTCTCCCTTGGGTGGTGGTTCTTCCTTTCCTCCACGTTGTGGGGAAAGTGAAGCCACGGAGAAAGGCTAGGGCGAGAAGGGGCAGCGGCTGCTGGGCGGCGGTTCTTCCCACGCACGGAGATCTGCTTCTCCCTTGGGCGAGTCGCTGATCTACGGACAAGGAGGGCGTCGCTTCTGCATCTGCACACACGGAGTTGGGAGGCAGCGGCAGTGTCCCTGTTCTGCATCGGCGAGAAGGAAAGGGGCTCCATCCTTTGCCTCTCTCTGCTGCTGCGAAGAACAGAGGAGAGGCTCTTCCGCACACACGAGGGCGGTGCGGTATTTGGCGACGGTGCACAGTGGCCGGGCAAGGCTGCTGGACCGAGCCTCTGCTCCGCCCCCTTTGTTTCTCTTCTGGAACAAAGAAGGCGATGGGCGGGCGCAGGGCACGATCAAGGGCTGCGCTTCTCAAGACATAAGGGCTACTACACGAGCCCATCACCCTCATTGATTCCCCGCAAATCTACGGAGCTGTTGGGAGGAGGCGGCGGCGGCGGCGTCCCTGGTTCGAAGGGCGGCTGCTGGGCGGGTCGGCGGGCGAGCGGTGAAAACCGCTGCCTCCCTCGGGCGCGCTTCACGGCTGAAGAACAGAGGAGGTGAACCATCGCTGCTCCCTCTCTGCTACCTCCGGAGAGGTGCGGCTAGTTCCCAGCATCGCTCCCACGGTCTTCTGGTGGTTGTGAGGTCGCACGCAACTCGTCGGTGGGCTGGGTGGTGTTGCACGCAACTGCATCGCCCCTTCTTCTGCAGCAGAACCTGCAGCGGCTTCTTCCCTTTGGAGGCGGTGGGCTGGGTGTTTGCACGCACGGAGAAGGCGAGGGAGGCGCGGCGGCGCTTTCCCTGCCCCTACGTCTCAACCTTTGCTATCGTCATCCCGAGCTTCTTCGATGATGCAAAATAGAGGTAGGTCGCGCTCTAGATCGCGGCCTCCTGCTCTTATTTCTAGAGATCCTCGGCCTTGGACTAGCCTCTTCAAGGCTCCGGTTGGAAGTCTGGATCTTAGCCTAGATTTCTTTGCTCCAGAAATTCAGCACTGGAAGATTGCTTGTGTACGAGACTCGCGATTCTGCAGAGTGATTGAGACATGGTCCAGGGCGCTTGTTGGTTATGTTGTCGGTCTAAAGACATCCTATTTTCCATTATCTTCATTCATCAAAACTCGATGGGGAATATCGGCATTCGATCTTCATATGCTGGACAATGGTTTTTTTGAATGCAAACTCTATTCTGAAGAGGATTTACAATGGATTCTTGAAGGGTTTTGGACTATTCGTGGCCATCCGATGATATTACGACGCTGGTCCCTTGATGTCCATTTGGAGTTAGACAGCCTACAATCTATTCCCTTATGGGTATCTTTTCATGGTCTTCTATTACATCTTTGGAGTAGACATTTTATTGCTAAGTTATGCAGCACCCTAGGACACCATTGTATATCGACAAGGCAACAAAGAATACAGCTGATTTAGATTGGCTTTTGCACGAGCATGTGTTATGGTTTCTTCGGATGGTGATCTTCCTAATGAGGTTTTTTATTGTGATTTAGATGGTACCACCCGTAAGGTACATGTTTCATATTCCTGGAAACCACAACGATGTAATATTTGCTCATGTTTTGGTCATGCACATGGAGCTTGTCAGCAAATTCAGAAGCCAATTACTCAGGTTTATCGGCAACGTCAAACACCTCAACATAGGGTCGATACTGCTATTATTGAACAAAGCGAGTCTCCTTCAGTGGCAGTTGAGATAGTAACGATGAGTGAGCATTCTGACTCACTTGGGCAGCACCAGGGCCAGGGGGATAAATCAGGAGCTTTAACTCTTCCTATTATATCGGAGCCTTCTACAAAAGCGAGCTCATTGTCCTCGCGAACAGGAGAAGGAGAAGTTGGAAACTTCATCTCTTCATATATTGCCAGTGACTACTACAACAGGGATTCCACGTTCTACTCATCGTACTAACCAGGATATAGTGTCCCAACCAGCTCATGTCCCTACCAATCAAGACATTTTGAACACAGCTATCCCGGATGCTCAAGGTACATTAAAATTTAAACACTTGCAAGCTTGTGGATGAAGTCGAAAAATATAGAAATAAAGGCTTGAAAGGTAAGGATATAGTGCGGGAGGAAAATGTCAAACCTAAGGAGAAGAAAAAGGATATCCTTCCTAAGTCACACATTCTTCCCTCTACTTAGGAAGAATTACTCCATTTCCCATATGTTTTCTTTTTATGAAGATTATCTGTTGGAATGTTCGTGGACTTAATAAACCTGAGAAATGTCAGGAGCTCAATAGAGTAATCAGTCTGCTTGCTTGTGATATTGTCATTCTTGTGGAAATAAAAATTAAACCATCTTGAGTTCGTGTTCAAAGGAATTTAATATGGCCAGAGGCAGAACTTCTTACCAACGATACTTGTGATACTTATGGTAGAATATGGGTATTATGGCATCCGAACTTTGTTAGTGCTTGTTTTATTTCTTTCTGACGAATAATTTATCCACCTTAAGGTGAGGATAAATGTAATGGTTGTCAATTC
This sequence comes from Musa beccarii, assembly GCA_024322285.1. Taxonomy (NCBI): domain Eukaryota; kingdom Viridiplantae; phylum Streptophyta; class Magnoliopsida; order Zingiberales; family Musaceae; genus Musa; species Musa beccarii. The sequence goes on along the minus strand of CM044396.1, from coordinate 48,386,087 downwards.
TATATTACGGTGTATATGCTTCTAATAGTTTGCGAGGAAAGAAACGGTCTATGGACTGATTTGATTAACGTTGCAAATGGCTGTCTTACAGTGCCATGGATTGTTCTTGGTGACTTCAATACTGTTCGGTACACACATGAAAAAGTGGGGGGTAAACTAATTCCAGAGAGCAAGCTTCAAGGATTCAATGATTACATAGATATTGTTGCTTTGATTGATATGAAATCTGTAGGGGATTGGCTTTCATGGAGTAATCAAGGTGTTGCTCATAGGAAAATAATGGCTCGACTTGATAGGTGTCGATTAATCGAGAATGGTTAACAGCTTTACCTAATTCACTTCGAGTATGGTGCTCAATTATTTTCTCGATCATTCTTCAATGTATATACATGCAGACAAAGTAATACCCAGGCAAGAAACCATTTAGATTCTTTCATATGTGGAGTACCCATCCTCGCCTTCCTCGAGGTTATCGATTAGCTTGGAATGTTAATGTGTATGGTTCCCCCTTACATCTTATGTCAAAAGCTTAAAGCCTGTAAAGCAAAGACTAAAGGAGTGGAATACAAACACCTTTGGCAATATTACCACACGGGTCCAAGTTAAGCGAAAGGAACTAATGGCGGTACAACATGAGCTACATCTTCAACCCTTTGACGAGAATCTTATTTGCAAAGAGGCGAAGCTAGGTATCAATTCATGCAGGCTTTAAAGCAAGAAGAAAGTTTTGCAAAACAAAAGTCTAGACAAAGATTGGCTTACTCTAGGGATTCCAATACGAAGTTTTTCTATATAGCAATTGCTACTAGACGGTGTTAATCAGATCGGAAATGTAAAGACCAAGACGGTACACTTATTGAGAATTTGGATGAGGTTAAAGCCCACATCGAACAATTTTTTATGCTTTACTTAATCAAACAGAGCAAATTTAATAATATTCATGTGGAGCCTACTAGAAAGCTTGATTCGGATGATATCACGATTCTCAATGCCCCAATTACAGATGAAGAAATTGTTAGAGTTGTCTTTAAGTCACCAAGCACAAAAGTCCTAGTCCTGGATGGGTTTCAAATGAATTTTACCAAATTGCATGGCCGATTATTGGAAATGACGTGATTAAAGCTTGTCAGCATTTTTTCTTTTCTGGTCATCTTCTTAAAGAGATAAATTGTACTTTTATTTCTTTAGTTCCTAAGAATGCAGGGGCAGATTCCCTAGAGCACTACAGGCCCATTTCATTATGCAACTTTATTTACAAGATTATATCCAAGTTGCTTGTAGATCGAATGTAAATGATTATATAGAAGATCATTAGTCCTGCACAGGCTGCTTTCATTAAAGGAAGAAGTATACATCACAATATTCTTCTGGCTAACGACTTGGTCAAAGATCTGCACTCCAAATCAAGAGGGACAAAAATATGTTTTAAAGCTGACTTACGAAAAGCATTTGATTCAATTAATAGACACTTTCTCTACAAGATGCTCCTCAGTATGAACTTCCCTCAACAATGGGTTAATTGGATTCAGTGCTGCTTAGAAACTCCAAAATTTTCGGTTCTCTTCAATGGTTCACCCATTGGCTTCTTTGGGAGTACGAATGGCATCCGACAAGGAGACCCACTTTCTCCATATCTTTTTACAATTGTCATGGAAGGACTCAGTTGTATGTTGGAAAAGGCAGTCTTTGATGGTAGCATTAAGGTACCCCAAGCTGGTTCTATTCATATATCCCACATAACATTTGCAGATGATCTTATTATATTTCTTCGCAATGACATTACTTCAGTGAGGAATTTGGCTACTATTCTGAAAGACTTTGGTTTGGTTTCTGGCCTTCAGCTAAATCATGCAAAGAGTAAAGTCTATATGGGTCCTTGCATCGAAGATAAAGACTTTATTATACAAACTTTGGGGGTTAGCGAGGGATGTCTGCCAGTTTCTTATCTAGGTCTCCCACTTATTTCCACTAGCATTCACAAAACCCACTGTCAGCCTATCTTAGAAAAAATAAAGAATAGAATTTTCTCTTGGAAAACTAGACTTCTTTCTAAAGCAGGACGACTTGAACTCATTCAATCTGTGCTGTTCTCTTACTCTATTTATTGGTCTAATGCATTTCTTCTACCTGTTGGACTTCTTCAGGATATTGAACGGCTGTTGAAAAACTTTTTCTGGAATGGTACGGATGGTAAGATAATGCATATGATAAATTGGGATAATATTTGCAGGCTGAAGGATGAGGGGGGACTGAATCTGCGAAATCTGAGAGACTGGAATAAAGCTTGTTTGGTACAAAAATTATGGGATCTTTTGCAAAACAAATCTTTATGGTCACAATGGGTTTCTGCTAGGTACCTATCAAAGGAATCAATCTGGGAAGTTTCAAAGCAAAAACATATCATTCTGCTTTGCTTGGAAAGGAATTTTGAAGGCAAGAAATTGGTGACCAAACATATTTCTTATACAATCTCTTCCGAACGAGAATTAATATGTGGTATGATCCTTGGGTGAATGGAAAGAGTATATTTCAATTGTATGGCGATAGAGTACGAAGAGATCTTGGGGCCTCTAAAGATTGGACGGTTTCGAGTTCATTGTTAACGGCTTTGGTGTATTCCTAGTCCTATTTCTCCTGATATGCTATCACTTTGGCCGATTATTACAACTCTTCCAATCAAGAACAACTCCTCAGATATGCTTAATTGGCTTCATGACAATGGAAAATTTAGTGCTACATCTGCATGGAATCAAATCAGACAAAGAAACAACAAGTGGATCCCAAGCAGTTGGACATGGGATAGACCGGACTCACAAAGACATTCCTTATGCACATGGCAGGCCCTTCTTGCCAAACTACCAACTATGGATAATATGAAGCGAAAAGGTATATATATTGTTAACCGATGCTCTCTTTGTATGAAACAGGAAGAAGATATTGATCATCTTTATTTTGCTTGCGACTACACTAATTGGATATGGGTGGAGGTTCTGAAGAGATTTGAACTCCATAGGCTACCAAGGCCAAACTTGCATCAGGAACTAGAACAGCTGCAGCAAAGCTTCTCAAGGAAAGGGCTTCTTACACAACTAGCAAAAATTACCTTCGATGTGCTATTTGGTGGATTTAGAGGAGAGATGTAGCAGAATCTTTGAGGGCCTCAACACACACAATACTCACCTATTGCTCGAGATACTTAGCGACTCAAGATCATGTATGGAGCAGAATCTGGAAATGAAGCATTTAAAAAGTAGTGAAAAAGATATATTTATCAGATTCAATTTTGTTATTCGTTAATGCTTTCTAGATTGAGATTGCTGTATTGTGTATTTCTATGTTTCCACAATGTGATGTATTCACAGGTCGTTTAGGAATGGTTGGTTATTTGCTATTTATTGAATATCGTAATGCCTCATAGTCTACAATATGTGTAGTCATGACTACTTTTTTGCTATGTTCTCTTGGAGGCAGTGCCGTGGAATGAGTCCATTCCACCTTTACGAGGTGGGGTGCATTCTCCTAGACTCGCTTCTAAGAGATCTCGAGCTATAGTCTACGGCTTGTGTAGACAAAGCTACTTTGTGCAAACTTTATACTAAATACAATTACATTTACTTACCAAAAAAAAAAATAATATCATCAAAAAATTGGAGGAGGATCCAAGTGCAATAGCCCACTATACTTGGGATTCGAGGGATCTACGCTATAAAGGTCGTATTGTGCTTATACCAAACTCCCCTTGCATCAAAGTCATTCTGCACGAAATGCACTCCACACCTTCAGTAGGGCACTCCGGATTTCTAAGAACCTACAAAAGAGTGAAGCAAAACTTTTATTGGAAAGGGATGAAAAAAATTATTTTTGAATACATAGCACAATGTGATGTATGTCAACAGCAAAAAGGTGAAACAGTGGCGAGTCCAGGGAAACTACAACCACTACCCATACTGGACTCGGTGTGGACTGACATCTCTATGGACTTCATCGAAGGGCTACCACCTTCCAAAGGTAAAAGCATAATCCTTGTGGTGGTTGATCGACTTACGAAATATGCTCATTTTTGTGCTGTGCGCAATCCCTACACTGCTGTTAGTATTGCTCAGATTTTCATAGAAAATATTGTTAAACTGCATGGGATGCCAAGGTCCATTGTAAGTGATCGTGACAGGATCTTCACTAGTAAATTTTGGACCGAGTTATTTCAGTTACAGGACACCAAACTCAAGATGAGCACTGCATACCATCCATAAACTGACGGCCAAACAGAAGTGGTGAACAGATGTTTAGAGATATAACTTCTGTTTTTCACTAGTGATCGACCAAAGGAGTGGACGAAATGGCTCCCCTCGGCCGAATGGTGGTACAATACTACATATCATTCATCTACAAAATGTACCCCATATGAAGCATTATATGGTTGGCCGGCTCCTGTGATTTTAAAGTATGTAATTGGCTCGGCTAAGGTAGATCAGGTCGACCAAGATTTAATTGATAAGGACAAACTCCTACAGCTGCAAAAGGATAATCTCTCTACTGTTCAAGCTAGAATGAAGCAACAAGCTGACACACGAAGAAGTGAAAGAGAATTTTTAGTAGGAGATTGGGTTTATCTTCGCCTACAACCATACAAGCAACTATCCATCAATACACGAGCCTCCATGAAGCTATCTCCACGTTTTTATGGGCCCTATCAGATCATAGAGCGTATTGGAGCTGTGGCGTCTGATGACTTAAATTACCCAAGATGCCAAAATTCACCCTGTCTTCCACGTGTCATGCTTGAAGCCCAAGTTGGGAGAACACGAGACACCCCAGATCCAACTGCCCAACACCACTGTTGATGGAAATATTCAAGCCCAACCACAAGCCATCCTCGACCGCAGAGTCGTGATACATCGTCGACGTCCCTCTACTGAAGTACTAGTATATTGGACTAATTTACCACTCGAAGATGCCACATGGGAATCATATGAGGAGCTGAAGTCCCGGTTCCTTGAGTTCATGGAACCCTAGCCTTGAGGATAAGGCTGATTTGAAGAGTATGTAGCAGCTAATAAAAACCCTGTGAGAATGTAATAAACCCCACCTAGCCGCCTCTATCCTATAAAGAAGAGAGGCTAGGGTTTATATTTGGGTCTTTGGGCTTCTTAGCCATCGCCCCCCTTGTTACTGGGCCGGCCCGCTAAGGTTGAGGATAAATTGGGTAGTTCACTTAGGAAGTAGCCCCTAGGGCTAGGGTTTGGAGCTCTATATAAGCTTGTAGCCTCCACCTCTTTGGAATAAGAAAGATCAATCTACAATTGCAGCCACTAGGCTACTTGGAGGGTGGAACCCCTATAGCGTTCCAAGGGTTGATCCCCCTCAAAGATCAATCTCCATAGAATTCCTCTAGGGTTCTATCAACCCTCTCCTCTGTTTCCCTTGTGCACAGAAATGCCAGCAACGAGATGAGGAGGGCGCCGCAAAGTGCGAGCCTCAAGCAGATCAAGGGGAGGGAGCGATGCAGAGGTGCAGAGGAAAGGGTGCAGTGCCCGCGCCCCTTTTCCCTCCTCTCCCATCGCGATTCCCTCACCACACAGTGACCCTGCCTGAAAGATCACCACCGCCCCTTCCCTAGGGAGAAGCAGCTGCCAACAGCAGCACCGTCGCCTCTTCTTATCCTAGAGAGAGAAGTAGAATCCCCTTAGAGAGAGAAAATTGATTTGAGTGATCAGATGATTCTCCTGCATGCAGAAGTAGAGAGGGGTGAGGGAGGGAGTGAACCCTCTCCTCCTCTGTTCTCATGATGCAGAGGGTTCTTCACGCTAGAGAGAAGCAGCCATCGCCCAGTTCGATCTGTGGAACTCTCTCCTCCTTGGTCTAGGTCCTGCCCACTAGGAGGAAGATGAAGCATAGAAGGGGTAGTCGCCGCCACCGCCTCTTCTCACCCTAGAGAGAGAAGCAAAATCGTCCTAGAGAAAGAAAATTGACTTGAGTGATCAGAGGATTCTTCTCGCTAGAGAGAGGCAGTCGTCGCCTAGTCCGATCTGCAAAACCCTCTCAATTTTATAATTCATTAACACTTTCTAGAATGAGGTTGTTGTATTATGTGCTTCTATGCTTCAATAATGTGATATATTCACAGGTCGTCGAGGAATGGTTGGTTATTGCATTTTGCTATTTGTTGACTATAGTAAAGCGTCATAGTTTATAACATGTGTAGTCATGGCTATTTTCTGTTTAATTTCTCTTGGAGATGAGTCTGATGGAGTGAGACCATTCCACCTTTCTGAGGTGGGGTGTATTCTCCTAGACTGCTCTAAGAGATCTCAGGCTATAGTCTACGGCTTGTGTAGACAAAGCTACTTTGTACAAACTTCATACTAAATACAATTACATTTGCTTACAAAAAAAAAAGATGCCGACAGAACCGATGAAGCAAGATGGACATGTTAGGGATTGAGTGACACTAAGAGGGGGAGGGGGGAGGTGAATTAGTGCAATGGTAAATAACGATAAACTTTTTACGATTTAAAATAAGTTTCAAAAACTTCGTATGTTGAAAATGATGCTTCGATTAAATCCGCAACGAAAGATGCTTTAGAAGTAAATTGATTCATAAGAAAGAGATGAGAAGGTAGAGCATCAAATCAAGATTGTTTGCAGTAAAGTAAATTACAAGAATATAAATGCAAACTGATTTATAGTGGTTCGGTCATACGACCTACGTCAACTCCCGATTCCTCTACACTTGAGGTCATCGGCTTTTCCACTAGCTATCCTCCTTCCAACGGGTGAGGATGAACTCCCTTACAGCACCTCTCCTTTTGACAAGCTTAGGAGGTAACCCTTACAAGGCCTCTTACCCTTTCTTAGATTAGAACACACTCAAGGCTTAGATGAAAGATTTTGACACTATTTCAAGAGAGTTTTTTCCTTTTCTTTCTCAGTTCTAGACCCTCTTTCAACCATGAATGAGAGGGGTATTTATAAGCCTCAAGAGGATTCAAATTTGAAGCCCAAATTTGAATCACTTTCATTATTCCCAATGCCGGTGGTGCCATTGCCTGTCAGTGTCAAACACTAACAGTGTACTGGGTGGTGCCACCGCCTGGGCTTGCTGCCCAGCGACGGTACCACCGCCCAGGCTGGCGGTGCCGCCGCCCAGCCTGTGCTCTCGGGTCCTGGGCGATGCCACCGCCTGGGCATTTCCAGCTCACTGGTTGGGCCTTAAACTTGGCCCAAACCAGTCCGAAACAAGGCCCAATTGGCTCCTACTTGGGTTATAGGATTAACACCTAATCCTAACTCAAATTAACGTGCTAACTATGAAATTAGCTAACAATAAAATTAAAGATATTTTCTAAGCTATTACAAAGTCCGACAAGTCAAGACTTCTTCCGGTGAGCTTCTGGTGAACTTCCGACGATCTTCCGACGAACCCTCGGAAACTATTCTGTGGACTTCCAGCAAGCTCTTGGACTTCACGATGATCTTTGCGAGTTCCAATGAGCTTCTTTGGCAAGCTCCAATCTTTCTTGGCAAGTTCCGTGAACTTCTGACGAATCTTCTGGTGAACTTTCGAAAACCCTTCGGCAAGCTCCCTACTCGTTCTTGACCAGTTCCAGCAGCACTCCCAATAAATCTTCGGACTTCCGTCGAACTCTCAAACTCCCAACGATCAATCACACTTGTCTTCCGATACTTTGTTTCGCTTTACGTCTTCATCGTTATCGTTATTAATCCTACACACACATAAACAAAAACTCTACTTCGATCTAGACAATTATTACAACACGAATTGACATTCAGTTGCCCGGCACGTCATTGGTCGGTGCTTCGTCCGATTCTTCGATGCATCATCCTCTCTTGCATTTTATTGCCCAATCGATGGTGGACCTCCGCAACCCTGATATCCTTGGCGTAACACACTTTTCTTGGCCCGATGCCCGATGTACGAAGCCTTCTACCGATTGTCAATCGAACCTCCGGCTCGATATCCAATATCCTGACGTGATCACCTAACGCAATGTTAATTCCTCCAACGTCAACTATCTAATCCTGATCGATAGTAGACATACGTCACTCAAAACGTAGTTAGATCACAAAACACAATCAATTAGTTTCATCATCAAAATCTGAGATTCAATAGGACAATCACAGGATTTGGAGATGCACCGATACACACATAGATTTTGATGTGAGTGATTGGGCCCACTAGCTCAGGCTTGATCGTATTAGGATATGTTCCTTGATCATCTGGTGATTACTCATGTGATATGTGATTGCTTATACAACTATTAGATATATATATATTTATTTATTTACGTACGATGTAGATATATATTAAATATATACATGTGTGACATGCTATATTAGGAGACCGAATAAAAAATCTCCTTTCTTGATAATATTAAGTTGACAAATGTGAGATAATTAGATAAATCCACGTGGCCCTTCATCGTTATAGGTAGGAACTGATTCCCGATGTAGGTTGAGTTGGTCGAGTCCCTCGAGACTTTTTATTTTGGTAAGTAAATATAATTATATTTAGTATGAAGTTTGTACAAAATAGCTTTGTCTACACAAGCCATAGACTATAGCTTGAGATCTCTTAGAGTAGTCTAGAAGAATACACCCCACCTTAAAAAGGTGGAATGGTCTCACTCCACCAAACTCATCTCCAAGAGAAGTTAAACAGAAAAGTAGCCATGACTACACATGTTATAGACTATTTTTTTTGGTAAGTAAATATAATTGCATTTAGTATGAAGTTTATACAAAGTAGCTTTGTTTACACAAGCCGTAGACTATAGCCTGAGATCTCTTAAAGTAGTTTAGGAGAATGCACCCCACCTCGGAAAGGTCGAATGGTCTCACTCCACCAGACTCATCTCCAAGAGAAGTTAAACAGAAAAGTAGACATGACTATACATGTTGTAGACTATGATGCTTTACTAAATGTAATAACCAATCATTCCTGGACGACCTGTGAATACATCACATTATTGAAGCATAGAATCACACAATACATCAAACTCATTCTAACAAGCATCAACGAATTATAAAATTAAATCTGATAAAAATCTCTTGTTCTCTACTTATTAAATGCTTCATTTCCAGATCCTGCTCTATAGATGATCTTGAGTCGCTAAGTATTTCGAGCAAAAGGTAAGCATTGTGTGTGTTGTGGCCCTCAAAGATTTTGCTATACCTCACCTTCTAAATCCACCAAATAGCACATCTGAAGGTAATCTTTGCCAGGTGTATAAGAAGCTCTTTTCTTGACTTTGTTAGAACTGTTCTAGTTTTTTATGCAAATTTGGCATTGGTAGCCTATGTACTTTAAATCTCTTCAGAATCTCCTCCTATATCCAATTAGTGTAGTCACAAACAAAATAAAGATGATCAATATTTTCTTTCTATTGCATACAAAGAGAGCATCGGTTAATAAGATATATACCCTTTCACTTCATTTTGTCCATTGTAGGTAGTTTAGCAAGAAGGGCCTGTCATGTGCATAAGGAATGTCTCTGTGAGCCCGGTCTATCCCATGTCCAACTACTTGGGATCCACTTGTTGCTTTTTTATCTGATTTGATTCCATGCAAATGTAGCACTAAATTTTTCATTGTCATGAAGCCAAATAAGGATATTCGAAGAGTTGTTCATGATTGGAAGAGCTGTAATAGTCGGCCAAAGTGATAGCATATCAGGAGAAATAGGATAAGGAAGACACCAAGTGCCGTTAACAATGAACTCAAATACCTTCTAGTCTTTAGGGGCTCCAAGATCTCTTCATACTCTATCACCATACAATTAAAATATACTCTTCCTATTCACCCAAGGATTATACCACATATTAATTTTAGTCCCAAAAGAGATTGCATAAGAAATATGTTTGATCAGCCAATTTCTTGCCTTCAAAATTTCTTTCCAAGCAGTAGAATGATATGTTTTTGCTTAAACTTCCTAGATTGATTCTTTAGATAAGTACCTAGCAGAAACCCATTATGACCATAAGGATTTGTTTTACAAAAGATCTCACAATTTCTATACCAAACAAGCTTTATTCAAATCTCTCAGATTTCGTAAATTCAGCCCCCCTTATCTTTCGGTCTACAGATGCTATTCCAATTTATCATATGCATTGCCTTACCATCCGTACCATTCCAGAAAAAAAATTTCAATAGCCATTCAATATCCTAAAGAAGTCCAACAGGTAGAAGAAATGCATTAGACCAATAAATAAAGTAAGAGAATAACACAGATTGGATAAGTTCAAGTCGTCCTGCTTTGGAAAGAAGTCTAGTTTTTCAAGAGAAAATTCTATTCTTTATTTTTTGCAAGATAGGCTGACAGTGGGTTTTGTGAATGCTAGTGGATATGAGTGGGAGACCTAGATAAGGAACTGGCAAACTTCCCTCGCTAACCCCCAAAGTTTGTATAATAAAGTCTTTATCTTCAGTGTAAGGACCCATATAGACTTTACTTTTTGCATGATTTAGCTAAAGGCTAGAAACCAAACCAAAATCTTTTAGAATAAGATGTAAGAGGGAGAACCATGCAAAGTAACATTCCAAGCTGATCTGATAATCTTAAGGAACTGAGGATGGGTACTCCACATGTTAAAGAATCTAAATGGTTTCTTGCCTCTGGGTATTACTTTGTCTGCATGTATATACATTGAAGAGTGATTAGAGAATAACTAAGCACCATACTCCAGAAGTGAATCAGGGTAAATTGTTAACCATTCTCGATTAATCAAGCACCTATTGAGTCGAGCCATTATTTTCCTGTGGGTATCACCTTAATTACTCCATGAAAACCAATCCCCTTCAGATTTCATATCAATCAAGGCAGCAATATCTATGTAATCGTTAAAACATTGACGATTGCTCTTTGAAAGTGAGTTTGTGAATGCTAGAGGATATGAGTAGGAGACTTAGATAAGGAACTGACAAACTTTCCTTGCTATCCCCCAAAGTGTGTATAATAAAGTCTTTATCTTGAATGCAAGGACCCATATAGACTTTATTTTTTGTATGATTTAGCTGAAGGCCAGAAACCAAATCAAAAACTTTCAGAATAAGATGTAAGAGGGAGAACCATGCACATTAACATTCCAAGCTAATCTGATAACCTCGAGGAACTGAGGATAGGTACTCCACATGTTAAAAAATATAAATGGTTTCTTGCCTCTGAGTATTACTTTGTTTGCATGTATATACATTGAAGAGTGATCAGAGAGCAACTGAGCACCATACTCCAAAAGTGAATCAAGGTAAATTGTTAACCATTCTCGATTAATCAGACTCCTATCGAGTCGAGCCATTATTTTCATGTGGGGAGCACCTTGATTACTCCATGAAAGCCAGTCCCCTACAGATTTCATATCAATCAATGCAGCAATATCTGTGTAATCGTTAAAACCTTGAAACTTGCTCTTTGAAAGTGGTTTACCCCCCACTTTTTCATGTGTGTACCGAATAGGATTGAAGTCACCAAGAATAATCCAAGGCACTGTAAGACACCCATTTGAATTTTAATCAGATCAGTCCATAGAACGTTTCTTTCCTATATACTATTAGAAGCATATACACCAGTAATATGGAATTGACAACCATTCTTTTTATCCTCAACCTTAAGGTGGAGGAATTATTCTATAGAAGAAATAAAGCAAGCACTAACAGAGTTCGGATGCCATAATACCCATATTCTACCATAAGTATCACAAGTATCGTTGGTAAGAAGTTCTACCTCTAGCCATATTAAATTTCTTTGAATACAAACCCGAGATGGTTTAATTTTTGTTTCCATAAGAATAACAATATCATAAGCAACAAACTTGATTATTCTATTAAGCTCCCGACATTTCTCAAGTTTATTCAGTCCATGAACCTTAGATTGTTCTTGGTGACTTTAATACTATTAGATACACAAATGAAAAAGTGGGGGGCAAACCACTTTCAGAAAGCCAGCTTCATAATTTTAATGATTACATAGATACTGCTGCATTGATCTATATAAAATCTGTAGGGGATTGGCTTTCTTGGAGTAATCAAGGTGCTGCCCACAGAAAAATAATGGTTCGACTTGACAGATGTTTGATTAATCATGTATGGCTAATAGTTTATCCTAATTCACTTCTGGAGTATGGTGTTCAGTTATTCTCTGATCACTCTTCAATGTATATACACATAGACAAAGCAACACCCAAAGACAAGAAACCATTTAGATTCTTTAACATGTGGAGTACTCATCCTCGGTTCCTCGAGATTATCAGATCAGCTTGAAATGTTATTGTGCATGGTTCCCCTTCATACATTTTATGTCAGAAGCTAAAAGCCTATAAAGCAGCACTTAAGAAGTGGCATACAAATATTTTTGACAATATTACCACCCGGGTCCAATTAAGCAAAAAGGAGCTAATGGCAGTACAACAAGAGCTGCATCTCCAACCTTTTAATGAGAATCTTATTTGTAAAGAGGCAGAAGCCAGGCATCAGTTCAAGCAAGCCTTAAAGCAGGAGAAAAGTTTTGCAAAACAGAAATCTTGACAACATTGGCTTACTCTAGGGGATTCCAACACTAACGTTTTCTATACTATCATTGTTGCTAGAAGGGCCATTAACTGCATTAGGAAATGTAAAAATAAAGACGATAATCTTATTACGAATTTGGATGAGGTTAAAGCACACACTAAATAATTTTTTTATTCTCTACTCAATCAAGAGGAGTAGCCTAATAATATTCAGGTGGAGCCTACTAGAAAGCTTGATTCGGATGCCATCGCGATTCTTAATGCACCAATTACAGATGAAGAAATTGCAAGAGTTGTCTTTAAGTCACCAATAAATTACACTTTTATTTCTTTAGTTCCGACGAATATAAGAGCTGATTCACTAGAGCATTATAGGCCTATTTCATTATGTAACTTTATTTACATGATCATATCCAAGTTTCTTGCAGATCGAATGCGACAGATTATGCACAAGATCATTAGTCCGACTCAGGTTGCTTTCATTAAAGGACGAAGTATACATACACAATGTCCTTCTTGCTAATGACTTGGTCAAGGATTTGCACTCCAAATCAAGGGGGACAAAAATCTGTTTTAAGGCTGACTTACGAAAAGCATTTGATTCAATTAATCGACACTTCATCTACAAGATGCTCCTTAGTATGAACTTCCCTCAATAATGGGTTAATTGGATTCAATGCTATTTGGAAACTCTAAAATTTTTTATTCTCTTTAATGGTTCACCTATTGGCTTTTTTGGGAGCACGAATAACATTCGACAAGGAGATCCACTTTCTCCATATCATTTCATAGTTGTAATGGAAGGACTCAGTTGTATTTTGGAGGAGGCAATCACTACTGGCAGTATTAAGGTACCCTATGCTGGTTCTCTTCATATATCTCATATAACATTTGCAGATGATCTTATTATATTTCTTCGCAATGACTCTATTTCAGTGAGAAATTTGGTTACTATTTTAAAAGATTTTGGTTTGGTTTCTGGCCTTTAGCTAAATCATGCAAAAAGTAAAATCTATATGGGTCCTTGCATTGCAGATAAAGACTTTATTATGCAAACTTTGGGGATTAGCGAAGGAAGTATGCCAGTTCCTTATCTGGGTCTCCCACTCATATCCACTAGCATTCACAAAACCCAGTGTCAGCCTATCCTACAAAAAATAAAGAGTAGAATTTTCTCTTGGAAAACTAGACTTCTTTCTAAAGCAGGAGGACTTGAACTCATCCGATCGGTGTTGTTCTCTTACTCTATTTATTGGTCTAATGCATTTCTTTTGCCTGTTGGACTTTTTCAGGATATTAAAAGATTATTTAAGAACTTCTTCTGGAATGACACAGATGGAAAGATAATACATATGGTAAATTGGAATATCATCTGCAGACCGAAAGATGAAGGTGAGTTGAATCTAAGAAATCTACGAGATTGGAATAAAGCTTGTTTGGTACAGAAATTATGGGATCTTTTACAAAATGAATCCTTATGGTCACAATGGCTTTTTGCTAGATACCTATCCATAAAATGAATTTGGGAAGTTCTAGTAAAAATATATCATTCTGTTACTTAGAAAGGAATTTTGAAGGTCAGAAATTGGCTAATCAAACATGTTTCTTATGCAATATCTTTTGGGACTAGAATTAATATGTGGTATGATCCTTGGGTGAATGAAAAAAGTAATTTTCAATTATATGGTGATAGAGTATGAAGAGATCTTGGGGCCCCTAAAGATTAGAAGGTTTCAAAGTTTATTACTAATGGCACCTGGTGCCTTCCTAATCTCATTTCTCCTGATATGCTATCACTATGGCCGACTATTATAACTCTTCCAATCATGAACAACTCTTTCGATATGCTTATTTGGCTTTATAACAATGGTAAATTTAGTGCTACATCTGCATTGAATCAAATCAGACAGAGAAATAACAAGTGGATCCCAAGTAGTTGGACATAGGATAGACCGTGCTCACAGAGACATTCCTTATGCACATGGCAGGCTCTTCTTGCCAAACTACCTACAATAGACAATATGAAGCTAAGAGGTATCTATCTTGTTAACTGGTGCTCTCTTTGTATGCAATAGGAAGAAAGTATTGATCATCTTTACTATACTTGTGGCTACACTAATTGGGTTTGGAAGGAGATTCTAAAGCGATTTGAACAAAATAGGCTACTAATGCCAAACTTGCATTAAGAATTAGAACTCCAACAAAGCTTCTCAAGAAAGGGCTTCTTACACAATTGGCAAAGATTACTTTCAAATGTGCTATTTGGTGGATTTGGAGGGACAAGTGTGGCAGGATCTTTAAGGGCCACAAAACACACAATGCTTACCTTTTGCTCGAGATTCTTAATGACTCAAGATCATGTATGGAGCGGGATCTAGAAATGAAGCATTTAACAAGTAGAGAAAAAGAAATCTTCCTCAGATTTAATTTTATAATTCTTTAATGCTTTCTCGAAAGGTTGCTGTATTGTGTGATTCTTTGCTTCAAAAATATAGGTCGTCCAAGAATGGTTGGTTATTGCATTTTACTATTTGTTGCCTATAGTGGAGTGTCATAGTCTACAACATGTGTAGTCATGACTACTTTTCTATTTAACTACTCTTGGAGATGAGTCTGGTGGAGTGAGACCATTACACCTTTCTGAGGTGGGGTGCATTCTCCTAGACTGCTCTAAGAGATCTCAGGCTTTAGTCTATGGCTTGTGTAGATAAAGCTATTTTGTACAAACTTCATACTAATCTACTTATATTTACTTACAAAAAAAAAGGGTTGTTAATAGACAAACTTTAACTTGTGATAGCAAATGTTCAAAGATAAAGCTAATTATATAGGGCCAAAAACTACTGGAGGATTTCTTTTTGCTACCCCTGGAAGATTTCGAAGTGATGATCCTAATGGGAAGAAGAAGAAATAATACCACAGCTGCTACTAGCCATTGGATGAAGAGGGTTCTCCAGAAAACTATAATGACTCCGACACTAAAAGGCCAACTTGTTGATCACACTATCAAAAGATGGAGGTCGTACTTACTTGATCAGCAAGTTGTAATGCGTCACAGATACCTTGTGCCGAATTTGATGCCACTCAGTCTTGAGGACAAGGCTAATTTGATGAGGGCGGAACTGTTATGAATCTTTTACGATAATGTTATGGAGTTATCTAGTAGGGATTCAGTTACTAACTCGATTAAGAGTCGATTAAAAAGAATCTAAGTCTTGGGAGACTCTAGGTGGGACTATAAATAGGGATGTAACTGTTTTTTTTTGTAAGTAAATGTAATTACATTTAGTATAAAGTTTGTACAAAGTAGCTTTGTCTACACAAGCCATAGATTATAGCCTGAGATCTCTTAAAGTAGTTTAGGAGAATGCACCCCACCTCAAAAAGGTGGAATGGTCTCATTCCACCAGACTCATCTCCAAGAGAAGTAAATAGAAAAGTAGCCGTGACTACACATGTTGTAGACTATGACGCTTTACTAAATGCAATAACCAATCATTCCTGGATGACCTGTGAATACATCACATTGTTGAAGCATAGAAGGACACAATACAGCAACCTCATTCTATAAAGCATTAACGAATTATAAAATTGAATCTGATAAAGATTTCTTTTTCTCTACGTGTTAAATACTTTATTTCCAGATCCTACTCCATACATGATCTTGAGTCGCTAAGTATCTCAAGCAAAAAGTGAGCATTGTGTATGTTATGACCCTCAAAGATTCTGCAACACCTCTCCTTCTAAATCCACCAAATAGTACATCTGAAGGTAAGCTTTGCCAGTTATGTAAGAAGTCCTTTTCTTGAGAAGCTTTACTACAACTATTCTAGTTCTTGATGCAAGTTTGACATTGGTAGCCTATGTAGTTCAAATCTTTTCAGAATCTCCATCCATACCCAATTGGTGTAGTCGCAAGCAAAATAGAGATGATCAATACTTTCTTCCTATTGCATACAAAGAGAGTATCAGTTAATAAGATATATACCTTTTCGCTTTATATTATCCATTATGGGTAGTTTGGCAAGAAGGGCCTAACATTGGCATAAGGAATGTCTTTGCGAGCGCGGTCTATCCCATGTCCAACTGCTCGGGATTCACTTGTTGTTTCGTTGTCTGATTTGATTCCATGTAGATGTAGCACTAAACTTTCCATTGTCATGAAGCCAATTAAGCATATCTGATGAGTTATTCCTGATTGGAAGAGCTGTAATAGTCGGCCAAAGTGATAGCATATCCGGAGAAATAGGATTAGGAAGACACCAAGTGCTGTTAACAATAAACTCAAAAACCTTCCAATCTTTAGGGGCCCCAAAATATCTTCGTACTCTATCACCATACAATTGAAATATACTCTTCCCATTCACCCAAGGATCATACCATATATTAATTCTAGTCCCAAAAGAGATTGCATAAGAAATGTAACTGATTAGCCAATTTCTTGCCTTCAAAATTCCTTTCCAAGCAGCAGAATGATATGTTCTTGTTGAAACTTCCCAAATTGATTCCTTAGATAGGTACCTAGAAGAAACCTATTGTGACCATAAGGATTTGTTTTGCAAAAGATCCCATAATTTCTATACCAAACAAGCTTTATTCAAATCTCTCAGATTTCGTAGATTCAGGCCCCCCTCATCTTTTGGTCTATAGATGCTATTCAAATTTACCATATACATTACCTTACCATCCGTATCATTCCAGAAAAAGTTCTTTAATAGCTATTCAATATCCTAAAGAAGTCCAACAGATAGAAGAAATGCATTAGACCAATAAATAGAGTAAGAGAACAACATAGATCAGATGAGTTCAAGTCATCCTGTTTTGGAAAGGAGTCTAGTTTTATAAGAGAAAATTCTATTCTTTATTTTTTGCAAGATAGGCTGACAGTAGCTTTTGTGAATGCTAGTGGATATGAGTGGGAGACCCAAATAAGGAATTGGTAGACTTCCCTCACTAACCTCTAGAGTTTGCATAATAAAGTCTTTATCTTCAATGTAAGAACCTATATAGACTTTACTTTTTGCATGATTTAGATGAAGGCTAGAAACCAAACCAAAATCTTTCAGAATAATAACCAAATTCCTCACTGAAGTAGTGTCACTACGAAGAAATATAATAAGATCATCTACAAATGTTATGTGGGATATATGAATAGGACCAGCATGGGGTACCTTAATGCAGCCATCAGAGACTGCCTTTTCTAACATACAGCTGAGTCCTTCCATGACAATTGTAAAAAGATATGAAGAAAGTGGATCTCCTTGTCGGATGTCATTCGTACTCCCAAAGAAGCCAACGGGTGAACCATTTCAGAGAATTGAAAATTTTGGAGTTTCTAAGTAGCACTGAATCTAATTAACCCATTGTTGAGGGAAGCTCATACTAAGGAGCATCTTGTAGAGAAAGTGTCTATTAACTAAATCAAATACTTTTTGTAAATCAACTTTAAAACATATTTTCATCCCTCTTGATTTGGAGTGTAGATCTTTGACCAAGTCGTTAGCAAGAAGAATATTACGATATATACTTCTCTTTAATTAAAGCAGCCTGAGTAGGACTAATGATCTTGTGCATAATCATTTGCATTCGATTTGCAAGCAACTTGGAGATGATCTTGTAAATAAAGTTGCATAATGAAATGGCCTTGTAGTGCTCTAGTGAATCAGCTCCTGCATTCTTAGGAATTAAAGAAATAAAAGTGTAATTTATCGCTTTAAGAATACGATCTAAAGAGAAAAAAATGCTGACAAGCATTAATCATATCATTTCTAATGATTGGCCATACAATTTGATAAAATTTAGTTGGAAATCCATCTGGACCAAGGCTTTTGTGCTTTGGTGACTTGAAGACAACTCGTACAACTTCTTCGTCTAAAATTGGTGCATTAAGAATCGTGATGTCATCCGAATCAAGCTTTCTAGTAGGCTCCACATGAACATTATTAGGCTGCTCTGTTTGATTGATTAAAGAATAAAAAAATTATTCAGTGTGTGCTTTAACCTCATCTAAATTCTCAATAAGTGTATCGTCTTGGTCTTTACATTTTCTGATATAGTTAACAGCCCTTCTAATAGCAATGGCTATATAGAAAAACTTCATATTGGAATCCCCTAGAGTAAGCCAATGCTATCGATACTTCTGTTTTACAAAAGTTTTTTCCTGCTTTAAGGCTTGCATGAATTGATACCTAGCTTCTGCCTCTTTGCAAAAAAGATTCTGGTCAAAGGGCTGAAGATGCAGCTCATGTTGCACTGCCATTAGTTCCTTTTTGCTTAACTGGACCCGGGTGATAATATTGCCAAAGGTGTTTGTATTCTACTCCTTTTGAGCTGCTTTACATGCTTTAAGATTTTGGCATAAGATATAAGGGGAGAACCATTCACATTAACATTCCAAGCTAATCTGATAACCTCGAGGAACTGAGGATGGGTACTCCACATGTTAAAGAATCTAAATGATTTCTTGCCTCTGGGTATTACTTTGTCTGCATATATATACATTGAAGAGTGATTAGAGAACAATTAAGCACCATACTCCAGAAATGAATCAGGGAAAACTGTTAACCATTCATGATTAATCAGACACCTATCGAGTCGAGCCATTATTTTCCTATGGGCAGCACCTTGATTACTCCATGAAAGCTAATCCCCTATAGATTTCATATCAATCAATGCAGCAATATCTATGTAATCGTTAAAACCTTAAAGCTTGCTCTTTGAAAGTGGTTTATCTCCTACTTTTTCATGTGTGTACCGAACAGTATTGAAGTAACCAAGAACAATCCAAGGCACTGTAAGACAGCCATTTACAATGTTAATCAAATCAATCCATAAAACATTTCTTTCTTGCATACTATTAGAAGCATATACACCAGTAATATGGAATTGACAACCATTCTTTTTATCCTCGGCCTTAAGGTGGATGAATTATTCTGTAGCAGAAATAAAGCAAGCACTAACAGAGTTCGGATGCCATGATACCCATATTCTACCATAAGTGTCGCAAGTATCGTTGGTAAGAAGTTCTACCTCTAGCCATATTAAATTTCTTTGAACACAAACCCGAGATAGTTTAATTTTTGTTTCCATAAGAATAACAATATCATAAGCAGCAAACTTGATTATTCTATTAAGCTCCTAACATTTCTCAAGTTTATTCTGTCCATGAACATTCCAACAAAGTATCTTCATCAGAAATAAAATAGGTAGGAAAGGAAATAAGGGTCTCTTCCTAGGTAAACGGAAGTATGTGCGACTTAATAGTACCATCCTTCTTCTTATCCTTGGGTTTAGCAGTTTCCTCCAGCATAATATCCTTACCTTTTAAGCCTTTATTTCTATTTTTATCCACTTCATCCACAGCTTGCAAATGCTTAAATTTTGAAGTAGCCAAGATATCTAGGTTGGTAGTGTTTGTTGAAGGTTGAGGCACCTATTGAGGCTGAATGTCCTAACTGGTGAGGTTTGTAGGGAATAGTTGAGACACAATATCCTGGTTAGTATGATGAGTGGGACGTGGGATCCCCGTTGCAGTAGTTCCTATCGATGTAGGAAGAGATGAAGGTTTCTCGTTCTCCTGTGTGTGAGTAACCTGGGAAACTGTTGTTGTGAAAGACTCCGATATATTAGGAAGAGGTAAAGTTCCTGATTTGTCTTTCTGATCATGATGCTGCCCAAGTGATTCAAAATGCTCGCTTGTCTTCACCAACACTACTGCCACTGAAGGAGACTCGCCTTGTTCGTCGGTAGTCATAATAGTAGTATCAACCCCGTGCTGAGATGCCTGGCGTTGCCGGTAAACCTGAGTGATTAGTTTCTGAGTTTGTTGACAAGCTCCATGTGCATGACCAAAAGAGTAGCAAATCTTACAATGCTATGGTTTCCAAGAATATGAAACATACACCTTACGGGTGGTCCCATCAAGATCACGATAAAAACCCTCATCTGGAAGATCACCATCAGAAGAAACCATTACTGATATGAATCATCAAATTGATCATAATTCTATTAAAGACCCTTTAACTATTCATGGAGGACCAATAACATGAGCTAAAGCTAAGAGGATTAAAGAAGCTTTAACTTATTTATTGGAAAACATTTGGAAGAATCAAGCTAGTCAAGACTCAGTCAAGATTCTATGGTTGCAAGAAGAGCCTAAAATGGTCAACATGATAATGAAGAGAGAAGGACAAATTTGAAGACCTCAACTTGAAGAATAAAAGTCCATTCAACCATGTTTACCAAAATTCATGAATTAGAAATATGAATGTTATTTAATGCATTCATTCCCTTTGTACTATCATCATACTATATAAATGAGACTGACTCTTAGTGTAAGTCAAACAATTTGGGAAGTATAATAATTCTTCAACACCGGTGAGTATTTTGTTTTTAAGTTCTTACATGAACTTTAGAACTTATCAGGCTTTTCTGCTTGTGGCGTTCAAACCCAAATCTTTGCTTTTCCTTTGACTTATCAACTTGTTAGTTTCTGGCGTCTTAAGGGAATTCAAAGTGCTATTCTAATTATTTAATTAATTTTCTATTGATAAGTGATTAGAATAGTTTCCCTTACTTCATTCTTGAACGATCCGCCTTGTTTTCAATTCGTTGGAGGGTGTCAGTTTGTATTCCATATGTATCATAGCTCTTTAGCTATCGGGGTGTATGGTTGCTAAATTGATGATTTTCATCATTTGGTATCAAAGCACGGCTCAAGTTTGAGGTTTGCTTATCTTATTTGTTATCTTTTAACTTTTCGCTGTTCTCTTATTCTTCTTTTATCATAATATCCATAATTGCTTATTCTTCCTTCCTCCTTATTACAATGTTTCTTGTGCTATTACTATTTGTTCTTCATTATTTTTTTTCTTTTTCCTCACTTTATCGTCAAAAAAAGAGTAGAAAGTCAAAAAAAGAGAGAGAAAATCAAAAGTAAAAAAAAGGAGAGGAAATCAAAGATAAAAAAAAGAGAGGAGAAGATTAAAGGTCAAAAAAAAGAGAAAGAAAGAAAGAAAGAAAGAGATCGAAATTTTAAAAAAAAATTGTGAATTCAGGGACTTCTTGCATATTACAGAATCTATCTTCGTTATTTTGAATTCTTGTTTAAAGTTTAGAAGAAAAAAAATTTCATTCCAGAAATACTTGAATTCAAATCTTTGCTTATGATTGAAGTGCATTATACACTCCTTTAAATTGACTTACATTATATTTGCTTTTATGTCCAATTTCAATACCCTTGAATTGCCATAATTTGAATTGTTTGTTTAAGTTTTTTTAGTTAATCTAAGAACTCAAAGAACAAAACAAGAGAGATAAAAGGCAAGAGTGGTGAGATCAATATCGAGAAAAGCCAAACATTGTGTGAAAACACGAGTGGAGTGAATCAAATCTTGAGTAAAACACGTGAGGGAGTGTTGGTGAGGCTATTCTAACTTTGTCTTTCAAGTTTGCAAACATGTCTAAAGATAAAAAAGTGAGTTCTTCATCAAATGATCTTTTGCTTCAAGCAATGCAATAACAATTTGAACGAATGTTCAAAGTGATAGGAGATGTAAGAGATCATCTAGAAAGACATAATGATGCAATTAATAGATTACAAGGTGAACCACGGCGCAGGAGACAACCAGCCTTCATCCATGATGAATATAATGGTAGAGATGACATCGACGATGACCAAGTCACTCTAATTGGTCAAGATGTTAATTCTAGGAGACAAACTAGGAGAGAACATTTTGATGGTGTGGACAGAAACATAGGTAGCATCAAAATGAAAATTCCTTCTTTTTAAGGATTGAATAATCCTGATTCTTATTTGGAGTGGGAACGAAAAGTGGAGCTGATCTTTGAATGTCACAATTACTCCAAAGAGAAAAAGGTAATTTAGCTGCTGTTGAATTTTATGATTATGCTATAATTTGGTGGGATCAATTATATAAAGACAGGCGTAGAAATTGTGAAAGGCCCGTAGAGACTTGGTTGAAGATGAAACAAATCATGAGGAGGAGATTCGTCCCAAGTCATTACTATTGGGATTTGCATCAACGATTGCAAACTTTGATACAAGATTCCATAAGTGTTGATGAATATCATAAGGAGATGGAGATAACCATGATAAGGGCTAAAGTGGAGGAAGACCGTGAGGCTACTATGGCTCGATTCCTAAGTGGATTAAACATGAACTTTACTGATCTTATGGAGTTGCAACATTATGTGGAGATTGAGGATATGGTGAATATGACCATCAAGATTGAGAGGCAACTCAAAAGAAAAGACACAAGGTATGATTCAAAACCTTATTCGGGTTTTTCTTCTTCTTGGAAACCGAATTGGAGTAAAAAGGATGATATACTCATTGTTAAGCCTAAAATTGATGAAATTAAAGGCAAAAATGAATTAGGCAGCAAGGGTAAAGATGAGAATCAACCTAATCAAAGTAGAGGTATTAAGTATTTTAAGTACCTTGGGCATGGACATGTAGAACGTGAATGTCCTAATAAAAGAGTTATGATCATAAGGGATGGGATTATGGAATCGGAAAGTGAAAGAGAGGATGATGATGATATTCCAAAGGATGCTAGTGATGTAGAATATACTAAAGGTGAAATTTTAGTTATTCAACACACACTTAGTTTGCAAAGTAAAAATGATGAACATGGTGAACAACGTGAAAATCTGTTTCATACTCATTGCTTGATTGCTAACAAATTGTGTAATGTGATTGTTAATAGTGAAAGTTGTACAAATGTGGCAAGTACTTTACTCATGGAGAAACTAAAATTGCCTACTATCAAACATCCAAAACCTTACAAGTTGCAATGGTTGGATGATAGTGGTGTAGTAAAGGTAAATCGGCAAGTGTTAGTTCCTTTTTCAATTGGTAGATATAAGGATGAAGTTTGGTGTGATGTGGTACCTATGTATGCGGGTCATATGTTGTTGGGGAGACCATAGCAATATGATCGTAGGGTAATACATGATGGGTTCAAGAACTGTTATTCCTTGATCATGGATGAACAAAAATATCAGCTTGGACCTTTGCCTCCGAAGACAATTCTTGAAGACTAGATGTGCATAAAACAATAATATGAGGAGCTTGAGTCTTCATTAATCCAAACTTTGGGGAGGGAGCAAGAAAGAGAAAAAAAAAGAAAATGATGAGATGAGTGATAAAAATGAGAGTATTGGAAAACACAAGGGGAGAGAAAATAAGGAAGGCTTGAGTGAAAGAAAAATGAGTGTTTATGCCAAAATGAGTGATGTGAAAAAAGCCTTAACTATGAGGCAGCCCTTACTTGTACTTATGTACAAGGACATTTTGATTTCTTCTAACAAAATTGACAAAAGTTTACCTAGTATTATTGTTGATCTTTTGTAGGAAAATGAGGATATCTTTCCCGAAGAAGTTCCCAATGGTTTGCCACCAATTAGAGGAATTGAGCATCAAATTGATTTCATCAAGGTGCAAGCATACCAAATAGGCCAGTATATAGATGCAACCTAGAAGAGACCAAGGAAATCCAAAAGCAAGTCAGTGAACTTATGGAAAAGGGGTATGTGCAAGAAAGCATGAGTCCATGTGCAGTTCCTATTCTTTTGGTGCCTAAAAAAGATAGATCTTAGAGAATGTGTGTTGATTACAGAGCCATCAACAAAATCATGATAAAGTATCGACATCCTATTCCTAGGCTAGATGACATGTTAGATGAATTGCATGGTTCTTGTCTATTTTCAAATAATGATTTAAAATCTGGATATCATCAAATAAGAATGCATGAGGGTGATGAATGGAAAACTGCTTTCAAAACAAAACATAGTTTATATGAATGGTTAGTGATGCCTTTTGGCCTAACTAACGCACGTAGCACTTTTATAAGATTGATGAACCATATTTTGCGTGCTTATATTAGAAAGTTTGTAGTGATTTATTTTAATGATATACTTATGTATAGCAAAAGTTTAAATGAGCATGTAACACATTTAAAAGCTATTTTTGATGTGATTAGAAAAGAAAAGTTATATGCTAATCTACAAAAATGTACTTTTTGCACTAACGAAATTACTTTTCTTGGATATGTTGTATATGATAAAGGAATACATGTTGATCAAGAAAAAGTAAAAGTAATTAAAGAGTGGCCAAAACCCACTAGTGTTAGTGATGTTAGATGTTTTCATGGTGATAGAACCCTAGAGGAATTCTATAGAGATTGATCTTTGAGGGGGATCAACCCTTGGAACGCTATAGGGGTTCCACCCTCCAAGTAGCCTGGTGGCTACAATTGTAGATTGATTTTTCTTATTCCAAAGAGGTGGAGGCTACAAGCTTATATAGAGCTCCAAACCCTAGCCCTAGGGGCTGCTTCCTAAGTGAACTACCCAATTTACCCTCAACCTTAGCGGGCCGGCCCAAGAACAAGGGGCGGCGCTAAGAAGCCCAAAGACCCAAATATAAACCCTAGCCTCTCTTCTTTATAGGATAGAGGCGGCTAGGTGGGGTTTATTATATTCTCACAGGGTTTTTATTAGCTGCTACATGGTTGAGTAGGACCTAACCCTGCTAAGGTCCTATCAAGCCCGCCCTCTTCAAATCAGCCTTGTCCTCAAGGTCAGGGTTCCATGAACTCAGGGAACCGGACTTCAGCTCCTCATATGATTCCCATGTGGCATCTTCGAGTGGTAAATTAGTCTAATGTACTAGTACTTCAGTAGAGGGACGTCGACGACGTATCACGACTCTACGGTCGAGGATGGCTTGTGGTTGGGCTTGAATATTTCCATCATCAATGGTGTTGGGCAGTTGGATCTGGGGTGTCTCGTGTTCTCCCAACTTGGGCTTCAAGCATGACACGTGAAAGACAGAGTGAATTTTGGCATCTTCTGGTAATTTAAGTCTGTATGCCACAGCTCCAATATGCTCTATGATCTGATAGGGCCCATAAAAACGTGGAGATAGCTTCATGGAGGCTCGTGTGTTGATGGATAGTTGCTTGTATGGTTGTAGGCGAAGATAAACCCAATCTCCTACTAAAAATTCTCTTTCACTTCTTCGTGTGTCACCTGTCGCTTCATTCTAGCTTGAGCAAGAGAGAGATTATCCTTTAGCAGCTGTAGGAGTTTGTCCCTGTCAATTAAATCTTGGTCGACCTGATCTACCTTAGTCGAGCCAATTACATACTTTGGAATCATAGGAGCCGGCCGACCATATAATGCTTCATATGGGATACATTTTATAGATGAATGATATGTAGTATTGTTCCACCATTCGGCCCAGGGGAGCCATTTCGTCCACTCCTTTGGTCGATCACTAGTGAAACACCGAAGGTATGTCTCTAAACATCTATTCACCACTTCTGTTTGGTCGTCAGTTTGTGGATGGTATGCAGTGCTCATCTTGAGTTTGGTGCCTTGTAACTGAAATAACTCGGTCCAAAATTTACTAGTGAAGATCCTGTCATGATCACTTACAATGGACCTTGGCATCCCATGTAGTTTACCAATATTTTCTATGAAAATCTGAGCAATACTAACAACAGTGTAGGGATTGCGCACAGCACAAAAATGAGCATATTTCGTAAGTCGATCAACCACCACAAGGATTATGCTTTTACCTTTGGAAGGTGGTAGCCCTTCGATGAAGTCCATGAAGATGTCAGTCCACACCGAGTCTGGTATGGGTAGTGGTTGTAGTTTCCTCGACTTGCCAACTGCTTCACCTTTTTGCTGTTGACATACATCACATTGTGCTACGTATTCAGAAATAATTTTTTTCATCCCCTTCCAATAAAAGTTTTGCTTCACTCTTTTGTAGGTTCTTAGAAATCCGGAGTGCCCTGCTAAAGGTGTGGAGTGCATTTCGTTCAGAATGACTTTGATGCAAAGGGAGTTTGGTATAAGCACAATACGACCTTTATAGCGTAGATCCCTCGAATCCCAAGTATAGTGAGCTATTGCACTTGGATCCTCCTCCAATTTTTTGATGATGTTGCTGGTTTCTGGATCCTTCTTCCATTCCTCCCTAATGCCATCGAGGAAGTCGTGGCAGGAAGAGAGATAGCTGAAAATTCAGCTTCTTTGAGGAGCCGTGAGAGAGTGCATCTACAACAACATTTTCTTTCCCCTTTTTGTAAATAATTTCATAATCAAATCCTAGAAGCTTGGTTATCCATTTTTGCTGCTTCGGGGATGATATCTTCTACTCCAAAAAGTACTTAAGGCTTCTATGGTCGGTTTTAATATGAAATCGTCGGCTAATCAGGTAAGGTCTCCACTTTGTTACTGCGTGCACAATGACGAGCATCTCCTTATCATAGATAGACATTTTTTGATGGGAGGGAGACAATGCCTTGCTAGTGTATGTGAGTGGTCGATCATCTTGCATGAGAACAGCTCCAATTCCAACTCCAGATGCATCGGCCTCAATGATGAAGGGTCGATCAAATGCAGTAGTGCTAGCACCGGTGTTGTCGTCATGGCTGCCTTAAGTCTATCGAAGGCAGCGGAGGCTTTGTTCGACCATAGGAAGGCATCTTTTTTCAGTAGAGAAGTGAGGGGGGCACTAATCTTCCCATAGTCCTTCACGAATTTTCGGTAGTAGCCCGATAGTCCAAGGAACCCACGCAGCAATTTCACATTTGTAGGTTTCGGCCAGCCTTGCATTGCTTCGATTTTTGTTGGGTCTATGGCCACTCCTTCTTTTGATATTATATGCCCAAGGTACTCTACTTTTTGCTGGAGAAAGCTACATTTTGATAGCTTAACAAAAAAAGTATTCTCTCGAAGGATCGTCAGAATAATTCGCAAGTGCTGAAAGTGAGTCTCAAGAGAAGGGCTGTAAATGAGAATATCATCGAAAAATACCAGCACAAATTTGCGAAGAAAGCTCTGAAAAATGTCGTTTATGAGACTTTGGAAGGTTGAAGGAGCATTAGTGAGTCCAAAGGGCATTACCAAGAATTCATAATGCCCGTTGTGAGTGCAGAAAGCAGTTTTTGGGATGTCGCCTTCACATACCCGAATTTGATGATAACCGGATCGAAGGTCCAACTTTGTGAAGACTCGAGCTCCTTTTAATTCATCAAGAAGTTCATCCACCACTGGTATGGGGTACTTATCCTTGACGGTGATGTCATTTAGAGCTCAGTAGTCGATGCACATCCGCCAAGTTCCGTCTTTCTTGCGCACAAGTAGCACCGGTGAGGAGTAGGGGCTGTAGCTTGGTCGAATCACCCTTGTTTCGAGCATTTCCTTCATGATTTTTTCAATTTCATCCTTCTGGATATGAGGATAGCGGTAAGGCTGAGTGTTTGCTGGTGGTTTGCCCGGAAGGATTGGAATCCGGTGGTCATGTTGCCGAGTAGGAGGAAGACCGCGCGGTTCAGCAAAAATATCATCAAATTCAACAAGCAGTTGGGTGATATTTTGATTTTTAATTTCTATTTTCTCCCCCTTTGGTTGCTGCTAGAGATGCATAAGAAAGCCACCATTTATCTTGTGTAAAACTTCCTCCATTCGTTGGGTTGAAACGGTGGTTACGTTGCTTCCGCGCTTCCCGCGTAGGGTGACCTGTTTGCCTTTGCAATAGAATTTCATAATCAATTTGGAAAAGTTCCAAGAAACATCACCTAGTCTTGTTAGCCATTCTATGCCCAGCACAGCCTCATAATCATCAATTGGTAGGAGGAAGAAGTCAGCAACAATTTCTTGGTCCTGTAGTAATAGTTTCACCTGCGGGCATCTTTGGTCGCATTTTAGGATTCGACCATCGGCGACCTTTACGTCAAACTTGCTGTAACCTTCAATGTGGAGCGCCATCCGAGCAGCAACTTTACTGTTTAGAAAGTTATTAGTGCTGCCTGTATCGATGAGAACGGTGATCGATTGTTGTTTGAGCAGGCCTCCAACTTTCATCGTTTGCGGATTTGAGTAGTCGGCTAGCGCATGTACCATAAAGTCAACCGATTGTGGCTCTTCTTCCACATCTTCATCCTCATGTTCAATACTTTCTTCTAGCTGTTCACTGATCTCTTCTTCCATTGGTTCAATCACAAAAGTCTCCCCTTTTTACAGCGATGCTCGCGACTCCACGACTCGTCACAATGCCAACATAACCCCTTGGCAGATCGGTCTCGAAGCTCTTCTCTTGTCAACCTTTTTGGTGCAGGAGCTTGGATGACAGTAGTGTTGAATCTCGGATTTTGATGATGAAACTAATTGAGTGTGATTGTGTTTTGTTGTCTAACTGCGTTTTGAGTTACACAGGTCTACTATCGATCAGGAATAGACAGTTGACGTTGCGCCGGAGATGATCACGTTAGGATATTGGATGTCGAGCCGGAGGTTCGGTCGACTATCGGCAGGAGGCTTCGTACGTCGGGCATCAGGCCAAGAAGTGCGGAGTTGCGCCATGGATATCGAGGTTGCGGAAGTCAACCGTCCGATTGGGCAACAAGCCACTAGAGAGGCGATGTGCCAAAGGATCGGACGGCGCCACCAATGATGTGCCGGGCAACTAAATGTCAATTCGCGTTGTAATAAGCTTGTCTAGATCGGTAGAGTTTTTGGTGTTTGTTTGTGCAGGAGTGACTACGATAGGGATGAAGACGTAAAGCGAAACAAAGGGCCGAAGACAAGTGTGATGAATCGTTGGGAGTTTGAGTGTTCAACGGAAGTCCGAAGATTCGTTGGGAGCGTTGCCGGAACCGGCCGAGAACAAGTAGGAAGCTTGCCGAAGGGTTTTCGGAAGTTCGCGGGAGGTTCATCGGAAGTTCGCGGAGCTTGCCAAGAAAGATCGGAGCTTGCCAAAGAAGCTCGGGGGAACTCGCCAAGATCATCGTGAAGTCCGAGAGCTTGCCGTGAGTCCACGGAATGGTTTCCGAAGGTTCATCGGAAGACTGTCGGAAGTTGACCGGAAGCTCGCCGGAAGAAGTTGTCATGTGGACTTTGTAATAGCTTAGGAAACGTCTTTAAAATTCGTGAGTTAGCACGTATTTTGGGTTAGGATTAGATAACCCAAAGTGGGGCCCATTGGGCCTTGATTAGGATGAGTTTGGGCCAAAATTTTGGCCCAAACCGAATCAAGCTACGCATGCATGCATGCTACGTGCATCTTCTTTGTAGCCCGCGCTTATCGTAGCGCCGATCTCAGCGAGCCCGGATCTCGTAGCATGCTCTCGCGCCACCGTAGCGAGCCCGTATCGACGCGCCACCGTAGTGCGCCGATATTCTAGCAAAGCGGTAGCACCGCCGCTGAAGGGCGTAGCACCGCCTCAGCTACTCGTAGCCAGCGTAGCACCGCTGGTGCAGGCGGTAGCACCGCTGGTGAAGCGGTAGCACCACCTGGTGAAGGCGGTAGCACCGCTTTGGCGTGAAAGCCAGGCAGTAGCACCGCGCTAGGCGGTAGCACCGCCGGCTTGCCCGAAGCGATAGAACCGCTGGGTGTGTCAGTCTGCCAAGACTTGACAGCACCGAAAAACTCAAAGGATTCAAATTTTTGGCTCCAAGTTTGGGCTCCAAATTTGAATCACTTTGAGGCTTATAAATACCCCTTCCTTTTCAGCTGAAAAATACAACCCTTAGAGAGTTAGATTTTGAAAATAAGTCTTGGGAAAGTCTTGTTCTTCATTTGCTAAGTGTTCACCTTCTTCTTCTTCTTGAGAGATCTTGTACAAGTGTGAATATCTTGTAAAGGGTTGTAAAAAGGGGTGTTTGATCCTTCCCCTTCAAAGGACTTGCTAGTGGAAGAGCGGAGCCTCATCGCAAAAGCTTCAAGAGTGGATGTAGGTCATTTGACCGAACCACTATACATCATTGTGTCCTTAAATGTGTGAGTGTTTATATTTCTGAATCATTTCATTTCTTGGCTGCAAGTTCATAGTTAGTTCCTTTTCACAAGCAATTACTTTCAAGTTCTCTTTCGTCGAATCGAAATCTTCCTACGAACTTGTGTCTCTTTGCGAAATCGGTTTCAAGAATACGAGTTTAATCCGCTGCACTAATTCACCCCCCCCTCTTAGTGCCTTTTGATCCTAACAATTGGTATCAGAGCCATGTTCTTTCTCTTTCGGATTTACACCCGTGAGAAATGGCTCTAAATGGTTTTCAAGAGGGCTTTTCGGTTTTTCGTCCACCGTTCTTTAACGGATCGGACTACACTTATTGGAAAACTCGAATGAGAGTTTTCATGCTTTCAATGGATTTGGATTTGTGGAACATCATTGAAAACGGCTTTCAACTTCCCTCTAAACCGACGAACGAATGGTCGGACTTAGAGAGAAAATCTTTTTCTTTGAATGCAAAGGCTATGAATGCCTTATTTTGTGCTTTGAACAAAAATGAGTTCAATCGAATTTCTTCTTGCGAAACGGCTTTTGATATATGGCAAATACTTGAAATCACGCATGAGGGAACTAGTAGAGTTAAAGACTCGAAAGTAAACCTCTTGTTGCATGATTTTGAGCTCTTCCAAATGACACCAAGCGAATCTATCGACGACATGTACACCCGCTTCACGGATGTCGTCAATAGCTTGAAAAGTCTTGGTAAAAGTTTTTCGGGTTTTGAACTCACTAACAAGATCTTAAGATCCCTTTCAAAATGGTGGGATCCTAAAATAACGGCGATTCAAGAATCAAAGGATCTAAATAATTACTCTATTGATGAACTCATTGGGTCCTTAAAGACCTATGAAATGGAACATGATGAATATGATAAACATGATGAGCACATGAACAACCTTCTAAAGAACAAGAAGGTTTTGAACTCCGAACTATGAAATGCCACTTGAGTAATGACTCAAGTGATGAGGACAATGAGGACATTGAATACATAACAATGAATGTTAACAAGTTCATTAAACAAAAATTAAAAAACACAAATGAACTTGAACGGAGAAAGAGGCCAAAGAAGAAGAAGAAGGCTTGGAAAGAAGAATCAAGGAAAGAAGAAGCAAACTACGCTTTCATGGGCTTCGACAATGAGGTAAGTAACTTAACTTCCTTGAATTATTTTGAAATTACATGATGATTTCCATGAATGCTTATCTTAGTTAGTAGGAATTTTTTTTTATTTTTCTTGTGTTTTTAGAAATTTTTTTAAAAAAAATTCGAAATTATACTATGCTTTTCTTTATAGTATTTTTGAAAAATAAAAATATGATTGATGATTGTATGATTTGTGATAATGTTTAGACACCTAATAGAATCAACCCATGCATGAGTATCTTGATAGTTTACATTGTCTTTAAACATGATGCTTGATGATTTTATATCATGCATGAGTTGTTGAAGTGATGTTGATTTAAAAACTTCTATCTTGGATTAATGGGTCTTGACCCTTTTTATGATGAAATTTTTAGATGGTACATGTCTTCATGAAATCAATTATAAAGACCTAACTCATAAATTTTCTAAATAAAAGAAATGTGATTTTAATGTTGCCTTGTATTACATTTGGACTTGATGATTTTTATGACGAAAATTATTTTTCAGATTTATAAAATGATGCATGATTTTACCAAAAATTTGAGCATCGATCATCTTGTTATAACTAATGTAAGAAAGAATTAAAATGATTTTGATGATATTTTCGTTTTTGAATATGATGCATGACATTTTCATATGAAAAATTTGAACATTCTTATGAAAGATCAAATCACATAAATTGAAACTCATAAAGATGAGAAAATATACTATTATGATGTTTGATGCATATGATCTTGATGGATTTAATGACAAACTTATGTTTTGAATTTCTACAATGATGGGTTCCATATAAATGTTTGAACATATATTATGAAATCATCATTGAAATGAAAATACTAAAAGTTTGTGATCATGCTTAATGACTTTGTGATATCATATCTTGATGACAAACTCATGTTTTGGTCTTAAATTTGATACTCATTTTAGAAACATGAGCACACTTGTATGAAACAAACAACTTAAAAAGAACATATTTTTCCTATCTTATCGAGATTAATGATTTCATGATATTTTGTGAATCTCGAAATTGATTTTGATGATTCGATTATGAGTTACAAGTTAATAATTTGATTTGAATGAGCTTAAACTACATTGTGATCTTGATAACTTGAGTCTTTCAAGATCTCTCACTTCATACCATGATTCTCCCATGTTGTTGAAGAAAAATCCAAATGAATCATAAGTTATTTTCTCTTGACTTATTGATACTCAACTTGAGAAAATTTGTTTTGAATGTTGAAACATTACATGTGTAATTTGAACATTTCTCCTATGTTTCAATACACATGACTTGATGATTGAAATATAAATGCAAATGTTTGATATATCACTTGTCATGGTACAAGAAATGTTGCTCTTCTTGATATCTTTTATGAATTTGAATAAGACTTGTTAAAGATTCTTGATTCATCTCTTAATCTCTTGGAATCATAACTTGACTTGTGTGAATCAAGATGCATGAAACAAATTGTTCTCTTTGCAATTTGCTATCCAATGAATCATGATTGATATTATTGCTATTTTACCTCCTATGATTCACGTTGTAAAATTTTATAAATCATGATGCAATAAAATTATTTATGCAACAATCAAGTGCTCATGTGATTCTTTACTAATGAAAATACTTTAGTGGAATTATGATCTTGACAACTATGATTTGAAACTCTTTATAAATCAAGATCTTTTACCATTCTCTTTTCATTTTATCAAAAGAAAATTCTTTAATTGAAATGTTACATGCCTTTATGTTTGTATGTTTAAATGAAAAGTTAGCATATATGTTTAAAGTGATCATACATAATTGCTAGCTCATTGCAAACAAAAGTTGATAGCTTGCAAAGGTGAAACTTAGTTACAAAAGAGAAGAATTGAAAGGAAGCTAACTTGCGTGTCGCAAAGTATGTTAGCTTGCTTATCATTATTGATTGCTTGCTTATCATCTTTTTATCTCATATCTTGATTTTTGACTCCCTTGAATTCATGACTTAATATGCTAAAAATTCATATTGTAAATTTGTTATTTTGTCATGATCAAAGCATTGGCTATTTGTACTCTACTTTTTGACAAAACAAAGAGGGAGAAGAATTATTGCTAGCTTATGTATTGCAAAGAAAAATTTTGCTAGCTAGAATATGCAAAGGAAGCAAAGAAAGTGCAACTTGCACATCTCAACAAGCAAGTGAAAATTACCATCATTGTCCATCCTTGAAACTTGCTATGATTGAATGGTATTATTTGATGTTGTATTGTAAAAATGTTGTATGATGTGATAAATAGCTAGTATGTTGTAAAGATTTGCATATTCTTGGAAACTAGCTATGATGTTACTTCTCCTTTTTGTTGATGACATAGGGGGAGAAGTAGATTGATGACTTCATGCTTTGTATTGAATATTTTATATATTTGCATGATGGTTTTGTTATTTTCTCTTAACATTGTGATAAATGTTACTTGGATTTGGGATAATCCAAGGGTTCTATCAATTGCATATTGATAGGGGGAGTTTGTGTTAAACTCCGGGGAGTTATGGTTAACTCCGTCAGTCATCAATTAGTTGTCATCATCAAAAAGGGGGAGATTGTTGAATCTCGGATTTTGATGATGAAACTAATTGAGTGTGATTGTGTTTTGTTGTCTAACTGCGTTTTGAGTTACGCAGGTCTACTATCGATCAGGAATAGACAGTTGACGTTGCTCCGCGCACGAGATGATACCGAAAATATCGCTCCGCGCATGAGATCCAACCAATCGGGTCTCCTTCTTCCCATCTAGGGAAGTCCACCCTCATGCGTGGATAGTAGGGATCAGTCATAAAGCCTCCCTTCTCTTGGGAGTCATCTCTTCAGTCAGAGCTCTCTCCTTGATGAGATTTCTTTGGGCTCGGTGATCGACCCAAACTGAGTTCGGCAAGGAGAGCCCGAATCTTATCCTCCATTCGTGTCTCGAAGGCTTTGAATTTAGCATTTATCGCCTCCTCGGATGCCATAGTATATGCCTCCAGATCTGTAATATTAAGATCTCTCTTTTGTTGCCGGGTTAAAGGCATGAATTATTTGAGGGAAGTGGTGGCCGAAAGGGTTTGTGGATTGGTGGATGTAGGCTGCGGTTTAGGCTTGTTTTGTGGCTGTTTTGGGTGCTGTTTGCGGCTACGATTTGATGGAGTTTTGGGCTGAGATGGTAATTGATGAAGGTTAGGAAAGAGGGTTTTAGATCTGTGGTAGCTCGCAGCAAAGATTTGACAAAAATCAGTAGAAATTGCTGCCCATATGCGCTATCTCGCAAGAGCAGAATTATCGTCGAAGAAATAGCGATTTCTCGATGAAATTTCCAGCGAAAACTCAGGGGTTTGAGGAGGGGGTTTGATGGTAGAATCTTAGTTTAGATAGCGACAAGGATAACAATTTGGATCAAGAAATTGGTGGTAGAAAAATACCAGATCTCTGATGCAATTGGAGGTGGCGACAATAAATTGATTTGATCTACGTCAGGAGATGACGGTGGAGATAATGACGTCAAGAGCAATTGTGGGAATTGCTTGGCTGATGGTGGGCGGCAGGGATGGCAGCAAAAGCAGCAAGATCGCTGCTCTGATACCAGATGATAGAACCCCAAAGGAATTCTATAGAGATTGATCTTTGAGGGGGATCAACCCTTGGAACGCTATAGGGGTTCCACCCTCCAAGTAGCCTAGTGGCTGCAATTTTAGATTGATCTTTCTTATTCCAAAGAGGTGGAGGCTACAAGCTTATATAGAGCTCCAAACCCTAGCCCTAGGGGCTGCTTCCTAAGTGAATTACCCAATTTACCCTCAACCTTAGCGGGCCGGCCCAGCAACAAGGGGGCGACGGCTAAGAAGCCCAAAGACCCAAATATAAACCCTAGCCTCTCTTCTTTATAGGATAGAGGCGGCTAGGTGGGGTTTATTACATTCTCATAGGGTTTTTATTAGCTGCTACATGGTTGAGTAGGACCTAACCCTGCTAGGGTCCTATCACATGGTCTTGCTAGCTTTTATAGAAGATTTATTAAAGATTTTTCTACCATTGCTGCACTAGTAACTGAATGCATCAAAAAGAATATTGGATTCAGATGGGGTAAATAACAAGATGATGCTTTTAACTTGCTTAAAGACAAACTCAGTTCAGCACCTTTGCTTGCTTTACCTAACTTTGCTAAAACTTTTGAGATTGCGTGTGATGCGAGTGGAATAGATATTGGAGGAGTCTTAATGCAAGAGGGTCGACCCATTGCATTCTTTAGTGAGAAGCTAAATGGAGCAAGTCTTAACTACCCGACATATGATAAGGAATTTTATGCTCTGGTAAGAGTGTTAGAGACATGGCAGCACTATCTTTGGCACAAGGAATTCATTATACACACCGATCATGAGTCTTTAAAATATCTCAAAGGACAAGGAAAGCTAAGTCGTAGGCATACAAAATGGGTGGAGTTTATTGAATCCTTTCCATACATCATCAAATACAAACAAGGTAAGGAAAATGTGGTCGCTGATGCTCTTTCTAGAAGGTATGCTCTAATTTCTAAACTTGATGCAAAATTATTGGGTTTTGAATACATTAAACATTTATACAATTCTGACCATGATTTTGCTAATGTTTATGGGGCATGTGAGAAAGGGGGTTTTGATAAGTTCTTTAGGCTTGATGGTTTTCTTTTCAAAGAAAACAAGTTGTGTGTTCCTCAATATTCAATGAGAGAATTAATTGTGAGAGAAGCACGTAGTGGAGGTTTAATGGGACATTTTGGAGTTAGAAAAACTTTAGATGTGTTAAGTGATCATTTCTTTTGGCCACACATGAAAAGAGAGGTTGAAAGATTGTGTGAGAAATGCATCACTTGTAAACAAGCTAAATCTAAAGTAATGCCTCATGGGTTATATACACCCCTCCCCTTCCTATAGCTAGTGAACCTTGGGTTGATATATCCATGGACTTTGTCTTAGGTTTACCTAGGTTAAAAGGAGGGAGAGATTTTATTTTTGTTGTTGTTGATAGGTTTAGCAAGATGGCACATTTCATTCTTTGCCATAAAATAGATAATGCAACACATGTTGCGGGACTGTTTTTCAAAGAAATTGTGAGGTTACATGGCATCCCAAGGGCAATTATGAGTGATAGAGATGTAAAGTTTCTTAGCCACTTTTGGAAAACACTTTGGAGTAAGTTGGGTACAAGATTGTTGTATTCAACCACTTGTCATCCACAAATAGATGGACAAACAGAGGTGGTAAATCGAACTTTATCAACACTTTTGAGGGCCATAATTCAAAAAAATTTAAAAATTTAGGAGGAATGTTTGCCACATGTGGAGTTTGCTTATAATAGAAGTGTGCATGCTACAACAAACCATTCCCCATTTGAAGTTGTGTATGGGTTCAATCCATTAACTCCTATGGATTTTCTACCTTTACCATTGGAAAAGGCCAATTTGAATGGTAAGAAAAAAGTTGATTTTATCAAAGTATTGCATGAAAAAGTTCAAACACAAATTGAAAAGAAAACTCTACAATATGAGAAACAACACAACAAAGGTCGAAAACAAGTAGTGTTCGAACCTGGTGACTGGGTTTGGGTACACTTAAGGAATGAAAGATTTCCTAGCCATAGGAAGTCTAAACTAATGCCAAGAGGGGATGGTCCATTTTAAGTCCTTCAAAAAATCAATGACAATGCATACAAGCTGGAACTACCAAGTGAGTATGGCAACATTAATGCAACATTCAATGTTTTTAATCTATCTTTGTTTGATGTAGGTGATGGAGGCTCTGATTCAAGGATGAATCCTTTCGAGGAAAGGGGGAATGATATGAACCATCAAGTTGATCATAATTCTATTAAAGACCCTTTAACTATTCATGGAGGACCAATGACAAGAGCTAAAGCTAAGAGGATGAAAGAAGCTTTAACTTATTTATTGGAAAATATTTGGAAGGATCAAGCTAGTCAAGACTCAGTCAAGATTCTATGGTTGCAAGAAGAGCCTAAAATGGTCAACATGATCATGAAGAGAGAAGGACAAATTTGAAGACCTCATCTTGAAAAATAAAAGTCTATTCAGTCATGTTTACCAAAATTCATGAATTAGGAATATGAATATTATTTAATACATTCATTCCCTTTGTACTATCCTTATACTATATAAATGAGACTGACTCTCAATATAAGACAGACAATTTGGGAAGTATAACAATTCTTCAACACCGGTGACTGTTTTGTTTTTAAGTTCTTGTATGAACTTTAGAACTTATCAGGCTTTTCTGCTTGTGGCATTCTAACCCAAATCTTTGCTTTTTCTTTGACTTATTAACTTGTTAGTTTGTGGCGTCTTAACAGAATTCAAAGTGCTATTCTAATTATTTAATCAATTTTCTATTGATTAGTGATTAGAATAGTTTCCCTTACTTCATTCTTGAACGATCCGCCTTGTTTTCAATTTATTGGAGGGTGTCAATTTGCATTCCATATGTAATATAGCTCTTTAGCTATCGAGGTGTATGGTTGCTAAATTGATGATTTCCATCAATTACACATGCTCGTGCAAAAGCCAATCTCGTCTACGCTGCTGTTGCTTTGTCAATATATAATGACTGTATTTGGTACAGAAATTATGGGATCTTTTGCAACACAAATCCTTATGGTCATAATGGGTTTCTTCTAGGTCCCTATCTAAGGAATCAATTTGGAAAGTTTCAACAAGAACATATAATTCTGCTGCTTGGAAAGGAATTTTGAAGGCAAAAAATTAGCTGATCAATCACATTTCTTATGCAATCTCTTCTGAGACCAGAATTAATATGTAGTATGATCCTTGGGTGAATAGGAAGAGTATATTTCAATTATATAGTGATAGAGTACGAAGAGATCTTGGGGCCCCTAAAGATTGGAAGGTTTCTGAGTTCATTGTTAACGGCACTTGGTGTCTTCCTAATCCTATTTCTCCTGATATGCTATCATTTTGGCCAACTATTACAGCTCTTCTAATCAGGAATAACTCATCATATATGCTTAATTGGCTTCATGATAATGGAAAGTTTAGTGCTACATCTGCATGGAATCAAATCAGACAACGAAACAATAAGTGGATCCCAAGCAATTAGACATGGGATAGACCGGGCTCGCAGAGATATTTATTTTTGGTAAGTAAATGTAAGTAGATTTAGTATAAAGTTTGTACAAAAAAGCTTTGTTTACACAAGCCATAAACTAAAGCCTGAGATCTCTTAGAGCAGTCTAGGAGAATGCACCCCACCTTAGAAAGGTGGAATTATCTCATTCCACCAGACTCATCTCTGAGAGTAGTTCAACAGAAAAGTAGTCATGACTATACATGTTGTAGACTATGACGCTCTACCATAGGCAACAAATAGCAAAATGCAATAACCAACCATTCCTAGACGACCGGTGAATATATCACATTTTTTAAGTAGAGAATCATGCAATACAATAACCTTTGTAGAAAGCATTAAAGAATTGTAAAATTGAATCTGAGGCAGATCTCTTTTTCTCTACTTGTTAAATGCCTCATTTCCAGATCCTGCTCTATACATGATCATGAGTCACTAAGTATCTCGAGCAAAAGGTGAGCATTGTGTGTGTTGTGACTCTCAAACATTCTACTACATCTCTCCTTCTAAATCCACCAAATAGTACATCTGAAGGTAAGCTTTGCCAATTGTGTAAGAAACCTTTTTCTTGAGAAGTTTTGCTACAACTATTCTAGTTCTTGATACAAGTTTGGCATTGGTAGCCTATGTATTTCAAATCTTTTCAGAATCTCCATCCATACCCAATTAGTGTAGTCACAAGTAAAATAGAGATGATCCGTACTTTCTTCCTGTTGCATACAAAGAGAGCATCGATTAACAAGATATATACCTTTTAGCTTCATATTGTCCGTTGTGGGTAGTTTGGCAAGAAGGGCCTGCCATGTGCATAAGGAATGTCTCTGTGAGCCCGGTCTATCCCATGTCCAATTGCTCAGGATTCACTTGTTGTTTCTTTGTCTGATTTGATTCTATTAGTTATAGGTGCCCTACAAGCCAATCACATGAGTGATAGCACCTGTAACACGCTGCATCAATCTCTTTGCTTATGATTATTGGTATTATCTCACATTATCTAGATGTATATTGTGATGTCCTTGGATCTGTGCAATGGGAATTGGATCGCGATGAGATTACGATAATGAGACCGATTCACCTTTATACATAGACCCTAAATTATCCTGGTCATAGGTTACTCGAGAAGGACATCGAGATAACCGGATAGACTGGTGTTCTGTATACCCGTTCATATGATGGAGGCAGCTGGTCTCATAGCTACTCGTGTGGGGACACTAAGGGTACAATGCAGGTGCTCATTGGAGAATGAGTTCACTGATTGATCCGCCTACGGAATGCTGGATAGTTATTGATACCTCACGTCAGACAGTGATTCTATAGTCCCAGTAGTGTATCTGGTCCTTAGATTTGAGACACCAAGGATATCTTGTATGAGTACTCCACTCTTTGATACTAGACTTATAGGTTTAGAAAGTTCTATATCTAATACAGTCGGTCATTGGGAGTGGTAGCTAACCTTACGAGGGCTATTGAGTGTCAATAGAGGATCATCCGCTCTCGGTATCATGAGAGGAATATCTCATATTTGCTTGAACAAATCCTTGGCCAAGGTTATTCGGATTGAGAGAGAAAGAGTTCTCTGGGAGAATCCAACAAGAGCAAGACTCGAGGAGAGACCGTATGGGCCTGATAGCACGATGCCCGGTATCGGGTCTTTGAGATATTAGATGGATGAGAGATTATAGATATATGGTAACTGAGGACAGATAGGTCCAAAGGATTGGATTCCCCTGTATCGTCTTGGAGCCGCGGCATAGTGGCCTGGTACGTCCGTAGTCGATGAGTTGGGTGAATTATTATAGAGATAATAATTCACTATGTCAGAAGGAGTTCTGACAAGTATAACTCACGGCCAGCTCGATATTGGGCCTAGAGGGTCATACACATATAGTAGGTGTTGCAACGAGTAGAGGTTCGGATATGAGATATCCGCTGAACCCCCTATCTTATCGGATATCCATTAAGCCCCTGAATTATTGGATCTTGAGATGAGATCTAATAATTGGTAATAAGAGATTATTGGGTTGAGACCCACTAATCCAAGAGGCTTGAGTAATTGGATGGAGATCCAATACCCAATAGGGCAAAAGATCTATTAGGGTTTTCAAGGGGTGCCTCTATAAATAGGAGGGAACCAAAGCTCTATAGGCTGAGGGTTTTTTGGTAGCCACCTCCTGTTCTCCTCTCCCCAAAGAGAGAGGTGCATCTTCACAATCCCTGCCATGTGGATACCGCTAGAGAGGAGGACGCTTGACCTCCTTCATCCTCTCCCATAAATCTGCAGGAATTCAGGGATATACGATCTCCCTAGGTATCTTCTTTTGCACATGCATTTTTGCGGATTTATTTTTGATGCACCGATCTTCGCACGATGACAGAAACTTTCTATAGGAAATCTGGGGTTTTGTTTTCTGTTCTTTCGCTACGCATGTGATGTCGCTCCCCTTGTGGATTTCCCAACAGATTCCATGCAGATGTAGCACTAAACTTTTCATTATCATGAAGCCAATTAAGCATATCTGATGAGTTATTCCTGATTGGAAGAGCTGTAATAGTCGGCCAAAGTAATAGCATATCAGGAGAAATAGGATTAAGAAGACACCAGGTGCCGTTAACAATGAACTCAGAAACCTTCCAATCTTTAGGGGCCCCTAGATCTCTTCATACTTTATCATCATACAATTGAAATATACTCTTTCCATTCACCTAAGGATCATACCACATATTAATTTTGGTCCCAAAAGAGATTGCATAAGAAATGTGGTTAATCAGCTAATTTCTTGCCTTCAAAATTCCTTTCCAAGTAGCAGAATGATATGTTCTTGTTGAAACTTCCCAGATTGATTCCTTAGATAGGTACCTAGAAGAAACCCATTGTGACCATAAGGATTTATTTTGTAAAAGATCCCATAATTTTTGTACCAAACAAGCTTTATTCCAATCTCTTAGATTTCGCAGATTCAGCCCCCCCTCATCTTTTGGTCTACAAATGTTATCCCAATTTACCATATGCATTGCCTTTCCATCCGTACCATTCCAGAAAAAGTTCTTCAATAGCCGTTCAATATCCTGAAGAAGTCCAACAGGTAGAAGAAATGCATTAGACCAATAAATAAAGTATGAGAATAACATAAATCGGATGAGTTCAAGTCGTCCTGCTTTGAAAAGAAGTCTAATTTTCCAGGAGTAAATTATATTCTTTATTTTTTCCAAGATAGGCTGATAGTGGGTTTTGTGAATGCTAGTGGATTTGAGTGGGAGAGCCAGATAAGGAACTGGTAGACTTCCCTCGCTAACCCCCAGAGTTTATATAATAAAGTCTTTATCTTCAATGCAAGAACCCATATAGACTTTACTTTTTGCATGATTTAGTTAAAGGCCAGAAATCAAATCAAAATCTTTCAAAATAGTAGCCAAATTCCTCACTAAAGTAGTGTCATTGCGAAGAAATATAATAAGATCATCTGCAAATGTTACGTGGGATATATGAATAGAACCAACATGGGTATCTTAATACTGCCATCAGAGACTGCCTTTTCTAACATACAGCTGAGTCCTTCCATGACAATTGTAAAAAGATATAGAGAAAGTGGATCTCCTTGTCGGATATCATTCGTACTCCCAAAGAAGCCAACGGGTGAACCATTTAACAGAATTGAAAATTTTAGAGTTTCCAAGCAGCACTGAATCCAATTAACCCATTGTTGAGAGAAGTTCATACTGAGGAGTATCTTGTAGAGAAAGTGTCTATTAACTGAATCAAATGCTTTTCGTAAGTCAGCTTTAAAACATATTTTCGTCCCTCTTGATTTGGAGTGCAGATCTTTGACCAAGTCGTTAGCAAGAAGAACATTGTGATGTATACTTCTCCCTTTAATGAAAGCAGCCTGAGTAGGACTAATGATCTTGTGCATAATCATTTGCATTCGATCTGCAAGTAACTTGGAGATGATCTTGCAGAGACATTCCTTATGTACATGGTAGGCCCTTCTTGCCAAACTACCCACAATGAACAATATGAAGCGAAAAGGTATATATCTTGTTAACTAATGCTCTCTTTGTATGCAACAGGAAGAAAGTATTGATCATCTCTATTTTGCTTACGACTACACTAATTGGGTATAGATGGAGATTCTGAAAAGATTTGAACTGCATAGGCTACTAATGCTAAACTTGCATCAAGAACTAGAATAGCTACAGCAAAGCTTCTCAAGAAAAGGGCTTCTTATAAAATTGGCAAAGCTTACCTTCAGATGTACTATTTAGTGGATTTGGAAGGAGAGGTGTAGCAGAATCTTTGAGGGTCACAACACACAATGCTTACCTTTTGCTCGAGATACTTAGCGACTCAAGATTATGTATGGAGCAGGATCTAGAAATGAAGTATTTGTCACGTAGAGAAAAAGAGACCTTTATCATATTC
This sequence comes from Musa beccarii, assembly GCA_024322285.1. Lineage (NCBI taxonomy): Eukaryota > Viridiplantae > Streptophyta > Magnoliopsida > Zingiberales > Musaceae > Musa > Musa beccarii. The sequence continues at coordinate 48,343,023 of CM044396.1, read as the reverse complement.
AATTTTATAATTCGTTAATGCTTTATAGAATGAGGTTGCTGTATTGTGTGCTTCTATGCTTCAACAATGTAATGTATTCATAGGTTATCCAGGAATGATTGGTTATTGCATTTAGTAAAGCGTCATAGTCTATAATATGTGTAGTCATGGCTACTTTTCTGTTTACCTTCTCTTGGAGATGAGTCTGCTGGAGTGAGATCATTCCACCTTTCTGAGGTGGGGTGCATTCTCCTAGACTACTTTAAGAGATCTCAAGCTATAGTCTACGGCTTGTGTAGACAAAGCTACTTTATACAAACTTCATACTAAATTCAATTACATTTATTTACTAAAAAAATATATATAATGGTTGTCCCAAGGTGCTACATAACTTAGCAATAAAACGTCGACTCCAAAGATGCAGGGGAAGACCATGAAAGGATACCTATAAAGGAATAGACTGTAGGCTGTCTAACTCCAAACAGACATTAAGAGACCAATGCCGTCGAATCATTGGATGACCGCGAATAGTCCAAAACCCTTTAAGGATTCATTGCAAATCCTCTTCAGAATAGAGTTTGCATACAAAAAAACTGTTCTCTAGCATATGTAGATCAAATGCCGATGTTCCCCATCGAGTCTTGATGAATGAGGATAACGGGAAATAGGATGTCTTTAGACCGACCACATAACCAACAAGCGCCATGGACCACGTCTTAATCAGCTCTTCAGAATCAGCAGTCTCGTACATAGCAATCTTCTGATTAGCCTGGGTTTCTGGAGCAAAGAAGTTCAAGCTAAGATCTGAACTTCTAATCAGAGCCTTAAAGAGGCTTGTCCAAGGTCGAGGATCTCTAGAAATGAGAGTAGGAGGCTGCGATCTAGAGCACAACCTACCTCTATGTTACGTCATCAAAGGACCATCTCGTCGGGAAGAATAAGCAACTTGAGAAGGAAGCCTCATCTTCGGATCGACCCTGCTACCACCATCACCAGCCATTCTCGAGTTGCGCTGCCCCAAATCACAAAGGGCAGGGGGGAGAGGGTAGTGCAGATCTGCCCCAAATCAAGTAGAACAGGGGAGACATTGCCCATCAGCCACAAGTGGACGCTGCCCAGCAGTCGCCGCCTGGCCTCCTCGCCCAGCAGCCACTCAGATGGCCGCGCTGCCCTCCTGCGTGTAGGGAGAATGCAGCCCCTCGCATGTAGAACAACAGAACAGTGGGAGGGGGCGATGCTGGGGAAGCCCTCTCCCACCACCGCCATGCCGCTCGGTGCCACCCAACAGCCTCGCCTCCCTTCACCAATCGCTCCTCCTCGCAGGAAGAGCCACCGCCGCCACCCCTATTTTACTCCAAAGCACAGTAGGCTGCGACAGCCACTGCCAGGAGGAAGAAGAAGGGGGTGATGCAGAGGGTGGGGAGCGATTCAACCTTGCTCCCACTGTTTTCCTAACCCCCCATGTTTGATGTGCATCACTGCCTCTTCTTGCAAAAGCGGCGCCCTCCTTGTCTGCCCAAGGGGAAGAAGTCCAGTAGTGACTGTGAAATTGCCCAAGGGAGAAGCAGATCTAGAATAGGGGAGAACTGCCGCCCTGCAGCCACCACCTCTTCTCACCCTAGCCTTCTCCGTGGCTTCACTTTCTCCCAACGTGTTCAATCTCACAACTGTGTAGCAGCAGCAAGTTCCTGCACCACGTGGAGGAAGGGAAGAACCATCACCCAAGGGAGAAGAAGCAGATCCACAGTAGCAACGTCCTGCAACCACCGCCTCTTCTCACCCTAGAGAGAGAAGACAATCACCTAGAGAGAGAAGTTGTATAACCTGATTGAACTATTTTCTTAAGAAATGAGAACGGAATGAAGAATTATTTAGTCTTTTGGCTAAACTAAGGAGGTCGATCCCCTTGAAGCAATCAAAGGAGTCCGATCCCCTCGAAGTGATCAAGGAGTCTGATCCCCTCGAAGCGATCATTTATCCCCTTTTCTTTCACTTCTTCCGCTTCTCCTCCGTTTCTTTCACCTCTTTCACGATAAAACCCTAAGGGGTCTTATCATTTAGTATCAGAGTCTTTTCATTTTGTATCAAAATAGCGATCCTCGATGTTTTCATTACAACTTCGGATCTTGTCGCAGCCGCAATCGATGTCCGCTGCAACTGTCACAGCTGCACACTAGCGTTGCCTTCTAACCGCCCTTGCTTTGCATCTTCTACTGCAGAACGGTGTCGCTTCCCCTCCTCGCGGTGACTATCCCCATGGTGTCGCTGCCATCCAGCCCTAGGCGCCCTTCCCTCTCTACGGCCGCAGCCACAGTTGCCACAGCCACCGCCATTTCATCCCTCTCTTTGCTTGCGACATCAACATCAACCACCGCACCCATGTCCATAATAATCGTCACAGTCACATCCATCGCTGCCTCCACCTTTCTCTCCATCTTGTCGCAGCCGTCGGTTGCCACCAGATTACACTGATGCCACTGCCTTCCATCCCCCAGTGCTCTCACACCACGCAGCGATAGAAACAGGGTAGCAACTTTTCCTCATTACTGCGATCGCAGCAAGCCTTTACGCAGCCCTCAGCATCCACTTCCTCGACAGCTTCATGCTGACAATACTGAATGGATAATATAAAGAGAAAAACTATATATCTTGTTAACCGATGTACTCTTTGTATGCAACAGGAAGAAAATATTGATCATCTCTATTTTGCTTATGACTACACTAATTGGGTATGGATGGAGATTCTGAAGAGATTTGAACTATATAGCTACCAATGCTAAACTTGCATCAAGAACTAGAAAAGCTGCAGTAAAGCTTCTTAAGAAAATGGCTTCTTACATAATTGGCAAAGATTACCTTCAGATATGCTATTTGGTGGATTTGTAGGGAGAGGTGTTGCAGAATCTTTGAGGGCCACAATACACATAATGCTTACCTGTTGCTCGAGTGATAACAAACAAATGATCAGCAAGCCACCTACCCTATCTATTCCGAACCAAAACTTTAACACCTGAGAAGTGTTAGAGATCGAGCGGCACTAAGAGGGGGGGGGGGTGAATTAGTGCAGCGGTAAGGAACGATAAATTTTCAGCGATTTAAAACAAGTTCGGAAACTTTGTACGAATGAATGCAATGTTTCGTTTGAACCCAGAAAGATTACGTTTTAACTTTAAAGCATACGTAAGAAGATGAAGATGAAGTTGAGTAAATAAGACAGCATATGAAAAAGGTTTGCAGCAAAGTAAGTTGTGAGAAAGTAAATGCAAACCGATTTATAGTGGTTCGGTCATCCGACCTACATCCACTTTCGAAGCCTTCTCCGATGAGGCTCCCAACTTCCACTAGCAAATCCTTTTGAAGGGAAAATACCAAATACCCCTCTTACAACCCTTTTACAAGAGGTTCACACTCTTACAAGTTTTCACAAAGAGAAGAAGGTGAACACTTAAGCAATTGAAGAACAAAACTTTCCCAAGACTTTTGCTCAAATCTAACTCTTAAGGGTTCCCTTTCAGTTGAGAAAAGGGGGGGGGGTATTTATAGGCTCAAAGAGGTTCAAATTTGGGCTCTAAATTTGAACTCAATTTGAGTTTCCCAGTGCTGGGCGGTTCAACCTCCTGTTAGAGGCGGTGCAACCGCCTGTTAGTCTAGCAGACTGACATAGCAGGGGCGGTGCTACCACCCCAGCCAGGCGGTTCCACCGCCTGGCCTTTTGGCAACTTCTGGTTTGGACCGAAAACTCAGCTCAAACGGTCCCAAACAAGGCCCAATGGGCCCATACTTGGGTTAAAGGATTAACACCTAATCCTAACCCAAATTAATATGCTAACTACGAAATTAAAGACATTCCTAAGCTATTACAAAGTCCGTAAGTCAAGTCTTCTTACGGTGAGCTTCCGGCGAACTTCCGGTGGTCTTCCAATGATCCCTCGGAAACCATCCTGCGGACTCCCGTCAAGCTCTCGGACTCCACGATGATTTTGGCGAGTTCCCCCGAGCTTCTTTGGCAAGCTCCGATCTTTCTTGGCAAGCTCCGCGAACTTCCGATGAACCTTCCGGTGAACTTCCGAAAATCCTTCGGCAAGCTCCCTACTCGTTCTTGGCCGGTTCCGACAGCACTCCCAATGAATCTTCGGACTTTCGTCGAACTCTCGAACTCCCAACGATCCATCCCACTTGACTTCCGGCACTCTGTTTCGCTTTACGTCTTCATCCTTATCGTAGTTACTCCTTCACACAAATAACAAACACTCTACTTCGATTTAGACAATTATTACAACGCGAATTGACATTCAGTTGCCCGGCACATCATTGGTCGGTGCTTCGTCCGATCCTTCGGCGTATCGTCCTCTCTTGTGGTCCGTTACCCAATTAGCAATTGACCTCCGCAACCCTAATATCCTTGGCACAACATGCTCTTCTTAGCTCGATGCCCGACGTACGAAGCCTTCTGTCGATTGTCGACCAAACCTCCGGTTCGACATCCAATATCCTGACGTGATCACCTCCGGCACAACGTCAATTCCTCCAGCGTCAATTGTCTAATCCTGATCAATAGTAGACCTGCGTAACTCAACACTCAGTTAAACAACAAAACACAATCAATTAGTTTCATCATCAAAATCTGAGATTTAACAATCTCCCCCTTTTTGATGATGACAACTAATTGATGACTAATGGAGTTAACCTTAACTCTCTGGAGTTTAACCAAACTCTCCTTATCAATATACAATTGATAGAACCCTTGGATTATCCCAAATCTAAGTAACATGTATCATTCATGTAGTTAGAAATATAAATCCATCATGTAAATATATAAAATATTCAAGCATCATTATATTGCATGAAGTCATCAATCTACTTCTCCCCCTATGTTATCAACAAAAAGGAGAAGTAGCATCATAGCTAGTTTAAAAGATATACAAATTTTTACAACACACTAGCTATTTATCACATCATACAACATTTTTGTAATACAACATCAAATAATACCATTCAATCATAGCAAGTTTCAAGGATGGGCAATGATGGTAATTTTTACTTGCTTCTTGAGATGTGTAAGTTTGCACCTTATTTCTCACGATAGCAATATTTGCATCCTTTGATGTAACAATTCTTAGCTTCTCATGAAGTTGCAAAATAGAAATCAAGATGGCAAATTTTTGTAATGTTCGAGCTAAAAACTTTCTGCCCCTTTGTTAGCATCAAAAAGAAAGGGAGGATCAAATACTTCAAATAATCTTGCATGAGATTCAACAATAATTTGTAACAAAAATATAAGCAATTTGAAGAAGTGAAATTGAGCAAGATTTTTGCCTCTCTTGAGATAGCAACTTTTTGCTTCTCAATGTTCAAGCTAGCAAAATTTTCTCTTTTGATGCACAAGCTAGCAATTTTCTTCCTCTTGAATGAGCTAGCAAATTAATCATATAAGCTAGCAATAAATCTTCTCCTCCTTTGATATTGTCAAAAAGAACAGAAGAATACAATTCTTTTCCCTTTACATGAATGCTTCCATCATGACAAAATAACAAATTTCCATCATGAATTTTTAACATATCAAATCATGAATTCAAGGTCATGATTTCAAGAGATTAAGAGATGAATCAAGAATCTTTAATAAGTCTTATTCAAATTCATAAAAGATATCAAGTCGAGCAAAATTTCTTTTAAATCAATGTTCAAATCATGACAAGTGACATTTTAAGTGTTTGCATTAATATTTCAATCATCAAGTCATGTGTATTAAAACATAGGAGAAAAATCAAATTGTGCATGCAATGTTTCAATCTTCAAAACATATTTTCTCAAGTTGAGTATCAACAAGTTAAGAGAAAATAATTTATGATTCATTTAGATTTTTCTTCAACAACATGGGAGAATCATGGTATGAAGTGAGAGATCTTGAAAGACTCAGGTTATCAAGATCACAATGTAGTTTAAGCTCATTCAAATCAAATTATTAACTTGGAACTCATAATCGAATCATCAAAATCAATTTCGAGATTCACAAAATATCATGAAATCATTAATCTCGATAAAATAAAAAAATTATCTTCTTTTTAAGTTGTCTGTTTCATACAAGTGTGCTCATGTTTCTAAAATGAGTATCAAATTTAAGACCAAAACATGAGTTTGTCATCAAGATATAATGCCTTTAAATACTCATGATATCATAAAATCATTAAGCATGACAACCAACTATCATTATCAATGATGATTATATAAGGTATGTCCAATTATTTATATGAAAGTCATCATTGTATTACTTTGAAATACAAGTTGTCATTTAGCCCATTAAGATCAAAAGCATTACACGTAAAGCATCATGATAGTGCAATTTCTCATTTTTTATTTGTTCCATTTCAAGTGATTTGACGTTCATATGAGTATACTCATGTTTTTCATATTGGTCCAAAGAGCAAGTTTCAAGAGAAATCATTAAGACCGAAAACATGAGGCACATTTTTTAAAATATTCATCATATTTATTTTTATGAGATTCACAAGACTCATAACATGAATTCATTCATCTCAATAGAATGAAAAAAAATATATTTTCATTTTAAGCAATTTGATGTGAGCATATTCAAAATTTTTATGAAAACATGTATCAAAATAAAACACAAGCTTAGTCATAAAACCGTCAAGACCAAATACATAAAAATGATAGCACACTTTCAATTTTTATGTTAAAAAGGCCATGTTCAAACTTTTGCCAAAATCATGCATCTATTTATAAATTCAAAAAATAAGTTTCATCATCACAATATGACACTTTATTACTTCAAAAGCTCATGCATGATATAAAATCATCAAGCATCATGAAAAGCAATAAAAACATTAAGATACACATGCGTGGATTAATCATAATAAGTGTACAATCATTATCACAAATCATCATACATCATTCATCAAAAAATTTACTTTTCAAAAATCCTAGAAAGAAAAAGCATAAAATAAAATTTTATTTTCTACTAGCTAAGTTAAGCACTCAAGAAAATCATCATGTAATTTCATAACAACTCAAGGGAGTTAAGTTACTTACTCATTGATGAAGCCCATTAAAGTGTAGTTTGCTTCTTCTTTTCTTAATTCTTCTTGGTGAGCCTTCTTCTTCTTCATTGGTCTCTTCCTCCATTCAAGTTCATTGTTGATTTTAGATTTTTGTTTAATGAACTTATTAAAATCGATTAAAGGTTCAAAGTCCTCTTCATTGTCCTCATCACTTGAGTCATCACTCAAGTGACATTCTCTTGTTCGAAGTTCAAAAACCTTCTTGTTCTTTAGAAGGTGGTTCAAATGTTCATCATGTTCCAAGAGTGTCATTTCATAGATCATTAATGACCCGATTAGTTCTTCAAGTGATTAATCATTCAAGTTTTTAGACTCTTGAATAGCCATAATTTTTTGATCCCAACTCTTTGGGAGGGATCTTAAAATCTTGTTAGTGAGTTCAAAGTTAGAAAAAAATTTACCAAGATTTTTTAAGCTATTGACAACATCCGTGAATCGGGTGAACATATCGCTAATAAGTTCGCTTGGTGTCATTCGGAAGAGCTCAAAATCATGCAATAAGAGGTTCACTTTCAAGTCTTTAACTCTACTAGTTCCCTCATGCATGATTTCAAGAGTTCGCCAAATGTCAAAAGCCGTTTCACACATAGAAATCCGATTAAATTCGTTTTTGTCTAAGGCACAAAATAAGGCATTCATAGCCTTTGCATTCAAGGAAAAAGATTTTCTCTCTAAGTCCGACCATTCGTTCGTCGGTTTAGAGGAAAGTTGAAAATCGTTTTGAATAATGTTCCATAAATCTAAGTCCATTGAAAGTATGAAAACTCTCATTCGAGTTTTCTAATAAGTGTAGTCTGATCCATTAAAGAACGGTGGACGAAAAACCGAAAAGCCCTCTTGAAAACCATTTAGAGCCATTTCTCATGGGTATAAATCTGAAAGAGAAAGAACGTGGCTTTGATACCAATTGTTAGGGATTGAGCGGCACTAAGAGGGGGGGGGGGGTGAATTAGTGCAGCGGTAAGGAACGATAAATTTTCAGTGATTTAAAATAAGTTTGGAAACTTCGTACGAATGAATGCAACGTTTCGTTTGAACCTGGAAAGATTGCATTTTAACTTTAAAGCATACGTAAGAAGATGAAGATGAAGTTGAGTAAATAAGGCAGCATATGAAAATGGTTTGCAGCAAAGTAAGTTGCGAGAAAGTAAATGCAAACCGATTTATAGTGGTTTGGTCATCCGATCTACATCCACTTCCGAAGCCTTCTCCGATGAGGCTCTCAACTTCCGCTAGCAAATCTTTTTGAAGGGGAAGGACCAAATACCCCTCTTACAACCCTTTTACAAGAGGTTCACACTCTTACAAGTTTTCACAAAGAGAAGAAGGTGAACACTTAAGCAATTGAAGAATAAAACTTTCCCAAGACTTTTGCTCAAATCTAGCTCTTAAGGGTTCCCTTTCAACTGAGAAAAGGGGGGGTATTTATAGGCTCAAAGAGGTTCAAATTTGGGCTCCAAATTTGAACTCAATTTGAGTTTCCCGGTGCTAGGCGGTTCAACCGCCTGTCAGTCTAGCATACTGACACAGCAGGGGCGGTGCTATCGCCCCAGCCAGGCGGTGCTATCGCTCCAGACTAGGCGATAGGGGCGGTGCTGCCGCCCCAGCCAGGCGATTCCACCGCCTAGCCTTTTGGCTACTGGGTGGTACTACTGCCTAGCACACAGGCTGCTGGGCGATGCCACCGCCCAGCACATATCAACTTCTGGTTTGGACTGAAAACTTGGCCCAAACCGGTCCCAAACAAGGCCCAATGGGCCCATACTTGGGTTAAAGGATTAATACCTAATCCTAACCCAAATTAATGTGTTAACTATGAAATTAAAGATATTCCTAAGCTATTACAAAGTCCACAAGTCAAGTCATCTTCCGGCGAGCTTCCGATGAACTTCTGGCGGTCTTCCGACGATCCCTCGAAAACCATCATGCGGACTCCCGGCAAGCTCTCGAACTCCACGATGATTTTGGCGAGTTCCCCCGAGCTTCTTTGGCAAGCTCCGATCTTTCTTGGCAAGCTCCGCAAACTTCCGATGAATCTTCTAGCGAACTTTCGAAACCCTTCGGCAAGCTCCCTACTCATTCTCGATCGATTCCGGCAGCACTCCCAACGAATCTTCGGACTTCCATCGAACTCTCGAACTCCCAATGATCCATCCCACTTGACTTCCGGCATTCTGTTTCACTTTACGTCTTCATCCTTATCATAGTTACTCCTGCACACAAACAACAAACACTCTACTTCGATCTAGACAATTATTACAACGTGAATTGACATTCAATTGCCCGGCACGTCATTGGTCGGCGCTTCGTCCGATCCTTCGACACATCGTCCTCTCTTGCAGTCCATTACCCAATCGGCGATTGACCTCCGCAACCCCGATATCCTTGGCGTAACATGCTCTTCTTGGCCCGATGCCCGACGTATGAAGCCTTCTACCGATTGTCGACTGAACCTCCAGCTCGACATCCAATATCCTAACGTGATCACCTTCGGCACAATGTCAATTCCTCCAGCGTCAACTGTCTAATCCTGATCGATAGTAGACCTGCGTAACTCAACACGCAGTTAAACAACAAAACATAATCAATTAGTTTCATCATCAAAATTTAAGATTCAACAAGAAGAGTTTAAGGAAAGATCAACAAATAGTTTGTGTTGGCATTGTGATGAAAAGTGGAGTAAGGAACACAGATATAAACAAGGGCAACTTTTGATGATTGAACCAATTAGGGAGGATCCGGAAGCTGACAAAGTTGACTTCGATCATGAAGTTGAAGGAATTTGGGAACATCAACCTGTTACAGTTCTGATTGATACCGGTAGCACTAACGATTTCATGGACAGTAAGGTTGCTGACTGATTGGCCTACCATATTGAAGACTGTGATAAATTAGAAGTAAAGGTCACTTAAAGGCAGCACAACTCAAGAATGGCTAGTGATGATGGCAGCAGGGTTGATCCGAAGATGAGGCTTCCTTCTCAAGTTGCTTCTTCTTCCCAACGAGATGGTTCTTTAATGGGGCAACATAGAGGTAGGTCGTGCTCTAGATCATGACCTTCTACTCTCATTTCTAAAGATCCTCGACCTTGGATAAGCCTTTTCAAGGCTCCGGTTGGAAGTCTAGATCTTAGCTTGGATTTCTTTGCTCCAAAAACCCAGGCTGATCAGAAGATTACTGTGTACGAGACTGCTGATTCTGAAGAGCTGATTAAGACGTGGTCCATGGCTCTTGTTGGTTATGTGGTCGTTCTAAAGATATCATATTTTCCGTTATCCTCTTTTATCTAGACTTGATGGGGAACATCGGCATTTGATCTGCATATGCTAGAGAACGATTTTTTTATATGCAAACTCTTTTCTGAAGAGGATTTGCAATGAATCCTTGAAGGGTTTTGGACTATCCGTGGCCATCCGATGATTCTACAGCTTTGGTCTCCTGATGTCCGTTTAGAGTTAGATAGTCTACAGTCTATTCCTTTATGTGTATCCTTTCATGGTCTTCCTCTACATCTTTGGAGTCGATGTTTTATTGCTAAGTTATGTAGCACCTTGGGACAGCCATTGTATATTGACAAAGCAACAGCAGCGCATATGAGATTGGCTTTTGCACAAGCATGTGTAATGATTTCTTCTGATGGTGATCTTCCAAATAAGGTTTTTTATCGTGATCTTGATGGGACCACCCGTAAGGTGCATGTTTCATATTCTTGGAAGCCACAGCATTGTAAGATTTGCTACTCTTTTGGTCATGCACATGGAGCTTGTCAGCAAACTCAGAAACCGATCACTCAGGTTTATTGCAAATGCTAGTCATCTTAGCACGGGGTTGATAGTACAATAATGACTATCGACGAACAAGGCGAGGCTCCTTTAGTGGCAGTAGTGCCGGTGAAGACAAGCGAGCATTCTGACTCGCTTGGCAGTATCATAATCAGAAAGACAAATCAGGAACTTTACCTCTTCCTAATATATCAGTCTTTCACAACAATAGTTTCCCAGGTTACCCACACATAGGAGAAAGAGAAACCTTCATCTCTTCCTATATTGTCAAGGACTACTACAATAGGGATCCCGCGTTCCACTCATCGTGTCATCCAGGATATTGTGTCTCAATCAGCTTATGCCCCTACACACCTTACCAACTAGGACATTCTGGACCCTACTAACCAAGACACTCAAGGTACTTTAAAATTTAAACATTTGCAAGCTATGGATGAAGTGGAAAAAAAAATAAAGGCTTGAAAGGTAAGAATATAGTGTGGGAGGAAAATGTAAAATCTAAGGATAAGAAAAAGGAGGTACTTCCTAAGTCACACCCTTCTACTTAGGAAGAATTTCTTACTTTCCTTTAATGAAGATAATATGTTGAAATGTTCGTCAACTTAATAAACCTGAAAAATGTCAGGAGCTCAATAGAATAATCAAGTCTGCTGCTTGTGATATTGTTATTCTTGTGGAAACAAAAATTAAATCATCTCGGGTTCGTGTTCAAAAGAATTTAATATGGCCGGAGGCAGAACTTCTTACCAATGATTCTTGTGACACTTATGGTAGAATATGAGTCTTATGGCATCCCAACTCTATTAGTGCTTGGTTTATTTCTGCTACTAAACAATTCATCCATCTTAAGATAGAGGACAAAAAGAATGACTGTCAATTCCATATTAATAGTATATATGCTTCGGACAATGTGCATAAAAGAAATGCTCTATGGACTGATCTAACTATCATTACAAATGGTTGTCTTACAGTACCTTGGATTGTTCTTAGTGACTTTAATACTGTTAGGCACACAAATGAAAAAGTGAGAGACAAACCACTTTCAGAAAGCCAGCTTCAGAATTTTCATGATTACATAGATACTACTGCATTGATCGATATGAAATCTGTAGGGGATTGGCTTTCATGGAGTAATCAAGGTGTTGCCCACAGAAAAATAATGGCTCGACTTGACATGTGTTTGATTAATCATGCATGGCTAACAGTTTATCCTGATTCACTTCTGCATTATGGTGTTCAGTTATTCTCCAATCACTCTTTAATGTATATACACGCAGACAGAGCAACACCCAAAGGCAAGAAACCATTTAGATTCTTTAACATGTGGAGTACTAATCCTCAGTTCCTCGAGATTATCAGATCAGCTTGGAATGTTACTGTGCATGGTTCCCCTACATACATTTTATGTCAGAAGCTAAAAGCTTGTAAAGCAGCACTTAAGAAGTGGAATACAAACATATTTGGCAATATTATCACCCGGGTCCAATTAAGTAAAAAGGAGCTCATGGCAGTGCAACAAGAGCTGCATCTCTAGCCCTTTGATGAGAATCTTATTTGTAAAGAGGCAGAAGCCAGGCATCAGTTCATGCAAGCCTTAAAGCATGAGGAAAGTTTTGCAAAACAAAAATCTCGACAACATTGGCTCACTCTAGGGGATTCCAACACTAAGTTTTTCTATGCTGCCATTGCTGCTAGAAGGGTCATTAACTGCATCAGGAAATCTAAAGATAAAGACGATAATCTTATTACGAATTTGGATGAGGTTAAAGCACACACTGAATAATTTTTTTATTCTCTACTTAATCAAGAGGAGCAACCTAATAATATTCAGGTGGAGCCTACTAGAAAGCTTGATTCAGATACCATCACGATTCTCAATGCACCAATTACAGATGAAGAAATTGTAAGAGTTGTCTTTAAGTCACCGAAGCACAAAAGCCCTGGTCCAGATGTATTTTCAACTAAATTTTATCAAATTGCATGGTCTATCATTGGTGATGACGTGATTAAAGCTTGTCAGCATTTTTTCTCTTCAGGATATATTCTTAAAGAGATAAATTACACTTTTATTTCTTTAGTTCCGAAGAATACAAGAGCTGATTCACTAGAGCATTGCAGGCCCATTTCATTATATAACTTTATTTACAAGATCATATCCAAGTTACTTGCAGATCGAATGTGACAAATTATGCACAAGATCATTAGTTCGACTTAGGTTGCTTTCATTAAAGGATGAAATATACATCACAATGTTCTTCTTGCTAATGACTTGGTCAAGGATTTACACTCCAAATCAAGAGAGACAAAAATCTGTTTTAAGGCTGACTTACGAAAAGCATTCCATTCAGTTAATCAACACTTCATCTACAAGATACTCCTTAGTATGAACTTCTCTTAACAATGGGTTAATTGGATTCAATGCTATTTGGAAACTCTAAAATTTTTGGTTCTCTTTAATGGTTCACCTATTGGCTTTTTTGGGAGCATGAATGACATTCGACAAGGAGATCCACTTTCTCCGTATCTTTTCACAACTGTAATGGAAGGACTAAGCTGTATGTTGGAGGAGGCAGTCATTGCTGATAATATTAAGGTATCCCATGCTGGTTCTCTTCATATATCTCACATAATATTTGTAGATGATCATATTATATTTCTTCGTAATGACTTTACTTCAGTGAGAAACTTGGCTACTATTCTGAAAGATTTTGGTTTGGTTTCTGGCCTTTAGCTAAATCATGCAAAAAGTAAAGTCTATATGGGTCATTGCATTGCAGATAAAGACTTTATTATGCAAACTTTGGGGGTTAGCGAAGGAAGTATGCTAGTTCCTTATCTGGGTCTCCTACTCATATCCACTAGCATTCATAAAATCCACTATCAGCCTATCCTCCAAAAAATAAAGAGTAGAATTTCCTCTTGGACAACTAGACTTCTTTCTAAAGCAGGACGACTTGAACTCATCCGATCGGTGTTGTTCTCTTACTCTATTTATTGGTCTAATGTATTTCTTTTGCCTGTTGGACTTCTTTAGGATATTGAAAGACTATTTAAGAACTTCTTCTGGAATGACACAGATGGAAAGGCAATGCATATGGTAAATTGAAATATCATCTGTAGACCGAAAGATGAAGGTGGGCTGAATTTGAGAAATCTACGAGATTGGAATAAAGCTTATTTGGTACAAAAATTATGAGATCTTTTGTAAAACGAATCCTTATGGTCACAATAGGTTTTTGCTAGATACCTATCCATAAAATCAATTTGGGAAGTTCTAGTAAAAATATATTATTCTACTGCTTAGAAATGAATTCTGAAGGCCAAGAATTGGCTAATCAAACACGTTTCTTATGCAATCTCTTCTGGGATTAGAATTAATATGTGGTATGATCCTTGGGTAAATGAAAAAAGTATTTTCTAATTATATGGTGATAGAGTACGAAAAGATCTTGGGGCCCCTAAAGATTGGAAGGTTTTAGAGTTTATTGCTAATGGCAGCTGGTGCCTTTCTAATCTCGTTTCTCCTGATATGCTATTACTTTGGCCGACTATTATAACTCTTCCAATCAGGAACAACTCTTTCGATATGCTTATTTAGCTTCATGACAATGGTAAATTTAGTGCTACGTTTGTATGGAATCAAATCAGATAGAGAAATAACAAGTGGATCCTAAGCAGTTGGACTTGGGATAGACCGCGCTCACAGAGATATTCCTTATGCACATGACAGGCTCTTCTTACCAAACTATATACAATAGACAATATGAAGCTAAGAGGTATCTATCTTGTTAATCGGTGCTCTCTTTGTATGCAACTGAAAGAAAGTATTGATCAACTTTATTATGCTTGTGACTACACTAATTGGGTTTATAATGAGATTCTAAAGCGATTTGAACTAAATAGGCTGCCAATGTCAAACTTGCATCAAGAATTAGAACAGCTCCAACAAAGCTTCTCAAGAAAAGGACTTCTTACATAACTGGCAAATGTTACTTTCAGATATGCTATTTGGTGGATTTGGAGGGAGAGGTGTGGTAGGATCTTTGAGGGCCACAACACACACAATGCTCACCTTTTGCTCGAGATTCTTAATGACTCAAGATCATTTATGGAGCGGGATCTAGAAATGAAGCATTTAACAAGTATAGAAAAAGAGATCTTCCTCAGATTCAATTTTATAATTCTTTAATGCTTTCTAGAAAAGTTGTTGTATTGTGTGATTCTCTGCTTCAAAAATATGATGTATTCACAGGTCGCCCAGGAATGGTTGGTTATTGCATTTTGCTATTTGTTGCCTATAATACAGTGTTATAATCTACAACATATATAGTCATGACTACTTTTCTGTTAAACTACTCTCGGAGATGAGTCTAGTGGAGTGAGACCATTCTAGTTTTCTAAGGTGGGGTGTATTCTCCTAGACTGCTCTAAGAGATCTCATGCTTTAGTCTATGGCATGTGTAGACAAAGCTATTTTGTACAAACTTCATACTAAATATACTTACATTTACTTACCCAAAAAAAAAGAATGAATGCATTAAATAACATTCATATTCCTAATTTATGAATTTTGGTAAACATGACTAAATGGACTTTTATTCTTCAAAATCAGGTCTTCAAAATTGTCCTTCTCTCTTCATGATCATGTTGACCATTTTAGGCTCTTTTTGCAACCATAAAACCATGACTGAGTCTTGACTAGCTTGATCCTTTCAAATGTTTTTCAATAAACAAGTTAAAACTTCTTTCATCCTTTTAGCTTTAGCTCTTGTCATTGGTCCTCCATGAATAATTAAAGGGTCTTTAATAGAATTATGATCAACTTGATGGTTCATATCATTCCCCCTTTCCTCGAAAGGATTCGTCCTCGAATCAAAGCCTCCATCACCGTGATGGCTCTACAATCAACACACATTCTCCAAGATCCATCCTTTTTAGGCACCAAAAGAATAAGAACTGCACATGGACTCATGCTTTCTCGCACATTTTGGATTTCCTTGGTCTCTTCTGGGTTGCATCTATATGCTGGCCTATTTGGTATGCTTGCACCTAGAATGAAATCAATTTGATGCTCAATTTCTCCAATTGGTGGTAAACCATTGGGAACTTCTCCGAGAATGATATCCTCATTTTCCTACAAAAGATCAACAATAACACTAAGCAAACTTTTGTCAATTTTGTTAAAAGAAATCAAAATGTCCTTATACATAAGTACAAATAAGGGCTGCCTCATAGTTAAGACTTTTTTTCACATCACTCATTTGGGCATAAACACTTATTTTTCTTTCACTCAAGCCTTCCTTATTTTCTCTCCCCTTGTGTTTCCTAATACTCTCATTTTTATCACTCATCTCATCATTTTCTTTTTTTTCTCTTTCTTGCTCCCTCCCCAAAGTTTGGATTAATGAAGACTCAAGCTCCTCATATTATTGTTTTATGTGCATCTGGTCTTCAAGAATTGTCTTCGGAGGCAAACATCCAAGATGATATTTTTGTTCATCCATGATCAAGGAATAATGGTTCTTGAACCCATCATGTATTACCCTATGATTATATTGCCATGGTCTCCCCAACAACATGTGACCCGCATACATAGGTACCACATCACACTAAACTTCATCCTTATATCTACTAATTGAAAAAGAAACTAACAGTTGCCGATTTACCTTTACTACACCACTATCATTCAACCATTGCAACTTATAAGGTTTTGGATGTTTAATAGTAGGCAATTTCAGTTTCTCCACAACCAAGGTACTTGCCACATTTGTACAACTTCTGCTATCAATAATCATATTACATAATTTGTTAGCAATCAAACAATGAGTATGAAACAGATTTTCACGTTGTTCACCATATTCATCATTTTTACTTTGCAAACTAAGTGTGCGTTGAATAACTAAAATTTCACTTTTAGAATACTCTACATCACTAGCATCCTCTAGAATGTTATCATCATCCTCTCTTTCACTTTCCAATTCCATAATCCCATCCCTTATGATCATAACTCTTTTATTAGGACATTCACGTGCTATATGTCCATGCCCAAGGCACCTAAAATACTTAATACCTCTACTTTGATTAGGTTGATTCTCACCTTTACCCTTACTGCCTAATTCATTTTTGCCTTTAATTCCATCAATTTTAGGCTTAACAATGGGTATATCATCCTTTTTACTCCAATTCGGTTTCCAAGAAGAAGAAAAATCCGAATAAGGTTTTGAATTATACCTTGTGCCTTTTCTTTTGAGTTGCCTCTCAATCTTGATAGTCATATTCACCATATCCTCAATCTCTACATAATGTTGCAATTCCACAAGATCACCAAAGTTATTATTTAATCCACTCAAGAATCGAGCCATAGTAGCCTCCCGGTCTTCCTCCACATTAGCCCTTATCATGATTATCTCCATCTCCTTGTGATATTCTTCAATATTCATGGAATCTTGTGCCAAAGTTTGTAGCCGTTGATGCAAATCTTGATATTAATGACTTGGGACGAATCTCCTCCTCATGATTTGTTATCTCCAACTAAGTCTCTACGGGCCTTTCGCCATTTTTATGCCTGTCTTTACATAATTGATCCCACCAAATTATAGCATAATCACAAAATTTAACAGTGGCTAATTTTACATTTTTCTCTTCGGAGTGGTTGTGACATTCAAAGATTAGCTCCACTTTTCATTCCTACTCCAAATAAGTATCTGGATTATTCTTTCCTTGAAAAGAAGAAATTTTCATTTTGATGCTGCCTATGTTTCTGTCCACACCATCAAAATGTCCTCTCCTAGTTTGTCTCCTAAGATTAACATCTTGACCAATTAGAGTGACTTGGTCATGGTCGATATCATCTCCACCATTATATTTATCGTGGGTGAATGCTGGTTATCTCCTGCGTCGTGGTTCACCTTCCAATCTATTAATTGCATCAATATGCCTTTCTAGATGATCTCTTATATCTCCTATCACTTTGAACATACGTTCAAATTGTTGTTGCATTGCTTGAAGCAAAAGATCATTTAATGAAGAACTCGATTCTTTTTCTTTAGACATGTTTGCAACTTGAAAAACAAAGTTAGAACAGCCTCACCAACACTCCCTCATGTTTTTCACTCAAAATTTGATTTACTCCACTCGTGTTTTCACACAATGTTTGGCTTTTCTCGATATTGATCTCATCACTCTTGTCTTTTAACTCTCCTGTTTTGTTCTTTGAGTTCTTAGATTAACTAAAAAAAACTTAAACAAACAATTCAGATTGTGGTAATTCAAGGGTATTGAAATTAGACATAAAAGCAAAAAAATATATATATGCCAATTTAAAGGTGTGTGTAATATACTTCAATAATAAGCAAAGATTAGAATTCAAGTATCAAATAAATAAAGAAAATTTTTTAGAATGAAAAAAAAATTCCAAACCTGAAACAAGAATTCAAAATAATGAAGATAGAATTATGTAATTTGCACGAAGTCCCTGAATGCACAATTTTTTTTAAAATTTCGATCTCTTTTTTTTTAAGTAAATGTAATTGTATTTAGTATGAAGTTTGTACAAAGTAGCTTTGTCTACACAAGCAATAGACTATAGGTTGAGATCTCTTAAAGTAGTCTAGGAGAATGCACCCCACCTCAGGAAGGTGGAATGGTCTCACTCCACCAGACTCATCTCCAAGAGAAGTTAAACAGAAAAGTATCCATGATTACACATGTTGTAGACTATGACGCTTTACTAAAATGCAATAACTAATCATTCCTAGATGACCTGTGAATACATCATTATTGAAACATAGAAGCACATAATATAGCAACCTCATTCTATAAAGTATTAAAGAATTATAAAATTGAATATGATAAAGATCTCTTTTTCCCTACGTGTTACATACTTTATTTTCAGATCCTGCTCCATATATGATCTTAAGTCGCTAAGTATCTCGAGCAAAAGGTGAGCATTGTGTGTGTTGTGACCCTCAAAGATTCTGCTACACCTCTCCTTCCAAATCCACCAAATAGTACATCTGAAGGTAAGCTTGGCCAATTATGTAAGAAGCCCTTTTCTTGAGAAGCTTTGCTATAGCTGTTCTAGTTCTTGATACAAGTTTGGCATTGGTAGCCTCCTATGTAGTTCAAATCTTTTCAGAATCTCCATCCATACCTAATTAGTGTAATCACAAGCAAAATAGAGATGATCAATACTTTCTTCCTATTGCATATAAAGAGAGCATCGATTAACAAAATGTATACCTTTTCGCTTCATATTGTCTATTATGGATAGTTTAAAAAGAAAGGCCCGCCATGTGCATAAAGAATGTCTCTATGAGCCTGGTCTATCCCATGTCCAACTGCTTGGGATCCACTTATTATTTCTTTGTCTGATTTGATTCCATGCATATGTAGCACTAAATTTTCCTTTGTCATGATGCCAATTAGGCATATCTGAAGAGTTGTTCCTGATTGGAAGAGCTGTAATAGTCGGCCAAAGTGATAGCATATTAGGAGAAATAGGATTAGGAAGACGCTAGGTGCCATTAACAATGAACTCAGAAACCTTCCAATCTTTAGGAGCCCCAAGATATCTACGTACTCTATCACCATACAATTGAAATATACTCTTCCCATTCACGCAAGGATCATACCACATATTAACGCTAGTCCTAGAAGAGATTGTATAAGAAATGTGGCTGATCAGCCAATTTCTTGCCTTCAAAATTCCTCTCCAAGCAGTGAATGATATGTTTTTGTTGAAACTTTCCAAATTGATTTCTTAGATAGGTACCTAGAAGAAACCCATTGTGACCATAAGGATTTATTTTGCAAAAGAACCCATAATTTTTATACTAAACAAGCTTTATTCCAATCTCTTAGATTTCGTAGATTCAGCGCCCCCTCATGTTTTGGTCTACAGATGCTATTCCAATTTACCATATGCATTGCCTTACCATCCATACCATTCCAAGTTCTTTAATAGCCATTCAATATTCTCAAGAAGTTCAACAAGTAGAAGAAATACATTAGACTAATAAATAGAGTAAGAGAACAGCACAGATCGGATGAGTTCAAGTCGTTCTGCTTTGGAAAGGAGTCTAGTTTTTTAGGAGGAAATTCTATTCTTTATTTTTTGTAGGATAGACTGACAGTGGGTTTTGTGAATGCTAGTGGATATGAGAGGAGACCCAAATAATGAACTGGTAGACTTCCCTTGCTAACCCCCAAAGTTTGTATAATAAAATCTTTATCTTCAATGTAAGAACCCATATAAAATTTACTTTTTGCATGATTTAGTTGAAGGCCAGAAACCAAACCAAAATCTTTTAGAATAGTAGCCAAATTCCTCACTGAAGTAGTGTCATTGCGAAGAAAAATATAATAAGATCATCTGCAAATGTTATGTGGGATATATGAATAGAACTAGCATGGGGTACCTTAATGCTGCCATCAGAGACTGTCTTTTCTAACATACAACTGAGTCCTTCTAAGACAATTTCGATCTCTTTCTTTCTTTCTTTCTTTTTTTTATATCTTTGATCTTCTCTCTCTCTCTCTCTTTTTTCTTTGAAATTTGATTTCCTCTCCCTTTTTTTTACTTTTGATTTTCTCCTTAGGTGGAATGGTCTCACTCCACCAGACTTATCTCCAAGAGAAGTACACATGTTGTAGATTATGATGCTTTACTAAAATGTAATAACTAATCATTCCTGGACAACCTGTGAATACATCACATTGTTGAAGAATAGAAGCACACAATATAGTAACCTCATTCTATAAAGCATTAACGAATTATAAAATTGAATCTGATAAAGATCTCTTTTTCTCTATGTGTTAAATAATTCATTTCTAGATCTTGCTCCATACATGATCTTGAGTCGCTAAGTATCTCGAGCAAAAGATGAGCATTGTGTGTGTTGTGACCCTCAAAGATTCTGCTACACCTCTCCTTTCAAATCCACCAAATAGTACATCTGAAGGTAAGCTTTGCTAGTTATGAAAGAAGCCCTTTTCTTGAGAAGCTTTGCTACAGCTGTTCTAGTTTTTGATGCAAGTTTGGCATTGTTAGCCTATGTAGTTTAAATCTTTTCAGAATCTCCATCCATACCCAATTAGTGTAGTCGCAAGTGAAATAAAGATGATCAATACTTACTTCCTGTTGCATATAAAAAGGGCATCGGTTAACAAGATATACACATTTTCACTTCATATTGTCCATTGTGGGTAGTTTGGCAAGAAGGGCCTACCATGTGCATAAGGAATGTAGATGTAGCACTAAACTTTCCTTTGTCATGAAGCCAATTAAGCATATCTGATGAGTTATTCTTGATTGGAAGAGTTATAATAGTCAGCCAAAGTGATAGCATATCAAGAGAAATAGGATTAGAAAGACACCAAGTGCCGTTAACAATGAACTCAGAAACCTTTCAATCTTTAGAGGCCCAAGATCTCTTCATACTTTATCACCATACAATTGAAATATACTCTTCCCATTCACCCAAGGATCATACCACAAATTAATTTTGATCCAAAAAGAGATTGCATAAGAAATGTGGTTGATCAGCCAATTTCTTGCCTTCAAAATTCCTTTCCAAGCAACAGAATGATATGTTCTTTTTGAAACTTCCCAGATTGATTCCTTAGATAGGTACCTAGAAGAAATCCATTGTGACCATAAGGATTTGTTTTGCAAAAGATCCCACAATTTCTATACCAAACAAGCTTTATTCCAATCTCTCAGATTTCGCAGATTCAGCACCCCCCCTCATCTTTTGGCCTACAAATGCTATTCTAATTTATCATATGTATTGCCTTACCATCCATACCATTCCATAAAAAGTTCTTTAATATTTGTTCAATATCCAAAAGAAGTCAAATAGGTAGAACAAATGTATTAGACCAATAAATAGAGTAAGAGAACAGCACATATCAGATGAGTTCAAGTCGTCCTGCTTTGGAAAGGAGTCTAGTTTTCCAGGAGGAAATTCTATTCTTTATTTTTTTGTAGGATAGGCTAACAATGGCTTTTGTGAATGTCAATGGATATGAGTGGGTGACCCAGATAAGGAACTGGTAGACTTCCCTCGCTAACCCCCAGAGTTTGTATAATAAAGTCTTTATCTTCAATGCAAGAACCCATATAGACTTTACTTTTTGTATGATTTAGATAAAGGCTAGAAACCAAACTAAAATCTTCAAGAATAGTAGCCAAATTTCTCACTGATTCTCAAGAAAAGGGCTTCTTACACAACTAGCAAAGCTTACATTCAGATATACTATTTGGTAGATTTAGAAGGACAGGTGTAGCAGAATCTTTGAGGGTCACAACACATAATGCTCCCCTTTTGCTCGAGATACTTAGCGACTCAAGATCATGTATGGAGCAGGATCTGGATATGAAGTATTTAGCATGTAGAGAAAAAGAGATCTTTATCATATTTAATTTTATAATTCGTTAATGCTTTATAGAATGAGGTTGTTGTATTGTGTGCTTCTATGCTTCAACAATGTGATGTATTCATAGGTTATTCAGGAATGATTGGTTATTGCATTTAGTAAAGTGTCATAGTCTACAACATGTGTAGTCATGGCTACTTTTCTGTTTAACTTCTCATTGAGATGAGTCTGGTGGAGTGAGACCATTCCACCTTTCTGAGGTTGGGTGCATTCTCCTAGACTGCTTTAAGAGATCTCAAGCTATAGTCTACGGCTTGTGTAGACAAAGCTACTTTGTATAAACTTTATGCTAAATGTAATTACATTTACATACTAAAAAAAAAATTCCTCACTGAAGTAGTGTCATTGCGAAGAAATATAATAAGATCATCTACAAATGTTATGTGGGATATATGAATAGGACCAACATGGGGTGCCTTAATGCTGCCATCAAATACTGCCTTTTCTAACATACAGCCGAGTCCTTCCATGAAAATTATAAAAAGATATGGAGAAAATGGATCTCCTTGTCGGATGCCATTCATACTCCCAAAGAAGCCAACGGGTGAACCATTGAAGAGAACTGAAAATTTTGGAGTTTCCAAGCAGCACTGAATCCAATTAACCCATTGTTGAGGGAAGTTCATACTGAGAAGCACCTTATAGAGAAAGTGTCTATTAACTGAATCAAATACTTTTTGTAAGTTAGCTTTTAAAACATATTTTTGTCCCTCTTGATTTGGAGTGCAGATCTTTGACCAAGTCGTTAGCAAGAAGAATATTGTGATGTATACTTCTCCCTTTAATGAAAGTAGCCTGAGTAGGACTAATGATCTTGTGCATAGTCATTTGCATTCGATCTGCAAGCAACTTAGATATGATCTTGTAAATAAAGTTGCATAATAAAATGGGCCTGTAGTGCTCTAGTGAATCAGCCCCTGTATTCTTAGGAACTAAAGAAATAAAAGTGCAATTTATCGCTTTAAGAATACGACCTGAAGAGAAAAAATGCTAACAAGCTTTAATCACATCATTTTCAATGATCGGTCATATAATTTGGTAAAATTCAGTTGGAAATCCATATGGGCCAAGGCTTTTGTGCTTTGGTGACTTGAAGACAACTCTTACAACTTCTTCGTCTGTAATTGGTGCATTAAGAATCGTGATGTCATCCGAATCCAACTTTCTAGTAGGCTCCACATGAACATTATTAAGCTGCTCTATTTAATTGAGTAAAGAATAAAAAAATTATTCAATATGTGCTTTAACCTCATTCAAATTCTTAATAAGTGTACCGTCTTGATCTTTACATTTCTTGATATAGTTAACAGCACTTCTAGTAGCAATGGCTGTATAGAAAAACTTCATATTGGAATCCTCTAGAGTAAGCCAATGCTGTCGAGACTTTTGTTTTGCAAAACTTTCTTCCTGTTTTAAGGCCTACATGAATTGATACCTAGCTTCTGCCTCTTTACAAATAAGATTCTGGTCAATGGGCTAAAGATGCAGCTCATGTTGCACTGCCATTAGTTCATTTTTACTTAAATGGACCCGGGTGGTAATATTGCCAAAGGTGTTTGTATTCCACTCCTTTAGTGCTACTTTACATGCTTTAAGCTTTTGGCATAAGATATAAGGGGGAGAACCATGCATATTAACATTCCAAGTTGATCTGATAACCTCAAGGAACTGAGGATGGGTACTCCACATGTAAAGAATCGAAATGGTTTGTTACCTCTGGGTATTACTTTGTCTGCATGTATATACATTGAAGAGTGAATCAGAGAACAACTAAGCACCATACTCCAGAAATGAATCAGGGTAAACTGTTAACTATTCACGATTAATCAAACACCTATCGAGTCAAGCCATTATTTTCCTATGGGCAGCACCTTGATTACTCCATGAAAGCCAATCCCCTATAGATTTCATATCAATCAATGCAGTAATATCTATGTAATCGTTAAAACCTTGAAGCTTACTCTTTGAAAGTGGTTTACCTCCCACTTTTTCATGTGTGTACCGAACAGTATTGAAGTCACCAAGAACAATCCAAGGCATCGTAAGACAGCCATTTGCAATGTTAATCAGATCATTCCATAGAACGTTTCTTTCCTGCATATTATTAGAAGCATATACACCAATAATATAGAATTGACAATCATTCTTTTTATCCTCGGCCTTAAAGTGGATGAATTGTTCTGTAGCAGAAATAAAGCAAGCACTAATAGAATTCGGATACCATAATACCCATATTCTACCATAAGTGTCACAAGTATCGTTGGTAAGAAGTTCTGCCTCTAGCCAAATTAAATTTCTTTGCACACAAACCAGAGATGGTTTAATTTTTGTTTCCACAAGAATAACAATATCACAAGCAGTAGACTTGATTATTTTATTAAGCTCCCGATAATTCTCAAGTTTATTCAGTCCACGAACATTCCAACAAAGGATCTTCATCAGAAATAAAACAGGCAGGATAGGAAATAAGGGTCTCTTCCTAGGTAGACGGAAGTATGTGTGACTTAATAGTACCATCCTTCTTCTTATCCTTGGGTTTAGCAGTTTCCTCCAACATAATATCCTTACCTTTTAAGGCTTTATTTCTATTTTTATTCACTTCATCCACAGCTTGCAAATGCTTAAATTTTGAAGTAACTAAGATATCTAGGTTGGCAATGTTTGTTGAAGGTTGAGGCATCTGTTGAGGTTGAATGTCCTGGCTGACGAGGTTTGTAGGGACTGGTTGAGATACAATATCCTAGTTAGCACGATGAGTGGGACGTGGGATCCCCGTTGCAGTAGTTCCTATCAATGTAGGAAGAGATGAAGGTTTCTCATTCTCCTGTGCATGGGTAACCTGGGAAACTATTATTGTGAAAGACTCTGATATATTAGGAAGAGGTAAAATTCATGATTTATCTTTCTGATCATGATACTACCCAAGTGAGTCAGAATGCTCACTCATCTTCACCAGCACTACTACCACTGAAGGAGACTCGACTTGCTCGTCAGTAGTCATAATAGTAGTATCAACCCCATGCTGAGATGCCTGGCGTTGTCGGTAAACCTGAGTGATCAGTATCTGAGTATGCTGACAAGCTCCATGTGCATGACTAAAGAGTAGCAAATCTTACAACACTATGGCTTCCAAGAATATGAAATATACACCTTACGTTTGGTCCCATCAAGATCACGATAAAAAACCTCATCTGGAAGATCACCATCAAAAGAAACCATTACACATGCTCGTGCAAAAGCCAATCTCGTCTGCACTGTTGTTGCTTTGTCAATATACAATGGCTATCCCAAGGTACTACATAACTTAGCAATAAAATATTGACTCCAAAGATGCAGGGGAAGATCATGAAAGGATACCCATAAAGGAATAGACTGTAGGGTATCTAACTCTAAATGGACATTAGGAGACCAACGTCGTAGTATCATCAGATGACCGCGAATAGTCCAAAACCCTTCAAGGATTCATTGCAAATCCTCTTCAGAATAGAGTTTGCATACAAAAAAACCATTCTCTAGCATATGCAGATCAAAAGCCGATGTTCCCCATCGAGTCTTGATGAACGAGGATAACGGGAAATAGGATGTCTTTAGACCGACCACATAACCAACAAGCGCCATGGACCACATCTTAATCAGCAGTCTCGTACATAGCAATCTTCTGATCAGCCTAGGTTTCTGGAGCAAAGAAGTCCAAGCTAAGATCTGAACTTCCAACCAGAGCCTTGAAGAGACTTGTCCAAGGTCGAGGATCTCTAGAAATGAGAGTAGGAGGCCACGATCTTGAGCGCGACCTACCTCTATGCTACATCATCAAATGACCATCTCATCGGGAAGAAGCAACTTGAGTAGGAAGCCTCATCTTCGGATCGATCCTACTGCCACCGTCACCAGCCATTCTCGAGTTGCACTGCCCCAAATCACAAAGGGCAGGGGGGAGAGGATAGTTCAGATCTGCCCCCAATTGAGTAGAACAAGGAAGACGCTGCCCAACAGCCGCAAGTGGATGCTGCCCAGCAGCCGTCGCCTGGCCTCCTCACCCAGTAGCCGCTCAGATGGCCGCGCCACCCTCGTGCGTGCAGGGAGAAGGCAGCCCCTTGCACGTAGAACCACAGAAGAGTGGGAGGGGGCGATGCAGGGGAAGCCCTCTCCCCCCGCCGCCGCGCCGCTTGGTACCACTGAGCAGCCTTGCCTCCCTTCACCGATCGCTCCACCTTGCAGGAAGAGCTGCCGCTGTCGCCCCCTATTTTACTCCAACCATAGCACAGCAGCCTACGACAGCCACTGCCAAGAGGAAGAAGAAGGGGATGATGCAGAGGGTGGGGAGCGATTTAGCCTTGCTCCATGCGTGCAGACCTCCTCTGTTCAAGATGCAGAACATGAGAGAAACGCCCAGCAGTCGCTGTTTGGTCGTAGCACCCACAGGCGCGGCCCCGCGGGCACCCCACCGATGCCCCTATAGTGCTACCCCGCGGGCACCCCACCGTCGCCCCTACGGCGCTGCCCCGCGGGCGTAGCTCCTACCGCACTGTTCGTGCGAGGCAACTGCCCACGGGCGGCGCCAGCCATGCGGGCACTTCTGCCCGCGGGGGCAGCACCCGCAGGTGGCGTCGAACCCTGCGAGCAGGCCACCAACGCAGGTAGCCTGATTGCAGTCTACTTGTGGCCCGCAGCCCGCCGACCGACTGCTGCCTACACGCAAGCCGCCGGTCGCCGTCGTTGCAAGCAGCCTTGCAACCGCTGCATGAGTGCAGTAGGCAGCAATAGTTGTTGCCCTTCCTCGCCCTTTGCGCCAATGATTTTGGCGTCAAAAGCAGATCGAAAATACAATACACATAGTTTAAGATCCGATCTTCGCACGAATAACCTGGCTCTAATACCACTTTTGGTAAATCCTTCGGGGGAGCGACATCACATACACAGCGGAAGAACAGAAAACAAAACCCCAGATTTCTCGTAGAAAGTTTTCGTCATCGTGCGAAGATCGGTGCGTCAAAACAAATCCGTGAAAAACTGCATGTGTAAAAGAAAATACCAAAGGAGATCGTATATCCTTGAATCCCTACAGATCTGTAGGAGAAGATGAAGGAGGTCAAGTGTCCTCCTCTCTAGCGGTATCCACATGGTAGGGACTGCGACGATACACCTCTCTGGGGAGAGGAGAATAGAATGTGGCTACCAAAAGAAACCCTCGGCCTATAGAGTTTTGGTTCCCTCCTATTTATAGATGCCCCCTGTAAACCCTAATGGATCTAGCCCTGTTGGGTATTGGATCTCCATTCAATTACCCAAGCCTCTTGGATTAGTGAGTCTCTACCCAATAATCTCTTATTAGCAATTATTGGATCTCATCTTAGGATCCAATAATTCAGGGCTTATTGGATATCTAATAAGATAGGGGGTTCAGCAAATATCTCATATCTGAACCTCTACTCGTCGCAACACCGACCATATGTGTGTGACCCTCTATGCCCAATATCGAGCTAGCCGTGAGTCATACTTGTTAGAACTCTTTCTGACTTAGTGAATTATTATCTCTATAATAATTCACCCAACTCATCGACTACAGATGTACCAAGCCAGTATGTCGTAGCCCCGAGGCGATACAGGGGAATCCAATCCTTTGGACCAATATGTCCTCAGTTACCATGGATCTATAGTCCGTCATCCATCTAATATCCTAGAGACCCTATACCGGGCATGGTACTATCAGGCCTATACGGTCTCTCCTCGAGTCTTGCTCTTATCAGATTCTCCTGAAGAACTCTTTTTTTTTATAAGTAAATATAATTGTATTTAGTATGAAGTTTGTATAAAGTAGTTTTGTCTACACAAGCCGTAGATTATAGCTTGAGATCTCTTATAGTCTAGGAGAATGCACCCCACCTTAAAAAGGTGGAATGGTTTCAGTCCACCAAACTCATCTCTAAGAGAAGTTAAATAGAAAAGTAACCATGACTATACATGTTATAGACTTTGATGCTTTACTAAAATACAATAATTAATCATTCCTGGATGACCTGTGAATACATCACATTATTGAAGAATAGAAGCACACAATACAACAACCTCATTTTATAAAGCATTAATGAATTATAAAATTGAATCTGATAAAGATCTCTTTTTCTCTATGTGTTAAATACTTCATTTCCAGATCCTGCTCCATACATGATCTTGAGTCGCTAAATATCTCGAGCAAAAGGTGAGCATTGTGTGTGTTGTGACCCTCAAAGATTCTACTACACCTCTCCTTCCAAATCCACCAAATAGTACATCTGAAGGTAAGCTTGGCCAGTTGTGTAAGAAGCTATTTTCTTGAGAAGCTTTGTTGTAGCTGTTCTAGTTCTTGATACAAGTTTGGCATTGGTAGCCTATGTAGTTTAAATCTTTTCAGAATCTCCATCCATACCCAATTAGTGTAGTCGCAAGCAAAATAGAGATGATCAATACTTTCTTCCTGTTGCATACAAAGAGAACATCGGTTAACAAGATATATACCTTTTCGCTTCATATTGTCCATTGTGGGTAGTTTGGCAAGAAAGGTCTGCCATGTACATAAGGAATGTCTCTATGAGCCCGGTCTATCCCATGTCCAACTGCTTGGGATCCACTTGTTATTTCTTTGTCTGATTTGATTCCATGCAGATGTAGCACTATACTTTCCTTGGTCATGAAACCAATTAAGCATATCTGAAGAGTTGTTCCTGATTCGAAGAGCTATAATAGTCAACCAAAGTGATAGCATAGCAGGAGAAATAGGATTAGGAAGACACTAGGTGCCATTAACAATAAACTCTGAAACGTTCTAATCTTTAGGGGTCCTAAGATCTCTACGTACTCTATCACCATACAATTGAAATATACTCTTCTCATTCACCCAAGGATCATACCACATATTAATTATGGTCCCAGAAGAGATTGCATAAGAAATGTGGTTGATCAGCAAATTTCTTGCCTTCAAAATTCCTTTCCAAGCAACAGAATGATATGTTTTTGTTGAAACATCCCAGATTGATTCCTTAGATAGGTACCTAGAAGAAACCCATTGTGACCATAAGGATTTGTTTTGAAAAGATCCCACAATTTCTGTACCAAATAAGCTTTATTCCAATCTCTCAGATTTCGCAGATTCAGCCCCCCCACATCTTTTGGTCTACAGATGCTATCCCAATTTATCATATGCATTGCCTTACCATCCGTACCATTCTAGAAAAAGTTCTTTAATAGCCGTTTAATATCCTAAAGAAATCCAATAGGTAGAAAAAAATGTATTAGACCAATAAATAGAGTAAGAGAACAACACAGATCGGATGACTTTAAGTTGTCCTGCTTTGGAAAGGAGTTTAGTTTTCCAGGAGGAAATTCTATTCTTTATTTTTTGCAGCATAGGCTAACAATGGGTTTTGTGAATGCCAATGGATATAAGTGGGAGACCTAGATAAGGAACTGGTAGACTTCCCTCGCTAACCCCTAGAGTTTGTATAATAAAGTCTTTATCTTCAATGCAAGAACCCATATAAACTTTACTTTTTGCATGATTTAGTTGAAGGCCAGAAACCAAACCAAAATCTTTCAGAATAGTAGCCAAATTCCTCACTAAAGTAGTGTCATTGTGAAAAAAATATAATAAGATCATCTGCAAATGTTATGTGAGATATATGAATAGAACCAGCATGGGGTACCTTAATGCTGCCATCATAGACTGTCTTTTCTAACATACAACTGAGTCCTTCTATGACAATTGTAAAAAGATATAGAGAAAGTGGATCTCCTTTTCGGATGTCATTCGTACTCCCAAAGAAGCCAACGGAAGAGTCATTGACGAGAACTGAAAATTTTGGTGTTTCCAAGCAGCACTGAATCCAATTAACCCATTATTTAGGGAAGTTCATACTGAGGAGCATCTTGTAGAGAAAGTGTCTATTAACTGAATCAAATGCTTTTCATAAGTCAGCTTTAAAACATATTTTCGTCCCACTTGATTTGGAATGCAGATCTTTGACCAAGTCGTTAGTAAGAAGAACATTGTGATGTATACTTCTCCCTTTAATGAAAGCAGCCTGAGCAGGACTAATGATCTTGTGCATAATCATTTGTATTCGATCTACAAGCAACTTAGATATGATCTTGTCTATAAAATTGCATAATGAAATAGGACTGTAGTGCTCTAGTGAATCAGCCCCTGCATTCTTAGGAACTAAAGAAATAAAAATGTAATTTATCACTTTAAGAATATGACCTGAAGAGAAAAAATGCTAACAAGCTTTAATCACGTCATTTCTAATGATCGACCATGCAATTTGATAAAATTCAATTGGAAATCCGTTTAGACTAGGGCTTTTGTGCTTTGGTGACTTGAAGACAACTCTTACAACTTCTTCATCTGTAATTGGTGCATTAAGAATTGTAATGTCATCCGAATCAAGCTTTCTAGTAGGCTCCACATGAACATTATTAGGCTACTATGTTTAATTGAGTAAAGAATAAAAAAATTATTCAGTATGTGCTTTAACCTCATCCAAATTCTCAATAAGTATACCATCTTGGTCTTTACATTTCTGATCTGATTAATGTGACCCTTCTAGTAGCAATGGCTGTATAGAAAAACTTCGTATTGGAATCCCCTAGAGTAAGCCAATGCTGTCGAGACTTCTGTTTTGTAAAACTTTCTTCCTGCTTTAAGGCCTGCATGAATTGATACCTAGCTTCTGCCTCTTTGCAAATAAGATTCTGGTCAAAGGGCTAAAGATGCAGCTCATGTTGCACCGCCATTAGTTCCTTTTTGCTTAACTGGACCCGAGTGGTGGTATTGCGAAAGGTGTTTGTATTCTACTCCTTTAGTGCTGCTTTACATGCTTGAAGCTTTTGAAATAAGATATAAGGGGGAGAACCATGCACATTAACATTCCAAGCTGATCTGATAACCTCGAGGAACTGAGGATGGGTACTCCACATGTTAAAGAATCTAAATGGTTTCTTGCCTCTGGGTATTACTTTGTCTACATGTATATACAATGAAAGGTGATCAAAGAACAACTGAGCACCATACTCCAGAATTGAATCAGGGTAAACTATTAACCATTCACAATTAAGCAGACACCTATCGAGTCGAGCCATTATTTTCCTGTGGGCAGCACTTTGATTACTCCATGAATGCTAATCCCCTATAGATTTCATATCAATCAATGGTGCAGCAATATCTATATAATCGTTAAAACCTTGAAGCTTGCTCTTTGAAAGTGGTTTACCTCCCACTTTTTCATGTGTGTACCGAACAGTATTAAAGTCACCAAGAATAATCCAAGGCATTGTAAGATAGTCATTTGCAATGTTAATCAGATTAGTCCATAGAACGTTTCTTTCCTGCATACTATTAGAAGCATATACACCAGTAATATGGAATTGACAACTATTCTTTTTATCCTCAGCCTTAAGGTGGATGAATTGTTCTGTAGCAAAAATAAAGCAAGCACTAATAGAGTTCGGATGCTATAATACCCATATTCTACCATAGGTGTCACAAGTATCGTTGGTAAGAAGTTCTGCCTCTGGCCATATTAAATTTCTTTGAACACAAACCCGAGATAGTTTAATTTTTGTTTCCATAAGAATAACAATATCACAAGTAGCAAACTTGATTATTCTATTAAGCTCCCGATATTTCTCAAGTTTATTCTATCCACGAACATTCCAACAAAGTATCTTTATTAGAAATAAAACAGGTAGGAAAGGAAATAAGGGTCTCTTCCTAGGTAGACGTAAGTATGTGTGACTTAATAGTACCATCCTTCTTCTTATCCTTGGGTTTTATAATTTCCTCCCCATAATATCCTTGCCTTTTAAGCTTTTATTTCTATTTTTATCTACTTCATCCACGGCTTGCAAATGCTTAAATTTTGAAGTACCTAAGATATCCAAGTTGGCAGTATTTATTGAAGGTTGAGGCTGAATGTCCTGGCTGGCGAGGTTTATAGGGACTGGTTGAGACAAAATATCCTGGTTAGCACGATGAGTGGGACGTGGGATTCCCATTGTGGTAGTTCCTGTCGATGTAGGAAGAGATGAAGGTTTTTCATTCTCCTATGCGTGGGTAACCAGGGAAACTGCTGTTGTGATAGACTCTAATATATTAGGAAGAGATAAAGTTCATGATTTGTCTTTCTGATCATGATGCTATCCACGTGAGTCAGAATGCTCGCTCGTCTTCACCAGCACTACCGCCACTGAAGGAGACTCGCCTTGTTCATCAGTCGTCATAATAGTAGTATCAACCCCGTGCTGAGATGCTTGGCGTTGCAGGTAAACCTGAGTGATCAATTTTCTGAGTTTGCTGACAAGCTCCATGTGCATGACAAAAAGAGTAGTAAATCTTACAATGCTGTGGCTTTCAAGAATATGAAACATGCACCTTACGGGTGGTCCCATCAAGATCACGATAAAAAACCTTATCTGGAAGATCACCATCAGAAGAAACTATTACACATGCTCGTGTAAAAGTCAATCTCATCAGCACTACTGTTGCTTTGTCAATATACAATGGCTGTCCCAAGGTACTACATAACTTTTTTTGGTAAGATCGTTATATTTCCCTTGAAGAATGATTTGATTCATTGTCGGTAAGCAGACAATCCCTTTTGCAACGAGTGACTCACCAATAAAACATTGACTCCAAAGATGCAGGGGAAGACCATGAAAGGATACCCATAAAGGAATAGACTGTAGGTTGTCTAACTCCAAATGGATATCAGGAGACCAACATCGTAGAATCATCGGATGGCCGCGAATAGTCCAAAACCCTTCAAGGATTCATTGCAAATCCTCTTTTGAATCGAGTTTGCATACAAAAAAACTGTTCTCTAGCATATGCAGATCAAATGTCGATGTTCTCCATCGAGTCTTGATGAATAAGGATAATGGGAAATAGGATGTCTTTAGATCGACCACATAACCAACAAGCACCATGGACCATGTCTTAATCAGCTCTTCAGAATCAATAGTCTCGTACACAGTAATCTTCTGATCAACCTAGGTTTCTGGAGCAAAGAAGTCCAAGCTAAGATCTAAACTTCCAACTAAAGCCTTGAAGAGGTTTGTCCAAGGTCAAGGATCTCTAAAAATGAGAGTAGGAGGCCGCGACCTAGAGCGTGACCTACCTCTATGCTGCGTCATCAAAGGACCATCTCGTCGGGAAGAAGAAGCAACTTGAGAAGGAAGCCTCATCTTTGGATCGACCCTGCTGCCACCGTCACTAGCCATTCTCGAGTTGCGCTTCCCTAACTCAAGAGGAAATATTTAAAGGGCAGGGGGGAGAGGTCAGTGCAGATCTGCCCCCAATTGAGTAGAACATGGGAGACGCTACCCAGCAGCCACAAGTGGACGCTGCCCAACAGCCGCCGCCTGGCCTCCTTGCCCAGCAGTCGCTCAGACTGGCCGTGTCACCCTCATGCGTGCAAGGAGAAGGCAGCCCCTTGCGCGCAGAATCGCAGAAGAGTGAGAGGGGGCGATGCAGGGGAAGCCCTCTCCCACCGTCGCCGCGCCACTCGGTGCCACCCAGTAGCCTCGCCTCCGTTCACCGATCACTCCTCCTCGTAGGAAGAGCCGCTGCCACTGCCGCCGTTGCCTAACCGCAGCGTTCCTCGCCATCCCCCTACTTGAAATGCAGGGGAATCTCTGTGCGTGCATGCCCCACCCAACAATAGTGTGCCCTAGGGAGAAGCAAGCGACCGCAATCTTGCTCTCTGAGTTGCCCCCGCCCGTCACTGCAGAACCACGGGCAAGGGCCTGCCGTCGCCCAGGTGGCCGAGGTGAGGACGCTGCCCTCGATCTCCTCCTCCTCTGTTTAATTCAAAAGAGGAATAGAGGAAAGGGGGCGGTGTAGAGGAGCAACAGCCTTTGTTCTCCTTGCGCGTAGAATTGCAGAGAACCCTACTCTTCGTCTGATGCAGCTTTCCTACTCTCCGTGTGCAGAATAGGGGAGAACCGTCGCCAATAGCTGCCGCCTCTTCTCGCCCTAGCCTTGTCCGTGGCTTCACTTTCTCCCAACACGTTCGCCTGTTCTTGTCTTTTTTTCTCGCCAACGCTGCCAACTCCCGAAGAACTCTTTCTCTCTCAATCCGAATAACCTTGGCCAAGGATTTATTCGAGCAAGAATACATGGGACATTCCTCTCATGATATCGAGAGCGGATGATCCTCTATTGACACTCAATAGCCCTTGTAAGGTTGGCTACCACTCTCAATAACCGGCTATACTAGATCTAAAACTTTCCAAACCTATAAGTCCGGTATCAAAGAGTGGAGTACTCATATAGGACATCCTTGGTATCTCAAGTCTAAGGACCAAATACACTATTAGGACTATGGAAAAGCTGTCTGACATGAGATATCAATAACCATCCAGCATTCTATAGGCGGATCAATCAGTAAACTCATTCCCCAATGAGCACCTGCACTATACCCTTAGTGTCCCCACATGAGTAACTATGAGACCAGTTACCTCCATCATATGGATAGGTATACAGCACACTAGTATATCTGGTTATCTCGATGTCCTTCTCGAGTAACCTATAACCAAGATAATTTAGGGTCTGTGTTTAAAGGTGAATCGATCTCATTATCGTGATCTTATCACGTTTCAATTCCTATTGCACAGATTCAAGGACATCATAATATATGCAACACGCAAGATAAAATGATAAAATGCCAATAATACGTAAAAAAAAAAGTGCATATCAAGTCACAAGTGTCATCACTCATGTGATTGGCTTACAGGGCACATATGATTAGCAAATATATAATGACAGTCTTAAGGTACTGCATAACTTAGCAATAAAGCATTGACTCCAAAGATGCAGGGGAAGACCATGAAAGGAAACCAATATGGGAATAGACTAGAGGCTGTCTAACTCCAAACAGACATCAAGGGACCAGCGCCGTAGTATCATCGGATGTCCACGAATGGTCCAAAACCCTTCGAGAATCCATTGCAAATCCTCTTCAGAATAGAGTTTGCATACAAAAAAATCATTCTCCAACATATGAAGATCGAATGTCGATGTTTCCCATAGTGTCTTGATGAATGAGGATAACGGAAAATAGGATGTCTTGAGACTGACCACATAACCAACAAGCGCCATGGACCATCTCTCAATCAGCTCTTCAGAATCATCAGCCTTATACACAGTAATCTTCTGATCAGCTTGGATTGCTAGAGTAAAGAAATCGAAGCTAAGATTTGAACTTCCAACTGGAGCCTTAAAGAGGCTTGTCCAAGGCCGAGGATTGTTAGATATGAGAGCAGGAGGCCGCGATCTAGAACGCGACCTGCCTCTATGTTGCGTCGTCGATGGAGCACCTCGACGGGAGGAAGATAGCAGAGGAGCTTGAGAGGCAGGGAGCCTCATCGAAGCTACCTTGCTGCCAACGTCACTAGCCCCAATGACCATCGCTTCTCCCTGCTTTTGGACAAGAGCAGGAGAGTTCAGAACAGAGCCTAGGGAAGAACCATCGAATCTTCCTTCACTCCCTCCTCCTCTGTTCAGTTGCCCTAGGAGGGGGCAATATAGAGGTTGGGGAGTGTAGTAGAAGCTGTTCCCCTACACACAGAACGGCAGAGAGGCAGCCCTAGGGAGAGGCAGCCAGCGCCCCTTTTTGCACAGCAGCCGTTGTCCCTCTGTGTAGCCGCTACCATTGGGAAGCGAGGGCGTAAACCCTCTCCTCTATTCGCCGCCGCCCAACAGCAGCATCCATCACCCTAGGGAGAAGCCGCCGACCATAGCCCCAATTGAGCCCTCTCCTCCTCCGTTCAGAAGAAGAGTAGGAAGGGAGCATGCCCTTTTCAGAAGAAGGCATTGCCGCCATCGCCGTCCGCTCCAACCACCGCCTCTTCTCACCCTAGAAGCCCCAACACCCTAGGGATAGCCGCGGTTGCACCACCGTCACCTGCACCACCAAACCGGGATGCAAATGCTTGTGTCCCTTTCACAGCAGCCCCAATCGCTCCTTCACCGCCCGGATGCAGAGGGAGTGATTCGAGCCCTCTCCTCCTCTGCTCAGAAGAAGAGCATAAAAGGCTCCTTTGTTCTTCGTGCACCAGCAGAGAGAGATGAGGGAGAGCACCCTAGGGATTCCTGCTCTTCGTGCTTGCAAAATAGGGGAGAACCATCACCCAGTAGCCGTCCCTCTTCTCTCCCTCTCGACCTCTCGCAGTACCAGATCTGCAGCTAAGGTGGAAAGGAATCACACCACCGTCACCTTCAACCCAAATTCAGTGCAACCACACAGACCCCTGTTCACCGATCTTCTCCTCCTCTGTTCACCGATCGTAAAGAGGGTAAAGAGCGATGGGCTTCTCAGTTAATGTGGAAAAGTCAATTTTTCTTGAGAAGCTTTACTGGAACTATTCTAGTTCTTGATGCAAATTTGGCATTGGTAGCCTATGTAGTTCAAATCTCTTCAAAATCTCCTCCCATATCCAATTAGTATGTCGCAAACAAAATAAAGATGATGAATATTTTTTTCCAGTTGCATACAAAAAGAGCATCGGTTAACAAAATATATACCTTTTTTGCTTCATATTATTCATTGTAGGTAGTTTAGCAAGAAGGGCCTGGCATGTGCATAAGGAATATCTTTGTGAGCCCGGTCTATCCCATGTCCAACTGCTTAGGATCCACTTATTGCTTTTTTGTCTAATTTGATTCCATACAGATGTAGCACTAAATTTTTCATTGTCATGAAGCCAAATAAGCATGTCTAAAGAGTTGTTCTGATTCGAAAAACTGTAATAGTCAGCTAAAGTGATAGCATATCGGGAGAAATAGGATGAGGAAGACATCAGGTGCCATTAACAATGAACTCAGAAACCTTCAATCTTTAGGGGCCCTAAGATCTCTTCGTACTCTATCACCATACAATTGAATTATACTCTTCCCATTCACCCAAGGATCATACCACATTAATTCTAATCCCAGAAGAGATTGCATAAGAAATGTGTTTGATCAGCCAATTTCTTACCTTCAAAATTCCTTTCCAAGCAACAGAATGATATGTTTTTGGTGAAACTTCCCAGATTGATTTCTTAGATAAGTATCTAGCAGAAACCCATTGTGATCATAAGGATTTGTTTTGCAAAAGATCTCATAATTTCTGTACCAAATAAGCTTTATTCTAATCTCTCAGATTTCATAAATTCAGCCCCCCCTCCTTATCTTTTGGTCTACAGATGCTATTCCAATTTACCATATACATTGCCTTACCATTCGTACCATTCCAGAAAAAGTTTTTCAATAGTCGTTCAATATCTTGAAGAAGTCCAACAGGTATAAGAAATGCATTAGACTAATAAATAGAGTAAGAGAATAGCATAGATCGGATAAGTTCAAGTCGTCCTGCTTTGGAAAGGAGTTTAGTTTTCCAAGAGAAAATTCTATTCTTTATTTTTTGTAGGATAGGTTGACAGTGGGTTTTGTGAATGCCAATGGATATGAGTGGGAGACCCAGATAAAGAACTAACAAACTTCCCTCACTAACCCCCAAAGTTTGTATAATAAAGTCTTTATCTTCAATGCAAGGACCCATATAGACTTTGCTTTTTGCATGATTTAGCTGAATGCCAGAAACCAAACCAAAATCTTTTAGAATATTAGCCAAATTCCTCACTGAAGTAGTGTCACTACGAAGAAATATAATAAGATCATCTGCAAATATTATGTGGGATATATGAATAGGACCAGCATGGGAAACCTTAATGCTGCCATTAGAGAGTGCCTTTTCTAACATATAACTGAGTCCTTCCATGACAATTGTAAAAAGATATAGAGAAAGTGGATCTCCTTGTTGAATGCCATCCGTACTCCCAAAAAAAACCAATGGGTGAACCATTGAAGAGAACCGAAAATTTTGGAGTTTCCAAGCAGCATTGAATCTAATTAACCCATTGTTGAGAGAAGTTCATATTGAGGAGCATCTTGTAGAGAAAGTGTCTATTAACTAAATCAAATGCTTTTCGTAAGTCAGCTTTAAAACATATTTTTGTCCCTCTTGATTTGGAGTGCAGATCCTTGACTAAGTCGTTAGCAAAAGAATATTATAATGTATACTTCTCCCTTTAATGAAAGCAGCTTGAGTAGAACTAATGATCTTGTGCATAATCGTTTGCATTCAATCTGTAAACAACTTGGAGATGATCTTGTAAATAAAGTTACATAATAAAATTGGGCTGTAGTGCTCTAGTGAATCAGCCCCTACATTCTTAGGAACTAAAGAAATAAAAGTGTAATTTATCGCTTTAAGAATATGACCTGAAGAGAAAAAATGCTGACAAGCTTTAATCACATCATTTCCAATGATAGGCCATGCAATTTAATAGAATTCAGTTGGAAATCCGTCTGGACCAGGGCTTTTGTGCTTCGACGACTTAAAGGCAACTCTAATAATTTCTTCTTCTGTAATTGGTGCATTGAGGATCATGATGTCATCCGAATCAAGCTTTCTAGTAGGCTCCATATGAACATTATTAGGCTGCTATGTTTGATTGAGTAAAGAATAAAAAAATTATTCAATGTGTGCTTTAACCTCATCCAAATTCTCAATAAGTGTATCGTCTTGGTCTTTACATTTCCTGATGCAATTAACAGCCCTTCTAATAGCAATGGCTATATAGAAAAACTTTGTATTAGAATCCCCTAGAGTAAGCTAATGCTGTCGAGACTTTTGTTTTGCAAAACTTTCTTCGTGTTTTAAGGCCTACATGAATTGATACATAGCTTCTGCCTCTTTGCAAATAAGATTCTTGTCAAAAGGCTAAAGATGCAGCTCAATTTGCACCGCCATTAGTTTCTTTTTTCTTAATTGGACCCAGGTGGTTATATTACCAAAGGTGTTTGTATTTCACTCCTTTAGTGCTGCTTTACATGCTTTAAGCTTTTGGCATAAGATGTAAGGGGGAGAACCATGCACATTAACATTCCAAGCTGATCTAATAACCTTGAGGAACTGAGGATGGGTACTTTGATAGGATCCTAGCAAGGTTGGGTCCTACTCAACCATGTAGCATCTAATAAAAACCATGTGAGAGTATAATAAACCCTACCTAGCCGCCTCTATCTTATAAAGAAGAGAGGCTAGGGTTTATATTTGGGTCTTTGGGCTTCTTAGCCGCCGCCCCCCTTGTTACTGGGCCGGCCCACTATGGTTAAGAGCAAATTCGGTAGTTCACTTAGGAAACAGCCCCTAGGGCTAGGGTTTGGAGCTCTATATAAGCTTGTAGCCTCCACCTCTTTAGAACAAGAAAAATCAATCTAGAATTGTAGCCACTAGGCTACTTGGAGGGTGGAACCCCTATAGTGTTCCAAGGGTTGATCTCCCTCAAAGATCAATCTCCATAGAATTCCTCTAGGGTTCTATCATTTGGTATTAGAGCAGTGATCTTGCTGCTTTTGCTGCCATCCCTGCTGCCCACCATTAGCCAAGCAATTCCCACAATTGCTCTTCACGTCGTCATCTCCACCGTCATCTCTTGACGTAGATCAATTCAATCTATAGTCGCCACCTCCAATTGCATCAGAGATCTGGTATTTTTCTACCACCAATACCTTTTGCTGCTGTAATTTTTCATCTAAAATATCAAAAAAAAGTTTTTCTATCGATCCCTTGCCTGCAAATTCCTTGCGTCGCAAAAGTTACCATCTTTGTGAACGAAGGATCACTGCAGAAAATTTCAACCGCGTGTTGCTACCTTTAACCGATCTAATTGTTATCCTTTTTGAACAAAATTTTTTGTGCACCTCATAGATCATATTGGCTCCCATCCATGATTGATCTATTGTGCAATTCATCAAAAAAAAAATTCGTGTGTTGCTGCAGTCTCTCATCACAAACTGCTAAAATTTTTTGACGAGAATTCTGCTATCG
Source organism: Musa beccarii (assembly GCA_024322285.1). Classification (NCBI taxonomy): domain Eukaryota; kingdom Viridiplantae; phylum Streptophyta; class Magnoliopsida; order Zingiberales; family Musaceae; genus Musa; species Musa beccarii. The sequence continues at coordinate 48,302,838 of CM044396.1, read as the reverse complement.
CAACTTGCACCGATTTCTTTACTGCTTTACTATCAAAATTTCTTGATCCAATTTATTATCCTTGTTGCTATCTAAACTAAGATTCTACCGTCAAACCTCCTCCTCAAACCCCTGAGTTTTCGCTAGAAATTTCGTCGAGAAACCGCTATTTCTTCGATGATAATTCTGCTATTACGAGACAGCGCATATAGGCAGCAATTGCCACTGATTTTTGTCAAATCTTTGCTGTAATCTATCACAGATCTAAAACCCTCTTCCCTAACCTTCATCCACTACTATCATAACCCAAAAACTCCATCAAACTGTAGCCCCAAACTGCACCCAAAACAGCCACAAAACAAGCCTAAACCGCAGCCTACATTCACCAATCCACCAACCCTTTCAACCACCACTTCTCTCAACCAATACATGCCTTTAACCCGACAGCAAGAAAGAAATCTTAATATTACAGATTTGGAGACATATGCTATGGCATCCGAGGAGGCAATTGATGCTAAATTCAAAGCCTTTGAGACACGAATGGAGGAGAAGATTCGAACTCTCTTTGCCAAACTTAGTTTGGGTAGACCATCGAGCCCAAAGAAATCACATTAAGAAGAGAACTCCAATCGAAGAGATGACCTCCAAGAGAGGGGAGGCTCTATGACCGACCCCCACTATCCACGCATGAGGGTGGACTTCCCTAGATGGAAAGAAGGAGACCTGATTGGTTGGATCTCGCACGCGGAGCGATATTTTTGGTACCACAAAATCGCAGATGCATCTATGGTAGAAATTACAGCTATACATCTTGAAGGGGATGCCATACAATGGTTTGATTGATTTGAACATACTCATTGAGTCCTCTCATGGCGACAATTCAAAGAAGGACTGCTGATCCATTTCGGACCAATCGATTACGAGAACATCAACGGACAACTAGCAAAGATCCGACAAACCTCCACCATCCAGGAGTATCAAACCAGGTTCGAAAGGTTATCTAATCAAACTCGTGATTGGTCTGAAAAATAGTTATTGGGGACATTCATTGAGGGCTTGAAGCCGGAGATCTGGGGAGAAGTTAAAGCACGACAACCGTACACGCTTATGGTAGCCATCTCTTTCGCATGACTTCAGGAGGAGCAATTGAACCACGAAGCCCGGAGGACTAGGGTCACTCCCCGACCAGCAATATCGAAGCCCTTAGCCCCCCCCCTACTATCAGCCGAGCTCCTGTACCAAAAAGGTTGACAAGAGAAGAGCTTCGAGACTGATCTGCCAAGGGGTTATGTTGGCATTGTGATGAGCCGTGGAGCCACGAGCATCACTGCAAAAAGGGGAGACTTCTTGTGATTGAACTAGTGGAAGAAGAGATCAGTGAACAGCCAAAAGAGAGTCTTGAACATGAGGATGAAGATGTCAAAGAAGAGCAACAATCGACCGACTTTACGGTACATGTGCTAGCCGGCTACTCAAATCTGCAAATGATGAAAGTTGGAGGCTTGCTCAAACAACAATCGATCACCATTCTCATCGATACAGGCAGCACTAATAACTTTCTAAATAGTAAGGTTGCTGCTCAAATGGTGCACCACATCGAAGGTTGTAGCAAGTTCGACGTAAAGGTCGTCGATAGCCGAATCCTAAAATGCAACCAAAGATGCCCGCAGGTGAAACTATTACTACAAGACCAAAAAATTGTTGCCGACTTCTTCCTCCTACCAATTGATGATTATGAGGCTATGCTGGGCATAGAATAGCTGACGACACTAGGTGATGTCTCTTGGAACTTTTCCAAATTGATTATGAAATTCTATTGCAAAGGCAAACAGGTCACCCTACGTGGGAAGCGCGGAAGCAACGTAACCACCGTTTTAACCCAACGAATAGGGAAAGTTTTACATAAGATAAATGGTGGCTTTCTTATGCATCTCCAGTAGCAACCAGAGGGGGAGAAAACAGAAATTAAAGATCAAAATATCACTCAATTGCTTGTTGAATTTGACGATGTTTTTGCTGAACCGTGCGGTCTTCCTCCTACTCGGCATCATGACCACCGAATTCTAATCCTTCCAGGCAAACCACCAGCAAACACTTGGCCTTACCACTATCCTCACCTCTAAAAAGATGAAATTGAGAAGATCATGAAGGAAATGCTCGAAACAGGGGTGATTCGACCAAGCTGCAGCCCCTACTCCTCACTAGTGCTACTTGTGCGCAAGAAAGATGGAACTTGGCGGATGTGCATTGACTACCGAGCTCTAAATGACATCACCGTCAAGGATAAGTACCCAATACCAATGGTGGATGAACTTCTTGATGAATTAAAAGGAGCTCGAGTCTTCACGAAGTTGGACCTTCGATCCAGTTACCACCAAATTCGGGTATGTGAAGGCGACATCCCAAAAACTGCTTTCCGCTCTCATAACGGCCATTATGAATTCTTGGTAATGCCCTTTGGACTCACTAATACTCCTTCAACCTTCCAAAGTCTCATGAACGATATTTTTCAAAGCTTTCTTCGTAAATTTGTGCTGGTATTTTTTGATGATATTCTTATTTACAGCCCTTCTCTTGAGACTCACTTTCAGCACTTGCGAATTGTTTTGACGATCCTCCGGGAGAATACTCTTTTTGTTAAGCTATCAAAGTGCAGCTTTCTCCAGCAAAAAGTAGAGTACCTTGGGCATATAATATCAGAAGAAGGAGTGGCTATAGACCCAACAAAAATCGAAGCAATACAAGGCTGGCCGAAACCTACAAATATGAAATTGCTGTATGGGTTCCTTGGACTAACGGGCTGCTACCAAAAATTCATGAAGGACTATGGGAAGATTAGTGCCCCCCTCACTTCTTTACTAAAAAAAGATGCCTTCCTATGGTCGAACAAAGCCTCCGCTGCCTTCGACGGACTTAAGGCAGCCATGATGACGACACTGGTGCTAGCGCTACCAGATTTCAGCTGACCCTTCATCATTGTGGTCGATGCATCGAGAGTTGGAATTGGAGCCGTTCTCATGCAAGATGGTCGACCACTTGCATACACTAGTAAGGCGTTGTCTCCCTCCCATCAAAAAATATTTATCTATGATAAGGAGATACTCGCCATTGTGCACGCAGTAACAAAGTGGAGACCCTACCTGATTGGCCGACGATTTCAGATTAAAATCGACCATAGAAAGCTTAAGTACTTTTTGGAGCAGAAGATATCATCCCCAGAGCAGCAAAAATGGGTAACCAAACTTCTCGGATTTGATTATGAAATTATTTACAAAAAGGGGAAAGAAAACGTTGTTGCAGATGCACTCTCACGGCTCCCTCAACAAGCTGAATTTTCAGCCATCTCTCTTCCTACCACCGGCTTCCTCGAGGGCATTAGGGAGGAATGTAAGAAGGATCCAGAAACCAGCAACATCATAAAAAAATTAAAGGAGGATCCAAGCGTAATAGCTCACTATACTTGGGATTCGAGGGATCTACGCTATAAAGGTGGTATTATGCTTACACCAAACTCCCCTTGCATCAAAGTCATTCTACATGAAATACACTCCACACCTTCAGCAGGGTACTCCGGATTTCTAAGAACCTACAAAAGAGTGAAGCAAAACTTTTATTGGAAAGGGATGAAAAAAATTATTTCTAAATACGTAGCACAATGTGATGTATGTCAACAACAAAAAGGTGAAACAATGGCGAGTCTAGGGAAACTACAACCACTACCCATACCTAACTTGGTATGGACTGACATCTCCATGGACTTCATCGAAGGGCTACCACCTTCCAAAGGTAAAAGTACAATCCTTGTGGTGGTTGATCAACTTACGAAATATGTTCATTTTTGTGCTGTGCGAAATACCTACACTACTGTTAGTATTGCTCAGATTTTCATAGAAAATATTGTTAAACTGCATAGGATGCCAAGGTCCATTGTAAGTGATCATGACAGGATCTTCACTAGTAAATTTTGGATCGAGTTATTTCAGTTGCAGGGCACCAAACTTAAGATAAGCATTACATATCATCCACAAATTGACAGCCAAACAGAAGTGGTGAACAGGTGTTTAGAGATATACTTTTGGTGTTTTGCTAGTGATCGGCCAAAGGAGTGGACGAAATAGCTCCCTTGTGCCGAATGGTGGTACAATACTACATATCATTCATCTATAAAATGTACCACATATGAAGCATTATATGGTCGGCCAGCTCCTGTGATTCCAAAGTATGTAATTGGCTCGGCTAAGGTAGATCAGGTCGACCAAGATTTAATTGACAGGGACAAACTCCTACAACTGCTAAAGGATAATCTCTCTACCGCTCAAGCTAGAATGAAGCAATAAGCCGACACATGAAGAAGCGAAAGAGAATTTTTTATAGGAGATTGGGTTTATCTTCGCCTACAGCCATACAAACAACTATCCATCAGCACACGAACCTCCATGAAGCTATCTCCATATTTTTATGGGCCCTATCAGATCATAGAGCGCATTGGAGTTGTGGCGTACAGACTTAAATTACCTGAAGATGCCAAAATTCACCCTGTCTTCCACGTGTCATGCTTGAAGCCCAAGTTGGGAGAACATGAGACACCCCAGATCCAACTGCCCAACACCACTGATGATGAAAATATTCAAGCCCAACCACAAACCATCCTCGACCGCAAAGTCGTGATGCGTCATCGACATCCCTCTACTGAAGTACTAGTACATTGGACTAATTTATCACTCGAAGATGCCACATAGGAATCATATGATGAGTTGAAGACTTGGTTCTCTGAGTTCATGGAACCCCAGCCTTGAGGACAAAGCTGATTCGAAGAGGGCGGGCTTGATAGGACCCTAGCAAGGTTGGGTCCTACTCAATCATGTAGCATCTAATAAAAACCCTATGAGAGTGTAATAAACCCTACCTAGCCACCTCTATCCTATAAAGAAGAGACGCTAGGGCTTATATTTGGGTCTTTGGGCTTTATAGTCGCTGCCCCCCTTGTTACTAGGCCGGCCCGCTAAGGTTGAGGGAAAATTGGGTAGTTCACTTAGGAAGCTGCCCCCAGGGCTAGGGTTTAGAGCTCAATATAAGCTTGTAGCCTCCACCTCTTTGGAATAAGAAAAATCAATCTAGAATTGTAGCCACTAGGCTACTTAGAGGGTGGAACCCCTATAGCGTTCCAAGGGTTGATCCCCCTCAAAGATCAATCTCCATAGAATTCCTTTAGGGTTCTATCATACTCCATATGTTAAAGAATCTAAATGGTTTCTTGCCTCTGGATATTACTTTGTCTGCATGTATATACATTAAAGAGTGATCAGAGAACAACTGAGTACCATACTCTAGAAGTGAATCAGGGTAAACTGTTAACCATTCTTGATTAATCAGACACCTATCGAGTCGAGCCATTATTTTCCTATGGGCAGCACCTTTATTACTCCATGAAAGCTAATCTCCTACAGATTTTAAATCAATCAATGTAGCAATATCTATGTAATCGTTAAAACCTTAAAGCTTGCTCTCTGAAAGTGGTTTACCCCCCACTTTTTCATATGTACTGAACAGTATTGAAGTCACCAAGAACAATCCAAGATACTGTAAGATAGCCATTTGCAATGTTAATCAGATCAGTCCATAGAACGTTTCTTTCCTAAATACAATTAGAAGCATATACACTAGTAATATAGAATTGACAACCATTCATTTTATCCTCAGCCTTAAGGTGGATGAATTGTTCTGTAGCAAAAATAAAGAAAGAACTAACAGAGTTCGGATGCCATAATACTCATATTCTACCATAAGTATCACAAGTATCATTGGTAAGAAGTTTCCACACGAATAACAATATCACAAGTAACAGACTTGATTGTTCTACTAAGCTCCCGACATTTCTCAAGTTTATTCAGTCCATGAACATTCCAACAAAGTATCTTCATAAAAAAAACAGGTAAGAAAGGAAATAAGGGACTCTTCCTAGGTAGACGGAAGTATGTGCGACTTAACAGTACCATCCTTCTTCTTATCCTTGGGTTTTGTAGTTTCCTCCCGCATAATATCTTTACCTTTTAAGCCTTTATTTCTATTTTTATCCATTTCATCCACAACTTGCAAATGCTTAAATTTTGAAGTACTGAAGAAATCCAGGTTAGCAGATGTTTGAGGCACCTGTTTAGGCTGAATGTCCTGGCTGGCGAGTTTTGTAGAGACTGGTTGAGACACAATATCCTGATTAGCACGAGAAGTAGGACATGGGATCCCCGTTGCGGTAGTTCCTGTTGATGTAGGAAGAGATGAAGTTCTCAACTTCGCCTCTTGTTCTTGGGTACCCTAGGAAATTATTGTTGTAACTTACCCAAAAAGAAAATAAAAAATTGCTGTCATATAAGGTGCTATAATAGGAAGAGTTAAAGTTCCTGATATATCCTTTTGTCTGTGTTGTTGCCCAAGCGAGTCAGAATGCTCTTTCGTTGTCATCGGTGCTACTGCTTTGGGAGACGCACCTTGTTCATCAGTAATCATAGCGGTATCAACTCCATGATGAGTTACCTAACGTTGTCGGTAAACATAAGTGATTTTTTGAGTTTGCTGACAAGCTCCATGTGCATGACCAAAAGAGTGACAAATCTTACATCGCTGTGGCTTCCAAGAATATAAAATATGCACCTTATGAGTGGTCCTCTCAAGATCCCTATAATAAATCTCATCAGAAAGATCTCCATCAGAGGAAACTATAACACATGCTAGTGCAAAAGCTAATCTCGTCTACGTTGTTGTTGTCTTGTCAATATAAAATGGCTGTCCCAAGGTACTGTATTACTTAGCAATAAAACGTCGACTCCAAAGATGTAAGAGAAGACCATGAAAAGAAACCCATAAGGGAATATACTTGAGACTGTCTAACTCCAAATGGACATTAGGGGACCAACGCCGTAGTATCATCGGATGACCACGAATGATCCAAAACCCTTCAAGAATCTGTTGCAAATCCTCTTCAGAATAGAGTTTGCATACAAAAAAATCATTCTCCAATATATGAAGATCGAATGCCGATGTTCCCCATCGTGTCTTGATGAATGAGGATAACGGGAAATAGGATGTCTTGAGACCGACCACATAACCAACAAGCGCTATGGACCATCTCTCAATTAGCTCTTCAGAATCAACAACCTCATACACAAAAATCTTCTGATCAGCTTGGATTTTTAGAGTAAAGAAATCCAAAGTAAGATCTGAACTTCCAATCGGAACCTTGAAAAGGCTTGTCCAAGGTCGAGGATTTCTAGATATGAGAGTAGGAGGCCATGATCTAGAACGTGACTTGTCTCTATACTGTGTCATCGAAGGAGCATCTCATCGGGATGACGGAGGTTGAGAGGTAAAGGCAGGAGCCTCATCGTCGTAGCTACCCTACTGTCAGCACCATCAGCCCCAAATACCATTGTTGTCTCTTCAATGCAGTAACAAAGAAACAGCATCTCCAAGTTGTCAAGAGTAGGGAGAGAAGGACCGGCCGTTCCTGTGCGTGCAGAACACTAAGAAGGCAGCTCTCTCCGTGCGTGCAGAACAGGAAAGAACCGCCATCCTCTATTGCCCCTACACGCAGAACAGCCGCGAGCCCCAATCACTCCTTCACCACCCGTACGCGATGCCTTCTCAGCGATCTCCTCCTCTGTATGCAGAGATGGGGAGGATGGCCCTTTCCTGTTCCAGAAGTGTAACAGGAGAAAGGGGCCAGTGCAGAGGAACAGCAGCCCGACCAATCCCCCTTCTTGAACAGAATCTCTGTCGATCGTGCTCAGAACAGGAAGAAGCAGCCTCAGATGGGGGCGATGCAGAGGACTGCGACAGCACCCCCGCCCGCCAGGAAGAAGTAGAAGCCCTCCCCGATCTTGAGGAACCACTAGCAGAAGCGCCCACAACCCTCTTCTTGCCCTAGGGAGAAGCAACACTGATCGCCGCCCCCCTTGTCACACAGCAGCCGCAGATGAACCCCTTTGTTCAGCGCTGGTAGCAGGGAGGTGAGGGCGCCGCTAACAACCCTCTCCTCTGTTCCCCTTGCGCACAGAAACGCTAGCAACGAGATGAGGAGGGCGCCGCAGAGTGCGAGCCTCAAGCAGATCAGGGGGAGGGGGCGATGCAGAGGTGCAGAGGAAAGGGTGCAGTGCCCGCGCCCCTTTTCCCTCCTCTCCCGTCGCGATTCCCTCACCACATAGTGACCCTGCCTGAAAGATCGCCGCCGCCCCTTCCCCAGGGAGAAGCAGCCGCCAACAGCAGCGCCGCCGCCTCTTCTCACCCTAGAGAGAGAAGAGAATCACTCTAGAGAGAGAAAACCGACTTGAGTGATCAGAGGGTTCTCTTGCATGCAGCAGCACAGAGGGGCGAGGGAGCGAGTGAACCCTCTCCTCATCTGTTTTCACGATGCATATGCTTCTTCTCGTCAGAGAGAAGCAGTCGTCGTCCAGTTCGATCTGTGGAACTCTCTCCTCCTTGGTTTAGGTCCTACCCACCAAGAGGAAGAAGCATGAAAGGGATAGCTATCGCCGCCTCTTCTCACCCTAGAGAGAGAAGAAAAATCATCCTAGAAAGAGAAAATCGACTTGAGTGATCAAAGGGTTCTTCTCGCTAGAGAGAAGCAGTCGTCGCCTAGTTCAATCTGTGGAACCCTCTCAATTTTATAATTCGTTAATGCTTTCTAGAATGAGGTTGTTATATTGTATGCTTCTATGCTTCAATAATATGATGTATTCACAGGTCATCTAGGAATGGTTGGTTATTGCATTTTACTATTTGTTGACTATAGTAAAACGTCATAGTTTACAATATGTATAGTTATAACTACTTTTCTGTTTAATTTCTCTTGGAGATGAGTCTGGTGGAGTGAGACCATTCCACCTTTCTAAGGTGGGGTGCATTCTCGTAGATTGCTCTAAGAGATCTCATATTATAGTCTATGGCTTATGTAGACAAAGCTACTTTATATAAACTTAATACTAAATACAATTACATTTACTTAAAAAAAAAGATGTCAACAGAACCGATGAAGCGAGATGGACATATTAGAGATCGAGTGGCACTAAGAGGGGGGGGGGGTTGGGGTTGAATTAGTGCAATGGTAAATAACGATAAATTTTTTATGATTTAAAATAAGTTTCGAAAACTTCGTATGTTGAAAATGATGCTTCGATTAAATCCGCAACGAAAGATGCTTTAGAAGTAAATTGATTCGTAATAAAGAGATGAGAAGGTAGAGCATCAAAGTCAAGATGGTTTGTAGTAAAGTAAATTGCAAGAATATAAACGCAAACCGATTTATAGTGGTTCGGTCATACGACCTACGTCAACTCCCGATTCCTCTTCACTTGAGGCCATTGGCTTTTCCACTAGCTATCCTCCTTCCAACGGGCGAGGATGAACTTCCTTACAGTACCTCTCCTTTTGACGGATTTAGAAGGTAACCCTTACAAGGCCTCTTACCCCTTTCGTAGACTAGAATACATTCAAGGCTTAGAGGAAAGATTTTGACACTATTTCAAGAGAATTTTTCCCTTTTCTTTCTCAGTTCTAGATCCCCTTTCAACCATGAATGAGAGGGGTATTTATAGGCCTCAAGAGGATTCAAATTTGAAGTCAAAATTTGAATCACTTTCATTTTTCTCGGTGCTGGCGGTGGCACCGCCTGTTAGTGTCAGACACTGACATCGTCCTCTCTTGTGTTTTATTGTCTAATCGGCGGTTGACCTCCGCAACCTCGTTATCCTTGGCGTAACACACTTTTATTGGCTCGATGCCCGACGTACGAAGCCTTCTGTCGATTGTCGATCGAACCTCCGGCTCGACATCTAATATCCTGATGTGATCACCCGACGCAATGTCAATTCTTCCAGCGTCAACTGTTTAATCCTGATCGATAGTAGACCTATGTAACTCAAAACGCAGTTAGATCATAAAACACAATCAATTAGTTTCATTATCAAAATCCGAGATTCAATAGGACGATCACATGATATGGAGATGCACCGATACACACATAGATCTTGATATGAGTGATTGGGCCCACTAGCTTAGGCTTGATAACATTAGGATATGGTCCTTGATCATCTAGTGATTACTCATGTGATATGTGATTGCTTATACAACTATTTTATATATATATATATATATATATATATATATATATATATATATATATATATATATATATATATATATATATATATATGATGTGTAGATATATATTAAATATATACGTGTGTGACATGCTATATTAGGAGACCGAATAAAAAATCTCCTTTCTTGATAATATTAAGTCGATAAATGTGAGGCAATTAGATAAATCCACGTGGCCTTCTATCGTTATAGGTAGGAACGAATTCTCGATGTAGGTTGAGTTGGTCGAGTCCCTCGAGACTTTTTTTTTTAAAGTAAATGTAATTATATTTAGTATGAAGTTTGTACAAAAATAGCTTTGTCTACACAAGCCGTAGACTATAGCTTAAGATCTCTTAGAGCAGTCTAGGAGAATGCACCCCACCTCAGAAAGATGGAATGATCTCACTCCATCAGACTCATCTCCAAGAGAAGTTAAACAGAAAAATAGCCATGACTATACATGTTGTAGACTATGACGCTTTACTATATGCAACAAATAGCAAAATGTAATAAACAATTATTCCTGGACGACCTGTGAATACATCACATTATTGAAGCATAGAATCACACAATACATCAAACTCATTCTAGAAAGCATTAACGAATTATAAAATTAAATATGATAAAGATCTCCTTTTCTCTACTTATTAAATGATTCATTTTCATATCCTGCTCCATAGATGATCTTGAGTCGCTAAGTATCTCGAGCAAAAGGTGAGCATTGTGTGTGTTGTGGCTCTCAAAGATTTTGCTACACCTCTCCTTCCAAATCCACCAAATAGCACATCTGAAGGTAATCTTTGTTAAGTGTGTAAGAAGCTCTTTTATTGACTTTGTTGGGACTGTTCTAGTTCTTGATGCAAATTTGGCATTGGTAGCCTATGTACTTTAAATCTCTTCAGAATCTCTTCCCATATCTAATTAGTGTAGTCGTAAACAAAATAAAGATGATCAATATTTTCTTCCTATTGCATACAAAGAGAGCATCGTTTAACAAGATATATACCTTTTCGCTTCATTTTGTCCATTGTATGTAGTTTAGCAAGAAGGGCCTGCCATGTGCATAAGGAATATCTTTGTGAGCTCGATCTATCCCATGTCCAACTGCCTGAGATCCACTTGTTGCTTCTTTGTCTGATTTGATTCAATGCAGATGTAGCACTAAATTTTTCGTTGTTATGAAGCTAAATAAGCATATCTGAAGAGTTGTTCCTGATTGGAAGAGCTGTAATGGTTGGCCAAAGTGATAGTATATCAGGAGAAATAGGATGAGGAAGACACCAGGTGCCATTAACAATGAACTCAGAAACCTTCCAATCTTTAGGGGCCCCAAGATCTCTTCAAACTCTATCACCATACAATTAAAATATACTCTTCCTATTCACCCAAGGATCATATCGCATATTAATTCTGGTCCCAGAAGAGATTGCATAAGAAATGTATTTGATCAGCCAATTTCTTACCTTCAAAATTCCTTTCCAAGCAGCATAATAATATGTTTTTACTGAAACTTTCTAGATTTATTCATTAGATAAGTACCTAGCAGAAACTCATTGTGACCAAAACGATTTGTTTTGCAAAAGATCCTACAATTTCTATACCAAACAAGTTTTATTCCAATCTCTCAGATTTCGCAAATTCAGCCCCCCCCTCGTCTTTCGGTTTGCAGATGCTATCCCAATTTACCATATGCATTGCCTTACCATCCGTACCATTCCAAAAAAGTTTTTCAATAGCCATTCAATATCCTGAAGAAGTCCAACAGGTAGAAGAAATGCATTAGATCAATAAATAGAGTACGAGAATAGCACAGATCGGATAAGTTCAAGTCGTCCTACTTTGGAAAGGAGTCTAGTTTTCCAAAAGAAAATACTATTCTTTATTTTTTGCAGGATAGGCTGACAGTGGATTTTGTGAGTGGATATAAGTGGGAGACCTAGATAAGGAACCGACAAACTTCCCTCGCTAACCCCTAAAGTTTATATAATAAAGTCTTTATATTCAGTGCAAGGATCCATATAGACTTTACTTTTTGCATGATTTAGCTGAAGGCTAGAAATCAAACCAAAATCTTTCCGAATAAGAAGTAAGAGGGAGAACCATGCATATTAACATTCCAAGCTGATCTGATAATCTCGAAGAACTAAGGATGGGTACTCCATATGTTAAAGAATCTAAATGGTTTCTTGCCTTTGGGTATTACTTTGTCTACATGTATATATATTGAAGAGTGATTAGAGAACAACTAAGCACCATACTCCAGAAGTGAATTAGGATAAACTGTTAACCATTCTCGATTAATCAGACACCTATCGAGTCGAGCCATTATTTTCCGATGGGCAACACCTTGATTATTCTATGAAAGCTAATTTCCTTCAGATTTCATATCAATCAATACAACAATATCTATGTAATCATTAAAACAATGAAGGTTGCTCTCTGAAAGTGGGCTTTGTGAATGCCAGTAGATATGAGTGGGAGACCTAGATAAGGAATTGACAAACTTCCCTCGCTAACCCTCAAAGTTTGTATAATAAAGTCTTTATCTTCAATGCAAGGACCCATATAAACTTTATTTTTTGCATGATTTAGCTGAAGGCCAGAAACCAAACCAAAATCTTTCCGAATAAGATGTAAGACGGAGAACTATGCACATTAACATTCCAAGCTGATCTGATAACCTTGAGGAACTGAGGATAGGTACTCCAAATGTTAAAGAATATAAATAGTTTCTTGCCTCTAGATATTACTTTATCTACATGTATATACATTGAAGAGTGATCAGAGAACAACTGAGCACCATACTCTAGAAGTGAATTAGGGTAAACTGTTAACCATTCTCGATTAATCAGACACCTATCGAGTCGAGCCATTATTTTTCTGTGGGCAGCACCTTGATTACTCCATAAAAGCCAATCCCCTATAGATTTCATATCAATCAATGTAGCAATATCTATGTCATCGTTAAAACCTTGAAGCTTGCTCTCTAAAAGTGGTTTATCCCTCACTTTTTCATGTGTGTACCGAATAGTATTGAAGTCACCAAGAATAATCCAAGGTACTGTAAGATAGTCATTTGCAATGTTAATCATATTAGTCCTTAGAACGTTTCTTTCCTGTATACTGTTAGAAGCATATACACCAGTAATATGGAATTGACAACCATTCTTTTTATCCTCAACCTTAAGGTGGAGGAATTATTTTGTAGCAAAAATAAAGCAAGCACTAACAGAGTTCGGATGCCATAATACCCATATTCTACCATAAGTGTCACAAGTATCATTGGGAAGAAGTTTTGCCTCTAGCCATATTAAATTTCTTTAAACACAAACCCGAGATGGTTTAATTTTTATTTCCACAAGAATAACAATATCACAAGCAGCAGACTTGATTGTTCTATTAAGCTCCCGACATTTCTCAAGTTTATTCAGTTCATGAACATTCCAGCAAAGTATCTTTATAAAAAAAAATAGGTAGGGAAGGAAATAAGGGACTCTTCCTAAGTAGACGGAAGTATGTGCGACTTAATAGTACCATCCTTCTTCTTATCCTTAGGTTTTGTAGTTTCCTCCCGCATAATATCCTTACTTTTAAGCCTTTATTTCTATTTTTATCCACTTCATCCACAGCTTACAAATGCTTAAATTTTGAAGTACCCAAGAAATCCAGGTTAGCAGATGTTTGAGGCACCTATTGAAGCTTAATGTCCTGGCTGGCAAGGTTTGTAGGGATTGGTTGAGATAAAATATCCTAGTTAGCATGAGAAGTAGGATGTGGGATCCCCGTTGCAGTAGTTTCTGTCGATGTAGGAAGAGATGAAGTTCCCAACTTTGCCTCTTGTTCTTAGGTACCCGGGGAAATTGCTATTGTGGAAGGGGCTATAATAGGAAGAGTTAAAGTTCCTGATATATCCTTCTGTCCGTGTTGTTGCCCAAATGAGTCAGAATGCTCTTTCATCATCATCGATGCTACTGCTTTAGGGGACGCACCTTGTTCATTAGTAGTCATAGTAGCATCAACTCCATGATGAGTTACCTGACGTTGTCGGTAAACCTGAGTGATTTTTTGAGTTTGCTGACAAGCTCCATGTGCATGACCGAAAGAGTGATAAATCTTACACCGTTGTGGCTTCCAAGAATATGAAACATGCACCTTACGAGTGGTCCCCTCAAGATCCCTATAATAAACCTCATCAGGAAGATCTCTATCAGAGGAAACCAAAACACATACTCGTGCAAAAGCCAATCTCGTCTGCATTGTTGTTGCCTTGTCAATATACAATGACTGTCCCAAGGTATCGCATAACTTAGCAATAAAACATCAACTCCAAAGATGAAGGGGAAGACCATGAAATGAAACCCAAATGGACATCAGGGGACCAACACCGTAGTATCATCGAATGGCCACGAATGGTCCAAAACCCTTCAAGAATCCGTTGCAAATCCTCTTTAGAATAGAGTTTGCATACAAAAAAATCATTCTTCAACATATGAAGATCGAATGCCGATGTTCCCCATCGTGTCTTGATGAATGAGGATAACAGAAAATAGGATATCTTGAGACTGACCATATAACCAACAAGTGCCATGGACCATCTCTCACTCAGCTCTTTAGAATCAGCAACCTCATACACAGCAATCTTCTGATCAGCTTAGATTTCTAGAGTAAAGAAATCCAAGCTAAGATCTGAACTTTCAACTAGAGCCTTGAAGAGGCTTGTCCAAGGTCGAGGATTTCTAGATATGAGAGCAAGAGGCCGCGATCTATAACGCGACCTACCTTTATGCTATGTCATCGAAGGAGCATTTTGTCGGGATGATGGAGGTTGAGAGGTAAAGGTAAGGAGCCTCATCGTCGTAGCTACCCTACTGCCAGCAACATCAGCCCCAGATACCATTGCTGTCTCTTCAATGCAGTAACGGAGAAACAACCTTCTCCAAGTTGCCAAGAGTAGGGAGAGGAGGACTGGCCGTGCCTGTACGTGCAGAACATTAAGAAGCCAGCCCTCTCCGTGCATGCAGAATAGGAAAGAACCACTGTCCTCTATTCCCCCTGCACGCAGAACAACCGCGAGCCCCAATCACTCCACCACCCGTACGCGATGCCTTCTCAGCGATCTCCTCCTCTATATGCAAAGATGGGGAGCGATGGCCCTTTCTTGTTCCAGAAGTGTAACAAGGGAAAGGGGCCAGTGTAGAGGAGCAGCCCGGCCAATCCCCCTTCTTGAACAGAATCTCTGTCGATCTTGCACAGAACAAGAAGAAGCAGCCTCAGATGGGGGCGATGCAGGGGACTGCGGTAGCACCCTCGCCCGCCAGGAAGAAGTAGAAGCCCTCCCCAATCTTGAGGAACTACTAGCAGAAGTGCCCACAACCCTCTTCTTGCCCTAGGGAGAAGCAACACTGATCACCGCCCCCCTTGTCACATAGCAACCGCAGATGAACCCCTTTGTTCAGTGCTGGTAGCAAGGCCCCATTGTCAGCTTATTCAGCATCCCAAGGCTTAATAAGTTGGGAAAGGTCAATATTTTAAATTTTGGAGATGGTGTTAAAAAAATTAATTAAATATCAACTTTGCGCAAACTTATGATCATCACGTTTTTTTATGAATCTAAGGTTATTCAACTTACTTAGGACTATTAAGTTGGGAATGATCAATATTTTTAATTTTCGAGACGGTGTGAAAAAATGGATCAAATGATGACTTTGTGTAAACTTTATGACCATCACGTTTTTTGGTGAAACCAAGGTTATTCAACTTCCCAAGGCCTAATAAGTTGGAAGTGGTTAGTATTTTGAAGTTTCTAGATGGTGCGAAAAAAATCGATCAAACATCGACTTTCCGTAAAATTTATGACCGTCACTTTTTTTTTGCAAAACCAAGGTTATTCAACTTCCCTAGGCCTAAAAAGTTGGGAATCGTCAATATTTTAAATTTTTGAGATAGTGCGAAAAAAACCGATCAAACATCAACTGTGCATAAACTTTAATACCGTTACGCTTTTTTTGGCAAAAACATGGTTATTCAACTTCCCCTCCGCCTAATAAGTTTGGAATGATCAATAATTTGAATTTTCGAGATGGTGCAAAAAAATCGATCAAACATTGACTTTGCGCAAACTTTATGACCATCACGTTTTTTGGCGAAACCAAAGTTATACAACTTTCTTGGGGCTTATAATTTGGGAATGGTCAATTTTGTTAATTTTCGAGGCAGTGCGCAAAAAATCGATCAAACGTCAACTTTGTGAAAACTTTATGATCGTCACATTTGTTTCCGAAACAAAGGTTGTACAACTTTTCACGTTTTTTTGGTGAAACCAAGGTTATACAACTTCCTAGGACTAATAAGTTGGGAATGGTCAATATTTTAAATTTTTGAGATGATGCGCAAAAAAAGGGTAAAACATCGACTTTGTGCAAACTTTATGACCAT
Source organism: Musa beccarii (assembly GCA_024322285.1). Taxonomy (NCBI): domain Eukaryota; kingdom Viridiplantae; phylum Streptophyta; class Magnoliopsida; order Zingiberales; family Musaceae; genus Musa; species Musa beccarii. The sequence continues at coordinate 48,286,290 of CM044396.1, read as the reverse complement.
CATCTCTTTTGGCTAAACCAAGGTTATACTACTTCTATAGGCCCAATAAGTTGGGAATGGTTAATATTATGAATTTTCAAGATGGTGCGAAAAACACCGATCAAACATCGTTTTTTTGCAAACTTTATCACTATCACGTTTTTTTGACTAAACCAAGGTTATACAACTTCCCTATGCCAAATAAGTTGGGAATGGTTAATATTTTGAATTTTTGAGATAGCGCATGAAAAACCGATCAAATAATAACTCTAAATAAACTTTATGAACATCACGTTTTTTTATAAAACCATGGTTATATAACTTTCCTAGGCCTAATTAGTTCGGAATGGTTACTATTTTGAATTTTCGAGAAGATGCACAAAAAATTGATCAAATATCGAATTTGCACAAATTTCATGTGCATTATGTTTTTTTGGTAGAACCAAGGTTATACATCTTCCCTGGGCCAAATAAGTTCGGAATGATCAATATTTTAAATTTTTGAGACACTGTGCAAAAAATCGATCAAACTTCGACTTTGCGCCAACTTTATGACCATCACATTTTTTGGCCAACCAAGTTTATACAAGTTTCCTAAGCTTAATATATTGGGAATGGGCAATATTTTTAATTTTTGAGATGTTGCGCAAACAACTAATTAACTATCAACTTTATGTAAATTTTATGACCATCACGTTTTTTGGTGAAACTAAGGTTATACAACCTCCCTTAGCCTAATAAGTTGGGAATGGTCAATAATTTAAATTTTTGTGATGGTGCGCAAAAAACCAATCTAATATCGACTTTGTGTAAGCTTTATGACCATCACATTTTTTCATGAAACCAAGGTTATATAATGTCCTTGGGCCTAACAAGTTGGGAATGGCTAATATTTTGAATTTTCGAGATGGTGCGTAAAAACTCGATCAAATATCGACTTTGCGCAAACTTTCTGACTGTCACGTTCTCTGACAAAACTAAGGTCATACAACTTTCCTAGGCCTAATAAGTAGGGAATGGTCAATATTTTAAATTTTTAAGACAGTGCAAAAAAAAACCGATCAAACATCGACTTTGCGCAAGCTATATGACCGTCACATTTTTTTGCGAAACGAAGGTTATTCAACTTCCCTAGGTGTAATATGTTCGGAATGGTCAATATTTGCGCAAATAATAACTTTGTGTGCCAAAAAAAATTAATCAAATAGCGACTTTGCACAAACATATTGACCGTCACATTTCTTGGTTAAACCATGGTTTATACAACTTCCTTAGGCATAATAAGTTGGGAATGGTCAATATTTTAAATTTTTGAGATGGTGTGAAAAAAATGGATCAAACATTAACTTTGTGCAAACTTTATGACTGTCATGTTTTTTGGCGAAACTAATGTTTTCAATTTCCCAAGGCCTAATAAGTTGGGAATGGTCAATATTTTAAATTTTTGAGAGGCTGCGCAAAAAATCGATCAAACATCGACTTTGTGCAAACTTTATGATTGTCACGTTTTTGGGTGGAACCATGGTTATACAACTTCCCTAGGCCTAATAAGTTGGGAATGGTTAATAATTTAAATTTTTGAGATGGTGCACAAAAAACCGATCAAACATCGATTTTGCTCAAACTTTATGACTGTCATATGTTTTGGTGAAGACAATGTTATTCAACTTCCCTAGGCCAAATAAGTTGGGAATAGTTAGTATTTTGAAATTTCAAGGTAGTGCAAAAAAAACTGATCAAACATCCACTTTGCGCAAACTTTATGACCATCAGGATTTTTGGCAAAACCAAGGTTATACAACATCCCTAGGCCTAATAAGTTGGAAATGGTCAATATTTTAAAATTTTCAAATCGTGTGAAAAAATCAATCAAATATCAACTTTGCGCAAAATTTATGACCATCACATTTTTTGGCGAAACCAATGTTATTCAACTTACCTAGGCCTAATAAGTTGGGAATGGTCAATATTTTAAATTTTGATACGGTGGGCAAAAATCCGACTAAACATCGACTTTGCACAAACTGTATGACCATCATATTTTTTGGTGAAGCAATGTTAGTCAACTTCCCTAGGCCTGATGTGTTGGGAATGGTTAGTATTTTGAATTTTCGATATAGTCGAAAAAAATTGATCAAACATCGACTTTCGCAAACTTTATGAGCATCACATTTTTTGGTGAAACCAAGGTTATTCAACTTCCCTAGGCCTAATAAATTGGGAATGGTCAATATTTTCAATTTTTGAGATGGTGCAAAAAAAACGATCAAAAATTGACTTTGTGTAAACTTTGACCAACACGTTTTTTTGGCAAAACTAAGGTTATACAACTTCCCTAGTCCTAATAAATTTAAAATGGTCAATATTTTAAATTTTCGAGATGCTATGCAAAAAATGGATCAAACATCGACTTTTCGCAAACTTTATAACAGTCTTATTTTTTGGCCAAACTAGGGTTACTCAACATCTCTATGCTTAATAAGTTGGGAATAGTCAATATTTTAAAATTTTGAGATAGTGCGAAAAAAACCCGATCAACCATTGACTTTACACAAAGTTTATGACTATCATGTTTTTTGGCGAAACCAAAGTTATTCAACTTCCCTATGCCTAATAAGTTGGGAATGGCCAATATTTTATATTTTTGGTATGGTGTTTAAAAATCGATCAAATATTAACTTTGCGCAAACTTTATAACAGTCATGTTTTTTAGCGAAACCAAGGTTATAAAACTTCCTGTGCCTAATAAGTTGGGAATGATTAATATTTTAAATTTTTGAGTTGGTGCGCAAAAAACCAATCAAACATTGACTTTCCGCAAATTTTATGATCGTCACGTTTTTTGGCGAAACTAAGGTTATTCAACCTCTCTAGGGTTAATATATTAGGAATGATCAATATTTAGAATTTTTGAGATGGTTCGCAAATAACCGATCTAACATCAACTTTGCACAAACTTTATGACTATCACGTTTTTTGGCGAAGACAATGATATTCAACTTTCCGAGGCCTAATAAGTTGCGAATGATTCATATTTTGAATTTTTGAGATGGTGCGAAAAAAATCGATTAAACATTAACTTTGCACAACTTGTATGACCATCATGTTTATTGGTGAAACCATGGTTATTCAACTTCCCTAGGCATAATAATTTGGGAATGGTCAATATTATGAATTTTTGAGACGATACGAAAAAAATCGATCAAAAATCGACTATGCCAAAACTTTATAACCGACACGTTTTTTAGCGAAAACATGATTATATAATTTCTCTAGGCCTAATAAGTTGGGAGTGGTCAATATTTTGAATTTTAGAGACGGTGCGCAAAACACTGATAAAAAAATGACTTTGCAAAAACTTTATGACAATCATGTTTTTTAGCGAAACCAAGGTTATTCAACTTCCCTAGGTCTAATAAATTGGGAATGTTCAATATTTTCAATTTTCGTGACGGCGCAAAAAAAGATCAAAAATTGACTGTGTAAACTTTATGATCGACATGTTTTTTTTGGCAAAACCAAGGTTATACAACTTTCCTAGGCCTAATAAATTTGGAATGGTCAATATTTTAAAATTTTGAGATGTTGTGCAAAAAACCGATCAAACATCAACTTTCCGTAAACTTTATAACAGTCATATTTTTTTGGAGAAACCAGGGTTACTCAACATCCCTAGGTCTAATAAGTTGGGAATGGTTAATATTTTAAATTTTTTAGATAGTGCGAAAAAAAATCTGATCAAACATTGACTTTATACAAACTTTATGACCGTCATGCTTTTTTGGTGAAACACATGTTATTCGACTTCCGTAGGCCAAATAAGGTGAGAATGGTCAATATTTTATATTTTTAAGATAGTGTGAAAAAACCAATCAAACATTGACGTTGCACAAACTTTACAACCGTCACGTTTTTTGGTGAAAACAAGGTTATATATAACTTCTTAGGCATAATAAGTTGGGAATGGTTAAAATTTTAAAATTTTGATATGATGCAGAAAAAATCAATCAAACATCGACTTTACGCAAATTTTATGACCATCATGTTTTTTGGTGAAACTAAGGTTATTTAACTTCCCAAGGGCTAATATATTGGGAATGGTCAATATTTTAAATTTTTGAAAGGGTGCGCAAAAAATCGATCAAACTTCGACTTTGTGCAAACTTTATGATTGTCATGTTTCTGGGTGGAACCATGGTTATACAACTTCTCTAGGCCTAATAAGTTGGGAATGGTTAATAATTTAAAATTTTGAGATGGTGCACAAAAAGTCGATCAAACATCGATTTTGCGCAAACTTTATGATCGACACGTGTTTTGGCGAAGACAATGTTATTCAACTTCCCTAGGCCAAATAAGTTGGGAATAGTTAGCATTTTGAAATTTCAAGGTAGTGCAAAAAAAATCGATCAAACATCCACTTTGCATAAACTTTATGACCATCAGGTTTTTTGACGAAACCAAGGTTATACAACTTCCCTAGGCCTAATAAGTTGGAAATAGTCAATATTTTAAATTTTTTAAATCGTGTGAAAAAAATCGATCAAACATAAACTTTGCGTAAACTTTATGACCATCACATTTTTTGGTGAAGCAATGTTAGTCAACTTCCCTAGGCCTGATGTGTTGGGAACGGTTAGTATTTTGAATTTTCGATATAGTGCGAAAAAAATTGATCAAACATCGACTTTCGCAAACTTTATGAGCATTACATTTTTTGGTGAAACCAAGGTTATTCAACTTCCCTAGGCCTAATAAATTGGGAATGGTCAATATTTTTAATTTTTGAGATGGTGCAAAAAAATGATCAAAAATTGACTTTGTGTAAACTTTGACCAACAGGTTTTTTGGCAAAACTAAGGTTATATAACTTCCCTAGTCCTAATAAATTTAAAATGGTCAATATTTTAAATTTTTAAGATGTTGCGCAAAAAACGGATCAAACATCGACTTTCCGTAAACTTTCTAATAGTCTTATTTTTTTGGCCAAACTAGGGTTACTCAACATCCCTATGCTTAATAAGTTGGGAATGGTCAATATTTTAAATTTTTGAGATAGTGTGAAAAAAACCCGATCAACCATTGACTTTACACAAACTTTATGACTATCAAGTTTTTTGGCGAAACCAAAGTTATTCAACTTCCCTATGCGTAATAAGTTGGGAATGGCCAATATTTTATATTTTTGGTATGGTGTTTAAAAATCGATCAAATATTAACTTTGCGCAAACTTTAAAACAATCACGTTTTTTAGCGAAACCAAGGTTATACAACTTCCTGTGCCTAATAAGTTGGGAATGGTCAATATTTTAAAATTTTGAGTTGGTGCACAAAAAACCAATCAAACATTGACTTTCCGCAAATTTTATGATCGTCACGTTTTTTGGCGAAACTAAGGTTATTCAACCTCTCTAGGGTTAATATATTAGGAATGATCAATATTTAGAATTTTTGAGATGGTTCGCAAATAACCGATCTAACATCAACTTTGCACAAACTTTATGACTATCACGTTTTTTGGTGAAGACAATGATATTCAACTTTTCGAGGCCTAATAAATTGCGAATGGTTCATATTTTGAATTTTTGAGATGGTGCGAAAAAAATCGAATAAACATTAACTTTGCACAACCTGTATGACCATCATGTTTTTTGGTGAAACCATGGTTATTCAACTTCCCTAGGTATAATAATTTGGGAATGGTCAATATTATGAATTTTTGAGACGATAAAAAAAAATCGATCAAAAATCGACTATGCCAAAACTTTATAACCGACACGTTTTTTAGCGAAACCATGGTTATACAATTTCTCTAGGCCTAATAAGTTGGGAATGGTCAATATTTTGAATTTTAGAGACAGTGCGCAAAACACTGATAAAAAAATGACTTTGCAAAAACTTTATGACAATCATGTTTTTTAGCGAAACTAAGGTTATTCAACTTCCTTAGGTCTAATAAATTGGGAATATTTAATATTTTCAGTTTTCGAGATGGCGCAAAAAAAAGATCAAAAATTGACTTTGTGTAAACTTTATGATCGACATGTTTTATTTGGCAAAACCAAGGTTATACAACTTTCCTAGGCCTAATAAATTTGGAATGGTCAATATTTTAAATTTTTGAGATGTTGCGCAAAAAACCGATCAAACATCAACTTTCCGTAAACTTTATAACAGTCATATTTTTTTGGAGAAACCAGGGTTACTCAACATCCCTAGGTCTAATAAGTTGGGAATGGTTAATATTTTAAATTTTTTAGATAGTGCGAAAAAAAATCTGATCAAACATTGACTTTATACAAACTTTATGACCGTCATGTTTTTTGGTGAAACACATGTTATTCAACTTCCGTAGGCCAAATAAGGTGAGAATGGTAAATATTTTGTATTTTCGAGATAGTGTGAAAAAACCAATCAAACATTGATGTTGCGCAAACTTTACAATCGTCACGTTTTTTGATGAAACCATGGTTATATACAAACTTCTTAGGCCTAATAAGTTGGGAATGGTTAATATTTTAAAATTTTGATATGGTGCGTAAAAAATCAATAAAACATCGACTTTACGCAAATTTTATGACCATCATGTTTTTTGGTGAAACTAAGGTTATTTAACTTCCCAAGGGCTAATATATTGGGAATGGTCAATATTTTAAATTTTTGAGAGGGTGCACAAAAAATCGATCAAACATCGACTTTGTGTAAACTTTATGATTGTCACGTTTTTGGGTGGAACCATGGTTATACAACTTCCCTAGGCCTAATAAGTTGGGAATGGTTAATAATTTAAATTTTTGAGATGGTGCACAAAAAATCGATCAAACATCGATTTTGCACAAACTTTTGATCGACACGTGTTTTGGGGAAGACAATGTTATTCAACTTCCCTAGGCCAAATAAGTTGGGAATAGTTAGTATTTTAAAATTTCAAGGTAGTGCAAAAATAATCGATCAAACATCCACTTTGCGTAAACTTTATGACCATCAGGTTTTTTGACGAAACCAAGGTTATACAACTTCCATAGGCCTAATAAGTTGGAAATGGTCAATATTTTAAATTTTCTAAATCGTGTGAAAAAAATCGATCAAACATAAACTTTGCGCAAACTTTATGACCATCACATTTTTTGGTGAAGCAATGTTAGTCAACTTCCCTAGGCCTGATGTGTTGGGAATGGTTAGTATTTTGAATTTTCGATATAGTGCGAAAAAAATTGATCAAACATCGACTTTCGTAAACTTTATGAGCATCATGTTTTTTGGTAAAACCAAGGTTATTCAACTTCCCTAGGCCTAATAAATTGGGAATGGTTAATATTTTTAATTTTTGAGATGGTGCGAAAAAAATGATCAAAAATTGACTTTGTGTAAACTTTGACCAACACGTTTTTTTGACAAAACTAAGGTTATACAACTTCCCTAGTCCTAATAAATTTAAAATCGTCAATATTTTAAATTTTCGAGATGCTGCGCAAAAAATGGATCAAACATCGACTTTCCGCAAACTTTATAACAGTCTTATTTTTTGGCCAAACTAGGGTTACTCAACATCCCTATGCTTAATAAGTTGGGAATGGCCAATATTTTAAATTTTTGAGATAGTGCGGAAAAAACCCGATCAACCATTGACTTTACACAAACTTTATGACTATCAAGTTTTTTGGCGAAACCAAAGTTATTCAACTTCCCTATGTCTAATAAGTTAGGAATGGCCAATATTTTATATTTTTAGTATGGTGTTTAAAAATTGATCAAATATTAATTTGCGCAAACTTTATAACAATCACGTTTTTTAGCGAAACCAAGGTTATACAACTTCCTGTGCCTAATAAGTTGGGAATGGTCAATATTTTAAATTTTTGAGTTGGTGCGCAAAAAACCAATCAAACATTGACTTTTCACAAATTTTATGATCGTCACGTTTTTTGGCGAAACTAAGGTTATACAACCTCTCTAGGGTTAATATATTGGGAATGATCAATATTTAGAATTTTTGAGATGGTTCGCAAAATAACCGATCTAACATCAACTTTGCACAAACTTTATGACTATCATGTTTTTTGGCGAAGACAATGATATTTAACTTTCTGAGGCCTAATAAGTTGAGAATGGTTCATATTTTGAATTTTTGAGATGGTGCGAAAAAAATCGATTAAACATTAATTTTGCACAACCTGTATGACCATCATGTTTTTTTGGTGAAACCATGGTTATTCAACTTCCCTAGGCATAATAATTTGGGAATGGTCAATATTATGAATTTTTGAGACGATGCGAAAAAAATCGATCAAAAATTGACTATGCCAAAACTTTATAACTGACACGTTTTTTAATGAAACCATGGTTATACAATTTCTCTAGGCCTAATAAGTTGGGATTGGTCAATATTTTGAATTTTAGAGATGGTGCGCAAAACACTGATAAAAAAATGACTTTGCAAAAACTTTAAGACAATCATATTTTTTAGCGACACCAAGGTTATTCAACTTCCCTAGGTCTAATAAATTGGGAATGTTCAATATTTTCAATTTTCGAGACGGCGTAAAAAAAAGATCAAAAATTGACTTTGTGTAAACTTTATGATCGACATATTTTTTTTGGCAAAACCAAGGTTATACAACTTTCCTAGGCCTAATAAATTTGGAATGGTCAATATTTTAAATTTTTGAAATGTTATGCAAAAAACCGATCAAACATCAACTTTCCGTAAACTTTATAACAGTCATATTTTTTTGGAGAAACCAGGGTTACTCAACATCCCTAGGTTAAGAAGTTGGGAATGGTTAATATTTTAAATTTTTTAGATAGTGCGAAAAAAAATCTGATCAAACATTGACTTTATACAAACTTTATGACCGTCATGTTTTTTGGTGAAACACATGTTATTCAACTTCCATTGGCCAAATAAGGTGAGAATGGTAAATATTTTATATTTTTGAGATAGTGTGAAAAAACCAATCAAACATTGACGTTGTGCAAACTTTATAACCATCACGATTTTTGGTGAAACCAAGGTTATATACAACATCTTAGGCCTAATAAGTTAGGAATGGTTAATATATTAAATTTTTGATATGGTGCGTAAAAAATCAATCAAACATCGACTTTACGTAAATTTTATGACCATCATATTTTTTTGGTGAAACTAAGGTTATTTAACTTCCCAAGGGCTAATATATTGGGAATGGCCAATATTTTAAATTTTTGAGAGGGTGCGCAAAAAATCGATCAAACATCGACTTTGTGCAAACTTTATGATTGTCACGTTTTTGGGTGGAACCATGGTTATACAACTTCCCTAGGCCTAATAAGTTGGGAATGGTTAATAATTTAAAATTTTGAGATGGTGCACAAAAAATCGATCAAACATCGATTTTGTGCAAACTTTATGATCGTCACGTGTTTTGGCGAAGACAATGTTATTCAACTTCCCTAGGCCAAATAAGTTGGGAATAGTTAGTATTTTGAAATTTCAAGGTAGTGCAAAAAAAATCGATCAAACATCCACTTTGCGTAAACTTTATGACCATCAGGTTTTTTGATGAAACCAAGGTTATACAACTTCCCTAGGCTTAATAAGTTGAAAATGGTAAATATTTTAAATTTTTTAAATCGTGTGAAAAAAATCGATCAAACATAAACTTTGTGCAAACTTTATGACCATCACATTTTTTGGCGAACCAATGTTATTCAACTTACCTAGGCCTAATAAGTTGGGAATTATCAATATTTTAAATTTTTGATATGGCGTGCAAAAAAATTGATCAAACATCGATTTTGTATAAACTTTATAACCATCACATTTTTTGGTGAAGACAATGTTATTCAACTTCCCTAGGCCTGATATGTTGGGAATGGTTAGTATTTTAAATTTTCGAGACAATGTGAAAAAAATTGATCAAACATCGACTTTGTGCAAACTTTATGACCATCACATTTTTTTGGCGAAACCAAGGTTATACAACTTCCTTTGGCCTAATTAGTTAGGAATGGTCAATATTTTAAATTTTTGAGATGGTGCAAAAAAAACTAATCAAACATCAACTTTGAGCAAACTTTATGACGATCAAGTTTTTTTTACGAAACCAAATTTACACAACTTCCTTAGACCTAATAAGTTGGGAATGGTCAATATTTTGAATTTCTAAGATCCTGCCAAAAAAACTGATCAAACATTGACTTTGTACAAACATTTTAACAATCATATTTTTTGGCGAAACCAAGGTTATACAAGTTCCCTAGGCCTAATAAATTTGGAATAGTCAATATTTTAAATTTTCGAGATGGTGTACGAAAAACCAATCAAACATTGACTTTTCGCAAACTTTATAATAGTCATATTTTTTTGCGAAACCAGAGTTACTCAACATCCCTAGGCCTAATAAGTTGGGAATGGTCAATATTTTAAATTTTTTAGATTGTGCGAAGAAGACTGATCAAACATTGACTTTATACAAACTTTATGACCATCACATTTTTTGGCGAAACCAATATTATTCCACTTCCCTAGGCCTAAGAAAATGGGAATAGTCAACATTTTATATTTTCGAGATAGTATGAAAAAACAAATCAAACATTGACTTTACGCAAACTAATTATCCATCACATTTTTTGCATAACCAAGGTTATACAACTTCTAGGGCCTAATAAGTTGGGAATGGTCAATATTTTGAATTTTCGATATGGTACGTAAAAAATCAATCAAACATCAACTTTATGCAAATTTTATGACCGTCATATTTTTTTTGGCAAAACTAAGGTTATTTAACTTCCCTAGGGATAATATGTTGAGAACGGTCAATATTTTGAATTTTCGAGATGGTGCGCAAATAATCGATCTAACATCAACTTTGCGTAAACTTTATGACTATCATGTTTTTTGGCAAAGACAATGTTATTCAACCAATCAAACATCAACTTTGTGTAAACTTTATGATTATCACCTTTATGGGTGAAACCATGGTTATACAACTTTCGTTGGCCTAATAAGTTAAGAATGGTCAATAATTTAAGTTTTCGATACAATGCATAAAAAATCGATCAAATATCGACTTTGCACAAACTTTATGACCATTACGTTTTTTGGCGAAGATAATGTTATTCAACTTCCCTAGGCTTGGTAAGTTGGAAATGGTTAGTATTTTGAATTTTCGAGACGGTACGAAAAAAATCAATCAAATATCGACTTTGTACAAAATCAAGGTTATTCAACTTCCATAGGCCTAATAAATTTGGAATGGTTAATATTTTCAATTTTCGAGACGATATGAAAATAAAATCAAAAAATGACTTTGTGTAAACTTTATGACCGACACATTTTTTGGTGACACCAAGGTTATACAACTTCCCTAGGCCTAACAAGTTGGGAATGGTCAATATTTTGAATTTTCGAGATAAGCAAAAAATTGATCAAACATTGACTTTTTGAGAACTTTATAACAGTTATATTTTTTGGCGAAACCAAGGTTACTCAACATCCTTAGGCCAAATAAGTTGGAATTGGTCAATATTTTGAATTTTTGAGATAGTGTAAAAAAACCTAATCAAACATTGACTTTGCATAAACTTTATGTCCGTCACGTTTTTTGGTGAAACCAATGTTAGTCAACTTTCCTAGGTATTATAAGATGGGAATGGTCAATATTTTATATTTCGAGATGGTGTGAAAAAATCGATCAAATATCGACTTTGCTCAAACTTTTTACCCATCACATTTTTTGGCGAAACGAAGGTTATACAACTTCCCTAGGCTTAATAAATTGGGAATTGCTAGTATTTTAAATTTCTGAGATGGTGCGGAAAAAAGATCAAACATCAACTTTGCATAAACTTTATGACCATCATGTTTTTCGGTGAAACCAATGTTATTCAACTTCCCTAGGCCTAATAAGTTGGGAATGGTTAATATTTTTGAGACAGTATGACAAAACCGATTAAACATTGAATTTGCACAAACTTTATATAACTTCTCTAGGCCTAATTAGTTGGGAATGCTTAATATTTTGAATTTTTGAGATGGTGCGTCGAAAACCAATTAACCCTCAACTTTGCATAAACTTTATGACCATCATGTTTTTTTGGCAAAACCATGGTTATACAACTTCCCTGGTCCTAATAAGTTGGGAATGGTCAATAATATAAATTGATATGGACCATCAAGTTAATCATAATTCTATTAAAGACCCTTTAACTATTCATAGAGGACCAATGATAAGAGCTAAAGCTAAGAGGATGAAAGAAGCTTTAACTTATTTATTGGAAAACATTTGGAAGGATCAAGCTAGTCAAGACTCAGTCAAGATTCTATGGTTGCAAGAAGAGCCTAAAATGGTCAACATGATTATGAAGAGAGAAGGACAAATTTGAAGACCTCATCTTGAAGAATAAAAGTCTCTTCAGCCATGTTTACCAAAATTCATGAATTAGGAATATGAATGTTATTTAATGCATTTATTCCCTTTGTACTATCCTCATACTATATAAATGAGGCTGACTTTGAGTGTAAGATAGACAATTTGGGAAGTATAACAATTCTTCAATACCGGTGAGTGTTTTGTTTTTAAGTTCTTGTATGTATTTTAGATCTTATCAGGCTTTTTTGCTTGTAGCGTTCAAACCCAAATCTTTGCTTTTCCTTTAACTTATCAACTTGTTAGTTTGTGGCGTCTTAAGGGAATTCAAAGTGCTATTTTAATTATTTAATCAATTTTCTATTGATAAGTGATTAGAATAGTTTCCCTTACTTCATTCTTGAACGATCCGCCTTGTTTTCAATTCATTGGAGGGTGTCAATTTGCATTCCATATGTATCATAGCTCTTTAGCTATCGGGGTGTATGGTTGTTAAGTTGATGATTTCCATCATTTGGTATCAGAGCACGGCTCAAGTTTAAGGTTTGCTTATCCATTTATTTATTATCTTTTAACTTTTCGCTGTTCTCTTATTCTTCTTTTATCATAATATCCATAATTGCTTATTCTTCCTTCCTCCTTATTATAGTGTTTCTTGTGCTAATACTATTTGTTCTTCATTATTTTTTTTCTTTTTCCTCACTTTATCATAAAAAAAGCAGAAAGCCAAAAAAAAGAGAGAGAAAATTAAAAGTAAAAAAAGGGAGAGGAAATCAAAGATAAAAAAATAGAGGAGAAGATCAAAGGTAAAAAAAAAAGAGAAAGAAAGAAAGAAAGAAAGAGATCGAAATTTAAAAAAAATGTGAATTCAGGGACTTCTTGAATATTACAGAATTCTATCTTCATTATTTTGAATTCTTGTTTAAGGTTTGGAATTTTTTTTTATTCCAGAAATACTTGAATTCAAATCTTTGCTTATGACTGAAGTGCATTATACACTCCTTTAAATTGGCTTATATTATATTTACTTTTATGTCCAATTTCAATACCCTTGAATTGTCACAATCTGAATTGTTTGTTTAAGTTTTTTTAGTTAATCTAAGAACTCAAAGAACAAAATAAGAGAGATAAAAGGCAAGAGTGGTGAGATCAATATCGAGAAAAGCCAAACATTATGTGAAAACACGAGTGGAGTGAATCAAATCTTGAGTAAAACACGTGAGGGAGTGTTGGTAAGGCTATTCTAACTTTGTCTTTCAGGTTTGCAAACATGTCTAAAGATAAAGAAGCGAGTTCTTCATCAAATGATCTTTTGCTTCAAGCAATGCAACAATAATTTGAACGAATGTTCAAAGTGATAGGAGATGTAAGATATCATCTAGAAAGGCATGATGATGTAATTAATATATTGCAAGGTGAACCACGGCGCAGGAGACAACTAGCATTCGTCCATGATGAATATGATGGTAGAGATGATATCGACGATGACCAAGTCACTCTAATTGGTCAAGATGTTAATTCTAGGAGACAAACTAGGAGAGAACGTTTTGATGATGTGGATAGAAACATAGGCAACATCAAAATGAAAATTCCTTCTTTTCAAGAAAAGAATAATCCAGATTCTTATTTGGAGTGGGAATGAAAAGTGGAGCTGATATTTGATTGTCACAATTACTCCGAAGAGAAAAAGGTAAAATTAGCTACTGTTGAATTTTGTGATTATGCTATAATTTGGTGGGATCAATTATGTAAAGACAGACGTAGAAATGGTGAAAGGCTAGTAGAGACTTGGTTGGAGATGAAACAAATCATCAGGAGGAGATTCATCCCAAGTCATTACTATCGGGATTTGCATCAACACCTGCGAACTTTGACACAAGGTTCCATGAGTGTTGATGAATATCACAAAGAGATGGAGATAGCCATGATAAGGGCTAATATGGAGGAAGATCGTGAGGTTACAATGACTCAATTCCTGAGTGGATTAAACAAGAACATTGCTAATCTTGTAGAGTTACAGCATTATGTGGAGATTGAGGATATGATGAATATGGTCTTGAAGATTGAGAGACAACTCAAAACAAAAGGCACAAGGTATGATTCAAAACCTTATTCAGGTTCTTCTTCATCTTGGAAATCGAATTGGAGTAAAAAGGATGATAAACCCATTGTTAAGCCTAAAATTGATGGAATTAAAGGCAAAAATGAATTTGATAGCAAGGGTAAAGGTGAGAATCAACCTAATCAAAGTAGAGGTATTAAGTGTTTTAAGTGCCTTGGGCATGGACATATAGCACGTGAATGTCCTAATAAGAGAGTTATGATTATAAGAGATGGGAATATAGAATCTGAAAGTGAAAGAGAGGATAATGATGACATTCCAGAGGATGCTAGTGATGTAGAGTATGCTAAAGGTGAAATTTTGGTTATTCAATGCACACTTAGTTTGCAAAGTAAAAATGATGAACATGGTGAACAACGTGAAAATCTATTTCATACTCATTGTTTGATTGCTAACAAGTTGTGCAATGTGATTATTGATAGCGGAAGTTGTACCAATGTGGCAAGTACCTTGCTCGTGGTGAATCTGAAATTGCCTACTATCAAACATCCAAAACCTTACAAGTGCAATGGTTGAATGATAATGGTGTAGTAAAGGTAAATCAACAAGTGTTAGTTCATTTTTCAATTGGTAGATAAAAGGATGAAGTTTGGTGTGATGTGGTACCTATGTATGCTGGTCACATGTTGTTGGGGAGACCATGACAATATGATTGTAGGGTAATACATAATGGGTTCAAGAACCATTATTCCTTGATCATGGATGGACAGAAATATCAGCTTAGATCGTTGCCTCCGAAGACAATTCTTGAAGATCAGATGTGCATAAAACAACAATATGAGGAGCTTGAGTCTTCATTAACCAAAACTTTTGGGAGAGAGCAAGAAAGAGAGAAAAAAGAAAAAGATGAGATGAGTGATAAAAATAAGAGTATTGGGAAACACAAGGGGAGAGAAAACAAGGAAGGCTTGAGTGAAAGAAAAATGAGTGTTTATGCCAAAATGAGTGATGTCAAAAAGGCCTTAACCATGAGGCAATCCTTACTTGTACTTATGTACAAGGATATTTTGATTTCTTCTAACAAAATGGATAAAAGTTTGCCTAGTGTTATTGTTGATCTTTTGCAGGAAAATGAGGATATCTTTCCCAAAGAATTTCCCAATGGTTTGCCACCAATTAGAGGAATTGAGCATCAAATTGATTTCATTCCAGGTGCAAGAATACCAAATAGGCCAGCATATAGATGCAACCCAGAAGAGACCAAGGAAATCCAAAAGCAAGTCAGTAAGCTTATGGAAAAGGGGTATGTGCGAGAAAGCATGAGTCCATGTCCAGTTCTTGTTCTTTTGGTGCCCAAAAAGGATAGAACTTAGAGAATGTGTATTGATTGCAGAGCCATCAACAAAATCATGGTAAAGTATCGACATCCTATTCCTAGGCTAGATGACATGTTAGATGAATTGCATGGTTCTTGTCTATTTTTAAAAATTGATTTGAAATCTGGATATCATCAAATAAGAATGCATGAGGGTGATGAATGGAAAACTACTTTCAAAACTAAACATGGTTTATATGAATGGTTAGTGATGCCGTTTGGCCTAACTAACACACCTAGCACTTTTATGAGATTGATGAACCATATTTTGCGTGCTTACATTGGAAAGTTTGTAGTAGTTTATTTTGATGATATACTTGTGTATAGTAAAAGTTTAGATGAGTATGTAACACATTTAAAAGCTATTTTTGATGTGCTTAGAAAAGAAAAGTTGTATGCTAATCTACAAAAATGTACTTTTTGCACTAATGAAATTACTTTTCTTGGATATATTGTAAACGATAAAGGAATACATATTAATCAAGAAAAAGTAAAAGTAATTAAAGAGTAGCCAAAACCCACTAGTGTTAGTGATGTTAGAAGTTTTCATGGTCTTGCTAGCTTTTATAAAAGATTTATTAAAGATTTTTCTCCATTGCTGCACCATTAACTGAATGCATCAAAAAGAATATTAGATTCAGATGGGGTAAACAACAAGATGATGCTTTTAACTTGCTTAAAGACAAACTCAATTCAGCATCTTTGCTTGCTTTACCTAACTTTGTTAAAACTTTTGAGATTGAGTGTGATGCGAGTGGAATAGGTATTGGAGGAGTCTTAATGCAAGAGGGTCGACCCATTGCATTCTTTAGTGAGAAGCTAAATGGAGCAAGTCTTAACTACCCGATATATGATAAGAAATTTTATGCTCTGGTAAGAGTGTTAGAGACATGACAGTACTATCTTTGGCATAAGGAATTCATTATACACACCGATCATGAGTCTTTGAAATATCTCAAAGGATAAGGAAAGCTAAGTCGTAGGCATGCAAAATGGGTAGAGTTTATTGAATCCTTTCCATACATCATCAAGTACAAACAAGGTAAGGAAAATGTGATCGCCGATGCTCTTTCTAGAAGATATGCTCTAATTTCTAAACTTGATGCAAAATTATTGGGTTTTGAATACATTAAAAATTTATACAATTCTGACCATGATTTTGCTAATGTTTATGGGGCATGTGAGAAAGGGGATTTTGATAAGTTCTTTAGGCTTGATGGTTTTCTTTTCAAAGAAAATAAGCTGTGTATTCCTCAATGTTCAATGAGAGAATTACTTGTGAGAAAAGCACATAGTGGAGGTTTAATGGGACATTTTGGAGTTAGAAAAACTTTAGATGTATTAAGTGATCATTTCTTTTGGCCACACATGAAAAGAGATGTTGAAAGATTGTGTGAGAAATGCATCACTTGTAAACAAGCTAAATCTAAAGTAATGCCTTATGGGTTATATACACCCCTTCCTATAGCTAGTGAACCTTGGGTTGATATATCCATGGACTTTGTCTTAGGTTTACCTAGGTCAAAAGGAGGGAGAGATTCTATTTTTGTTGTTGTTGATAGGTTTAGCAAGATGACACATTTCATTCCTTGCTATAAAACAAATAATGCAACATATGTTGTTGGACTGTTTTTCAAAGAAATTGGGAGGTTACATGGCATCCCAAGGACAATTGTGAGTGATAGAGATGTAAAGTTTCTTAGCCACTTTTGGAAAACACTTTGGAGTATGTTGGGTACAAGATTGTTGTATTTAACCACTTGTCATCCATAAACAGATGGACAAACAGAGGTGGTAAATTGAACTTTATCAACACTTTTGAGGGTCATAATTCGAAAGAATTTAAAATTTTGGGAGGAATGTTTGCCACATGTGGAGTTTGCTTATAATAGAAGTGTGCATGCTACAACAAACCATTCCCCATTTGAAGTTGTGTATGGGTTCAATCCATTAACTCCTATGGATTTGCTACTTTTACCATTGGAAAAGGCCAATTTGAATGGTAAGCAAAAAAGCTAATTTTATCAAAGCATTGCATGAAAAAGTCCAAACACAAATTGAAAAGAAAACTCTATAATATGAGAAACAACACAATAAAGGTCGAAAACAAATAGTGTTTGAACTTGGCGATTGGGTTTGGGTACACTTACGGAAGGAAAGATTTCCTTGCCATAGGAAGACTAAACTAATGCCAAGAGGGGATGGTCCATTTCAAGTCCTTCAAAAAATCAATGACAATACATACAAGCTGAAACTACCAGGTGAGTATTGTCACGCCAAGCGCCCCATAGGGGTAGGTAGGGTGAATTCTCAAGGATGTCACGGTGATCACCCCGGAGGGTGTATCACGCTATGCACCCTAGGAGGGGGTGCGCCCTAGAGGGGGTAGGCAGTTGTGCACCCCAAGAGGGGGTGCGCCCCAAGAGGGAGTAGGCAAGGTGTATTTAGTCCCACATTAGTAAGGAAAGAGGAGGTCTTAAGCCTTATAAGCGTTGGCGCTGCACACCCCAATGGATCGGTTTTGAGGGGAGAGGGTAATGGCCACGTGACAAGTGGTATCAGAGCAACCCCTGGCCTTCACCAATCACCCCATAGGGGGTGTTCACGTCGAGCGCCCTAGAGGGGGTAGGCAGGGTGGCCAGTCCGTGACGCAGACGTCACAAGATTGGGTGGGGGAGAATGTCACGCCAAGCGCCCCATAGGGGTAGGCAAGGTAAATTCTCAAGGATGTCACAGTGATCACCCCGGAGGGTGTATCATGTCGTGCACCCCAGGAGGGGGTGTGCCCTAGAGGGGGTAGGCAGCCGTACACCCCAAGAGGGGGTGCGCCCCAAGAGGGGGTAGGCAAGGTGCATTTAGTCCCACATTGGTAAGGAAAAAGGAGGTCTTGAGCCTTATAAGCATTGGTGCTGCACACCCCAATGGACCGGTTTTACGGGGAGAGGGTAATGGACACGTGACAGTATGGCAACATTAATGCAACATTCAATGTTTCTGATCTATCTTTGTTTGATGTAGGTGATGGAGGCTCTGA
This sequence comes from Musa beccarii, assembly GCA_024322285.1. Lineage (NCBI taxonomy): Eukaryota > Viridiplantae > Streptophyta > Magnoliopsida > Zingiberales > Musaceae > Musa > Musa beccarii. Next base: position 48,267,490 of record CM044396.1, on the reverse strand, counting down.
TTCGAGGATGAAGTCTTTCGAGGAAAGGGGGAATGATATGAACCATCAAGTTGATCATAATTCTATTAAAGACCCTTTAATTATTCATGGAGGTCCAATGACAAGAGCTAAAGCTAAGAGGATGAAAGAAACTTTAACTTGTTTATTAGAAAACATTTGGAAGGATCAAGCTAGTCAAGACTCAGTCAAGATTCTATGGTTGCAAGAAGAGCCTAAAATGATCAACATGATCATGAAGAGAGAAGGACAAATTTGAAGACCTCATCTTGAAGAATAAAAGTCTATTCAGCTATGTTTATCAAAATTCATGAATTAGGAATATGAATGTTATTTAATGCATTCATTCTCTTTATACTATTTTCATACTATATAAATGAGGCTAACTCTTAGTGTAAGATAGACAATTTGGAAAGTATAACAATTCTTCAACACCGGTGAGTGTTTTGTTTTTAAGTTCTTGTATGAACTTTAGAACTTATCAAGCTTTTCTGCTTGTGGCGTTCAAACTCAAATCTTTGCTTTTCCTTTGACTTATCAACTTGTTAGTTTATGGCATCTTAAGGGAATTCAAAGTGCTATTCTAATTATTGAATCAATTTTCTATTGATAAGTGATTAGAATAGTTTCCCTTACTTCATTCTTGAATGATCCATCTTGTTTTCAATTCGTTGGAGGGTGTCAATTTGCATTCCATATGTATCATAGCTTTTTAGCTATCGGGGTGTATGGTTGTTAAGTTGATGATTTCCATCATTTGGTATTACCCTCTCCCAACAAAATCGGCTTGCCAGGTGTGCAGCGCTAACACTTATAAGACTCAAGACCTCCCATTTCCTTACCAATGTGGGACTAAATGCACCTTGCCTACCCCCTCTTAGGGCGCACCCCCTTTGGGGTGCACGGTTGCCTACCCCCTCTGGGGTGCACCCCTACCTAGGGTGCTCAGCATGATACCCCCTCTGGGGTGATCACCGTGACATCCTTGAGAATTCACCTTGCCTACCCCCTTTGGGGCGCTTGGCGTAACATTTTCCCCCACCTAATCTCGTGACGTCCTCGTCATGGACAGGCCACCCTGCCTACCCCCTCTGGGGCGCTCGGCGTGGACACCCCCTCTAGGGTGATTGGTGAAGGCCAGGGGTTGCTCTGATACCACTTATCAGACATTGAATTTGCGTAAACTTTATATAACTTCTCTAGGCCTAATTAATTGGGAATGGTTAATATTTTTAATTTTCGAGACGGTGCGCTGAAAACCAATTAACCCTCAACTTTGCACAAACTTTATGACCATCATATTTTTTTGACAAAACCATGGTTATACAACTTCCATAGTCCTAATAAGTTAGGAATGGTCAATAATATAAATTTTGCACGACGGTGCATAAAAAATCGATCAAATATTGATTTTGCCCAAACTTTATGACCATCTCTTTTTTTTGCGAAACTATGGTTATATAACTTCCTCTGCTTAATAAGTTGGGAGTGATCAATATTTTAAATTTTTGAGATGGTGCACAAAAAAGCAATCAAACATCGACTTTGTGCAAACTTTATAACCGTCATATTTTTTGGCAAAACTATGGTTATTCAAATTTCCTAGGCCTAATAAGTTGGGAATGGTTAGTGTTTTAAATTTTTATGACGGTGCAAAAAAAATCGATCAAACATCGACTTTGCACAAACTTTATGACTCACATTTTTTGACGAAACCAAGGTTATTCAACTTCCCAAGACCTAAAAAGTTGGGAATGGTCAATATTTTGAAATTTTAAGACATGAGAAAAAAATCGATCAAAAATCGACTTTATGCAAACTTTAAGACTATCACGTTTTTTGGCAAAACCATAGTTATTCAACTTCCTCGGAGCCTAATAAGTTGGGAATGGTCAATATTTTAAATTTTCGAGATAGTGCAAAAAAAAATCGATCAAACATCGAATTTGGGCAAACTTTCTTACCGTCATATTTTTTTGGTGAAACCAAGTTTATACAACTTACCTAGGCCTATTAAGTTGGGTATGGCTAATATTTTGAATTTTCGAGACGATGTGAAAAAAATCGATCGAACATCAACTTTGTTCAAACTTTCTGACCATCATGTTTTTTTACGAAATAAGGTTATTCAACTTCCCTAGTCCTAATAAGTTGCGAATGGTCAGTATTTTAAATTTTTGAGATAGTGCAAAAAAAACCGATCAAACATCAAATTTGCGCAAACTTTATAACTATCACGTTTTTTGACGAAACTAAGGTTATTCAACTTCCCTAGGCCTAATAAGTTGGGAATAGTTGAGAATCAAAATCTTTTTCCTCTTTGACTTTTTTTTTCATTTACTAAAGAGGAAAACAATCTAAGTCATGATTTTGATATCTCAATATTTAATACTTGAAATCTTTTTTATGAATCACGATGAATTGAGATTTCTTATGTAATAATCAAGTTCTCATCTGATTCTTTTACTAATGACATGATACATTCAAATGAATCACTTATCGTTGTTTACAATTGTGATATATTTTTTATGAAATATCTTTTTAATGTGATCTTGATGATATGTCTTTTGTTATTCATGACATGATTTCTTTTTGGCTTGTATGCCTCATGATTGAAATATTTTGAGCCTTTGTATCCTCCCCTTCTTTTCAACAATGACATAGGGGGAGAAAGAATTTTGCTAGATGAAGCAAAAACTACTTGCTAGCCTATCGCAAAAATTTGCTAGCTTGTGTATCGTAAAATTTACTAGCTTACACACTTCAAAGAGAAAGTAAAATTGCTAGCTCATTCATTGCAAACAGAAATTTGCTAGCTTGCAAAGGCAAAACTAAGTTTCACTTCTCAAAAGAGAAGAAACAAAGTGCTATCTTGCCTATCATGAGAAACAAAGTGTAAACTTGCACATCTTAAGAAGCAAGTGTTCAATTGCTATGCTTGCACATCCTTAAAAGCTTGCTATGATTGAATGTTGTAAATCTAGCTTGTATGTTGTAAAAAATTTACAAATCTTCAAATACTTGCTAGATGCAACATCTCCTTTTTGTTGATGACAAAGGGGGAGAAGTATGTTGATAATCATGCATTGTATTGAATATTTTTGATGAAATATTACATGATGTTTTTAATAACATGTTACTTGGATTTATTGAAATCCAAGGATTCTATCAATATGGCATATTAATATGGGGAGTTTGTTTAAACTCCAGGAGTTAACGTTAACTCTGTCATCAATTAGTAGTCATCATAAAAAAGAGGAAGATTGTTGAATCTCAGATTTTGATGATGAAACTAATTGATTATGTCTACTCTCGATCAGGATTAGACACTTGAAGTAGGAAGAATCGATGTTGCGTTGGAGGAGAACACGTCAAGAGATTGGAGGTCGAGCCGAAGATCCGGTCGATAATCGATAGAAGGCTTCGGATAAAGAGTTCGGGTATCGGGCCAAGAAGAGCTGATGGAAATTATCAACTTAGCAACCATACACCCCCGATAGTTATAGAGCTATGATACATATGGAATGTAACTTGACACCCTCCAACGAATTCAAAACAAGGCGAATCGTTTAAGAATGAAGTTAGGGAAACTATTCTAATCACTTATCAATAAAATATTGATAACGCCACAAACTAACAAATTTGGTAAGTCGAAGGAAAAACAAAGATTTGGTTTTGAATGCCACAAGCAAAAAAGCCTGATAAGTTCTAAAGTTCATGCAAGAACTTAAAAACAAAGCACTCACCGGTGTTAAAGAATTGTTATACTTCTAAAATTATCTATTTTTACAAGGAGAGTTAGCCTCGTTTATATAGTATGAGGCTAGTACAAAGGGAATAAATGCATTATTTGACATTTATATTCCTAATTCATGAATTTTGTTGTCACGCACCCCCCGAATTATCATCGCCTTTGAGAGGTGTGGCCTTGTCTTAAAATTCATAACATTATGATTCAACAACAATCCAAGGCAATGATAATTTGCATGGGGCGGGGGTGATGTAAGTGGCATCGAGCAAATCAAGAGCAAATGATACATTTTGAAGCAAATCAATGGCATAGGACATTTCAGAGCAAATCAAGGGCAAATAAAATATCTCAGAACATATCAATGATGTATGAAATGTTTAAGAACATATCAAGGGCAAATGAAACATTTCGGAGCAAATCAATGGCTTAGGACATTTCGAAGTAAATCAATGGCTAATGAAATATCTCAGAACATATCAATAATGTATGAAATGTTTCAGAACATATCAAGGGTAAATGAAACATTTCAGAGAAAATCAATGGCATAAGACATTTCAGAGCAAATCAAGGGCAAATGAAATATCTCGGAATATATCAATAATATACGAAATGTTTCAAAGCAAATTAGGGACGAATGAGATATCTCAGAGCATATCAAAATAATAAATTAGAAACAGAAGCTCAAATGTCATATCTGACGTTCATTCATTTCATTCTCATCTAAAGCGCACAAATAAACACATAAGCAATGCTTTGGATATCATATCAAAAACATAACGGGTGTAGTGGGATCTCAAACAGAATCTCCTATGTTTGGGAGTGTTATACATCCACGTCTGGATGAAGCCAGAGGGGGCTTGCAGAGCATCGTGGGCTCTAAGCATATACCCTTTACCATTTTTGGCAAAGGTCCAAATAATCCCTTATCATTTCTAGCAAGGGTCCAAATAATCCCTTTACCATTTCTAGCAAAGGTCCAAATAATCCCTTTACCATTTCTGGCAAAGGTTCAGATGATCCCATAGACACCAGAGTACAAAATGGATAGTGTGAACAATAAAATTAGCATATATGTTGGGAATGGTCAATATTTTGAATTTTCGAGATGGTGTGAAAAAAATCGATTAAACATCGATTTTGCACAAACTTTATGACTCTCACGTTTTTGTGATAAAACCAAGGTTATTCAACATCCCAAGGCTTAATAAGTTGGGAAAGGTCAATATTTTAAATTTTCGAGACGGCACTAAAAAAATTGATTAAACATCGACTTTACGTAAACTTTATCATCATCACATTTATTTATGAAACCAAGTTTATTCAACTTACTTAGGACTATTACGTTGGAAATGTTCAATATTTTTAATTTTTGAGACGATGCAAAAAAAATGGATCAAACAATGACTTTGTGTAAACTTTATGACCATCACGTTTTTTGATAAAACTAAGGTTATTCAACTTCCCAAGGCCTAATAAGTTGGGAATGGTCAGTATTTTGAATTTTCTATATGGTGTGAAAAAAATTGATCAAACATCGACTTTCCACAAAATTTATGACCATCATTTTTTTTTGCGAAACCAAAGTTATTCAACTTCCCCAAGCCTAAAAAGTTGGGAATGGTCAATATTTTAAATTTTTGAGATAGTGCAAAAAAAATCAATCAAACATTGACATTGTGTAAACGTTAAGACTGTCACATTTTTTTTTGGCAAAAATATGGTTATTCAACTTCCCCTACACCTAATAAGTTTGGAATGGTCAATATTTTGAATTTTCGAGACGATGCAAAAAAAGTCGATCAAACATCGACTTTGTGCAAACTTTATGACCATCATGATTTTTGGTGAAACCAAGTTTATATAACTTCTCTATGCCTAACAAGTTGGGAATAGTCAATATTTTGAATTTACGAGATGGTGTGAAAGAAATCGATCAAACATCAACTTTGTGCAAACTTTATGACCGTCACATTTTTTGGCAAAACCATGGTTATACAACTTCCCTAGACCAAACGAGTTGGGAATGGTCCATATTTAGAATTTTCAAGATGGTGCACAAAAAACCGATCAAACCTTGACATTGTACAAACGTTATGACTATCATATTTTTTGATGAAACCAAGGTTATAGAACTTCCATGTGCCTAATATGTTGGGAATAGTCAATATTTTAAATTTTTGAGATTGTGCGAAAAAAATCGATCAAACATCGACTTTGCACAAACTTTATGAACGTCAAGTTTTTTTTGTGAAACCAAGGCTATTCGACTTTCCTATGCTTAATAAGTTGGGAATGGTCAATATTTTGAGTTTTTTAGATGATGCAAAAAACACCTATCAAACATCGACTTTGTACAAACTTTATGACCATCACATTTTTTGTAGTAACCAAGGTTATACAACTTACCTAGGACTACTAAGTTGGTACTGATCAATATTTTAAATTTTCAAGATAATGCAAAGAAAACTCATACATCAACTTTGCGTAAACTTTATAATCATCACATTTTTTGGCGAAACCAAGGTTATTCAACTTTCCTAGGCCTAATAAGTTGGGAATAATCAGTATTTTAAATTTTTGAGATGGTGCGCAAAAAACTAATCAAACATCGATTTTGTACAAACTTTATGACCATCATATTTTTTTGATGAAATCAAGGTTGTACAACTTCCCTGGGCCAAATAAGTTGGGAATGGTTAATATTTTGAATTTTTGAGATGGAGCAAAAAAAATCGATCAAACATCGACTTTGTGATAACTTTATGACCATCACATTTGTTTGTGAAACTAAGATTATACAACTTCCCTGGGCCTAATAAGTTGGGAATGGTTAATAATTTGATTTTTTGAGACGGTGCGAAAAAAACCGATCAAACATCGACTTTGCATAAATTTATGACCGTCTAATTTTTTGGTGAAATCAAGGTTATACAACTTCCCTAGGCGATATATGTTGGGAATTGTTAATATTTTAAATTTTTGAGATGGTGCCAAAAAAAATCGAAGAAACATTGACTTTGTGCAAACTTTATGATCGTCAAATTTTTGGCGAATCCAAGGTTATTCAACTTTCTTAGGCCTAATAATTTGGGAATGGTCAATATTTTGAATTTTTGATACGGTGCGAAAAATATCGATCAAACATTGACTTTGCGTAAACTTTAACATCGTCACATTTTTTGGCAAAACTATGGTTATTCAACTTCCCTAGGCCTAATAAGTTGGGAATGGTCAATATTTTAAATTTACGAGATGATGTGAAAGAAACAGATCAAACATCGACTTTGCATAAACTTTATGATCGTCACATTGTTTTTACGAAACCAAAGTTATAAAATTTCCTTGGGCCTAACAAGCAAGGAATGGTCAATATTTTGAATTTTTGAGATAGTGCGCAAAAAGCCAATCAAAAATGGATTTTGCGTAAAATTTATGACTATCATATTTTTTTGTGAAACTATAGTTGTACAACTTCCCTGAGCCTAATAAGTTAGGAATGGTCAATATTTCAAATTTTTGAGATGGTGCAAAAAAATTGATCAAACTTCGACTTTGCGTAAACTTTATGATCATCACATTATTTGGCAAAACCAAAGTGATACAACTATCCTAGGGCTTATAATTTGGTAATGGTCAATTTTTTTAATTTTCGAGGCATTGCGAAAAAAACCGATCAAACGTCGACTTTGCGAAAACTTTATGACTGTCACATTTGTTTGCGAAACTAAGGTTATACAACTTCCATGGGACTAATAAGTTGGCAATAGTCAATAATTTGAATATTCGAGATGGTGCATAAAAAACCGATCAAACATCGATTTTGCACATATTTATGACCGTCTAGTTTTGAATTTTTGAGGTTATACAATTTTTCGATGCCTAATATGTTAGGAATTATCAATATTGTAAATTTTTGAGACAGTGTAAAAAAAACCGATGAAACATTGACTTTGCGGAAACTTTATGACCATCACTTTTCTGGTGAATCCAAGGTTATTTAACTTCCTTTGTCAATATTTTAAAATTTCGAGATGATGCGAAATAAATCGATCAAACATCGACATTACACAAACTTTAAGATCATCACATTTTTTAGTGAAACCAAGATTATTCAACTTCGGTAGGCCTAATATGTAGGGAATGGTTAATGTTTTGAATTTACGAGATGGTGTAAAAGAAACAGATCAAACATTGACTTTACGCAAACTTTATGATCATTACATTTTTTTGCAAAACCAAGGTTATACAATTTCCCAAGGCCTAACAAGTAGGGAATGGTCAATATTTTGAATTTTTGAGATGGTGCACAGGAAATCGATTAAACATCGATTTTATGCAAACTTTATGACCATCATATTTTTTGGTGAAACCAAGGCTATACAACTTCCCTAGGCCAAATAAGTTGAGAATTGTCAAAATTTTTAATTTTTGAGATAGTGCGCAAAAAATCAATCAAACATCGACTTTGTACAAACTTAATGACCATCACATTTTTTTGATGAAACCAAGGTTTTTCAACTTCCCTAAGCCTAATAAGTTGGGAAGGGTCAGTATTTTGAATTTATGAGACGGTGCGAAAAAACCAATCAAACATTGACTTTGCACAAACTTCATGACTGTCACATGTTTTGGCGAAACCAATGTTATACAAATTCCCTAGCCCTAATAAGTTGGCAATGGTTAATATTTTAAATTTTTTAGAAGGTTAACGAAAAACTAATTAACCATCAAATTTGCGTAAACTTTATGACCATCACATTTTTTAGTGAAACCCTGGTTATCAACTTCCCTAGGCCTAATAAGTTGGGAATGGTCAGCAATTTGAATTTTTGAGATGGTAAGGAAAAAATGATCAAACATCGACTTTGCGTAAAATTTTTGATTGTCTAGTTTTTTTGATGAAACCAAAGTTATATAACTTCCATTGGCCTAATAAATTTGGAATGGTCAATATTTTGAATTTTCGGGATGGTGCATGAAAAATCGATCAAACTTCGACATTGCGCAAACTTTATGATCGTCACATTTTCTGACGAAACTAAAGTTATACAACTTCCTTAGGCCTAATAAGTTTGGAAGGGTCAATATTTTAAATTTTTTAGATTATGCAGAAAAAACCAATTAACCATCAACTTTGCACAAATTTTATGACCGTCACAATTTTTGGTGAAACCCAGGTTATGAAACTTTCATAAGCTTAATAAGTTGGGAATGGTCAGTAATTTGAATTTTCGTGATGGTGCAAAAAATCGATCAAATATCGACTTTGTGCAAACTTTTTGACGGTTTAGGTTTTTTGCGAAACCAAGGTTATAATATAACTTCCTTGGGCCTAATAAGTTGGGAATTGTCAATATTTTTAATTTTCGAGATAGTGCCAAAAAAAACCAATCAAACATTGACTTTGTACAAAATTTATGACCATCATGTTTTTTGGTGAAACCATGGTTATTCAACTTAACTAGGACTATTAAGTTGGGAATTGTCAATATTTTAAAATTTTGAGATAGTACAAAAAAAATATCAAACATCGACTTTACGCAAACTTTATGACTATCATGTTTTTGTATGAAACCAAGGTTATTCAACTTCTCTAGGCCTAATAAGTTAGGAATGGTTTGTATTTTGAATTTTTGAGATCGTACCAAAAAAATCGATTAAACATTGATTTTGTGCAAACTTTATGACCGTCATGTGGTTTGGTGAAGACAATATTATTCAACTTCCCTAGGCCTAATAAGTTGGGAATGGTTATTATTTTGAATTTTTAAGACAGTGTGAAAAATTGATTAAACATTGACTTTGTGTAAACATTATGACCATAACGTTTTTTAGCGAAACCAAGGTTATTCAGCTTCCCTAGGCCTAATAAGTTAGGAATGGTCTATATTTTGAATTTTTGAGATAGTGCAAAAAAAGTCGATCAAACATCAACTCTGTGCAAACTTTATGACTGTCACATTTTTTGGTGAAACCAAGGTTAAATAGCTTCCCTACGCCTAATAATTTGGGATGGATAATATTTTGAATTTTTGAGATGGTGTGCAAAAAACCGATCAACCATGGACTTTGCACAAAATTTATGAAAATTAAGTTTTTTTACAAAACCATGGTTATTCAACTTCCCTAAGCCTAATAAGTTGGGAATGGTCAATCTTTTGAATTTTCGAGATGGTGGAAAAAAAAATCGATCAAACATCGAATTTGTGCAAACTTTATGACCGTACATTTTTTGGCGAAACCAAGGTTATACAACTTCCCCTTGCCTAATAAGTTGGGAATGGTCAATATTTTAAATTTTCGAGACGTGCACAAAAAATTGATCATTCATCGACTTTCTACAAACTTTGTAACCATCATGTTTTTTTGGAGAAACCAAGGTTATACAACTTCCTTGGACTAATAAGTTGGGAATGATCAATATTTTAAATTTTTGAGACGGTACGCAAAAAATGGGTAAAACATCGACTTTGCGTAAACTTTATGACCATCATGTCTTTTGGCTAAACCAAGGTTATACAACATCTATAAGCCCAATAAGTTGGGAATAGTTAATATTGTGAATTTTCAAGACGGTGCAAAAAACACTGATCAAACATCATTTTTGTGCAAACTTTATCACTGTCACATTTTTTTGGCTAAACCAAGGTCATACAACTTTCCTATGCCAAATAAGTTGGGAATGGTCAATATTTTAAATTTTCGAGATAGCGCATGAAAAACCGATCAAATATCAACTCTAAGCAAACTTTATGAATGTCACATTTTTTTGTATAACCATGGTTATACAACTTCCCTAGGCCTAATTAGTTTGGAATGGTTACTATTTTGAATTTTTAAGACAATGCGTAAAAAACTGATCAAACATCGAATTTGCACAAATTTTATGACCATCATATTTTTTGGCAGAACTAAGGTTATACATCTTCCCTATGCCAAATAAGTTCGGAATGATCAATATTTTGAATTTTTGAGACAGTGCGCAAAAAACCGATCAAACATCGACTTTACGTAAACTTTATGACCATCACGTTTTTTGGCCAACCAAGTTTATACAACTTTCCTAGACTTAATATATTGGGAATAGATAATATTTTTAATTTTCGAGATGTTGAACAAAAAACTAATTAACTATCAACTTTGTGCAAATTTTATGACCGTCATGTTTTTTGGTGAAACTAAGGTTATACAACTTCCCTAGGCCTAATAAGTTAGGAATGGTCAATAATTTGAATTTTCGTGATAGTGCATAAAAAACCAATCTAATATCGACTTTATGTAAACTTTATGACCATCACGTTTTTTCGTGAAACAAAGGTTATACAATGTCCCTAGGCTTAACAAGTTGGGAATGGTCAATATTTTAAATTTTCGAGATGGTGCGTAAAAACTCGATCAAATATCGATTTTGTGCAAACTTTCTGACCATCACGTTCTCTAACAAAACCAAGGTTATACAACTTCCCTAGGCCTAATAAGTTGGGAATGGTCAATATTTTGAATTTTCGAGACGGTGCCAAAAAAAACCAATCAAACATCGACTTTGCGCAAGCTATATAACCGTCACATTTTTTTGCGAAACGAATGTTATTAAACTTCCCTAGGCATAATAAGTTCGGAATGGTCAATATTTGCATAAATAACGACTTTCTGGGTAAAAAAAAAGATCAAACAATGACTTTGCGCAAACTTATTGACCATCATATTTTTTGGTGAAACCATGGTTATAAAACTTCCCTAGGCCTAATAAATTGGGAATGGTCAATATTTTGAATTTTCGAGATGGTGCGAAAAAAATAGATCAAACATTAACTTTGTGCAAACTTTATGACCGTCATGTTTTTTGGTGAAACTAATGTTTTCAACTTCCCTAGGCCTAATAAGATGGGAATGGTCAATATTTTGAATTTTTGAGAGGGTGCGTAAAAAACCGATTAAACATCGACTTTGTGCAAACTTTATGATTGTCACGTTTTTGGGTGGAACCATGGTTATATAACTTCCCTAGGCCTAATAAGTTGGGAATAGTTAATAATTTAAATTTTTGAGATGACCATTATGTCTTTTGGCTAAAAAAATATGACCATCATGTCTTTTGGCTAAAAAAAGACCATCATGTCTTTTGGCTAAAAAAAGGTTATACAACTTATGTAGGCTTAATAAGTTGGGAATAGTTAATATTGCGAATTTTTAAGATGGTGTGAAAAACACTGATCAAACATCATTTCTGTTCAAAATTTATCACTGTCACGCTTTTTTGGCTAAACCAAGGTTATACAATTTTCCTATGCCAAATAAGTTGGGAATGGTCAATATTTTGAATTTTCGAGATGGCGTATGAAAAATTGATCAAATATCAACTCTAAGCAAACTTTATGAACATCATATTTTTTTGTAAAACCATGGTTATACAACTTCCCTAGGCCTAATTAGTTCGGAATGGTTACTATTTTGAATTTTCGAGACGATGCGCAAAAAACTGATCATACATCGAATTTGCACAAATTTTATGACCGTCATGTTTTTTTGCAGAACCAAGGTTATACATCTTCCCTGGGCCAAATAAGTTCGGAATGATCAATATTTTAAATTTTTGATACGGTGCACAAAAAACCGATCAAATATCGATTTTGTGCAAACTTTATGACCGTCATGTGTTTTGGCGAAGACAACGTTATTCAACTTCCCAAAGCCAAATAAGTTGGGAATAGTTAGTATTTTGAAATTTCATGGTAGTGCAAAAAAAATCGATCAAACATCCACTTTGCGCAAACTTTATGACCATCAGGATTTTTAGCAAAACCAAGGTTATACAACTTCCCTAGGCCTAATAAGTTGGAAATGGTCAATATTTTAAAATTTTCAATAGTGTAAAAAAAATTGATCAAACATCAACTTTGCGCAAAATTTATGACCGTTACGTTTTTTGGCGAAACCAATGTTATTTAATAAGTTAAATAAGTTGGGAATGGTTAATATTTTGAATTTTCGATATGGTGTGCAAAAAACCGATCAAACATCGACTTTGTACAAACTTTATGATCGTCATGTTTTTTGGTGAAGACAATGTTAGTCAACTTCCCTAGGCCAGATATGTTTGGAATGGTTAGTATTTTGAATTTTCGAGACGGTGCAAAAAAAATGATCAAACATCAACTTTGCGCAAACTTTATGGCCATCATGTTTTTTGGTGAAACCAAGGTTATTAAACTTCCATAGGCCTAATAAATTGGGAATGGTCAATATTTTTAATTTTTGAGATAGTGCAAAAAAACAATCAAAAATTGACTTTATGTAAACTTTATGACCGAAACATTTTTTTGTCAAAACCAAGGTTATACAAATTCCCTAGGTCTAATAAATTTGGAATGGTCAATATTTTAAATTTTCGGGATGCTACGCAAAAAATCGATCAAACATCGACTTTCCGCAAACTTTATAACAGTCTTATTTTTTGGCCAAACCAGGTTACTCGACATCCCTAGGCCTAATAAGTTGAGAATGGTTAATATTTTAAATTTTTGAGATAGTACGAAAAAAACCCGATCAATCATTGACTTAACACAAATTTTATGATCATCATGTTTTTTGGCGAAACCAATGTTATTCAACTTCCCTATGCCTAATAAGTTGGGAATGGTCAATATTTTAAATTTTCAAGACGGTGCGAAAAAAACTGATCAAACATTGATTTTGCATAAAGTTAATGACCGTCAAATTTTTTTGGTGAAACCAAGGTTATATAGACTTTATACAAACCCGATCAAACATTGAGATAGTGCGAAAAACACCCGATCAAACATTGACTTTATACAAACTTTATGACCGTCATGTTTCTTGACGAAACAAATGTTATTCAACTTCCATAGGCCAAATAAGATGGGAATGGTCAATATTTTATATTTTCGAGATAGTGTGAAAAAACCAATCAAACATTGACTTTGTGCAAACTTTACAATCGTCACATTTTTTTTGGCAAAACCAAGGTTATACAACTTCTTAGGCCTAATAAATTGGGAATGGTCAATATTTTAAATTTTTGATATGGTGCGCAAAAAATCAATCGAACATTGACTTTACATAAATTTTATGACCATCATGTTTTTTGGCGAAACTAAGGTTATGCAACTTCCCTAGGGCTAATATGTTGGGAATGGTCAATATTTTAAATTTTCGAAAGGGTGCACAAAAAATCGATCAAACATCGACTTTGTGCAAACTTTATGATTGTCACATTTTTGGGTGGAACCATGGTTATACAACTTCTCTAGGCCTAATAAGTTGGGAATGGTTAATAATTTAAATTTTTGAGATGGTGCACAAAAAACCGATCAAACATCGATTTTGTGCAAACTTTATGACCATCACGTGTTTTGTCGAAGACAATATTATTCAACTTCCCTAGGCCAAATAAGTTGGGAATAGTTAGTATTTTGAAATTTCAAGGCAATGCGAAAAAAATTGATCAAACATCCACTTTGCGCAAACTTTATGACCATCAATTTTTTTGGTGAAACCAAGGTTATACAACATCCCTAGGCCTAATAAGTTGGAAATAGTCAATATTTTAAATTTTCAAATCGTGTGAAAAAAATCGATCAAACATCAACTTTGTGCAAACTTTATGACCATCACGTTTTTTGGTGAAACCAATGTTGTTCAACTTACCTAGGCCTAATAAGTTGGGAATGGTCAATATTTTGAATTTTCGATACGATATGCAAAAAACCGATCAAACATCGACTTTGTACAAACTTTATGACCATCATATTTTTTGGTGAAGACAATATTATTCAACATTCCTAGGCCTCATATGTTGGGAATGGCTAGTATTTTGAATTTTCGAGAAGGTGCGAAAAAAATTGATCAAACATCGACTTTGCGCAAACTTTATGATCGTCACATTTTTTGGCGAAACCATTAGAATCAGCACATTTTTGGCGATACCAAGGTTATACAACTTCTTAGGCCTAAGAAGTTGGGAATGGTTAATATTTTGAATTTTCGATATGGTGCGCAAAAATTCAATCAAACATCGACTTTACGTAAATTTTATGACCATCATATTTATTGGTGAAACCAATGTTATTCAACGTACTTAGGCCTAATAAGTTGAGAATGGTCAATATTTTGAATTTTCGATACGGTGTGCAAAAAACGATCAAACATCGACTTTGTACAAACTTTATAACCATCACATTTTTTAGCGAAGACAATATTATTCAACTTCCCTAGGCCTGATATATTGGGAATGGCTAGTATTTTGAATTTTTGAGATGGTGCAAAAAAAAATGATTAAACATCGACTTTGCGCAAACTTTATGACCGTCACATTTTTTGGCAAAACCTACAACTTCCCTTGGCCTAATAAGTTGGGAATGATCAATATTTTGAATTCTCGAGATGTTACGAAAAAAACTAATCAAACATCAACTTTATGCAAACTTTATGATGATCAAGTTTTTTTGTCGAAACCAAAGTTATACAACTTCCCTAAACCTAATAAGTTGGGAATGGATTGGGTTTTAGGCTGACAGTGGGTTGGGTGATGCAACTTTAGTTTTTCTCTCTCTAGGTCGATTCTGCTTCTCACTCTAGGGTGAGAAGAGGCAGCGACGGCTACCCCTTCTGTGCTTCTTCCTCCTAGTAGGTGACGGTGAATCTGCGACTGCTTCTCCCTAAGGAAGGGGCGACAGCTACGATGAGGGGTTTGACTGGGGGTGGCGATCAGTTCTGAGAGCACAATGATAGGACCCTAGCAGGGTTAGGGCCTACTCAACTATATAGCAGCTAATAAAAACCCTATGAGAATGTAATAAACCAACCCCACCTAGCCGCCTCTATCCTATAAAGAAGAGAGGCTAGGGTTTATATTTGGGTCTTTGGGCTTCTTAGCTGCCGCCCCCCTTGTTACTGGGCCGGCCCGCTAAGGTTGAGGGCAAATTGGGTAGTTCACTTAGGAAGTAGCCCCTAGGGCTAGGGTTTGGAGCTCTATATAAGCTTGTAGCCTCCACCTCTTTGGAATAAGAAATATCAATCAAGAATTGCAGCCACTAGGCTACTTGGAGGGTGGAACCTCTATAGTGTTCCAAGGGTTGATCCCCCTCAAAGATCAATCTCTATAGAATTCCTCTGGGGTTCTATCATCTAGTATCATAGCAGCGATCTTGCTGCTTTTGCTGCCATCCCTGCCGCCCACCATCAGCCAAGCAATTCCCACAATTGCTCTTGATGTCATCATCTCCACCGTCATCTCCTAACGTAGATCAAATCAATCTACTATCGCCACCTCCAATTGCATCAGAGATCTGGTATTTTTCTACCACCAATACCTTTTGCTGCTGCAATTTTTCATCTAAAATATCAAAAAGAAGTTTTTCTATTGATCCCTTGCTGTGAATTCCTTACGTCGCAAAAGTTACCATCTTTGCGAACGAAGGATTGGTGCAGAAAATTTCAGCCGCGTGTTACTGCCTTTAACCGATCTAATTTTTATCCTTTTTGAACAAAATTTTTTGTGCACCTCATAGATCATCTTGGGTCCCATCCGTGATTGATCTATTGTGGAATTCATCACAAAAAAAAAATTCGTGTGTTGCTGCAATCTCTCATCACAAACTGTTGAAATTTTTTGACGAGAATTCTGTTATCGCAATTTGCACTGATTTCTTTACAGCTTTGCTGCCAAAATTTCTTGATCCAATTTGTTATCCTTGTTGCTATCTAAACTAAGATTCTACCATCAAACCCCCTCCTCAAACCCCTGAGTTTTCGCTGGAAATTTCGTCGAGAAACCGCTATTTCTTCGACGACGATTCTGCTCTTACGAGACAGCGCATATAGGCAGCAATTTCTACTGATTTTTGTCAAATCTTTGCTGTGAGCTACCACAGATCTAAAACTCTCTTCCCTAACCTTCATCCACTACCATCTCAGCCCAAAACTCCATCAAATTATAGCCCCAAACAGCACCCAAATCAGCCACAAAACAAGCATAAACCGTAGCCTATATTCACCAATCCACTAACCCTTTCAACCACCACTTCTCTCAACCAATACATGCCTTTAACTCGATAGAAAAAAAGAGATCTTAATATTACAGATTTGGAGACATATGCTATGGCATCCGAGGAGGCAATTGATGCTAAATTCGAAGCCTTCGAGACATGAATGGAGGAGAAGATTCGGACTCTCTTTGCCGAACTTAGTTTGGGTCGACCACCGAGCCCAAAGAAATCACATCAAGGGGAGAGCTCTAATCGAAGAGATGACCTCCAGGAGAGGGGAGGCTCTATGATCGATCCCCACTATCCACGCATGAGGATGGACTTCCCTAGATGGGAAGAAGGAGACCCGATTGGTTGGATCTCGTGCGTGGAGCGATATTTTCGGTACCACAAAACCGTAGATGCATCTATGGTAGAAATTACAGCTATACATCTTGAAGGAGATGCCATACAATGGTTTAATTGGTTTGAACATACTCATGGAGTCCTCTCATGGCGATAATTCAAAGAAGGACTGCTGATCCGTTTCGGACCAACCGATTACGAGAACATCGACGGACAACTAGCAAAGATCCGACAAACCTCCACCATCCAGGAGTATCAAACCAGGTTTGAAAGGTTATCTAATCAAACTCATGATTGGACTAAAAATTAGTTATTGGGGACATTTATTGAGGGCTTGAAGCCGGATATCCGGGGAGAAGTTAAAGCACGACAACCGTACACGCATATGGCAGCCATCTCTTTCGCATGACTTCAGGAGGAGTGATTGAACCATGAAGCCTAGAGGACTAGGGTTGCTCCCCGACCAGCAATATTGAAGCCCTCAGCCCCCCCTACTATCAGCCGAGCTCCTGCACCAAAAAGGTTGACAAGAGAAGAGCTTCGAGACTGATCTGCCAAGAGGTTATGTTGGTATTGTGACGAATCATGGAGCCACGAGCATCACTGTAAAAAGGGGAGACTTCTTGTGATTGAACCAGTGGAAGAAGAGATCAGTGAACAGCTAGAAGAGAGTCTTAAACATGAGAATGAAGATGAGGAAGAAGAGCCACAATCGGTTGACTTTATGGTACATGCGCTAGTCGGCTACTCAAATCCGCAAACGATGGAAGTTGGAGGCCTGCTCAAACAACAACCGATCACTGTTCTCATCGATACAGGCAGCACTAATAACTTTCTAAACAGTAAGGTTGCTGCTCGGATGGCACTCCACATCGAAGGTTGTAGCAAGTTTGACGTAAAGGTCGCTGACAGCCGAATCTTAAAATGCGACCAAAGATGCCTGTAGGTGAAACTATTACTACAGGACCAAGAAATTGTTGCTGACTTCTTCCTCCTACCAATTGATGATTATGAGGCTGTGCTGGGCATAGAATGGCTGATGACACTAGGTGATGTCTCTTGGAACTTTTCCAAATTGATTATGAAATTCTATTGCAAAGGAAAATAGGTCACCCTACGCGGGAAGCGCGGAAGCAACGTAACCACCGTTTCAACCCAACGAATGGAGAAAGTTGTATACAAGATAAATGGTGGCTTTCTTATGCATCTCCAGCAGCAACCAGAGGGGGAGAAAACAGAAATTAAAAATCAAAATATCACCCAACTACTTGTTAAATTTGATGATGTTTTTGCTGAACCGCGCGGTCTTCCTCCTACTCGGCAATATGACCACCGGATTCCAATCCTTCCGGACAAACCACCCGCAAACACTCGGCCTTACCACTATCCTCACCTCCAGAAAGATGAAATTGAGAAAATCGTGAAGAAAATGCTTGAAACAGGGGTGATTCGACCAAGCTGCAGCCCCTACTCCTCACCGGTGCTACTTATACGCAAGAAAGACGGAACTTGACGGATGTGCATCGACTACCGAGCTCTAAATGACATCACCATCAAGGATAAGTACCCCGTACCAGTGGTGGATGAACTTCTTGATGAATTAAAAGGAGCTCGAGTCTTCACGAAGTTGGACCTTCGATCCGGTTACCACCAAATTCGGGTATGTGAAGGCGACATCCCAAAGACTGCTTTCCGCACTCATAACGGCCATTATGAATTCTTGGTAATGCCCTTTGGACTCACTAATGCTCCTTCAACCTTCCAAAGTCTCATGAACGATATTTTTTGGAGCTTTCTTTGCAAATTTATGCTGGTATTTTTCGATGATATTCTCATTTACAGCCCTTCTCTTGAGACTCACTTTCAGCACTTGCGAATTATTCTAGCGATCCTTCAGGAGAATACTCTTTTTGTTAAGCTATCAAAGTGCAGCTTTCTCTAGCAAAAAGTAGAGTACCTTGGGCATATAATATCAGAAGGAGTGGCCGTAGACCCAACAAAAATCGAAGTAATGCAAGGCTGGCCGAAACCTACAAATGTGAAATTGCTGCGTGGGTTCCTTGGACTAACAAGCTACTACCAAAAATTCGTGAAGGACTATGGGAAGATTAGTGCCCCCCTCACTTCTCTACTGAAAAAAGATGCCTTCCTATGGTCGAACAAAGCCTCCGCTGTCTTCGATAGACTTAAGACAGCTATGACAACAATACCGGTGCTAGCACTACCAGATTTCAGCCGACCCTTCATCATTGAGGCCGATGCATTTGGAGTTGAAATTAGAGCTATTCTCATGCAAGATGGTCGACCACTTGCATACACTAGCAAGGTGTTGTCTCCATCCCATCAAAAAATGTCTATCTATGATAAGGAGATGCTTGCCATTGTGCACGCAATAACAAAGTGGAGACCCTACCTGATTGGCCGACGATTTCAGATTAAAACCGACCATAGAAGCCTTAAGTACTTTTTGGAGCAGAAGATATCATCCCCGGAGCAGCAAAAATGGGTAACCAAACTTCTAGGATTTGATTATGAAATTATTTATAAAAAGGGGAAAGAAAATGTTGTTGCAAATGCACTCTCACGGCTCCCTTAGCAAGCTAAATTTTCAGCTATCTCTCTTCCTACCACCGGCTTCCTCAAGGGAATTAGGGAGGAATGAAAGAAGGATCCAGAAACCAGCAACATCATCAAAAAATTGGAGGAGGATCCAAGCGCAATAGCTCACTATACTTGGGATTCGATGGATCTACGCTATAAAGGTCGTATTATGCTTATACCAAACTCCCCTTGCATCAAAGTCATTCTGCACGAAATGCACTCCACACCTTCAACAGGACACTCTGGATTTCTAAGAACCTATAAAAGAGTGAAGCAAAACTTTTATTGGAAAGGGATGAAAAAAATTATTTCTGAATACATAGCACAATGTGATGAATGTCAATAGCAAAAAGGTGAAACAGTGGCGAGTCCAGGGAAACTACAACCACTACCCATACCAGACTCGGTGTGGACTGACATCTCCATGGACTTCATCGAAGGGCTGCCACCTTCCAAAGGTAAAAGCACAATCCTTGTAGTGGTTGATCGACTTACGAAATATGCTCATTTTTGTGCTGTGCGAAATCCCTACACTGCTATTAGTATTGCTCAGATTTTTATAGAAAATATTATTAAACTGCATGGGATGCCAAGGTCCATCGTAAGTGATCGTGACAGGGTCTTCACTAGTAAATTTTGGACCGAGTTATTTCAGTTACAGGGCACCAAACTCAAGATGAGCACTGCATATCATCCACAAACTGACGGCCAAACAGAAGTGGTGAACAGATGTTTAGAGATATACCTTCGGTGTTTCGCTAGTGATCGACCAAAGGAGTGGATGAAATGGCTCCCCTGGGCCGAATGGTGGTACAATACTACATATCATTCATCTACAAAATGTACCTCATATGAAGTATTATATGGTCGGTCGGCCCCTGTGATTCCAAAGTATGTAATTGGCTCGGCTAAGGTAGATCAGGTCGACTAAGATTTAATTGACAAGGACAAACTCCTACAGTTGCTAAAGGATAATCTTTCTACCGCTCAAGCTAGAATGAAGCAGCAAGCTGACACACGAAGAAGTGAAAGAGAATTTTTAGTAGGAGATTGGGTTTATCTTCACCTACAACCATACAAGCAACTATCCATTAACACACGAGCCTCCATGAAGCTATCTTCACGTTTTTATGGGCCCTATCAGATCATAGAGCGTATTAGAGCTGTGGCGTATAGACTTAAATTACCTGAAGATGCCAAAATTCACCCTGTCTTCCACGTGTCATGCTTGAAGCCCAAGTTGGGAGAACACGAGACACCCCAGATCCAACTGCCCAACACCACTAATGATGGAAATATTTAAATCCAACCATAAGCCATCCTTGACTGCAGAGTCGTGATGCATCGTCGACGTCCCTCTACTGAATTACTAGTACATTGGACTAATTTACCACTCGAAGATATCACATGGGAATCATATGAGGAGCTGAAGTCCCGATTCCCTGAGTTTATGGAACCCCAGCCTTGAGGACAAGGCTGATTTGAAGAGGGCGGGCTTGATAGAACCCTAGCAGGGTTAGGGCCTACTCAACCATGTAGCAGCTAATAAAAACCCTGTGAGAATGTAATAAACCCCACCTAGCCGCCTCTATCCTATAAAGAAGAGAGGCTAGGGTTTATATTTGGGTCTTTGGGCTTCTTAGCCGCCGCCCCCCTTGTTACTGGGCCGGCCCGCTAAGGTTGAGGGAAAATTGGGTAGTTCACTTAGGAAGCAGCCCCTAGGGCTAGGGTTTGGAGCTCTATATAAGCTTGTAGCCTCCACCTCTTTGGAATAAGAAAGATCAATCAAGAATTGCAGCCACTAGGCTACTTGGAGGGTGGAACCCCTATAGTGTTCCAAGGGTTGATCCCCCTCAAAGATCAATCTCTATAGAATTCCTCTAGGGTTCTATCACACAATCAGCCAGCGGAGCAATGATTTGATTGATCTATGGAATAGAGGAGGACCTATTGCAACTTTCCCAGCTCTGCAAACCAGGAATTGGGGCTGCGTCGATTAGGTGCTCCCACCCTTGCCTCTCTCTGACCAAGGAGGAGAGGGTTCCACAGATCGAACTAGGCGACGGTTGCTTCTCTCTAGCGAGAAGAACCCTCTGCATCATGAGAATAGAGAGGAGAGGGTTCACTCCCTCCCTCGCCCCTCTCTGCTGCTGCGCGTAGGGGAGCCTTCTCCCTGTTCTGCACGCGGCTACTGGGCCTAGGGTGACTGAATAGAGGAGACTCAACGATGGCTGCTGGGCGACGTCTCCCCTTGCAGGAGCCTGCTTGCGGCTGCGGCATCCTTCTGGATAGAGGAGGTCTATTGCTGTTTGACAGGGGGGCAGCGATCAGAGCAATTCCCCTGTTCTGCTCGATTGGAGGCAGATCTGCACTGCCCTTTTTGAGTTGGGGCAGTGCAACTTGAGGATGGCTAGTGACGGTGGCATTGGTGAGCAGTTCCTTCTCAAGTTGCTTCTTTCCGACGAGATGGTCCTTCGATGACGCAGCATAGAGGTAGGTCGCGCTCTAAATCGTGGCCTCCTACTCTTATTTCTAAAGATCCTTGGCCTTGGATAAGCCTGTTCAAGGCTCCGATTGAAAGCCCAAATTTTAGCTTGGATTTCTTTACTTAAAAAACCCAAGCTGATCAGAAGATTACTGTGTACGAGACTGTTGATTATGAGGAGCTGATTAAGACGTGGTCCATGGCACTTGTTGGTTATGTGGTTAGACTCAACATCATATTTCCCGTTATCCTCATTCATCAAGACTCGATGGGGAGCATCGACATTTGATTTTCATATGCTGGAGAACGGTTTCTTTGTATGCAAACTCTATTCTGAAGAGGATTTGCAATGGATTCTTGAAGGGTTTTGGACAATTCGTGGCCATCTAATGATACTACGGTGCTGGTCCCCTGATGTCCGTTTAGAGTTAGATAGCCTCTAGTCTATTCTCTTATGGGTTTCTTTTCATGGTCTTCCCTTGCATCTTTGGAGTCGACATGTTTTTACTAAGTTATACAGCACCTTGGGACAGCCATTGTATATTAACAAGGCAACAGCAACGCAGACGACATTGGCTTTTGCACGAGCATGTGTTATGGTTTCTTCTGATAGAGATCTTCCTGATGAGTTTTATTATAGGGATGTTGAGAGGACCACTTGTAAGGTGCATGTTTCATATTCCTGGAAGCCACAGTGATATAAGATTTGTCACTTTTTTGGTTATGCACATAGAGCTTGTCAGCAAATTAAAAAAACAATCACTTAGGTTTACCAACAACGTCAGGCAACTCATCATGGAGTTGATGCTGCTATGACTACTGTTGAACAAGGTGCGTCTCCTGAAGCAGTAGCACCGATGACGACGAAAGAGTATTCTGACTTGCTTGGGCAACAACACGGACAGAAGGATACATCAGGAACTTTAATTCTTCCTATTATAGCCCCTTCCACAACAGTAATTTCCCAGGGTACCTAAGAACAAGAGGCGAAGTTGGGAACTTCATCTCTTCCTACATCAATAGGAGCTACCGCAACGGGGATCTCACATCCCACTCATTATGCTAACCAAGATATTATGTCTTAATCAGTCCCTACAAATCTTGTCAGCCAGGACATTCAGCCTCAATAGGTGCCTCAACCTTCAACAAACACTGCCAACTTGGATTTCTTGGGTACTTCAAAATTTAAGCATTTGCAAGCTATGGATGAAGTTGATAAAAATAGAAATAAAGGCTTAAAAGGTAAGGATATTATGCGGGACGAAACTGCAAAACCCAAGGATAAGAAGAAGGATGGTACTGTTAAGTCGCACATACTTCCATCTACCTAGGAAGAGTCCCTTATTTCCTTTCCTACCTATTTTATTTCTGATAAAGATACTTTGTTGGAATGTTCATGGACTAAATAAACTTGAGAAATGTCGGGAGCTTAATAGAATAATCAAGTCTGCTACTTGTGATATTGTTATTCTTTTGGAAACAAAAATTAAACCATCTCGGGCTTGTGTTCAAAGAAATTTAATATGGCTTGAAGCAGAACTTCTTACCAACGATACTTGTGACACTTATAGTAGAATATGGGTATTATGGCATCCGAACTCTATTAGTGCTTTCTTTATTTCTGCTATAGAACAATTCATCCACCTTAAGGCCAAGGATAAAAAGAATAGTTGTCAATTCTATATTACCGGTGTATATGCTTCTAATAGTATATAGGAAAGAAACGTTCTATGGACTGATCTGATTAACATTGCAAATGGCTGTCTTACAGTGCCTTAGATTGTTCTTGGTGACTTCAATACTGTTCGGTATATACATGAAAAAATGGGGGGTAAACCACTTTCAAGGAGCAAGCTTCAAGGTTTTAATGATTACATAGATATTGATGCATTGATTGATATGAAATATATAGGGGATTGGCTTTCAAGGAGTAATCAATATGCTGCCTATAGGAAAATAATGGCTCGACTCGATAGGTGTCTAATTAATCGAGAATGGTTAACAGTTTACCTTGATTCACTTCTGGAGTATAGTGCTCTGTTGTTCTCTGATTACTCTTTAATATATATACATGCAGATAAAGTAATACCCAGAGGCAAGAAACCATTTAGATTCTTTAACATGTGGAGTACCCATCCACAGTTCCTCGAGGTTATCATATCAGCTTGGAATTTTAATGTGCATGGTTCTCCCCCTTACATCTTATGCCAAAAGCTTAAAGCATATAAAGCAGCAAGAAAGGAGTGGAATACAAACATCTTTGGCAATATTACAACTCAGGTCAGTTACGCAAAAAGGAACTAATGGTGGTGCAACATGAGCTACATCTTCAGCCCTTTAACGAGAATCTTATTTGCAAAGAGGTAGAAGCTAGATATCAATTCATGCAGGCCTTAAAGCAGGAAGAAAGTTTTGTACAATAGAAGTCTCGACAGCACTGGCTTACTCTACGGAATTCCAATATGAAGTTTTTCTATACAGTCATTTCTACTAGAAGGGCTATTAACTGCATCAGGAAATGTAAAGACCAAGATGGTACACTTATAGAGAATTTGGATAAGGTTAAAGCATACACAGAATAATATTTTTATTCTTTACTCAATCAACAGAGTAGAATAATAATATTCAAATGGAGCCAACTAAAATGCTTGATTTAGATGACATCACGATTCTCAATGCACCAATTACAAACGAAGAAATTATAAGAGTTGTCTTTAAGTCACCGAAGCATAAAAGCCCTGGTTCGGATAGATTTCTAGCTGAATTTTATAAAATTGTATGGCCGATCATTGGAAATGACGTGATTAAGGCTTGTTAGCATTTTTTTCTCTTCAGGTTATATTCTTAAAGCGATAAATTACACTTTTATTTCTTTAGTTCCTAAGAATACAGGGGTTGATTCACTATAGCACTATAGGCCCATTTCATTATGTAATATTATTTATAAATAATATTATAAATAATAATATTATTTATAATATTATTGCTTGCAGATCGAATGCATAAGATCATTAGTCCTACTAAGGTTGCTTTCATTAAAGGGAGAAGTATACATCATAATGTTCTTCTTGCTAACGACTTGGTCAAAGATCTGCACTCCAAATCAAGAGGGATAAAAATATGTTTTAAAGCTGACTTACAAAAAGTATTTGATTTAGTTAATAGACACTTTCTCTATAATATGCTCCTCAGTATGAACTTCCCTCAACAATGGGTTAATTAGATTCAGTGCTGCTTGGAAACTCCACAATTTTCGGTTCTCTTCAATGGTTCACCCATTGGCTTCTTTGGGAGTACGAATGGCATCTGACAAGGAGATCCACTTTCTCCATATCTTTTTACAAATGTCATGGATGGACTCAATTGTATGTTAGAAAAGGTAGCATTAAGGTATCCCATGCTGGTTCTATTCATATATCCCATGTAACATTTGCAGATGATCTTATTATATTTCTACGTAATGACACTACTTCAGTGAGGAATTTGGCTACTTTTATGAAAGATTTTGGTTTGATTTATAGCCTTTAGTTAAATCATGCAAAAGGTGAAGTCTATATGGGTCCTTGCATTGAAGATAAAGACTTTATTATACAAACTTTGGGGGTTAGCGAGGGAAGTCTGCTAGTTCCTTTTCTGGGTCTCCCACTTATATCCACTGACATTCACAAAACCCACTGTCAGCCTATCCTGCAAAAATTAAAGAATAGAATTTTCTCTTGGAAAACTAGACTCCTTTACAAAGCAGGACGATTAGAACTCATCCGATCAGTGTACTTCTAAAGAGATTTGAACTACATAGGCTACCAATGCCAAACTTATATCAAGAACTAGAATAGCTACAGCAAAGCTTCTCAAGAAAAGGGCATCTTACACAACTAGCAAAGATTACCTTCATATGTGCTATTTGGTGGATTTGGAGGGAAAGGTGTAGCAGAATCTTTGATGGCCACAACACACACAATGCTCACCTTTTGCTCGAGATACTTAGCGGCTCAAGATCATGTTTGGAGCAAGATCTGAAAATGAAGCATTTAACAAGTAGAAAAAAAGAGATCTTTATCAGATTCAATTTTATAATTCGTTAATGCTTTCTAGAATGAGGTTGCTATATTATGTGCTTCTATGCTTCAATAATGTGATGTATTCACAGGTCATCCAGGAATGGTTGGTTATTACATTTTGGTATTTGTTGACTATAGTAAAGCGTCATAGTCTACAACATATGTAGTCATGGCTACTTTTCTATTTAACTTCTCTTGGAGATGAGTCTGGTGGAGTGAGACCATTCCACCTTTCTGAGGTGGAGTGCATTCTCCTAAATTGCTCTAAGAGATCTCAGGCTATAGTCTACGGCTTGTATAGATAAAGCTACTTTGTACAAACTACATACTAAATACAATTACATTTACTTACAAAAAAAAAAGTTGGGAATGGTCAATATTTTGAAATTTTGAAATCATGCCAAAAAAATCGATCAAACATCGACTTTGCACAAACTTTATGACAGTCATATTTTTTGGTGAAACAAAGGTTATACCACTTCCCTAGGCTTAATAAATTTGGAATGGTCAATAGTTTAAATTTTTGAGATGGTGCATAAAAAACTGATCAAACATCAATTTTTCGTAAACTTTATAACAGTCATATTTTTTGGCGAAACCAGAGTTACTCAACATCCCTAGGCCTAATAAGTCAGGAATGGTCAATATTTTAAATTTTTTAGATAGTGTGAAAAAAACCTAATCAAACATTGACTTTATACAAACTTTATGACTGTCACGTTCTTTGGCGAAACCAGTGTTATTCAACTTCCCTAGGCCTAATTAGACGGGAATGGTCAATATTTTATATTTTCGAGATAGTGTGAAAAAATCAATCAAACATTTACTTTGCGTAAACTTTATAACCGTTATGTTTTTTTAGCGAAACCATGGTTATACAACTTCTAGTGCCTAATAAGTTGGGAATGGTCAATATTCTGAATTTTTGATATAATGCTAAAAAATCAATCAAACATCGACTTTACGTAAATTTTATGACCGTTATGTTTTTTGGCGAAACTAAGGTTATTCAACTTCTCTAGGGCAAATATGTTGGGAATGGTCAATATTTTAAATTTTTGAGATAGTACGTAAATAACCGATCTAACATCGACTTTGTGCAAACTTTATGATTGTCATATTTTTTGGCAAAGACAATATTATTCAACTTCTCTAGGCCTAATTAGTTGGGAATGGTTCGTATTTTGAAATTTGAGATGGTGCAAAAAAAATTGATTAAACATCAACTTTGCGCAAACTATATGACCATTATATTTTTTTGGCAAAACCAAGGTTATTCAACTTTCCTAGGCCTAATAATTTGAGAATAGTTAATATTTTAAATTTTTGAGATGGTGTGAGAAAAACTGATTAAAAACCAACTATATGAAAACTTTATGACCGACATGTTTTTTAGCGAAACTATGGTTATACAACTTCCCTGGGCCAAATAAGTTGGGAATGGTCAATATTTTGAATTTTTGATATGGTGCACAAAAAATTGATCAAAAATTGACTTTGTGAAAACTTTATGACCGACACTTTTTTGGCGAAACCAATGTTATATCACTTCCCTTGGCCTAATAAGTTGGGAATGGTCAATATTTTAAAATTTTGAGATGGTGCGCATAAAATTGATCAAACAATGACTTTACGCAAATTGTATAACAGTTACATTTTTTGGTGAAACCAAGGTTATTCAACATCCCTAAAGTTAGGAATGGTCTATATTTTAAATTTTTGAGATGGTACGAAAAAAATCGATCAAACATCAACTTTGCGCAAACTTTATGACCATCACGTTTTTGGGCAAAACCATAGTTATATAACTTTCGTAGGCCTTATAAGTTGGGAATGGTTAATAATTTGAGTTTTCGATACGGTACGCAAAAAACCGATGAAACTTCAACTTTGCGCAAACTTTATGACCTACATTTTTTGGCGAAGATAATGTTATTCAACTTCCCTAGGCTTGATAAGTTGGGAATGGTTAGTATTTTGAATTTTCGAGATGGTGCGAAAAAAATCGATCCAATATCGACTTTGCACAAACTTTATGAACGTCATGTTTTTTTTTGGCAAAATCAATGTTATTCAACTTCCCTAGGCATAATAAGATGGGAATGGTCAATATTTTATATTTCGAGACGGTGTGAAAAAATCGATCAAACATCAATTTTGCATAATTTTATGCCCATCACATCTTTTGGCAAAACAAAGGTTATACAACTTCTCTAGACCAAATAAGTTGGGAATTATCAATATTTTGAATTTCTAACATGGTGCGAAAAAAATCGATCAAACGTCAACTTTGCATACACTTTATGACCATCAAGTTTTTTTGTGAAACCAATGTTATTCAACTTCCCTAGGCCTAATAAGTTGGGAATGGTAAATATTTTATATTTTTGAGACGGTGTGATAAAACCGATCAAACATCGAATTTGCATAAACTTTATACAACTTCTCTAGGCCTAATTAGTTGGGAATGGTTAATATTTTGAATTTTTGAGACGGTGCGCTGAAAACCAATTAACCCACAACTTTGCACAAATTTTATGACCATCACATTTTTTGGTGCAACTAAGGTTATACAACTTCTCTGGTCATAATAAGTTGGGAATGGTCGATAATATAAATTTTCATGATGGTGCGTAAAAAACCGATCAAACATCGACTTTGCGCAAACTTTATGACCGTCTCATTTTTTTGTGAAACCAAGGGTATATAACTTCCTGTGCCTAATAAGTTGGGAATGATCAATATTTTAAATTTTCGAGATGGTGCACAAAAAACCAATCAAACATCGACTTTGCCTAAACTTTATGATCACCACGTTTTTTTGGCAAAACTAAGGTTATTCAACTTTCCTAGGCCTAATAAGTTGGAAATGGTTAGTATTTTAAATTTTTGAGATGGTGCAAAAAAAATTGATCAAACATCGACTTTGCACAAACTTTGTGACTATCACATTTTTTGGCGAAACCAAGGTTATTCAACTTCCCTAGGCCTAAAATGTTGGAAATGATCAATATTTTAAATTTTTGAGACATGGGAAAAAAATCGATCAAACATTGACTTTGTGTAAACTTTAAGACCGTCATGTTTTTTGGCAAAACCATAGTTATTCAACTTCCCTGGGGCCTAATAAGTTGGGAATGGTCAATATTTTAAATTTTCGAGACGGTGCAAAAAAAAATCGATCAAACATCGACTTTGGGCAAACTTTCTTACCGTCATGTTTTTTGGTGAAACCAAGTTTATACAACTTACCTAGGCCTATTAAG
Organism: Musa beccarii; assembly: GCA_024322285.1. Lineage (NCBI taxonomy): Eukaryota > Viridiplantae > Streptophyta > Magnoliopsida > Zingiberales > Musaceae > Musa > Musa beccarii. Next base: position 48,237,977 of record CM044396.1, on the reverse strand, counting down.
TTGGGTATGGTCAATATTTTAAAATTTTGAGACGATGTGAAAAAAAACCGATCAAACATCGACTTTGCGCAAACTTGATGACCGTCATGTTTTTTGACGAAAGAAGGTTATTCAACTTCCTAGGCCTAATAAGTTATGAATGGTCAGTATTTTAAATTTTTGAGATAGTGAAAAAAAATCGATAGAACATCGAATTTGCGCAAACTTTATAACTATCACATTTTTTTGGTGAAACCAAGGTTATTCAACTTTCCTAGGCCTAATAAGTTGGGAATAGTTGAGAATCAAAATCTTTTTCCTCTATGATTCTTTTTTTTCATTTACTAAAGAGGAAAACAATCTAAGTCATGATTTTGATATCTTGATATTTAATACTTGAAATCTTTTTTATGAATCATGATGAATTGAGATTTCTTATGCAATAATTAAGTTCTCATCTGATTCTTTTACTAATGAAATGAGACATTCAAATGAATCACTTATCATTGTTTGCGATTGCGATATATTTTTTATGAAATATCTTTCTAATGTGATCTTGATGAGATATCTTTTGTTATTCATGACATGATTTCTTTGTGGCTTGTATGCCTGTATGCCTCATTGATGAAATATTTTGAGCCTTTGTATCCTCCCCTTCTTTTAAACAATGACATAGGGGGAGAAAAAATTTTGCTAGATGAAGCAAAAACTACTTGCTAGCCTATCGCAAAAATTTGCTAGCTTGCGTATCGCAAAATTTACTAACTTGCATACTTCAAAGAGGAAGTAAAATTGCTAGCTCAATGCAAACAGAAATTTGCTAGCTTGCAAAGGCAAAACTAAATTGCACTTCTCAAAAGAGAAGAAACAAGGTGCTATCTTGCCTATCATGAGAAACAAAGTGCAAACTTGCACATCTTAAGAAGCAAGTGTTCTATTGCTATGCTTGCACATCCTTAAATGCTTGCTATGATTGAATGTTGTAAATATAGCTTGTATATTGTAAAAAATTTATAAATCTTCAAATACTTGCTAGATGCAACTTCTCCTTTTTGTTGATGACAAAGGGGAAGAAGTATGTTGATAATCATGAATTGTATTGAATATTTTTGATGAAATATTGCATGATGTTTTTAATGACATGTTACTTGGATTTGTTGAAATCCAAGTATTCTATCAATATGGCATATTGATAGGGGGAGTTTGTTTAAACTCCGGGAGTTAAGGTTAACTCTGTCATCAATTAGTAGTCATAATCAAAAAGAGGGAGATTGTTAAATCTCATATTTTGATGATGAAACTAATTGATTATGTTTTTGTGATCTAATTTTATTTTGAGTTACACAGGTCTACTCTCGATTAGGATTAGATAATTAAAATAGGAAGAATCGATGTTGCGCCAGAGGAGAACACATTAACAGATTGGACGTCATGCCGAAGGTCCGGTCGATAATCGGTAGAAGGCTTCGAACAAAGAGTTCGGGCATCGGGCCAAGAAGGGCTGATGGAAATTATCAACTTAGCAACCATATACCTCCAATAGCTAAAGAGCTATGATACATATGGAATGTAACTTGACACCCTCCAATGAATTGAAAATAAGGCGGATCGTTCAAGAATGAAATTAGGGAAACTATTCTAATCACTTATGAATAGAAAATTGATGAAATAATTAGAATAGCACTTTGAATTCCCTTAAAACATCATAAACTAACAAGTTTGATAATTTAAAGGAAAAATAAAGATTTGGTTTTGAACACCATAAGCAAAAAAGCCTGATAAGTTCTAAAGTTCATGCAAGAACTTAAAAACAAAACACTCACCGGTGTTGAAGAATTGTTATACTTCTCAAATTATCTATTTTTACAGGGAGAGTCAGCCTCATTTATATAGTATGAGGCTAAGTACAAAGGAAATGAATGCATTAAATGACATTCATATTCCTAATTCATGAATTTTGTTGTCACACACCCCCCGAATTATCATCGTCTTTGAGAGGTGTGGCCTTGTCTTAAAATCCATAACATTATGATTCAACAAAAATCCAAGGTGATGATAATTCATGGAGGGGTGGGGGGGGAGGGACATAAGTGGTATCAGAGCAAATCAGGGGCAAATGAAATATATCGAAGCAAATCAATGGCATAGGACATTTCAGAGCAAATCAATGGCATAGGACATTTCAGAGCAAATCAAGGGTAAATGAAATATCTCAGAACATATCAATGATGTATGAAATGTTTCAGAACATATCAAGAGCAAATGAAACATTTCTGAGCAAATCAATGGCATAGGATATTTTGGAGCAAATCAATGACTTAGGACATTTCAAAACAAATCAATGGCTAATGAAATATCTCAGAACATATCAATGATGTATGAAATATTTCAGAACATATCAAGGGCAAATGAAACATTTCGGAGCAAATCAATGGCATAGGACATTTTGGAGCAAATCAAAGGCAAATGAAATATCTCAGAACATATTAATAATGTATGAAATATTTCAAAGCAAATTAGGGTGCATGAGATATCTCAGAGCATATCAAAATAATAAATCAAAAACAGAAGCTCAAATGTCAAATCTGATGTTCATTCATTTCATTCTCATCTAAAGCGCACATATAAATACATAAGGAATGCTTTGGATATCATATCAAAAATACAGAGGGTGCAGTGGGATCTCAAACAGAATCTCCTACGTTTAGGAGTGTTATACATCCACGTCTGGATGAAGCCAAAGGGGGCCAGCAAAGCATCGTGAGCTCTAAGCATATACTCTTTACCATTTTGGATAAAGGTCCAAATAATCCCTTACCATTTCTAGCAAAGGCCCAAATAATCCTTTTACCATTTCTGGCAAAGGTCCAAATAATCTATTTACCATTTCTGGCAAAGGTTCAGACAATCCCATAGACACCAGAGTACAAAAAGGATAGTGTGAACAATGAAACTAGCATATATGTTGGGAATGGTTAATATTTTGAATTTTTGAGACGGTGTGAAAAAAATCAATCAAACATCAACTTTGCGCAAACTTTATGACTGTCATGATTTTTTTGGCAAAACCAAGGTTATTCAACATCCCAAGGCTTAATAAGTTGGGAAACGTCAATATTTTGAATTTTCGAGACGGTGCTAAAAAAACCGATTAAACATTGACTTTGGGTAAATTTTATGATCATCACATTTTTTTATAAAACCAAGGTTATTCAACTTACTTGGGACTATTAAGTTGGGAAAGGTCAAAATTTTTAATTTTCGAGATGGTGCGAAAAAAATGGATCAAACGACTTTGTGTAAACTTTATGACCATCACATTTTTTGGTGAAACCAAGGTTATTCAACTTTCCAAGGCCTAATAAGTTGGGAATGATCAGTATTTTGAATTTTCTAGATGGTGTGAAAAAAATCAATCAAACATCGACTTTTCGCAAAATATATGACCATCACATTTTTTTCCGAAACTAAGGTTATTCAACTTCCCTAGGACTAAAAAGTTAGGAATGGTCAATATTTTGAATTTTTGAGACAGCGCAAAAAAAAAATCAATAAAACATCAACATTGCATAAACGTTAAGACTATCACATTTTTTTGACAAAAACATGGTTATTCAACTTCCCCTGCACTTAATAAGTTTAGAATGGTCAATATTTTGAATTTTTGAGATTGTGCAAAAAAGGTCGATCAAACATCAACTATGCACAAACTTTATGACCATCACGATTTTTTGTGAAACCAAGTTTATATAACTTCCTAAGGCCTAACAAGTTGGGAATGATCAATATTTTGAATTTACGAGATGGTGTGAAAGAAATCGATCAAACATTGACTTTGTGCAAACTTTATGACCGCCACATTTATTGGCGAAACCATGGTTATACAACTTCCCTAGACAAAACGAGTTATGTATAATCGATATTTAGAATTTTCAAGATGGTGCACAAAAAACTAATCAAACATCGACATTATGCAAATGTTATGACCAGCATATTTTTTTTTTTGCAAAACCAAGGTTATACAACTTCCATATGCCTAATATGCTGGGAATGGTCAATATTTTAAATTTTTGAGATTGTGTGAAAAAAATCGGTCAAACATCGACTTTGCGCAAACTTAATGAATGTCTCATTTTTTTACGAAACCAAGGCTATTCGACTTCCCTATGCCTAATAAGTTAGGAATGATCAATATTTTAAATTTTTTTAGATGTTGCGAAAAACACCGATCAAACATCGACTTTGCGCAAACTTTATGACCGTCACATTTTTTGTACTAACCTAGGTTATACAACTTACCTATGACTATTAAGTTGGTACTGATCAATATTTTGAATTTTTGAGATAATGCAAAGAAAATGGATCAAACATTGACTTTGCGTAAACTTCATGACCATCACGTTTTTTGGGGAAACCAAGGTTATTCAACTTCCCTAGGACTAATATGTGGGGAATGGTCAGTATTTTGAATTTTCGAGATGGTGTGCAAAAAACTAATCAAACATCGATTTTGCGCAAACTTTATGACCATCATATTTTTTTTGATGAACTTAAGGTTATACAACTTCCTTGGGCATAAATTGAGAATGGTCAATATTTTAAATTTTTGAGACGGTGTAAAAAAATTGATCAAATATCGACTTTGCGATAACTTTATGACCATCATATTTATTTGTGAAACTAAGGTTATACAACTTTCCTGGGCCTAATAAGTTGGGAATGGTCAATAATTTGAACTTTCGAAATGGTACGCAAAAAACCGATCAAACATAGTCTTTGCGTAAATTTATGACCATCTAGTTTTTTGGTGAAATGAAGGTTATACAACTTCCCTTTGCCTAATATATTAGGAATTATTAATATCTTAAATTTTTGTGACAGTGTAAAAAAAATCGAAGAAACATTGACTTATGACCATCACATTTTTGGTGAATCCAAGGTTATTCAACTTCCTTAGGCCTAATAATTTGTGAATGGTCAATATTTTGAATTTTTGACATGATGTGAAAAATATCGATCAAACATCGACTTTGCGCAAACTTTAAGATCGTCACATTTTTTGGCGAAACCAAGGTTATTCAACTTCCCTAGGCCTAATAAGTTGGGAATGGTCAATATTTTGAATTTACGAGATGATGCGAAAGAAACAGATCAAACATCGACTTTCCGTAAACTTTATTATCATCACATTTTTTACGAAACCAAGGTTATACAATTTTCCTAGGCCGAACAAATAGGGAATGGTTAATATTTTGAAATTTTGAGATGGTGCGCAAAAAATCGATCAAACATAGATTTTGCACAAAATTTATGACAATCATATTTTTTGGTGAAACTAAGGTTGTACAACTTCTATGGGCCTAATAAGTTGGGAATGGTCAATACTTCAAATTTTTGAGAATGTAAATAAATCGATCAAACATCGACTTTGTGCAAACTTTATGACCATCACATTTTTTGGTGAAACCAAAGTTATATAGCTATCTTGAGACTTATAATTTGGGAATGGTCAATTTTTTTAATTTTTGAGGTAGTGCGCAAAAAATCGATCAAATGTCGACTTTACAAAAACTTTATGACCGTCACATTTGTTTGCGAAACTAAGGTTATACAACTTCCCTAGGACTAATAAGTTGGGAATGGTCAATAATTTAAATATTCGAGACGGTGCGCAAAAAATCGATCAAACATCAATTTTGCACAAATTTATGACCATCTAGTTTTTTGGTGAAACCAAGGTTATATAATTTCCCGAGGCCTAATATGTTGGGAATTGTCAATATTTTGAATTTTTGAGACGGTGCTAAAAAAATCGATGAAACATTGACATTGCAAAAACTTTATGACCATCACTTTTTTGGAAAATCCAACGTTATTCAACTTCCTTAGGCCTAATATGCTGGGAATGGTTCATATTTTAAATTTTTGAGATGGTGTAAAAAAAATCGATCAAACATCGACATTACGCAAATTTAAGATCATCACATTTTTAGGCGAAACCAAGGTTATTCAACTTCAGTAAGCCTAATAAGTAGGAAATGGTCAATATTTTGAATTTACGAGATGGTGCGAAAGAAACAGATCAAACTTGACTTTGTGCAAACTTTATGATCATCACATTTTTTTGCAAAACCAAGGTTATAAAATTTCCCGGGGCCTAACAAGTAGGGAATGGTCAATATTTTAAATTTTCGAGATGGTGCGAAAAAAATCGATCAAACATCGACTTTCTACAAAATTTATGACTGTCACGTTTTTTTGCAAAACTAAGGTTATTCAACTTCCCTATGCATAAAAAGTTGGAAATGGTCAATATTTTGAATTTTTGAGATATTACGAAAAAAAATCAATCAAACATCAACATTGTGTAAACGTTATAACTACCATGTTTTTTTGGTAAAAATATGATTATTCAACTTCCCCTGCGCCTAATAAGTTTGGAATGATCAATATTTTAAATTTTTAAGATGGTGCAAAAAAAGTCGATCAAACATCAACTTTGTGCAAACTTTATGACCATCATGATTTTTGGCGAAACCAAGTTTATACAACTTCCCTGGGCCTAACAAGTTGGGAATGGTCAATATTTTGAATTTACGAGATGGTGTGAAAGAAATTGATCAAACATCGACTTTGTGCAAATTTTATGACCGTCATGTTTTTTGGCGAAACCATGGTTATACAACTTCCCTAGACCAAACAAGATGGGAATGGTCCATATTTAGAATTTTCAAGATGGTTTGTAAAAAATTGATCAAACATCGACATTGTGCAAACGTTATGACCATCATATTTTTTAGCGAAACCAAGGGTTATACAACTTCCATGTGCCTAATATGTTGGGAATGACCAATATTTTAAATTTTTGAGATGGTGCGAAAAAAACCATTCAAACATCGACTTTGCACAAATTTTAAGAACGTCACATTTTTTTGTGAAACCAATGCCATTCGACTTTCCTATGTCTAATAAGTTGGGAATGGTCAATATTTTGAATTGTTTAGATGATGCGAAGAAAACCGATCAAACATCGACTTTATGCAAACATTATAACCTTCACATTTTTTGTAATAACCAAGGTTATACAACTTACCTAGGACTATTAAATTGGTACTGATCAATATTTTGAATTTTTGAGATAATGCAAAGAAAATGGATCAAAAATCGACTTTGCAAAAACATTATGACCATCACGTTTTTTTGGCAAAACAAAGGTTTATTCAACTTCCCTTGGCCTAATAAGTTGGGAATGGTCAGTATTTTGAATTTTCGAGATGGTGCGTAAAAAATTGATCAAACATCGATTTTGCGTAAACTTTATGATCATCATATTTTTTTAGCGAAACCAAGGCTGTACAACTTCCCTGGGCCTAATAAGTTGGGAATGGTCAATATTTTGAATTTTCGAGATGTTACAAAAAAATTGATCAAACATCAACTTTGTGACAACTTTATGACCATTACATTTGTTTTTGAAACTAAGGTTAAACAACTTCCCTAGGCCTAATAAGTTAGAAATGGTCAATAATCTGAATTTTCAAGTCAGTGCACAAAAAATTGATCAAACATCGACTTTGCGTAAATTTATGACCATCTATTTTTTGGTGAAATCAAGGTTATACAACTACTTCCCTAGGCCTAATATGTTAGGAATTGTTAATATTTTGAATTTTTGATACGGTGCCACAAAAAACCGAAGAAATATTGACTTTACGTAAACTTTATAACCGTCACATTTTTGGCGAATCCAAGGTTATTCAACTTCCTTAGGCCTAATAATTTGGGAATGGTCAATATTTTAAATTTTTGAGATGATGCAAAAAATATCGATCAAACATCGACTTTGTGCAAACTTTAAGATCGTCATATTTTTTTATGAAACCAAGGTTATTCAACTTCCCTAGGACTAATAAGTTGGGAATGGTCAATATTTTGAATTTACAAGATGATGTGAAACAAACAGATCAAACATCGACTTTGCGTAAACTTTATGATCGTCACATTTTTTTGCAAAACCAAGGTTATACAATTTCCCTAGGCCTAACAAGTAGGGAATGGTCAACATTTTGAATTTTCGAGATGGTGCGCAAAAAATCGATCAAACATTGATTTTTCACAAAATTTATGTCTATCATATTTTTTGGTGAAACTAAGGTTGTACAACTTCCCTGGGCCTAATAAGTTAGGAATGGTCAATATTTTAAATTTTTGAGATTATGTAAAATAATCGATCAAACATCGACTTTGCGTAAACTTTATGGTCATCACGTTTTTTAGTGAAACCAAAGTTATACAACTTTCCTAAGGCTTATAATTTGGGAATGGTCAATTTTTTTAATTTTCGAGGCAGTGCACAAAAAATCGATCAAACTTCGACTTTGTAAAAACTTTATGACCATTACATTTGTTTGCAAAACTAAGGTTATACAACTTTCCTAGGACTAATAAGTTGGGAATGGTCAATAATTTTAATATTCGAGACGATGTGCAAAAAATCAAGAAAACATCAATTTTGCACAAATTTATGACCGTCTAATTTTTTGGTGAAACCAAGGTTATACAATTTTCCAAGGCCTAATATGTTGGGAATTATCAATATTTTGAATTTTCGAGATGGTGTCAAAAAAAATCGATTAAACATTGACTTTGCGTAAACTTTATGACCATCACGTTTTTGGTGAATCTAAAGTTATTCAACTTCCTTAGGCATAATAAGCTAGGAATGGTCAATATTTTAAATTTTTGAGATGGTGTAAAAAAAATGATCAAACATCGACATTGCGCAAACTTTAAGATCGTCATATTTTTTGGCGAAACCAAGATTATTCAACTTTGATAGGCCTAATAAGTTAGGAATGGTCAATATTTTGAATTTATGAGATGGTGCGAAAGAAACATATCAAACATTGACTTTGTGCAAACTTTATGATCGTCACATTTTTTTTGTAAAACTAAGGTTATACAATTTCCCGAGGCCTAAGAAGCTAACGGGTGAACCATTGAAGAGAATTGAAAATTTTGGAGTTTTCAAGCAACACTGAATCCAATTAACCCATTGTTGAGGGAAGTTAATACTGAGGAGCATCTTGTAGAGAAAGTGTTTATTAACTGAATCAAATGCTTTTTGTAAGTCAGCTTTAAAACATATTTTTGTCCCACTTGATTTGGAGTGTAGATCTTTGACCAAGTCGTTAGCAAGAAGAACATTGTGATGTATACTTCTCCCTTTAATGAAAGCAGCTTGAGTAGGACTAATGATTTTGTGCATAATCATTTGCATTCGATCTGCAAGCAACTTGGAGATGATCTTGTAAATAAAGTTGCATAATGAAATGGGCCTGTAGTGCTCTAGTGAATCAGCCCCTGCATTCTTAGTAACTAAAGAAATAAAAGTATAATTTATCATTTTAAGAATACGACTTGAAGAGAAAAAATGCTAATAAGCTTTAATCACGTCATTTCCAATGATCGGCCATGCAATTTGGTAAAATTCAGCTGGAAATCCATCTAGACCAGGGCTTTTATGCTTTGGTGACTTGAAGACAACTCTTTATTTTTGTAAGTAAATGTAATTATATTTAGTATGAAGTTTGTACAAAATAACTTTGTCTACACAAGCCGTAGACTATAGCTTGAGATCTCTTAGAGTAGTCTAGGAGAATGCACCCCACCTTAGAAAGGTGGAATAGTCTCACTCCACCAGACTCATCTCCAAGAGAAATTGAACAGAAAAGTAGCCATGACTACATATGTTGTAGACTATGACGCTTTACTATAGGCAACAATAAATAGCAAAATGTAATAACTTTTTTTTTTACAAACTTCATACTAAATCTACTTACATTTACTTATCAAAAAACAAATAGCAAAATGTAATAACCAACCATTCCTGGATGACCTGTGAATACATCACATTATTGAAGCATAGAATCACACAATATATCAAACTCATTCTAGAAAGCATTAACGAATTGTAAAATTGAATCTGATAAAGATATCTTTTTCTCTACTTATTAAATGCTTCATTTCCAGATCCTACTCCATACATGATCTTGAGTCGCTAAGTATCTGGAGTAAAAGGTGAGCATTATGTGTCTTGTGTCCCTCAAAGATTCTACAACACCTCTCCCTCCAAATCCACCAAATTGCGCATCTGAAGGTAATCTTTGCTAGGTTTGTAAGAAGCCCTTTTCTTGAGAAGCTTTGCTGGAACTATTTTAGTTCATGATGCAAGTTTGATATTGGTAGTCTATGTAGTTCAAATCTCTTCAGAATCTCTGCCCATATCCAATTAGTGTAGTCGCAAGCAAAATAATGATGATCAATATTTTCTTCCTGTTGCATACAAAGAGAGCATCGGTTAACAAGATATATACCTTTTCACTTCATATTATCCATTATAGGTAGTTTAGCAAGAAGAGCCTGTCATGTGCATAAGAAATGTCTCTGTGAGCCCAGTCTATCCCATGTTCAACTGCTTGGGATCCATTTATTATTTCTTTGTCTGATTTGATTCCATGCAGATGTAGCACTAAATTTTTCATTGTCATGAAGCCAAATAAGTATGTCTGAAGAGTTGTTCCTGATTGAAAGAGCTGTAATTGTTGTCCAAAGTGATACCATATCAGGAGAAATAGGATTAGGAAGACACCAGGTGCTGTTAACAATGAACTCAGAAACCTTCCAATCTTTAGGGGCCCCAAGATCTCTTCGTACTCTATCACTATACAATTGAAATATACTCTTCCCATTCACCCAAAGATCATACCACATATTAATTTTGATCCCAGAAGAGATTGCATAAGAAATATGTTTGATCAGCCAATTTCTTGCCTTCAAAATTCCTTTCCAAGCAGTAGAATGATATATTTTTGCTGAAACTTCCCAAATTGATTCCTTAGATAAGTACCTAGCAGAAACCCATTGCGACCATAAGGATTTGTTTTACAAAAGATCCCATAATTTCTATACCAAATAAGCTTTATTTCAATCTCTCAGATTTCATAAATTCAGCCCCCCCTCATCTTTCAGTCTACAGATGCTATCCCAATTTATCATATGCATTGCCTTACCATCCGTACCATTCTAGAAAAAGTTTTTCAATAGCCGTTCAATATCCTGAAGAAATCCAACAAGTAGAAGAAATGCATTAGACCAATAAATAGAGTAAGAGAACAGAACATATCAGATAAATTCAAATCGTCCTGCTTTAGAGTGGAGATATGAGTAGGAGACCCAAATAAGAAACTGGCAGACTTCCCTTACTAACCCCCAAAGTTTATATAATAAAGTCTTTATCTTCAATGCAAGGACCCATATAGACTTTGCTTTTTGCATGATTTAGCTGAAGATCAGAAACCAAACCAAAATCTTTCAGAATAGTAACCAAATTTCTCACTGAAGTAGTATCATTACGAAGAAATATAATAAGATCATCTACAAATGTTATGTGGGATATATGAATAGAACCAGCATTAGGTACCTTAATGTTGTCATCAGAGACTGCCTTTTCTAACATACAGCTGAGTCCTTCCATGACAATTGTAAAAAGATATGAAGAAAGTGGATCTCCTTGTCGGATGTCATTTGTACTCCCAAAAAAGCCAATGGGGAACCATTGAAGAGAACCAAAAATTTTGGAGTTTCCAAGCAGCATTGAATCCAATAACCCATTGTTGAGAGAAGTTCATACTGAGGAGCATCTTGCAGAGAAAGTGTCTATTAACTGAATCAAATACTTTTCGTAAGTCAGCTTTAAAACATATTTTTGTCCCTCTTGATTTGGAGTGCAGATTCTTGACCAAGTCGTTAGCAAGAAGAACATTATGATGTACACTTCTCCCTTTAATAAAAGCAGTCTGAGTAGGACTAATGATCTTGTGCATAATCGTTTGCATTCGATCTGTAAGTAACTTGTAGATGATCTTGTAAATAAAGTTGCACAATGAAATGGGCCTGTAGTGCTCTAGTGAATCAGCCCCTGCATTCTTAGGAACTAAAGAAATAAAAGTATAATTTATCACTTTAAGAATATGACCTGAAGAGAAAAAATACTAACAAGCTTTAATCACGTCATTTCTAATGATCGGCCACGTAATTTGGTAAAATTCGATTGGAAATCCGTCTAGACCAGGCTTTTGTGCTTTAGTGACTTAAAGACAACTCTTACAATTTCTTCGTCTATAATTAGTGCATTGAGAATCGTGATGTCGTCCAAATCAAGCTTTCTAGTAGGCTCCACATGAACATTATTATGCTGCTCTGTTTGATTGAGTAAATAATAAAAAAATTATTCATTGTGTGCTTTAACCTCATCCAAATTCTCAATAAGTGTACCATCTTGGTCTTTACATTTCCTGATGCAGTTAATAGCCCTTCTAGTAGCAATAGCTGTATAGAAAAACTTCGTATTGGAATCCCCAAGAGTAAGCCAATGCTGTCGAGACTTCTATGTTGCAAAACTTTCTTCCTGCTTTAAGGCCTGCATGAAATGATGCAGCTCATGTTGCACCGCCATTAGTTCCTTTTCGCCTAACTGTGCCCGGGTGGTAATATTGCCAAAGGTGTTTGTATTCCACTCCTTTAGTGCTGATTTACATGCTTTAAGCTTTTGGCATAAGATGTAAGGGGGAGAACCATGTACATTAACATTCCAAGCTGATCTGATAACCTCGAGGAATTGAGGATGGACACTCCACATATTAAAAAATCTTAATGATTTCTTGCCTCTGGGTATTACTTTGTCTGCATGTATATACATTGAAGAGTAATCAGAGAACAACTGAGCACCATACTCCAGAAGTGAATCAGGTAAACTGTTAACCATTCATAATTAATCAGACACCTATCGAGTCGAGCCATTATTTTCCTGTGGGCAGCACCTTGATTACTCCAAGAAAGCCAATCCCCTACAGAATTCATATCAATTAATGCAGCAATATCTATGTAATCGTTAAAACCTTGAAGCTTGCTCTCTAAAAGTGGTTTTCCCCTCACTTTTTCATGTGTATATCGAACAGTATTGAAGTCACCAAGAATAATCCAAGGCACTATAAGACAGCCATTTACAATGTTAATCAGATCAGTCCATAGAACATTTCTTTCCTGCATACTTTTAGAAGCATATATACCAGTAATATGAAATTGACAACCATTCCTTTTATCCTCGGCCTTAAGGTGGATAAATTATTCTATAGCAGAAATAAAGCAAGCACTAACAGAGTTCAGATGCCATAATACCCATATTCTACCATAACTGTCATAAGTATCATTGGTAAGAAGTTCTGCCTCTGGCCATATTAAATTTTTTTGAACACAAACCCGAGATGGTTTAATTTTTGTTTCCACAAGAATAACAATATCACAAGCAGCATACATTATTGTTCTATTAAGGTCCCAACATTTCTCAAGTTTATTCAGTCCACGAATATTCCAACAAAGTATCTTCATCAGAATTAAAATAGGTTGGAAAGTAAATAAAGGACTCTTCCTAGGTAGGCGGAAGTATGTGTGACTTACCTGCACCATCCTTCTTCTTATCCTTGGGTTTTGCAGTTTCCTCCCTCATAATATCCTTACCTTTTAAGCCTTTATTTCTATTTTTATCCACTTCATCCACAGTTTGCAAATGCTTAAATTTTGAAGTACCCAAGATATCCAGGTTGGCAATGTTTGTTGAAGGTTGAGGCACTTGTTGAGGCTGAATGTCCAGGCTGGCGAGGTTTGTTGGGATTGGTTGAGATACAATATCCTGGTTAGCACGATGAGTGGGACGTGGGATCCCGTTGCGGTAGCTCCTATCGATGTAGGAAGAGATGAAGTTTCCAACTTCGCCTCTTGTTCTTGGGTATCCTGGGAAATTGCTGTTGTGGAAGGGGCTATAATTAGAAGAATTAAAGTTCCATATGTATCCTTTTGTCCATGTTATTGCCGAAGCGAGTCAGAATGCTCTTTCATCGTCATCGGTGCTATTGCTTCGGGAGACGCACCAATCTTTAGTAGTCATAGCAGCGTCAACTCCATGATGAGTTGCCTGACGTTGTCGGTAAACCTGAGTGATCATTTTATACATTTGTTGATAAGCTCCATGTGCATGACCGAAAGAGTGACAAATCTTACACCGTTGTGGCTTCCAAGAATATGAAACATGCACCTTACGAGTGGTCCCCTCAAGACACCTATAATAAACCTCATCACGAAGATCTCTATCGGAAGAAATCATAACACATGCTCGTGCAAAAGCCAATCTCATCTGTGCTACTGTTGCCTTGTCAATATACAATGGCTGTCCCAAGGTACTGCATAACTTAGTAATAAAATGTTGACTCCAAAGATGTAGGGGAAGACCATGAAAAGAAACCCATAAAGGAATAGACTGAAGGTCGTCTAACTCCAAACGAACATCAATGGACTAACGCCATAGTATCATCGGATGGCCACGAATGGTCCAAAACCCTTCAAGTATCCGTTGCAAATCCTCTTCAGAATAGAGTTTGCATACAAAAAAACTATTATGCAACATATGAAGATCGAATGTCGATGTTCCCCATCGTGTCTTGATGAATGAGGATAATGGAAAATAAGATGTCTTGAGACCGACCACATAACCAACAAGTACCATGGACCATCTCTTATTCAGCTCTTCAGAATCAGAAGCCTCATACACAGCAATCTTTTGATTGGCTTAGATTTCTGGAGTAAAGAAATCCAAGCTAAGATCTAAACTTCCAACCGGAGCCTTGAAGAGGCTTATCCAAGGTCGAGGATCTCTCGATATGAGAGCAGGAGGCCACGATCTAGAACGCGACTTGCCTCTATGCTGCATCATCAATGGAGCACCTCAACTGGAGGAAGATAGCGGAGGAGCAACTTGAGAGGCAGGGAGCCTCGTCGGAGCAACCTTGCTACCAGCGTCACCAGCCCTAGGAACCATCGCTACGGTAGCCCAGTGAGGCTGCCCCAGGGAGAAGCTGCCACCGCCCCTTTCTGCACAACAGCCGCCACCCCTCTATGCAGCGCCAGACACAGGGAAGCGAGAGCACAAACCCTCTCCCCCTTCGTGCAACAGCAGCCTCCGCCTCTGAGAGTAGAGAAGGCAGCCCTCTTTGTGCGTGCAGAATAGGGAAGAGCCACCGTTCGCGATTCCCCCTGCGTGCAGAACAGCCACGAGCCCCTTCACCACCTGTGCACGATGTAGAGGGAGCAATCTCCTTCCCTGTTCACCGATCGACCCCCTTCTCTTTATAGGCAATCTCCAGCATTGACCACAGAGGCCTCTGTTTGATCTCATGGCTGTGTAGCAGCAGCGACTGTGAAATCACCCAAGGGAGAAGCAGATCCACCGTCCTTCACCCTTGCAGCCCCAATTAGAGGGTGATGAATGGGGAGAAGTGTGCAGCGCTGATCGTAGAGAGAGCAAGCCCTCTCCTCTGTTCCCTAGAGGGAAGAATCACCGCCACCCAGCAGTTCCACCACTGCCTCTTCTCGCCCTAGGATTAGATGTCAAGCTACACACCATCGCCCAACAGTAGTTTGTTCTGTCGACAAAAGGGGAGTGTCGTAGAGAAACCCTGAAGTCGCCCAGCAACAGCGTGCCCTAGGGAGAAGCAAACGGTCGTGAAAGATTGAGTAGAACCACCGTCGCCTTGCCCCGATCAGCCCTCTCCTCCTCCATTCATATCAAATGATGATCACCACCCCCTGTCAAACCCCTCATCACCGTCACCCACTAGGAGAAAGAAGAAGCACAAAAGGGGTAGCTGCCGACGTCGCCTCTTCTCACCCTAGAGAGAGAAGCAGAATCGCCCTCGAGAAAGAAAATCTGACAGTAACGTGCAGCAAATGTAACCTCTGTTATCCTTGCACGCAGAACCGCAGAGAACCCTACTAACCGTGCGATGCAGCCTTCCTGCTCTCTGTGCGCAGAACAAGGGAGAACCCAACAGCCACCACCACCTCTTCTCGCCTAGCCTTCTCCGTTGCTTCACTTTCTCCTAACACGTTCGCACGTGAAGGAAGGGAAAAACCATCACCCAAGGGAGAAGAAGCCGATCCACAGTGTCCTACAGCCACCGCCTCTTCTCACCCTAGAGAAAGAAGAGAATCGTCAAGAGAGAGAATGCAACCTTAATATTTGAAGATAACTCTTACAACTTCTTCGTCTGTAATTGGTGCATTAAGAATCATGATATCATCCGAATCAAGCTTTCTAGTAAGCTCCATATGAATATTATTAGGCTACTCTGTTTGATTGAGTAAAGAATAAAAAAATTATTTAGTGTGTGTTTTAACCTCATCCAAATTCTCAATAAGTGTACCGTCTTGATCTTTATATTTCTTGATACAGTTAACAACCATTCTAGTAGTAATGGCTATATAGAAAAACTTCGTATTAGAATCCCCTAGAGTAAGCCAATGCTATTGAGACTTCTATTATGTAAAACTTTCTTCCTGCTTTAAGGCCTACATGAATTAATACCTAGCTTCTGCCTCTTTGTAAATAAGATTCTCGTCAAAGAGCTGAAGATACAGCTCATGTTGCATCGCCGTTAGTTCCTTTTTGTTTAACTGGACCCGAGTGGTAATATTGCCAAAGGTGTTTATATTCCACTCCTTTAGTGTTATTTTTCATGTTTTAAGCTTTTGGCATAAGATATAAGGGGGAGATCCATGCACATTAACATTCCAAGTTGATCTGATAACCTCGAGGAACTGTGGGTACTCCACATGTTAAAGAATCTAAATGGTTCATTGCCTCTGAGTATTACTTTATCTGCATGTATATACATTGAAGAGTGATCAAAGAACAACTGAGCACCATACTCCAGAAATGAATAAGGGAAAACTTTTAACCATTCATAATTAATCAGACACCTATCGAGTCGAGCCATTATTTTCCAGTGGGCAACACCTTGATTACTCCATGAAAGCCAATCCCCTATAGATTTCATATCAATCAATGCAGCAATATCTATGTAATCGTTAAAACCTTGAAGTTTTCTCTCTGAAAGTGGTTTACCTCTTCCTAATATAAAAGAGTCTTTCACAACAACAGTTTCTTAGGTTACCCACGCACAGGAGAACGAGAAACCCTTGTCTCTTCCTACATCAACAGGAACTACCACAACGGGGATCCCACGTCCCACTCATCATGCTAACTAGGATATTATGTCTCAACCAGTCTCTACAAGTCTCGCCAGCCAGGACATTCAGCCTCAATAGGTGGCCAACCTGGATATCTTGGGTACTTCAAAATTTAAGCATTTACAAGGTATGGATGAAGTGGATAAAAATAGAAATAAAAGCTTAAAAGGTAAGGATATTATGCAGGAGGAAACTGCAAAACCCAAGGATAAGAAGAAGGATGGTACTATTAAGTCGCACATACTTCCATCTACCTAGGAGGAGACCCTTATTTCCTTTCTTACCTGTTTTATTTCTGATGAAGATACTTTGTTGGAATGTTCATGGACTGAATAAACTTGAGAAATATTTGGAGCTTAATAGAATAATCAAGTCTACTGTTTGTGATATTGTTATTCTTGTGGAAACAAAAATTAAATCATCTCGGGTTTGTGATCAAAGAAATTTAATATGGCCAGAGGTAGAACTTCTTACCAATGATACTTGTGACACTTATGATAGAATATGAGTATTATGACATCCGAACTCTGTTAGTGCCTGCTTTATTTCTACTATAGAATAATTCATCCACCTTAAGGCTGAGGATAAAAAAAATGGTTGTCAATTCCATATTACTGGTGTATATGCTTCTAATAGTATACAGGAAAGAAACGTTCTATGAAATGATCTGATTAACATTGCAAATGGTTGTCTTACAGTGCCTTGGATTATTTTTGGTGACTTCAATACTGTTCGGTACACATATGAAAAAGTGGGAGGTAAACCACTTTCAGAGAGTAAGCTTCAAGGTTTTAATGATTACATAGATATTGCTGCATTGATTAATATGAAATCTATAGGGGATTAGGTTTCATTGAGTAATCAAGGCTACCCACTGGAAAATAATGGCTCGACTCGATAGGTAGGTATCTGATTAATCAAGAATGGGTAACAGTTTACCCTGATTCACTTCCAGAGTATGGTGCTCAGTTATTCTCTGATCACTCTTCAATGTATATACATGCATACAAAGTAATACCCAGAGGCAAGAAACCATTTCGATTCTTTAACATGTGTAGTACTCATCCTCAGTTCCTCGAGGTTATCAAATTCGCTTGGAATGTTAATGTGCATGGTTCTCCCCTTTATATCTTATGCCAAAAGCTTAAAGCGTGTAAAACAGCACTAAAGGAGTGGAATACAAATACTTTTGGCAATATTATCACTTGGGTCTAGTTAAGCAAAAAGGAACTAATGACGGTGCAACATGAGCTGCATATTCAGCCCTTTGACGAGAATCTTATTTGCAAAGAGGCAGAAGCTAGGTATCAATTCATACAGGCCTTAAAGTAGGAAGAAAGTTTTGCAAAATAGAAGTCTCGACAGCATTGGCTTACTCAAGGGGATTCCAATATGATGTTTTTCTATACAACCATTGCTACTAGAAGGGCTGTTAACTGTATTAGGAAATGTAAAGATCAAGATGGTGAAAGGATCAAAAGGCACTAAGAGGGGGGGGGGGTGAATTAGTGCAGCGGATTAAACTCGTATTCTTGAAACCGATTTCGCAAAGAAACACAAGTTCGTAGAAGAATTCGATTCGACGAAAGAGAACTTGAAAGTAATTGCTTGTGAAAAGGAACTAACTATGAACTTGCAGCCAAGAAATGAAGTGATTTCAGAAATATAAACACTCACACATTTAAGGACACAATGATGTATAGTGGTTCGGTCAAATGACCTACATCCACTCTTGAAGCCTTTGCGATGAGGCTCCACTCTTCCACTAGCAAGTCCTTTGAAGGGGAAGGATCAAACACCCCTTTTTACAACCCTTTACAAGATGTTCACACTTGTACAAGATCTCTCAAGAAGAGGAAGAAGGTGAACACTTAGCAAAGAATACAACACTTTTCAAAACTCTTCAAAAGCTCAAGACTCAAACTTTTTCTTGCTCAAAGGGTAACCCTTTCACCGAGAAAGGGGGTATTTATAGATCCAAAGTGGATTCAAATTGGGCTCCAAATTCCAAGTGAATTTGGAGTTCCCAATTTCTGTGGTCAAAGCGGTGCCACCTGCTTGTGTCGATCTTTGATCGACGTGTCGAAGCGGTGCCACCGCCAGCAGCGCGGTGCTACCGCTCGAGTCCGGTGATCAAGGGCGGTGCCGCCTTGACCAGCGGTTCCACCGCCGTCGATTATCTGGGCGGTGCTACAGCTTCGACAGCGGTTCCACCGCTTGTGTGTGTGTCAGGGCGGTGCTACGCCTTCAGGCTTAGCGCACCACCGCCCCAGGCTTAGGCGGTTCCACCTCTTGCCCCCATTCGGACGAGCCGAATGGGGCCTGTTTAGATCTCAACTTGACACAAGAGTGGCCTGGTTGGCTCCTCTCGAATTTTGGGCAGGATTTATTTCTTAAATCCTTGCTCTACTCATGTGCAAATTACGAACATAACTTAACGTGATTTGATCGGACACCCTTCAAGTCGACTTCCGACGAGATTCCGGCAGGCCTCCGATGCTTCCCTCGGATTGCTACCAATGGTCTCCCAGCATACTCCGGCGAGCTCAACTAGTCTTGGTGGTTTCGAATCTTCCTAAGTTCCGCGAACCTTCGACGATCTTTGAAATGGACTTTCAAAACTTCGACAAGTCCTGATTTGATCTTGGATGGTTCCAGGCAACTCTTCCGAAAATCTCTCGGACTTAGATGAACTCTTGAACCCCGACGGACTTGGCCTCGGTAAATCACGTTATGTTTTCTTTCCATCGTAGTTATTCCTGCACACTCATCTCAACAAAGAGATTAGAACAAATATTTCACCAATTGATTTCATCATCAAAATCCGAGATTTAACAATCTCCCCCTTTTTGATGATGACAATCAATTGGTGATGAGTTATTCTTAACTCCCCTATGTATATGCCATAAAGAAAAATTGCTTGAATTCAATTTTTGAATTCAACATAATTAATTATAATTTCAAGATTTCAAAATAGATATCAAGGATATCAATGAAGTATACATAATCAAAAAACATGATATCAAGAACCCAACTAAGTTTATTTTGGACAACGCATATCATATTGCAAAGACACATATCATTTTGGTATCATATGGCGTTACACATATCATTTCTCCCCTTTGTCATCAACAAAAAGGAAATGAGGGAATCATAACAATAAGGAGGGTCGGAAAACATCACAAATGTGGAAAAAGAAATCGAAAAACCGAAAACCATTCCACAAAGTGGCGAAAAGATGTAAGATAACACAAAGCATGAAGTTAAGACAACATAGATGTCAACAAGAAGATGTCACGATGTAAGGAATACAACATAAATGTCAACATACAACATAAGTTTACATCGTTCAAAAGAAAACACAGCAAGCTACTCCTCGGGAGGAATGCCAAGATGCCTATACATGTGATCGATCTTTAAGTTCATCTTCCGCATTTCCTTCAAAATTTCAATTTGCTTTGTAGTTTTACTTCATTTAACTCTCTCATGATCGGGTCAGGTAGTAGATGGAGCGAGAAAATGTCACCGATGTAGCCGCAACAAAAGGATCGGGAGGAGGAGATTCATTTCCCCTAAGGACTGGTGTTTCGAGGATGGTCTACTACGGGGGAGGTATATCACATCTCCTAGGTTGCCTAACCCCTATTCCATGCTCGACAAGACATCTAAGTCGTCTCATAGTTTAACATTAATAATATTAAATTTTTCGACTTGTATTGCTTCTTTATCCGGTGGAATGCGATGTTATGGGCATGCAATAGTCTAGTTATTAAACCTCCATATGGTAACATTGATCCTTTAGAAAGGACCTCTATCATGTGTCTTTGCTGATTAGGTAACCAAAACAGAAATGTTGTCTAGTCATGATCCAATATAAGGTACCTAATTCGGTGAAACCGATCTCATCATGATGAAACTACTTAGGAATAATAATGCTTATTAGAATGTGATGCAAAATTTTAGAGTTAAAAGGTAATAAATGTTCACAACTCTTGGGAATTATTCCTAAATTTGGGTTTGCAAACACAGCTTTCTAAAGCTTGAGTGAGTGGCACCAATCTGTGTCCATATCCCATTTTCCCGAAAATAACACCCTAGCTCTTTTTCAACAATTCCAATTAATGAGCATATAGTATTATCACATATTTGAATCTCATTACCTAGAAGATAAGTTGACAAGCCATCATCATTCACAGCTAAATTAGCATAGAACAACTTAACTAAACGTGGATAAATAGGTTCAATAATTTGCGAGAATAGGTAAAGCCTCTAAGTCTGCAAACCACATGAGAGGTTCTAAGTTTCCTAATTGATTCAAATCAACATACTTTCCTTTGTGAATGGGTCTAGAACCAAATTCGAAAAATCTAAGGGAGGCCTCTTGTGATTTAAACAAGGATTGGTCAAATGAATCTACCTCCATCCTTTTCCTTTGTCTCTTGATGTTCTTCTAGGAGCCATTTCTATTCATGAATAATCGAAAATTAATTGAAGAAAGGAATGAAACTTCACAAGAAAATGAAAGAGAAATAATTCTGTTTTTACCTTAGATTGGTTCTTTGAGATGTAGGAAGCTTGAATCATGATTAAAATCTCCTCCTTAGGCTTCTAGATAGGAAGAAATGACACCAATTTGAAGTTTGGAAGAGTTTGGAAGAGTGAGGAGAGGCGGTTCACAGATTAGGGAGGCGGTTCTACGCCGGCCCTAACACATTTTATAGCGGGTGTTCAAGGCGGTACTACAGCTTCAAAGAAAGTGTTCCACCGCTGGGTGACTACCCAGGCGGTTCCACCGCCAAGCAATTGGTATGATGCTACCACAGAGTAACCTAAAACCATTTCGGATTTCATGTTTTTCCCTTTTTTTTAATTATTTTTTTAAAATCTCGAGAGATGGGATGAAGTCAAAAGAAATAAATCCATGGGACAATCCGAATCAAATCGATGGAAATCATAGTTTAAACATAATTTCAAGAAAAGACATCAAAAAAAAAAAAAAGGTTACTTACTTGGGCGATTTAGCATGCCTAATTCCCTTCTAATAAAATCAAATTGTTCCTCATTTAAAGGTTTCGTAAAAATGTCCGCTAATTGATGATTTGTATCAACAAAATCAAGAGTGACATTTCTACTACTTACATGATCACGTATAAAGTGATGCCGATGTCAATGTGCTTAGTGCGAGAGTGTTGGATTGGATTTTTAGTTAGACAAATTGCACTCGTGTTATCACACTTTATAGGAATATTTTTAAGTAGATTCCATAGTCCTCTAGTGTATTTTTCATCCGATAACTTGTGCACAAAGATGCACTAGCAGCTATATATTCAACCTGCTTTGTAGATAGTGCAATCGAATTTTGTTTCTTGAAGTCCAAGAAACAAGTGCATGTCCTAGAAATTGGCATGTTCCTGATGTGCTTTTTCTATCTAGTTTACATCCACCAAAATCCGCATCTGCATAAGCTTTCAAACTAAAATTTTCAGATTTTGGATACCATAATCCAAGATTAGGGGTCCCTTTAAGATATCTAAGAATCCTCTTGACAAACTTTTAAGTGAGATAGCTTAGGATTAGCTTGGAATCTTGCACATAGCCCTACACGAACATGATGTCGGTCCGTTGCGATAAGATAAAGCAGGCTACCTATCATGCCCCTATAAGTTTTTTGATCAAAACTTTCTCCATTTTCATCCATATCTAATTTAGTGGAGGTGCTCATAGAGTGCTAATTTCCTTTGATCCATCCATATTAAATCGTTTAACAATTCCAATGTGTATTTTGATTGATTTAGAAATATACCATTACTTAGTTGCTTGATTTGAAGTCCTAAAAGAAATTTAGTTCTCCCATTAGGCTCATCTCAAATTCATCACTCATATCCTTAGCAAACAATTCACATAGTGATTTATTACAAGATCCGAAAATGATATCATCAACATAAATTTGAACAATAAGAAAATTGTTTTCAAAATGTTTAATAAACAATGTAGTATCAACCTTGCCTTTAGTAAAATTATTTGAAATCAAGAAAGAACTAAGCCTCTCATACCAAGCCCTAGGGGCTTGTTTAAGACCATATAAGACCTTAGTTAGCTTAAACACATGGTTAGGAAATAGAGAGTTTTCGAATCCGGGTGGTTGTTCAACATAAACTTCTTCGGAAATAAAACCATTTAAGAATGCACTTTTGACATCTATTTGAAATAATTTAAAATCTTTACTACTAGCATAGGCAAGGAGCATCCTAATGGCTTCCAATCTTGCCACCGGAGCGAAGGTTTCTTCATAATCGATACCTTCTTCTTGGTTGAAACCTTTGGCCACTAGTCTAGCCTTGTTTCTAACCACGATACCGCATTCATCTTGCTTGTTTCTAAAGACCCACTTAGTACCAATAACTAAGTGGTCATTAGGTCTAGGAACAAGCTTCCATACCTCATTCCTCTCAAATTGATTCAATTCTTCTTGCATTGCGATAACCCAAGAATCATCTTTTAGGGCATCAACAATGCATTTTGGTTCAACTTGAGAAAGAAAGGCAGACATGAGCACAAAAATTTTTGAAAGAAGAGCGAGTTTGAACCCCTTTCGATGCATCTCCTATAATTAACTCCTTGGGATGAGCATCTACATACTTCCATTCCTTTGGTAAGGAAGTTTGGGAAGAAGATGCATCCAAGATGTTATTTTGAGGAGAGGGTTCATTCAAATTCAAATCATCAAGACCAAAATCATCATCAAAATCTTTTTTCTTAAATTCAGAAACCTCATTAAAAACCACATGAATAGATTCTTCTATAAGTAAGGTTCTCTTGTTGAAAACACGAAAAGCCTTAGAAACGGAAGAATAACCAAGAAATATGCCTTCATTGGATTTTGCATCGAATTTTCCTAAGGCATCCTTTTCATTCAAAATAAAGCATTTGCAACCAAAAACTTTAAAGTAAGAAACATTGGGTTTTTTATCATTCCATAATTCATATGGAGTTTTGGATAGGGATGGTCTCACTAGAACTCTATTCATCACATAGCAAGCCGTATTCACGGCTTCGGCCCAAAAATATTTTGGTAAATTATATTCATTTAACATGGTTCTAGTCATTTCTTGCAAACTTCTATTTTTCCTTTCTACTACTCCATTTTGTTGTGGATTTCTTGGATTAGAGAAGTTGTGATTGTATCCGTTTGTTTCACAAAAATTTTGGAAGTCATGATTTTGAAATTCACCTCCATGATCACTTGAATTGATGAGATCATGAAGCCTTTCATTTTGAGTGAGTTTACAAAATTTAGAGAAACATTTGAAGCAATCACTTTTATGAGCCAAAAATAGGTCCAAGTGTATCTACTATAGTCATCCACAATTACAAAGGCATATTTGCTACCTCCTAGGCTTGTTATGTCAATTGGTCCAAATAAGTCCAAGTGGATCAATTGCAATGGTCTAATGGTGCTAATGTGATTTTTTGATTTGAAACTAGTCTTTATTTGTTTTCCTAGTTGACATGCATCACATACCTTATCCTTAACAAATTTCGTGTTTGGGATACCTCTTACTAAATCTCTAGATGAAATCTTAGAGATTAGTTTCATGCTTGCATGGCCTAGCCTCCTATGCCAAAGCCAAGCGTCATCATTCAAAACCGAAAAACACATTTCATTACTTAATTTATCAATATTTATGGTGTAGACATTGTTTTGTTTTAAAGCAATCATGGATATGTTGTTGTTGGGTTTTTCAATAATGCAAACATTGGATTCAAATCTAACAACATAACCTTTATCACATAGTTGACTAATACTTAAAAGATTATATTTTAAACCATCAACTAGTAACACATCATCAATTGAAAAACTCGATTTGTTACCTATGGTTCCCTTGCCAATGATTTTACCCTTGTTGTTGTCTCCGAAAGTGACATATCCTTCTTCTTTGCTAGAGAGCATAGAGAAATGAGATGGATCTCCAAGTCATGTGCCTTGAGCATCCACTATCAAGATACCATTTCTTGCTCCTAGCTTGTGAGTTTGTCTACAAAAGAGGATTGTTTTTAGGTACCCATTTGATTTTGGGTGCCTTACAAATTGATCTACTTATTTTGTAATTTATCATTGAATTGTTTATGGTTCCTTTAGGAACCCATATCAACTTTTGTGGACTAATTTTCTTGAATGGACATTTGTAGGTAACATGTCCCGTTTTGCAACAAAAATTACATTTCAAATGGGGTGATACATGCAATGTAGACCCTTTTACAAAGGTGGTCGGATTTTGGTGAGAACCTCTCACAAATCCGATACCACTTCTATTTCCGACATGACCTTTGTTAGCAAGAATCATGTCTAAGCCCTTGCTACCGACCTTAAACTTGTTTAGGGTCTCTTTGAGTAGCAAGTTCTCCCTTTTTGTTGCATCTAAGTCTTCACACTTAGAGCATGGGGGTAGAGAAGGGTTTTGAAGACTATTGAATTTACTTTGTAATAAAGCATGCTCTTTCTTAAGCAAATTGAACTTCTTACTAATAGTTCTACATTCATCAAACAACTCATGAAAATCCATAGAAAGTTCATCAAAAGATAACTCTTCATTAAGTAACTCACTAACCTCTTCTCCAAATGCCATTAGAGCGAAGTTTGCCTCCTCTTTGTTGCTAGCCTCTTCAACCTCGAGTCACTTGAATCATCCCATGTGGCCTTCAAGGCTTTTTCTTCTTGAATTGCTTCTTCTTGGCTTGAGGGCATTCATTCTTGAAGTGTCCCGGCTTCTTG
This sequence comes from Musa beccarii, assembly GCA_024322285.1. NCBI lineage: Eukaryota > Viridiplantae > Streptophyta > Magnoliopsida > Zingiberales > Musaceae > Musa > Musa beccarii. The sequence continues at coordinate 48,212,083 of CM044396.1, read as the reverse complement.
CATTCGTAGCAAATGACTTGGTCCTTTTGTGTTCAAATTTGCTTTTGTGTCATTTTTGAATTTGTTCTTTCTTATGAATTTCTTAAACTTTCGAGTTAGAAGTGCAATGTCATTGTCACTATCCTCATCACTTGATGTTCCTTTCAAGTGGTCTTCTTGTGTTCTAAGTGCCATATCCTTCCTGTTCTTTGGAAGGGGGTTCTCAAGCTCTTCATGAGCATGGCACGTCATCTCGTAAGTCATTAGAGATCCAATAAGTTCTTCAATGGGAAATACTTTAAGATCCTTGGCCTCTTGAATGGCGTGACCTTTGGATCCCAACACTTTGGAAGGGATCTTAAAATCTTAGTTACCAATTCAAAATTCAAAAGCCTTTACCAAGAGCTTTAAGTCCATTGATGACATCCGTAAAGCGGGTGTACATGTCTCCAATGGACTCATTTGGTTTCATCCGAAAAAGTTCGTAGGAATGCATAAGAATGTTGATTTTGGACTCCTTCACTCGACTAGTGCCTTCATGAGTGATTTCAAGAGTGCGCCAAATATCAAAAGCCGATTCACAAATGGAAACCCGATTAAACTCATTCTTATTAAGTGCACAAAATAAGGCATTCATAGCCTTTGCATTGAGAGCGAAAATCTTCTTCTCCGACTCATTCCATTCACTTATCGGAAGAGAAGATTTTGCGAAGCCATTTTCAACAATGTTCCAAAGTTCGAAGTCCATGGAGATAAGAAAAATTCTCATACGAGTCTTCTAATACGTATAATCCGACCCATTGAACATAGGTGGACGAGTAATGGAGAGACCCTCTTGCATACCGGAGTAGGCCATCTCTCTTGGGTTTTAAACCAATATGAGAGCAAACCTTGTTTTGATACCAATTAAAAGGATCAAAAGGCACTAAGAGGGGGTGAATTAGTGCAATGGGATTAAACTCGTATTCTTGAAATCGATTTATGAAAGAAACACAAGTTCGTAGAAGAATTCGATTCGACAAAGAGAACTTGAAAGTAATTGCTTGTGAAAAGGAACTAACTATGAACTTGCAGCCAAGAAATGAAGTGATTTCAGAAATATAAACACTCACACATTTAAGGACACAATGATGTATAGTGGTTCGGTCAAATGACCTACATCCACTCTTGAAGCCTTTGCGATGAGGCTCCACTCTTCCACTAGCAAGTCCTTTGAAGGGAAGGATCAAACACCCCTTTTTACAACCCTTTACAAGATGTTCACACTTGTACAAGATCTCTCAAGAAGAGGAAGAAGGTGAACACTTAGCAAAGAATACAACACTTTTCAAAACTCTTCAAAAGCTCAAGACTCAAACTTTTTCTTGCTCAAAGGGTAACCCTTTCACCGTGAGAAAGGGGGTATTTATAGATCCAAAGTGGATTCAAATTGGGCTCCAAATTCCAAGTGAATTTGGAGTTCCCAGTTTCGTGGTCAAAGCGGTGCCACCTTTGTGTCGATCTTTGGACGTCTGATGAGCGGTGCCACCGCCAGCAAAGCGCGGTGCTACCGCTCGGTCCGGCGGCCCAAGGCGGTGCCACCGCTTGACCAGCGGTTCCACCGCCGTCGATGTCTGGCGGTGCTCGCAGCTGACATAGAAGCGTTCCACCGCTGTGTGTGTCAGGGCGGTGCTACTCGCTTCAGTGGCGGTTCCACCGCCCAGGCTTAGCGGTTCCACCGCCCTAGGCTTGGCGGTTCCACCTCTTGCCCCCATTCTGACAGAGCCGAATGGGGCTGTTTAGATCTCAACTTGACACGAGAGTGGCCTGGTTGGCTCTCTGAATTTTGGGCGGATTTATTTCTTAAATCCTTGCTCTACTCATGTCTGCAAATTACGAACATAACTTAACGTGATTTGATCGGACACCCTTCAAGTCGACTTCCAGTGAGATTCCTGTGAGGCCTCCGATGCTTCCCTCGGATTGCTACGGTGGTCTCCCGGATACTCCGCGAGCTCAACTAGTCTTGGTGGTTTCGAATCTTCCTAAGTTCCGCGAACCTTCGACGATCTTTGAAATGGACTTTGAAAACTTCGACAAGTCCTCGATTTGATCTTGGATGGTTCCGGCAACTCTTCCGAAAATCTCTCGGACTTCCGATGAACTCTTGAACCCCCGACGGACTTGGCCTCGGTAAATCACGTTATGTTTTCTTTCCATCGTAGTTATTCCTGCACACTCATCTCAACAAAGAGATCAGAACAAATATTTCACCAATTGATTTCATCATCAAAATCCGAGATTTAATAGATGGTACACTTATTGAGAATTTGGATAAGGTTAAAGTACACACTAAATAATTTTTTTATTCTTTACTCAATCAAACAAAGCAGCCTAATAATATTCATGTATAACCAATTAGAAAGCTTGATTCGGATGACATCACAATTCTTAATACACCAATTACATATTAAGAAGTTGTAAGAGTTATCTTCAAGTCACCAAAGAACAAAAGCCCTGGTCTAGATGGATTTCCAGTTGAATTTTATCAAATTGCATGGCCGATCATTTGAAATAACGTGATTAAAGCTTGTCAGCATTTTTTCTCTTCAGGTCGTATTCTTAAAGCGACAAATTGCACTTTTATTTCTTTAGTTCCTAAGAATGTAGGGAATGATTCACTAGAGTACTACAGGCCTATTTCATTATGTAACTTTATTTACAAGATCATCTCTAAGTTGCTTGCAGATCGAATACAAATAATTATGCACAAGATCATTAATCCTACTCAGGCTGCTTTCATTATAGGGAGAAGTATCCATCGTAATGTTCTTCTTGCTAACGACTTGGTTAAAGATCTGCACTCCAAATCCAAAGGGATGAAAATATATTTTAAAGCTGACTTACGAAAAGTATTTGGTTCAGTTAATAGACACTTTCTCTATAAGATGCTCCTCAGTATGAACTTCCCTCAACAATGGGTTAATTGGATTCAGTGTTGCTTGGAAACTCCAAAATTTTTAGTTCTCTTCAATGGTTCACCCATTGGCTTCTTTGGGAGTACGAATGGTATCCAACAAGGAGATCCACTTTCTCCATATCTTTTTACAATTGTCATGGAAGGACTCAGCTGTATGTTAGAAAAGGCAGTCTCTGATGGTAGCATTAAGGTACCCCATGCTGGTTCTATTCATATATCCCATATAACATTTGCAGATGATTTTATTATATTTCTTTGTAATGACACTACTTAAGTAAGAAATTTGGCTACTATTCTAAAAGATTTTGATTTGGTTTCTGGCCTTCAACTAAATCATGCAAAAAGTAAAGTCTATATGGGTTTTTGCATTGAAGATAAAGACTTTATTATACAAACTCTAGGGGTTAGCGAGGGAAGTCTACTAGTTCCTTATCTAGGTCTACCACTCATATCTACTAGCATTCACAAAAGCCACTGTCAGTCTATCCTACAAAAAATAAAGAATTTAATTTTCTCCTAGAAAACTAGACTCCTTTCCTAGGCAGGACGACTTGAACTCATTCGATCTGTTCTATTCTCTTACTCTATTTGTTAGTCTAATGCATTTCTTCTACCCGTTGGACTTCTTCAGGATATTGAACGACTATTAAAAAACTTTTTCTGGAATGGTACGAATGGTAAGGCAATGCATATGACAAATTGAGATAGCATCGCCGTCTAACTCCAAACGGACATCAATGGACCAACGCCATAGTATCATCAGATGGTCACGAATGGTCCAAAACCCTTCATGTATCCGGTGCAAATCCTCTTTAGAATAAAGTTTGCATACAAAAAAATCATTCTCCAACATATGAAGATCAAATGCCGATGTTCCCCATCGTGCCTTTATGAATGAGGATAATGAAAAATAAGATGTCTTGAGACCAACCACATAACCAGCAAGCGCCATGGACCATCTCTTATTCAACTCTTCAGAATCAGAAGTCTCATACACAGCAATCTTTTGATCAGCTTGGATTTCTGGAGTAAAGAAATCCAAGCTAAGATCTGAACTTTCAACCGGAACCTTAAAGAGGCTTGTCCAAGATCGAGGATCTCTCGATATGAGAGTAGGAGGCCGCGATCTAGAATGTGACTTGCCTCTATGCTGCATCATCAATGGAGCACCTCAACTGGAGGAAGATAGCGGAGGAGCAACTTGAGAGGTAGGAAGCCTCGTCGGAGCAACCTTGCTACCAGCGTCACTAACCCTAGGAACCATCGCTACGGTAGCCCAGTGAGGCCGCCCCAGGGAGAAGCTGCCACCACCCCTTTCTGCACAACAGCCGCCGCCCCTCTATGCAGCGCCAGCCATAGGGAAGCGAGAGCACAAACCCTCTCCCCCTTCATGTAACAGCAGCCTCCGCCTTTGAGAGTAGAGAAGGCAGCCCTCTCTGTGCATGTAGAATAGGGAAGAGCCACCGTTCGCGATTCCCCCTGCGTGCAGAACAGCCATGAACCCCTTCACCACCTGTGCATGATGTAGAGGGAGCGATCTCCTCCCCTGTTCACCGATCGACCCCCTTCTCTGCAGAGGCAGTCTCCAGCGCTGACCGCAGAGATCTCTGTTCGATCTCATGGCTGTGCAGCAGCAGCGGCCGTGAAATCACCCAAGGGAGAAGCAGATCCACCATCCTTCACCCTTGCTGCCCCAATTAGAGTGCGATGAAAGGGGAGAAGTGTGCAGCGCCGATCGCAGAGAGAGCAAGCCCTCTCCTCTGTTCCCTAGAGGGAAGAATCGCCGTCACCCAGCAGTTCCACCACCGCCTCTTCTGCCCTAGGATTGGATGTCACGCTGCACACCGTTGCCCAACAGTAGTTTGTTCTGTCGATGAAAGGGGAGCGTCGCAGAGAAACCCCGAAGTCACCCAGCAACAGCGTGCCCTAGGGAGAAGCAAGCAACCGCGAAAGATTGAGCAGAACCGCCATCGCCTTGCCCCGATCAGCCCTCTCCTCCTTTCAGATCAAATGATGATCACCACCCCCCCCATCAAACCCCTCATCACCGTAGCCCACCAGGAGAAAGAAGAAGCACAAAAGGGGTAGCCGCCGCCACCACGTCTACTCACCCTTGAGAGAGAAGCAGAATCGCCCTAGAGAAAAAAATCTAGGAGTAATGTGCAGCAAATGTAACCTCTGTTATCCTTGCGCTCAGAACCGCATAGAACCCTGCTCATCGTGCGATGTAGCCTTCCTGCTCTCCGTGCGCAGAACAGGGGAGAACCCAATAGCCGCCACCTCTTCTTGCCCTATCTTTATCCGTGGTTTCACTTTCTCTTAACACATTCGCACGTAAGGAAGGAAAAAACTATCACTCAAGGGAGAAAAAGCAGATCCACAGTGTCCTACAGCCACTGTCTCTTCTCACCCTAGAGAGAGAAGAGAATCGTCTAGAGAGAGAATGCAACCTTAATACTTGAAGACAACTCTTACAACTTCTTCGTATGTAATTGGTGCATTATGAATTATGATATCATCCGAATCAAGTTTTCTAGTAGGCTCCACATGAACATTATTAGGCTGCTCTGTTTGATTGAGTAAAGAATAAAAAAATTATTCAGTGTGTGCTTTAACCTCATCCAAATTCTCAATAAGTGTACCGTCTTGTTCTTTATATTTCCTGATACAGTTAACAGCCCTTCTAGTAGTAATGGTTGTATAGAAAAACTTCGTATTGGAATCCCCTAGAGTAAGCCAATACTGTCGAGACTTCTGTTATGCAAAACTTTCTTCCTGCTTTAAGGCCTACTAAATAAATACCTAGCTTCTGCCTCTTTGCAAATAAGATTCTTGTCAAAGAGCTGAAGATGCAGCTCATGTTGCACCGTCATTAGTTCCTTTTTGCTTAACTGGACCCGAGTGGTAATATTGCCAAAGGTGTTTGTATTCCACTCCTTTAGTGCTACTTTACATGCTTTAAGCTTTTAGCATAATATCTAAGGGAGAGATCCATGCACATTAACATTCCAAGCTGATCTGATAACCTCGAGGAACTGAGGATGGGTACTCCACTTGTTAAAGAATCTAAATGGTTCCTAGCCTCTGGGTGTTACTTTGTCTGCATGTATATACATTGAAGAGTGATCAAAGAATAACTGAGCACCATACTCTAGAAAAGAATCAGGGTAAACTTTTAACCATTCATAATTAATCAGACACCTATCGAGTCGAGCCATTATTTTCCAATGGGCAACACCTTGATTACTCCATGAAAGCCAATCCCCTATAGATTTCATATCAATCAATGCAGCAATATCTATATAATCATTAAAACCTTAAAGCTTGCTCTCTGAAAGTGGTTTACCTCTTCCTAATATATCAGAGTCTTTCACAACAACCTTGAAGTGAGCATTCTGACTCACTTGGGCAACATCATGATCAGAAAGACAAATCAGGAACTCCTCTTCCTAATATATCAGAGTCTTTCATAATAACAGTTTCTTATGTTACCCACGCACAGGAGAACGAGAAACCCTTGTCTCTTCCTACATCGACAAGAACTACCACAACGGGGATCCCACATCCCACTCATCGTGCTAATCAAGATATTATGTCTAAACCAGTCCCTACAAATCTCGCCAGCCAAGACATTCAGCCTCAACAGGTGGCTAACCTGGATATCTTGGGTACTTCAAAGTTTAAGCATTTACAAGCTATGGATGAAGTGGATAAAAATAGAAATAAAATCTTAAAAGGTAAGGATATTATGCGAGAGGAAACTGCAAAACCCAAGGATAAGAAGAAGGATGGTACTATTTAGTCGCACATACTTCCATCTACCTAGGAGGAGACCCTTATTTCCTTTCTTACCTGTTTTATTTCTAATGAAGATACTTTGTTGGAATGTTCATGGACTGAATAAACTTGAGAAATGTTGGGAGCTTAATAGAATAATCAAGTCTACTGCTTGTGATATTGTTATTCTTGTGGAAACAAAAATTAAATCATCTCGGGTTTATGATCAAAGAAATTTAATATGGCTAGAGGTAGAACTTCTTACCAATGATACTTGTGACACTTATGGGAGAATATGGGTATTATGGTATCCGAACTCTGTTAGTGCCTGCTTTATTTCTGCTACAGAATAATTCATCCACCTTAAGGCTGAGGATAAAAAAATTGGTTGTCAATTCCATATTACTGGTGTATATGCTTCTAATAGTATGCAGGAAAGAAACGTTCTATAAAATAATCTGATTAACATTGCAAATGGTTGTCTTGGATTGTTTTTGATGACTTCAATACTGTTCGGTACACACATGAAAAAGTGGGAGGTAAACCACTTTCAGAGAATAAGCTTCAAGGTTTTAACGATTACATAGATATTGCTGCATTGATTGATATGAAATCTATAGGGGATTGAATTTCATGGAGTAATCGAGGTGCTACCCACAGGAAAATAATGGCTCGACTCGATAGGTGTCTGATTAATCGAGAATGGTTAATAGTTTACCCTGATTCACTTCTAGAGTATGGTGCTCAGTTATTCTCTGATCACTCTTCAATGTATACATGCAGACAAAGTAATACCCAAAGGCAAGAAACCATTTCGATTCTTTAACATGTGGAGTACCCATCCTTAGTTCCTCGAGGTTATCAGATCCACTTGGAATGTTAATATGCATGGTTCTCCCCCTTATATCTTATACCAAAAGCTTAAAGCATGTAAAGCAACACTAAAGGAGTGGAATACAAATACTTTTGGCAATATTATCACCTGGGTCCAGTTAAGCAAAAAGGAACTAATGGCGGTGCAACATGAGCTGTATATTCAGCCCTTTGACGAGAATCTTATTTGCAAAGAGGCAGAAGCTAGGTATCAATTCATGCAGGTCTTAAAGTAGGAAGAAAGTTTTGCAAAATAGAAGTCTCGACAGCATTGGCTTACTCTAGGAGATTCCAATATGAAGTTTTTCTATGCAGCCATTGCTACTAAAAGGGCTGTTAACTATATTAGGAAATGTAAAGAACAAGATGGTACACTTATTAAGAATTTGGATAAGGTTAAAGTACACACTGAATAATTTTTTTATTCTTTACTCAATCAAACAGAGTAGCCTAATAATATTCATGTGGAACCTATTAGAAAGCTTGATTCGGATGACATCATAATTCTTAATGCACCAATTATAGATTAAGAAGTTGTAAGAGTTGTCTTTAAGTCACCAAAGAACAAAAGCCTTGGTCTAGATGGATTTCCAGTTGAATTTTATCAAATTGCATGGCCGATCATTGGAAATAACGTGATTAAAGCTTGTCAGTACTTTTTCTCTTCAGGTCATATTCTTAAAGCGATAAATTGCACTTTTATTTCTTTAGTTCCTAAGAATGCAGGGGCTGATTCACTAGAGTACTACAGGCCTATTTCATTATACAACTTTATTTACAAGATCATCTCTAAGTTGCTTGCAGATCGAATGCAAATAATTATGCATAAGATCATTAATCCTACTCAGGCTGCTTTCATTAAAGGGAGAAGTATCCATCGTAATGTTCTTCTTGCTAACGACTTGGTTAAAGATCTGCACTCCAAATCCAAAGGGACAAAAATATGATTTAAAGCTGACTTACGAAAAGCATTTAATTCAATTAATAGACACTTTCTCTATAAGATGCTCCTCAGTATGAACTTCCCTCAACAATGGGTTAATTGGATTCAATGTTGATTGGAAACTCCAAAATTTTTAGTTCTCTTCAATGGTTCACCCATTGGCTTCTTTGGGAGTACGAATGGCATCCAATAAGGAGATCCACTTTCTTCATATCTTTTTACAATTGTTATGGAAGGACTCAGTTATATGTTAAAAAAGGCAGTCTTTGATGGTAGCATTAAGGTACCCCATGCTGGTTCCATTCATATATCCCACATAACATTTGCAGATGATCTTATTATATTTCTTCGTAATGACACTACTTCAGTGAGGAATTTGGCTACTATTCTAAAAGATTTTAGTTTGGTTTCTGGCCTTCAACTAAATCATGCAAAAGGTAAAGTCTATAAGGGTTTTTGCATTGAAGATAAATACTTTATTATACAAACTCTAGGGGTTAGCGAGGGAAGTCTACTAGTTCCTTATCTAGGTCTACCACTCATATCCACTAGCATTCACAAAAGCCATTGTCAGCCTATCCTGCAAAAAATAAAGAATAGAATTTTCTCCTGAAAAACTAGACTCCTTTCCAAGGCAGGATGACTTGAACTCATTCGATCTTTTCTATTCTCTTACTCTATTTGTTGGTCTAATGCATTTCTTCTACTTGTTGGACTTCTTCAGGATATTGAACGGTTATTAAAAATCTTTTTTGGAATGGTACGAATAGTAAGACAATGCATATGGTAAATTGGGATAGCATCTGTAGACCAAAAGATGAGGGGGGGCTGAACTTGCGAAATCTGGGAGATTAGAATAAGGCTTGTTTGGTACAGAAATTATGCGATCTTTTACAAAATAAATCCTTATGGTCACAATGAGTTTCTTCTAGGTACCTATCTAAGGAATCAATCTGGGAAGTTTCAACAAGAACATTTCATTCTGCTGCTTGGAAAGGAATTTTGAAGGAAAGAAATTGGCTGATCAACCACATTTCTTATGCAATCTCTTCTGGGACTAGAATTAATATGTGGTATGATCCTTGGGTGAATGGGAAGAGTATTTTTCAATTGTATAGTGATAGAGTATGAAGAGATCTTGGGGCCCCTAAAGATTGGAAGGTTTTTGAGTTCATTATTGATGGCACCTGGTGTCTTTCTAATCCTATTTCTCCTGATATGCTTTCACTTTGGCTGACTATTACAGCTCTTCCAATTAGGAATAACTCATCAGATATGATTAATTAGCTTTATGACAATGAAAAGTTTAGTGCTACATCTGCATGGAATGAAATCAAACAAAGAAACAACAAGTGGATCCCGAGCTGTTGGATATGGGATAGACCGGGCTCGTAGAGACATTCCTTATGCATATGGCAGGCCCTTCTTGCCAAACTACCCACAATGGACAATATGAAGTGAAAATGTATATATCTTGTTAATCGATGCTCTCTTTGTCTGCAACAGGAAGAAAGTATTGATCATCTCTATTTTGCTTACGACTACACTAATTGGGTATGGATGGAGATTCTGAAAAGATTTAAACTACATAGGCCACCAATGCCAAACATGTATCAAGAACTAGAACAATTGCAACAAAGTTTCTCAAGAAAAGAGCTTCTTACACAACTAGCAAAGCTTACCTTCAGATGTACTATTTGGTAGATTTGGAAGAAGAGGTGTAGCAAAATCTTTGAGAGTTACAACACACACAATGCTCATCTTTTGCTCGAGATACTTAGTGACTCAAGATCATGTATGGAGCAGGATCTGGAAATGAAGTATTTAACACGTAGAGAAAAAGAGATCTTTATCAGATTCAATTTTATAATTCGTTAATGCTTTATAGAATGAGATTGCTGTATTATATGCTTCTATGCTTCAACAATGTGATGTATTCACAGGTCGTATAAGAATGATTGGTTATTGCATTTTAGTAAAGCGTCATAATCTACAACATGTGTAGTCATAGCTACTTTTCTATTTAACTTCTCTAGGAGATGAGTCTAGTGGAGTGAGACCATTCCACCTTTCTATGGTGGGGTGCATTCTCTTAGACTACTTTAAGAGATCTCAGGCTATAGTCTACGGCATGTGTAGACAAAGTGATAGAACCCCAGAGGAGTTCTATAGAGATTGATCTTTGAGGGGGATCAACCCTTGGAACACTATAGGGGTTTCACCCTCCAAGTAGCCTAGTGGCTGTAATTCTTGATTGATCTTTCTTATTCCAAAGAGGTGGAGGCTACAAGCTTATATAGAGCTCCAAACCCTAGCCCTAGGGGCTGCTTCCTAAGTGAACTACCCAATTTGCCCTCAACCTTAGTAGGCCGGCCCAATAACAAGGGGGCCCTGCTACATGGTTGAGTAGGACCTAACCCTGCTAGGGTCCTATCAAGCCCGCCCTTTTCAAATCAGCCTTGTCCTCAAGGCTGGGGTTCCATGAACTCAGGGAACCAGGACTTCAGCTCCTCATATGATTCCCATGTGGCATCTTCGAGTGGTAAATTAGTCCAATGTACTAGTACTTTAATAGAGGGACATCGACGACGCATCACGACTCTGTTGTCAAGGTTGGCTTGTGGTTGGATTTGAATATTTCCATCATCAGTGGTGTTAGGGAGTTGGATCTGGGGTGTCTCGTGTTCTCCCAACTTGGGCTTCAAGCATGACACGTGGAAGACAGGGTGATTTTGGCATCTTCAAGTAATTTAAGTCTGTACGCCACAGCTCCAATACACTCTATGATCTGATAGGGCCCATAAAAATATGGAGATAGCTTCATGGAGGCTCGTGTGTTGATGAATAGTTGCTTGTATGGTTGTAGGCGAAGATAAACCCAGTCTCCTACTAAAAATTCTCTTTCACTTCTTCGTGTGTCAGCTTGCTGCTTCATTCTAGCTTTAGCGGTAGAGAGATTATCCTTTAGCAATCAGGAGTTTGTCCTGTCAATTAAATCTTGGTCGACTGATCTACCTTAGCCGAGCCAATTACATACTTTGGAATCACAGGGGCCGGCCGACCATATAATGCTTCATATGGGGTACATTTTGTAGATGAATGATATGTAGTATTGTACCACCATTCGACCCAGGGGAGCCATTTCATCCACTCCTTTGGTCGATCACTAGCGAAACACCAAAGGTATGTCTCTAAATATCTGTTCACCACTTCTGTTTGGCCGTCAGTTTGTGGATGATATGCAGTGCTCATCTTGAGTTTGGTGCCCTGTAACTGAAATAACTCGATCCAAAATTTACTAGTGAAGACCCTGTCATGATCACTTACGATGGACCTTGGCATCCCATGCAGTTTAACAATATTTTCTATGAAAATCTGAGCAATACTAACAGTAGTGTAGGGATTTCGCACAGCACAAAAATGAGCATATTTCGTAAGTCGATCAACCACCACAAGGATTGTGCTTTTACCTTTGGAAGGTAGCAGCCCTTCGATGAAGTCCATGGAGATGTCAGTCCACACCGAGTCTGGTATGGGTAGTGGTTGTAGTTTCCCTGGACTCGCCACTATTTCACCTTTTGCTGTTGACATACATCACATTGTGCTACGTATTCAGAAATAATTTTTCATCCCTTTCCAATAAAAGTTTTGCTTCACTCTTTTGTAGGTTCTTAGAAATCCGGAGTGCCCGGCTGAAGGTGTGGAGTGCATTTCGTGCATAATGACTTTGATGCAAGGGGAGTTTGGTATAAGCATAATACGATCTTTATAGCGTAGATCCCTCAAATCCCAAGTATAGTGAGCTATTGCACTTGGATCCTCCTCTAATTTTTTGATGATATTGTTGGTTTCTGGATCCTTCTTCCATTCCTCCCTAATGCCCTCGAGGAAGCCGGTGGTAGGAAGAGAGATAGCTGAAAATTTAGCTTGCTGAGGGAGCCGTGAGAGTGCATCTGCAACAACAATTTCTTTCCCCTTTTTGTAAATAATTTCATAATCAAATCCTAGAAGTTTGGTTATCCATTTTTGCTGCTTCGGGGATGATATCTTCTGCTCCAAAAAGTACTTAAGGCTTCTATGGTCGGTTTTAATATGAAATCGTCGGTCAATCAGGTAGGGTCTCCACTTTGTTACTGCGTGCACAATGGCGAGCATCTCCTTATCATAGATAGACATTTTTGATGGGAGGGAGACAACGCCTTGCTAGTGTATGCGAGTGGTCGACCATCTTGCATGAGAACAGCTCAATTCCAACTCCAGATGCATCGGCCTTAATGATGAAGGGTCGACTGAAATCTGGTAGTGCTAGCACCGGTGTTGTCGTCATGGCTGTCTTAAGTCTATCGAAGGCAGCAGAGGCTTTGTTTGACCATAATAAGGCATCTTTTTTCAGTAGAGAAGTGAGGGGGGCACTAATCTTCCCATAGTCCTTCACGAATTTTTGGTAGTAGCCCGTTAGTCCAAGGAACCCACGCAGCAATTTCACATTTATAGGTTTCGGCCAGCCGTACATTGCTTCGATTTTTGTTGGGTCTACGGCCACTCCTTCTTCTGATATTATATGCCGAAGTACTCTACTTTTTGCTGGAGAAAGCTGCACTTTGATAGCTTAACAAAAAGAGTATTCTCCTGAAGGATCGTCAGAATAATTCGCAAGTGCTGAAAGTGAGTCTCAAGAGAAGGGCTGTAAATGAGAATATCATTGAAAAATACCAGCACAAATTCGCAAAGAAAGCTCCGAAAAATATCGTTCATGAGACTTTGGAAGGTTGAAGGAGCATTAGTGAGTCCAAAGGGCATTACCAAGAATTCATAATGGCCGTTATGAGTGCGGAAAGCAGTTTTTGGGATGTCGCCTTCACATACCCGAATTTGGTGGTAACCGGATTGAAGGTCCAACTTCGTGAAGACTCGAGCTCCTTTTAATTCATCAAGAAGTTTATCCACCACTGGTACGGGGTACTTATCCTTGATAGTGATGTCATTTAGAGCTCGGTAGTCGATGCACATCCGCTAAGTTTCGTCTTTCTTGCGTACAAGTAGCACAGGTGAGGAGTAGGGGCTGCAGCTTGATTGAATCACCCCTGTTTCAAGCATTTCCTTCACGATTTTCTCAATTTCATCTTTCTGGAGGTGAGGATAGTGGTAAGGCCGAGTGTTTACTAGTGGTTTGTCCGAAAGGATTGGAATCCGGTGGTCATGTTGCCGAGTAGGAGGAAGACTGCACGGTTCAGCAAAAACATCATCAAATTCAACAAGCAGTTGGGTGATATTTTGATTTTTAATTTCTGTTTTCTCCCCCTCTGGTTACTGCTGGAGATGCATAAGAAAGCCACCATTTATCTTGTGTAAAACTTTCTCCATTCGTTGGGTTGAAACGGTGGTTACGTTGCTTCCGCGCTTCCTGCGTAGGGTGACCTGTTTACCTTTGCAATAGAATTTCATAATCGATTTGGAAAAGTTCCAAGAGACATCACTTAGTGTCGTCAGCCATTCTATGCCCAGCATAGCCTCATAATCATCAATTGGTAGGAGGAAGAAGTCAGCAACAATTTCTTGGTCCTGTAGTAATAGTTTCACCTGCGGGCATCTTTGGTCGCATTTTAAGATTCGGCTGTCGATGACCTTTACGTCAAACTTGCTGCAACGTTCGATGTGGAGTGCCATCCGAGTAGCAACCTTACTGTTTAGAAATTTATTAGTGTTGCCTGTATCGATGAGAACGGTGATCGGTTGTTGTTTGAGCAGGCCTCCAACTTTCATCGTTTGCGGATTTGAGTAGCCGGCTAGCGCATGTACCATAAAGTCGACCGATTGTGGCTCTTCTTCCACATCTTCATCCTCATGTTCAAGACTCTCTTCTAGCTGTTCACTAATCTCTTCTTCCACTAATTCAATCATAAGAAGTCTCCCCTTTTTACAACGATGCTCGCGGCTCCACGGCTCGTCACAATGCCAACATAACCCCTTGGCAGATCGGTCTCGAAGCTCTTCTCTTGTCAACCTTTTTGGTGCAGGAGCTTGGATGATAGTAGGGGGGGTTGAGGGCTTCAATATTGCTGGTCGGGGAGCCACCCTAATCCTCTGGGCTTCATGGTTCAATCGCTCCTCCTGAAGTCGTGCGAAAGAGATGGCTGCCATAAGCGTGTACGGTTGTCGCGCTTTAACTTCTCCCCGGATCTCTGGCTTCAAGCCCTCAATAAATGTCCCCAATAACTATTTTTCAGACCAATCATGAGTTTGATTAGATAACCTTTCAAACCTGGTTTGATACTCCTGGATGGTGGAGGTTTGTCGGATCTTTGCTAGTTGTCCGTCGATGTTCTCGTAATCGGTTGGTCCGAAATAGATCAACAGTCCTTCTTTGAATTGTTGCCATGAGAGGACTCCATGAGTATGTTCAAACCAATCAAACCATTGTATGGCATCTCCTTCAAGATATATAGCTGCAATTTCTACCATAGATGCATCTACGGTTTTGTGGTACCGAAAATATCGCTCCGTGCACGAGATCCAACCAATCGGGTCTCCTTCTTTCCATCTAGGGAAGTCCATCCTCATGCGTGGATAGTGGGGATCAGTCATAGGGCCTCCCCTCTCCTAGAGGTCATCTCTTCGATTAGAGCTCTCCCCTTGATGTGATTTCTTTGGGCTCGGTGTTCGACCCAAACTAAGTTCGGCAAAGAGAGTCTGAATCTTCTCCTCCATTCGTGTCTCGAAGGCTTCAAATTTAGCATCAATTGCCTCCTCGGATGCCATAGCATATGTCTCCAAATCTATAATATTAAGATCTCTTTTTTGTTGTCGAGTTAAAGGCATGTATTGGTTGAGAGAAGTGGTGGTTAAAAGGGTTAGTGGATTGGTGAATGTAGGCTACGGTTTATACTTGTTTTGTGGCTGTTTTGGGTGCTATTTGGGGCTACGATTTGATGGAGTTTTGGGCTGAGATGGTAGTAGATGAAGGTTAGGGAAGAGGGTTGTAGATCTGTGGTAGCTCACAGTAAAGATTTGACAAAAATCAGTAGAAATTGCTGCCTATATGCGCTGTCTCGTAAGAGCAGAATCATCGTCGAAGAAATAGCGGTTTCTCGACGAAATTTCCAGCGAAAACTCAGGGGTTTGAGGAGGGGGTTTGATGGTAGAATCTTAGTTTAGATAGCAACAAGGATAACAAATTGGATCAAGAAATTTCGGCAGCAAAGCAGTAAAGAAATCGGTGCAAATTGCGATAGCAGAATTCTCGTAAAAAAATTCTAGCAGTTTGTGACGAGAGATTGCAGCAACATACGAATTTTTTTTTGTGATGAATTCCACAATAGATCAATCATGGATGGGAGCTAAGATGATCTATGAGGCGCACAAAAAATTTCGTTCAAAAAGGATAAAAATTAGATCGGTTAAAGGCAGCAACACGCGGCTGAAATTTTCTACACCAATCCTTCGTTCGCAAAGATGGTAACTTTTGCGATGCAAGAAATTCGCAGTAAGGGATCGATAGAAAAACTTCTTTTTGATATTTTAGATAAAAAATTACAGTAGCAAAAGGTATTGGTGGTAGAAAAATACCAGATCTCTAATGCAATTGGAGGTGGCGACAGTAGATTGATTTAATCTACGTTAGGAGATGACGGTAGAGATGATGACGTCAAGAGCAATTGTGGGAATTGCTTGGCTGATGGTGGGCGGCAGGGATGGCAGCAAAAGTAGCAAGATCACTGCTCTGATACCAGATGATAGAACCTCAGAGGAATTCTATAGAGATTGATCTTTGAGGGGGATCAACCCTTGGAACACTATAGGGGTTCCACCCTCCAAGTAGCCTAGTGGCTGCAATTCTTGATTGATCTTTCTTATTCCAAAGAGGTGGAGGCTACAAACTTATATAGAGCTCCAAACCCTAGCCCTAGGGGCTGCTTCCTAAGTGAACTACCCAATTTGCCCTCAACCTTAGCGGGCCGGCCCAGTAACAAGGGGGGCGGCGGCTAAGAAGCCCAAAGACCCAAATATAAACCCTAGCCTCTCTTCTTTATAGGATAGAGGTGGCTAGGTGGGGTTTATTACATTCTCACAGGATTTTTATTAGCTGCTATATGGTTGAGTAGGACCTAACCCTACTAGGGTCCTATCACAAAGCTACTTTGTACAAACTTCATATTAAATGCAATTACATTTACTTACAAAAAAAAAAGAAAGTGGTTTACCTCCCACTTTTTCTTGTATGTACCGAACAGTATTAAAATCACTAAGAACTATCCAAGGCACTGTAAGACAGCCATTTGCAATGTTAATCAAATTATTCTATAGAAGCATATACACCAGTAATATGGAATTGATAACCATTCTTTTTATCCTCGGCCTTAAAGTGGATGAATTGTTCTATAGCAGAAATAAAGCAAGCACTAACAGAGTTTGGATGCCATAATACCTATATTCTACCATAAGTGTCACAAGTATCGTTGGTAAGAAGTTCTGCCTCTGGCCATATTAAATTTCTTTGAACACAAACCCAAGATGGTTTAATTTTTATTTCCAGAAGAATAACAATATCACAAGTAGCAGACTTGATTATTATATTAATCTCCCGACATTTCTCAAGTTTATTCAGTCCATGAATATTCCAACAAAGTATCTTCATGAGAAATAAAATAGGTAGGAAAGGAAATAAGGGTCTCTTCCTAGGTAGACGGAAGTATGTGTGACTTAATAGTACCATCCTTCTTCTTATCCTTACCTTTTAAGCCTTTATTTCTATTTTTATCCACTTCATCCACAGCTTGCAAATGCTTAAATTTTGAAGTACCCAAGATATCCAGGTTGGCAGTGTTTGTTGAAGGTTGAGGCACCTGTTGAGGCTGAATGTCCTGGCTAGCGAGGTTTGTAGGGACTGGTTGAGACATAATATCCTAGTTAGCATGATGAGTGGGACGTGGGATCCCCGTAGAGTCCACCGGAAGTCTGAAGGATCATCGGAAGTGCTGCCGAAGCCAACCGAGATGAAATCGGGGACTTACCGAAGGTTTCGAAAGTTCACCGAAAAGATCGTCGGAGGTTCGTGGAGATCATTTAGAAGGTTCGGAAGGGTGCTAAGACTCGTTGAACACGCCATAGAATCCGGGAGCTAGTTGGGAGTCCACCAGAAGGAATCTAAGGGAGTGTCGGAAGTCCGCCGGAAGATCGTCGGAAAGCTCTTTGGAAGATAACTTGATGGTGTTAGTTTAATTTGGCTTTAAAAGTTCATAGTTAGCACTTAATAAGGGTTTAGACTATGTGTTAATCCTGTTTAGACCTGGTATTGGGCCAATTGGGCCTTTATTGGGCTATATTGGGCCAAAGGTTAGGCCCACACAGTTATTGGTAAGGGCCAGCGGTAGCATCGTCGGACCCAGGCAAAAGCACCGCCTGTTGACCATAGGCTAGGTGGTAGCACCGCCCCAGGTAGGCGGTGGTACCGCTTGACAAGTGGTTGCAACCACCTATGTCAGGTGGTAGTACCGCCAGTGTTAGGCGGTAGTACTGCTAGTGCCAAGCGGTAGTACCGCCAGTGCCAGGCGATAGTACCGCTAGCACACTGACTCACACAAAGGTGTGTCAGGTGGTAGTACCGCCAATGCTAGGCGGTAGTACCGCCTGTAGTCCGAAATTTCGGACGAGACCCTTTTGAGCGGGATTTTTGAATCCCAAAGGCTCTATAAATACCCCTTTGCTTCTAGCTAGTTGTAGCACCTTTTGCTGTGTTAGAATTAAGTCTATACTGTAGCAAATTTCTGCTTTCATTTGCTTAAGTGTTTTCCTCCTTTCTTCACCTTGTAAAAATCCTGTAAAGAGAGGGAACCTCTTGTAAAAAGCTGTAAAGGGGTGTTTGGTCCTTCCCCTTCAAGAGACTTGGTAGTAGAAGATGGGAGTCTCATTGGAGGAGGATTCAAGAGTGGACGTAGGTCATTTGACCGAACCACTATACATCGCTGCGTCTACTTGCTGTGTGAGTACTTAAAATTCTGCATCGTAAATTTCTTAAGCTGTAAACTAATCAGATTTCTTCTCCCTACTTCCAATTTCATTTACCTGAATATTTTCAAGTTAAAGTCTCTTTCGCTGAATCTAGTTCTTAAGCAAATCTCCGGAATCAATTTTCAAGCTTTATTCATTTTAATCCGCTGCACTAATTCACCCCCCCTCCCCTCTTCATGCCACTTTGAACCTAACAATTAGTATCAGAGTCTGGTTCACTCTCATATTTGGTTTAAAACCCAAGAAAGATGACCTTTTCCAGCATACAAGAGGGTCATTCTATTAGTCATCCACCTATGTTTAATGGGTTGGATTATATGTATTGGAAGACTCGTATAAGAATTTTTCTTATTTCTATGGATTTTGAGCTTTGGAATATCGTTGAAAATGATTTTCAAAAATCCTCTCTTCCGATGAGCGAATGGAAGGAGTCGAAGAAGAAGGTGTTTGCTTTAAATGCCAAGGCTATAAATGTCTTATTTTGTGCACTAGACAAAAATGAATTTAATTGCGTATCAATTTATGAATCGGCTTTTGATATTTGGCGAACTCTTGAGATCACTCATGAAGGCACTAGCTGAGTGAAAGAGTCCAAAATCAACATTCTTATGCACTCTTACGAGCTTTTTCGAATGAAACCAAGTGAGTCCATTGGAGACATGTACATCCGCTTTATGGATGTCATCAATGGACTCAAGGCACTTGGTAAAGATTTTTCTAATTTTGAATTAGTAACAAAAATTTTAAGATCCCTTCCGAAATGTTGGGATCCAAAGGTTACGGCCATTCAAGAGGCCAAGGACCTTAAAAGTTTTCCTATCGAAGAACTCATAGGGTCTTTAATGACCTATGAAATGACATGCCATGCTCATGATGAGCTAGAGAACCCCCTTCGAAAGAACAGGAAGGATATGGCATTAAGAACTCAAGAAGACCACTTAAAAGGAACATCAAGTGATGAGGACTTTGACGAGAACATTGCACTCTTAACTAGAAAATTTAAAAAATTCATTAAGAAGGGTAAATTTAAAAATGAATTCAAAAACAAACTTGAACCAAAAAAGGACCAAGCAATATGTTATGAATACAAGAAGCTGGGGCACTTAAAAAATGAATGCCCCCAAGCCAAGAAGCAACTTAAGAAAAAGAAGGCATTGAAGGCTACATGGGATGACTCGAGTGATTCCAAGGATAAAGAAGCAAGCATCAAAGAGGAGGCCAACTTTGCTCTAATGTCTTTGGGAGAAGAGGTAAGTGATTTACTTAATGAAGATTTATCTTTCGATGAGCTTTTAATTGCCTTCCATGAATTATTTGATGAATGTAGAATTGTTACAAAAAGTTTCAATTCTTTAAAAAAGGAACATGCTTTATTGCTAGAAAAGTTTAAGAGTCTTGAGCATGATTCTCTCCCTCTACTCTCATGCTCTAAGTGTAATCACTTAGAAGTAATAAAAAAGGAGAACTTGCTACTCAAAGAGACCTTAAACAAGTTTAAGGTCGGTAGCAAGAGCTTAGACATGATCCTTGCAAACAAAGGTCACGTCAGAAATAGATGTGGAATTGGATTCGTGAGTGGATCTCACCGAACTCAAACCACCTTCATTAAAGGGCCAACATTACATGTATCCTCTCATTTGAAATGTAAGTTTTGTTGCAAATCCGGACATGTTGTTTACAAATGTCCATATAGGAAACTTAACCCAAATAAATTAGTATGGGTTCCTAAAGGATCAATTAGAAACTCATTGAATAATGATAAATTTAGTAGATCAGTTTTTAAGGCACCCAAGTCAAAATGGGTACCTAAAAACCATCCTTTCTTGTAGACAAAAACACCCACACAAGCTAGGCGCAAGAGATGGTACCTTGATAGTGGATGCTCAAGGCACATGACCGGAGATTCATCTCAATTCTCTAAACTCTCTAGCCAAGACGAAGGGTTTGTCACCTTCGGATATAACAACAAGGGTAAAATCATTGGCAAGGGTACTATAGGTAACAAATCAACCCTTTCAATTGATAATGTGTTATTAGTAAATGGTTTAAAACATAATCTCTTGAGCATTAGTCAATTATATGATAATGGTTATATTGTAAGATTTGAATCTAATGATTGCATCGTCGAAAAACCACACAACAACATATCTATAATTGTAATCAAGCAAAATAACGTCTACACTATTAATCTTGATGATCTTAGTAGTGAAATATATTTTTCGGCTTTGAACGATGATGCTTGGCTTTGACATAGAAGATTAGGTCATGCTAGCATGAAACTAATCTCTCAAATCATATCTAAAAACCTTGTAAGAGGCATTCCTAAGGTTAAGTTCACTAAAGATAAAATATGTGATGCTTGGCAACTAGGGAAACAAATCAAAACTAGCTTCAAGCCAAAAAATCAAATAAGTACCTCTAGACCATTATAATTGATCCATATGGATTTGTTTGGACCAATTGACACAACAAGCCTAGGAGGTAGCAAATATGCCTTTGTGATTGTAGATGACTATAGTAGATTCATGTGGACCTATTTTTTAGCTCACAAAAGTGATTCTTTTAAATATTTCTCTAAATTCTATAAACTTACTCAAAATGAAAAGGGTTTCATGATTTCATCAATTCAGAGTGATCACGGTGGTGAATTCCAAAACCGTGACTTCTAAAATTTTTGTGAATCAAATGGGCATAACCACTTCTTCTCTACTCCAAGAAATCTTCAACAAAATGGAGTAGTAGAAAGAAAGAATAGAAATTTACAAGAAATGGCAAGAACCATGTTAAATGAATATAATTTACCCAAATATTTTTGGGCCGAAGCCATAAATACGACTTGCTATGTCATGAATAGGGTTCTAGTAAGACCATCTCTATCCAAGACCCCTTATGAATTATGGAATGACAAAAAACCTAATGTTTCTTACTTTAAAGTTTTTGATTATAAATGCTTTATTTTAAATAAAAAGGATGCCTTAGGAAAATTTGATGCTAAATCCGATGAAGGCATCTTTCTTGGATACTCTTCCATTTCTAAAGCTTTTCGTGTTTTTAACAAAAGAACCTTAGTTATAGAAGAGCCTATTCATGTGGTTTTTAATGAAGTTTCTGAAATTAAGAAAAATGATCTTGATGATGATTTCGATTTTGATAATTTGAATTTAAATGAACCCTCTCCTCAAAATGGCAACTTGGAAGCATCTTCTTCCGAATATTCCTTACCTAAGGAATAGAAGTATGTGGATGCCCATCCCAAGGAGTTAATCATTGGAGACACATCGAAAGGGGTTCAAACACGTTCTTCATTTAAAAATTTTTATGCTTATGTCGCTTTTCTTTCTCAAATTGAGCCTAAGAGCATTGACGAAGCCTTGAAAGATAATTCTTGGGTTATCGCAATGCAAGAGGAATTGAACCAATTTGAGAGAAATGAGGTATGGAAGCTTGTTCCTAGACCAAGTGACCATTTAGTTATTGGTACTAAATGGGTCTTTAGAAACAAGCAAGATGAATATGGTATCGTGGTTAGAAACAAGGCTAGATTAGTGGTCAAAGGTTTCAACCAAGAAGAAGGTATCGATTACGAAGAAACCTTCGCTCCTATGGCTAGATTAGAAGCCATTAGGATGCTCCTTGCCTATGCTAGCAGTAATAATTTTAAGCTTTTTCAAATGGATGTTAAAAGTACTTTTTTGAATGACTTTATTTCCGAAGAAGTTTATGTTAAACAACCACCCTTTTTTGAAAACTCTCTTCTTCCCAATCATGTTTTTAAACTAACCAAAGCTCTCTATGGATTGAAACAAACCCCTAGGGCTTGGTATGAGAGGCTTAGCTCTTTCTTAATTTCAAATAATTTTACTAAAGGCAAGGTTGATACTACATTGTTTATTAAATATTTTAAAAATAATTTTCTTATTATTCAAATTTATGTTGATGATATTATTTTTGGTTCTTCGGATGAATCACAATGTGAATCATTTGCTAAGTGTACGAGTCATGAATTTGAAATGAGTCTAATGGGTGAGTTAAACTTCTTTTTAGGATTACAAATTAAACAATTTAGTGATGGAATATTTCTTAATCAAACCAAGTATACATTGGAAATGTTAAAATGATTTAACATGGATAGTTCTAAAGCCATCAACACTCCAATGAGTACTTCCACCAAGTTTGACTTGGATGAAAATGGAGAAAACTTTGATTAAAAAATATATAGGGGAATGATAGGTAGCTTACTCTATCTCACTGCAACTAGACCTGATATCATGTTTAGTATAGGTCTATGTGCAAGATTCCAAGCAAATCCTAAGTTATCTCACCTTAAAGCTGTTAAAAGAATCCTTAGGTATCTTAAAGGAACTCCTAATCTAGGATTATGATATCCAAAATCTGATAATTTTGATTTAAAAACTTATGCGGATGCCGATTT
Source organism: Musa beccarii (assembly GCA_024322285.1). Classification (NCBI taxonomy): domain Eukaryota; kingdom Viridiplantae; phylum Streptophyta; class Magnoliopsida; order Zingiberales; family Musaceae; genus Musa; species Musa beccarii. The sequence goes on along the minus strand of CM044396.1, from coordinate 48,189,112 downwards.
TGATGGATGTAGAATAGACAGAAAAAACACATCTGAAACATGCTAATTCTTAGGGCATGCACTTGTTTCTTGGACTTCCAAGAAACAAAATTCTGTTGCACTATCTACGGCGAAAGCCAAATACATAGCTGCAAGTGCATGTTGTGCACAAGTTGTTTTGATGAAAAACACTTTAAAAGATTATAGAATTAATTTTAAAAACATTCCAATAAAATGCAATAACACAAGTGTTATTTGTCTAACCAAAAATCTCATTCAACACTCAAGAACTAAGCACATTGATATTAGGCATCACTTTATATGAGATTATGTCGCTAATAATGATGTCACTCTAGAATTTATTAATACAAAACACCAATTAGTGGACATTTTCACAAAACCCCTAAATGAAGAACAATTTGACTTCATTAGAAGAGAATTAGGTATGCTAAATTTGTGCTAATATTTAATAGTGCATGTTTTCCAAAACATTTAAACTTTGATTTTGATAGTTTCACCTTTATACCTTCAATGATATATGAAACTTTTATTTTTAATCATTGACCATAATATTTTGTGTTAAATGAGGAACTCATCTTTCGATCGAAAAGTTTTCATGATGTTGCCTTCATGATGTTGGTTTGTTTAAAACGGTTAAAAATTTTATAATTTCATCTCTTGTTTTATTCTTGAATCTCTTCATGAATTTTGATATCTCTCTCACCTTTTTGTTGATTGGCTTTAATGATGTATTCTTTAGCCTTGCGATCATGGTTTTCGCTGTATAAATGATCAAATATCTTTCGGATTTGTCTATCGAGGATGACATATTCTGGCTTTATGATTTCTACGTAAAGATTCCTCTCATATATCACTTATGTCACTCTATTTTTATCAAGCTTCACCCTTTCATCAAGTTTATTCATCTCCTTTTTGTTGATGACAAAGGGGGAGAAAAACGTGAAATTGATGACTTGTTGAATGTGGCTTTTATGAGCAAAATATTTTGATGACTTGATAAATATCTCATGCATTGTATTAAAAAATGACTTATATAGTGTAATGAAATGAAAATTGTGTCATAAGATTTGTTATTGCAATTCAATTGCTCTTGCCATCCTTAGTGTCAAAAACAGGTTGTAATCCTTAAAAAGCATTGCAATGAACCCATAAGTAATGCAATACATCACATTGCAATTTTATAGTTGAAAGATTCTTACTATATCATGTTTATCAAATGGCATCTTTCGTTTGATATGATAAATTTTCATCTCATGATTTATCTAATATGTTGTCATGCTTTTCAATCATGAGATCCTTATTGTAATCTCAAAATTTTTGGTATCTTTTATCGAAATGATAAATGTTTATCATCCTTCGACTTGAAATTAAATGTCATGCTTTGATATTGCTTACGAATGAAACCTCATGCTTGTTAAGCATGGTGATAAGTTCAAAGGATGAAACTTATCAGTTTTTAAGCTTGATTTCAAGATATTGAATTCAAATGTTTTTACTTTCTCATTATATGGCATATAGATAGGGGGAGTTAAGAAAAACTCCATCATCAATTGATTGTCATCATCAAAAAGGGTGAGATTGTTGAATCTCAAATTTTGATGATGAAGTCAATTGATGGTTATTTGATCTAATCCATTTTTGAGATAAGTGTGCAGGATTAACTATGATAGACATAAAGCAAATTACCGGAGTCAAGTTGACTGAAAGTTCAAGAGTCCCCCGGAAGTCTGAAGGATCATCGGAAGTGCTGCCGGAGCCAACCAAGATGAAATCGGGGACTTGCCGAAGGTTTCAGAAGTTCACCGGAAAGATCGTCGGAGGTTCACGGAGATCACCGAGAAGGTTCGGAAGGGTGCCAAAGACTCGTTGAACACGCCATAGAATCCGGGAGCTAGTTTGGAGTCTACCGGAAGGAATCCAAGGGAGTGTCGGAAGTCCGCCGGAAGATCGCCGGAAAGCTCTTTGGAAGATAACTTGATGGTGTCGGTTTAATTTGGCTTTAAAAGTTCATAGTTAGCACTTAATAAGGGTTTAGACTAGGTGTTAATCCTGTCTAGACCTGATACTGGGCCAATTAGGCCTTTATTGGGCTGTATTGGGCTAAAGATTAGGTCCATACAATTACTGGTAAGGGCCGCGGTAGCACCGTTGGTCCTAGACGGTAGCACCACCCCAGGCAGGTGGTGGTACCGCCTGACAAGTGGTTGCAACCACTTGTGTCAGGCGGTAGTACCGCTAGTGTCAAGCAGTAGTACCGCCAGTGCTAGGCGGTAGTACCACTAGCACACTGACTCACACAAAGGTGTGTCAGGCGGTAGTACCGCCAGTGCTAGGCGGTAGTACCGCCTGCAGTCTGAAATTTTGGATGAAACCCTTTTGCGCGGGATTTTTGAATCCCAAAAGCTCTATAAATACCCCTTTGCTTCTAGCTGGTTGTAGCACCTTTTGATGTGTTAGAATTGAGTCTAAACTGTGGCAAATTTCTATTTTCATTTGCTCAAGTGTTCTCCTCCTTTCTTCACCTTGTAAAAATCCTGTAAAGAGAGGGAACCTCTTGTAAAAGGCTGTAAAGGGGTGTTTGGTCCTTCCCGTTCAAGAGACTTGGTAGTGGAAGTTGGGAGCCTCATTGGAGGAGGCTTCAAGAGTGGACGTAGGTCATTTGACTGAACCACTATACATCGCTGCGTCTACTTGCTGTGTGAGTACTTAAAATTCTGCATCATAAATTTCTTAAGCTGCAAACTGATCAGATTTCTTCTCCCTACTTCTAATTTTATTTACCTGAATATTTTCAAGTTAAAGTCTCTTTCGCTAAATCTAGTTCTTAAGCAAATCTTCGAAATTGATTTTCAAGCTTTATTCATTTTAATCTGCTATACTAATTCACCCCCCCTCTTAGTGCCACTCTAAACCTAACAGAGAGGTGCATCATCGCAATCCCTGCTGTGTGGATACCACTAGAGAGGAGGACGCTTGACCTCGTTCAACCTCTCCCACAGATCTGTAGGAATTCAGAGATATACGATCTCCCTAGGTATCTTCTTTTACACGTGCAGTTTTGCAGATTTATTTTTGACGCACCGATCTTCACATGATAACAGAAACTTTCTACGGGAAATCTAGGGTTTTGTTTTCTATTCTTCCACTGCGCATGTGATGTTGCTCCCCTGATGGATTTCCCAACAGTGGTATCAAAGCCAGGTTGTTCGTGCGAAGATCAGATCTTAAACTGCGTGTGTTGTGTTTTAGATATACTTTTGATGTCAAATTCGTTGGCACGAATAGCGAGAAAGGGCAACAACTGTTGCTGCCCACTCGTGCAGTAACCGTAAGGCTGCTTGCAGCCTTGCTGCCTGCACAGGAAGCAACCGATGGGCTGCCTGCAGGGCAGCGCCAGCGCTACGCCGGTGGCCTATGGGCCAACCTACAGAGGCGCCGACGGTCTGCCAGCAGGGCAGCGCCTGTGGGCGCTGCGCCAGCGGGGCAACGACACTAGGGCAGCACCCTAGGGTGCGCCCGCAGGCTAGCGTCGTCCGAAGAGGTAGGCGCTGGCGCCGTGCCGCAAGCCAAAGCATCAGTAAGGCGCCGGCGGCGGCGGTGCTGTGCCGCAGTCGGTGCCTCGAGGCGCCGGCGGCGGGCGCTGCACCCGCGGGGCAACGGCGACGCCGCCTCCCTCCTCGCGCGCAAGGGGCAACGCCGCCCACGGCCAGCCCGCAAGGGACAGCGCTGCCTGTGGGTGATCTGCCCGTAGATATGGGCGCACTCGTAAGGGGCAACACCGCCTGCGGACAGACCGCCTGCAGGCGCTGCGCCCAGCCATAGTGGCCGCCGCCGGCAAGGTGGCAACGACCGCAACTTTGTAGAAGGGAAAGGTATTAGGGTTTTGGAAAAAAAATGGTTTTGCCCCTTAGAATTCCATAAATTCCATATTCTGTCCCTTATGATAGAATTACCAAAATATCCTTTTTGCCGAATTATCGAAATACCCCTGGGAATTCAAAAATTTCCTTTATGTCCCTGATTTCAAAAAATTAAATATGTTAATTAAATAGTTTAATTAACTATTATTTTTATCTAATAGTCCTATAAAATGATATATACATGCGATGTATAACGTGGACAGATGATCATCGACCTGTGATGTGATATGTGTACATGTGATTATTATTATTGGGGTCTGCGAGCCTCTATTTTTCTTGTTTATTATCGGGCTTGCGTACTTGTAATTATGTTGTAATTACACGAGGAAGCACAGCGGTAGCGTGACTCATGAGGCCGAGACAGATGATCCAACGCATAAAGATATGTTGAGATGCCGACGGATCCGACGAAGCGAGATGGACGATCACAGGGCATAGAGATGCGCTGAAGTACACATAGATCTTGATGTGAGTGATTAGGCCCACTGGCTCGGGCCTGAACACATTAGGATAGGTTCATGATCATCTTGTGTGATTGCTCATATGATGGGTGATTAGATATACACCTACTAGATATGTATATATATATATATATATTTGCATACGATGTAGATATATATATTAAATACGTATGTGTGTGACACATTATGTTAGGAGACCAAATCAAAAATCCTCTCCATTAATAATATTAAGTCGGTAAACGTGAGACAATTAGATTGACCCACGTGGCCTTCCATCGTTATAACTAGGAGCCGATTCCCGGTATAGGTTGAGTTGGTCGAGTCCCTCAAGACTCACCTATACCATGTCTCGCCATCTTATCTATGACATAGAGATGTCAGAGGTGACATGAGGACATGGTATACTTGGTCGAGTCCCTCGAGAGTATATCACCTAATCAGACTCATTTGGTAACAATGTTAATGACTTAACCGAACATCATGGTTGGTCGAGTCCCTCGAGGCCATGGTGGTTCAAAGGCCGAACAGGACAGGAATCACAAGGAGTTGTGATTGGCAAGAGTTGCCTACCTTTACGGGCTTAACATGATTGGTCGAGTCCCTCGAGGTCACGTTAAGACGCCGATTGGATTCTGATCCCCACTAGAGATCCGCCGGGGGTCTCCAATTCACATACCGAAGGGTGTTGTGTGTCTCATGAAAAATTAGTAGGAATACATTAAGATAGAAGTCCTTATCTTAATTATTTAATTTTTATAAAGTCTGCATGTTATTTACTTCTGCTACATCTTTAATTTCAGAAAATGTCGCTTTCAAATCCTTTACGTGGCATACTTGATGCCAACCGCCTCACTGGTCCAAATTATACAGATTACCTTCGCAATCTGAGAATCATTCTCACGGCAGAGAAAATCGTGTATGTCCTTGATAGAGTGATCCCTACGCCCGACGAAGGGGCAAGCGAGGATGAGATCGCTCGTTATGTGAAGTACTTAGATGATTCCACTCTTGCTCAGTGTTATATGTTAGCCTCTATGACTACTATGTTACAGAGACAGCATGAAAACATGGATGCTAATTCCATACTCCTGCATCTCCATAAAATGTTTGAGGATCAAGGAAGAACTCAACGATATGAGATATCAAAGAGTCTTTTTCGTGCTAGGATGACTGAGGGGACACCTATTCAAAACCATGTCCTTAAGATGATTGATTGGATCAAGAAACTCACAGGTTTAGGAATGGTCCTAGAGGATAACCTGTGTGTGGATCTTGTACTTCAGTCCCTACCAGATTCCTTTTCTCAGTTCATAATGAATTTTAATATGAACAAACTTGAGGTGACCCTCCTAGAGCTCCTCAATATATTGAGAGAAGCAGAGAGCACCTTCAAGAAAGAGAAGCCAGTTCTCTACACTAGTGAGACTAGAAAGAAAAGGAAGACTGAGAAGACCCTCAAGAAGGGCAAGGGTAAGGACAAAATGGGTAAGGCAAAGGTTGCCAAGAAAGACCCAACAAAAGACAAAGGCCAGTGCTTCCACTATGGCAAAGATGGGCATTAGAAGAGGAACTACAAAGAGTACCTTATAGAAAGGGTGAAACAGAAGCTTGGAGAAGCTTCAGGTACATTCATGATCAGTCTCCATTTGTTAGAATCTTATGATAACACACGAGTATTGGATACCGGGAGTGCTTATCATATTTATAATTCGTTGTAGGTTTTGGCAGGACCTAGGAGATTGAACAGAGGCGAGATGGACCTTAAGATGGGCAATGGAGCAAAGGCTGCTGCACTAGCTGTTGGCAAGGTCACCTTACATCTGCCTGGCGGAGCTATTATTGCATTAGATGCATGCTATTATGTTCCTTCTATTATCAAAAACATTATTTCAATTTCATGTTTGACAGTTATTGGATATAAATTAGTTTTTGAGAATAATGGTTGTTTAATAATATTAGATGATGAGATCATCACGAGAGGAATAGTATATAATGGTTTATTTATGATAGATACAGCTCCACATATCATGAGTGTAAGTGAGTCTAAGAGGAAATGAGTAGTGGAGAACCAGATAGGAAAGAGTATTAAAACCCTTCGATATAATCGAGGTGAGTACTTGAGTACAGAGTTCACCCAGTTCCTCAAAGATTATGGGATATTATCCCAATGGACACCTCCTTATACACCATAGCTTAATAGTGTATCAGAAAGAAAGAATCGCACATTGTTAGACATGGTGCGTTCTATGATGTGTTTCGCCGACCTACCCATCTCATTCTAGGGATATGCCCTAGAAACCACAGCTTACCTTCTGAACAGAATTCTAATTAAGTCAATAATGTCTACTCCATATGAGATATGGAATAGGAAGAAGCCCGATCTTAAGATTGTTAAGAATTGGGGTTGCCTTGCCCACGTTAAGAGACACAACCCTAATAAGTTGGAATCTAGAACGGAACGGTGCAAGTTTGTGGGATACCCCAAGAAAACTTGTGGGGTATTATTTTTATCACCCTGAGGACCAAAAGGTCTTTGTAGCCAAAAGAGTAGTGTTCCTTAAGAAGAAACACATTCTTGGTGGAGATAGTGGGAGCACGATAGAGTTGAGCAAGGTTGGAGAACCTAGCTCAAGCACCATTCTAGAATATGTTTAGATACCTAACACACAAGTTCAAACTTTACGTAGGTCCGATAGAGTATCCCATCCTCTTGAGAGATATGTGAGACATATCAGAAGAGAAGATGTTGAGGATATTGATCCTTAGACCTACGAGGAGGCTATTATGAGCATTGACTCTGGGAAATAGCAAGAAGCCATGAATTCAGAAATGGATTCCATGTACTCCAATAAGGTTTGGAACCTAGTTGATACACCCAAGGGTATTGTACCCATTGGTTACAAGTGGATCTTCAAAAAGACGATTAGAGTAGATGGATAGGTAGAGACCTATAAAGCAAGGCTAATGGCTAAGGGGTATCGTCAAAGGCAACGTGTTGACTATGGAGAAACATTCTCACCTGTAGACATGCTAAAATCTATTCGAATTCTATTGGCTATTGCAGCACACTATGAATATGAGATCTGGCAGATGGATGTCAAAACCAGATTCCTCAATGGTAACCTCGATGAGGAGGTGTATATGATATAGCCTGAGGGATTTGTGTCAAAGGATAACCCAAATAAGGTGTGCAAGTTGCTTAGGTCCATTTATGGATTGAAGCAAGCTTCTTGAAGTTGGAACATAAGATTTGATAAGACGATCAGATCTTATGACTTCGTTAAGAACGAAGATGAACCTTGTGTGTACAGGAAATTAAGTGGGAGCACTATCACCTTTTTGGTATTATATGTGGATGACATCCTGATCATTGGGAACGATGTAGGAATGCTCTCCACAATAAAGACTTGGGTATCTAGACACTTCTCCATAAAGGACTCAGAGGAAGCATCTTGCATATTGGGGATGCGGATCTATAGAGATAAATCCAAGAGGATGCTTGGCTTGTCCTAGTCCAGGTATATAGACACCATTATCAAAAGGTTTGGCATAAAAATTCCAAGAGAGGTCTCATACCAATGAGACATGGAATATCACTTTATAGGAGTATATCCCCAAAGACTCCTGAAGAAAGGGCACACATGGATATGATGCCATATACATCAGCGATAGAATCTATCATGTATGCTATACTATGTACTAGGCCTGATATAGCACATGCTCTGAGTGTCACGAGCAGATATCAGGCAGATCCGGGCTTGGAGCACTGAAAAGCAGTAAAATTTATCCTTAAGTACTTGAGAAGTACTAAGGATCTTTTACTGGTATATGGAGGTAGTAGCCCCAAGGTTGAGGGCTACACAGACTCGAACTTCCAGTCCGATGTCAATGATAGCAAGTCTAATTCAGGGTATGTGTTCACCCTGAATGGAGGAGCAGTATGCTGGAAGAGTTCCATGCAAGACACTACTGTTGACTCGACCATAGAGGCGGAATACAAAGGAGGGAGTCTGGATGAAGAAGTTCATCATAGATTTGGGAGTCATGTCGAGTAGCGAAAAGCTGATTCCTTTATATTGCGATAACTACGGGGTGATTACTTAAATAAGGGAACCCGGGTCTCATCAGAAGTGTTCTGAGGAGGTTCTAACTTATTAGAGAGATTGTGGTCCGAAAAGATGTAGCAGTGGAAAGAGTTCCATCCGAAGATAACATTGCAGATCCACTGACTAAGCCATTGACTCAGATTATCTTTGAGTGTTATAGAGGTCTGATGGGGATCAGACATGTTAGTGATTGGCTTTAGGTCAAGCGGGAGATTGCTAGTTATAGGTGCCCTATAAGCCAATCACATGAGTGATTGCACCTGTAACACGCTGCGTCAATCTCTTTGCTTATGATTATTGACATTATCTCATATTATCTAGATGTATATTATGATATCCTTGAAACTATGTAATGGAAATTGGATCATGATGAGATTACGATAATGAGACCGATTCACCTTTAAACACAGACCCTAAATTATCCTGGTCATAGGTTACTCGAGAAGGACATCGAGATAACCGGATAGACTGATGTGCTATATACCCGTTCATATGATGAAGGTAGCTAGTCTCATAGCTACTCGTGTGGGCACACTAAGGGTACAGTGCAGGTGCTCATTGGAGAATGAGTTCACTGATTGATCCGCCTACAGAATGCTGGATGGTTATTGATACCTCGTGTCAAACAACAATTCCATAGTTCCAGTGGTGTATCTGGTCCTTAGACATGAGACACCAAGGATGTCCTGTATGAGTACTCCACTCTTTGATACTGGACTTATAGGTTTGGAAAGTTCCATATCTAGTATAGCCGGTCATTGGGAGTGGTAGCCAACCTTACGATAGCTATTGAGTTTCAATATAGGATCATCCACTCTCGGTATCATGAGAGGAATATCTCATGTGTTCTTGCTCGAACAAATCCTTGGCCAAGGTTATTCGGATTGAGAAAGAAAGGGTTCTCCGGGAGAATCCGACAAGAGCAAGACTCGAGGAGAGACCCTATGGGCCTGACAGCACCATGCCCGGTATAGGGTCTTTGGGATATTAGATGGATGAGAGATTATAGATACATGGTAACTAAGGACAGATAGGTCCAAAGGATTGGATTCCCCGGTATCGTTTGGGGGTCACGGCATAGTGGCCTGGTACGTTCGCAGTCGATGAGTTGGGTGAATTATTATAGAGATAATAATTCACTATGTCAGAAGGAGTTCTGATAAGTATAACTCACGGCCAGCTCGATATTGGGCCCCTAGAGGGTCACACACATATAGTAGGTGTTGCGACGAGTAGAGGTTCGGATATGAGATATCCGCTGAACCCCCTATCTTATTGGATATCCATTAAGCCCCTGAATTATTGGATCTTGAGATGAGATCCAATAATTGCTAATAAGAGATTATTGGGTAGAAATCCACTAATCCAAGAGGCTTGGGTAATTGGATGAGATCTAATACCCAATAGGGTAAAAAGATCCATTAGAGTTTTCAAGGGGCCTCTATAAATAGGAGGGAACCATAGCACTATCGGCTGAGGGTTTTTGGTAGCCACCTCCTATTCGCCTCTTTCTAGAGAGAGAGGTGCATCATTGCAATCCCTGCTATGTGGATACCACTAGAGAGGAGGACGCTTGACCTCCTTCATCCTCTCCCACAGATCTGTAGGAATTCAGAGATATACGATCTCCCTAGGTATCTTCTTTTACACGTGCAGTTTTGCAGATTTATTTTTGACGCACCGATCTTCGCACGATGACGGAAACTTTCTACAGTAAATTTAGGATTTTGTTTTCTGTTCTTCCACTACGCATGTGATGTCGCTCCCCTGATGGATTTCCCAACAATGATCACTTAACACATCTAAAGTTTTTCTAACTCCAAAATGTCCCATTAAACCTCCACTATGTGCTTCTCTCACAAGTAATTCTCTCATTGAACATTGAGGAACACACAGCTTGTTTTCTTTGAAAAGAAAACCATCAAGCCTAAAGAACTTATCAAAACCCCCTTTCTCACATGCCCCATAAACATTAGCAAAATCATGGTCAGAATTGTATAAATCTTTAATGTATTCAAAGCCTAATAATTTTGCATCAAGTTTAGAAATTAGAGCATATCTTCTTGAAATTGCATCGGCGACCACATTTTCCTTACCTTGTTTGTACTTGATGATGTATAGAAAGGATTCAATAAACTCCACCCATTTTGCATGCCTACGACTTAGCTTTCCTTGTCCTTTGAGATATTTCAAAGACTCATGATCGGTGTGTATAATGAATTCCTTGTGCCAAAGATAGTGCTGCCATGTCTCTAACACTCTTACCAGAGCATAAAATTCCTTATCATATGTCGGGTAGTTAAGACTTGCTCCATTTAGTTTCTCACTAAAGAATGCAATGGGTCGACCCTCTTGCATTAAGACACCTCCAATACCTATTCCACTCGCATCACACTCAATCTCAAAAGTTTTAACAAAGTTAGGTAAAGCAAGCAAAGGTGCTGAACTGAGTTTGTCTTTAAGCAAGTTAAAAGCATCATCTTGTTGTTTACCCCATCTGAATCCAATATTCTTTTTGATGCATTCAGTTAATGGTGTAGCAATGGTAGAAAAATCTTTAATAAATCTTCTATAAAAGCTAGCAAGACCATGAAAACTTCTAACATCACTAACACTAGTGGTTTTGGCTACTCTTTAATTACTTTTACTTTTTCTTGATCAACATGTATTCCTTTATCATTTACAACATATCCAAGAAAAGTAATTTTATTAGTGCAAAAAGTGCATTTCTGTAGATTAGCATATAACTTTTCTTTTCTAAGCACATCAAAAATAGCTTTTAAATGTGTTACATGCTCATCTAAACTTTTGCTATACACAAGTATATCATCAAAATAAACCACTACAAACTTTCCAATGTAAGCACGCAAAATATGGTTCATCAATCTCATAAAAGTGCTAGGCGCGTTAGTTAGGCCAAAAGGCATCACTAACCATTCATATAAACCATGTTTAGTTTTGAAAGCAGTTTTCCATTCATCACCCTCATGCATTCTTATTTGATGATATCCAGATTTCAAATCAATTTTTGAAAATAGATAAGAACCATGCAATTCATCTAACATGTCATCTAGCCTAGGAATAGGATATTGATACTTTACCGTGATTTTGTTGATGGCTCTACAATCAATACACATTCTCCAAGATCTATCCTTTTTGGGCACCAAAAGAATAGGAACTGCACATGGACTCATGCTTTCTTGCACATACCCCTTTTCCATAAGCTCACTGACTTGCTTTTGGATTTCCTTGGTCTCTTCTGGGTTGCATCTATATGCTGGCCTATTTGGTATGCTTGCACCTGGAATGAAATCAATTTGATGCTCAATTCCTCTAATTGGTGGCAAACCATTGGGAACTTCTTCGGGAAAGATATCCTCATTTTCCTGCAAAAGATCAACAATAACACTAGGTAAACTTTTATCAATTTTGTTAGAAGAAATCAAAATGTCCTTGTACATAAGTACAAGTAAGGACTGCCTCATGGTTAAGGCCTTTTTAACATCACTCATTTTGGCATAAACACTCATTTTTCTTTCACTCAAGCCTTCCTTGTTTTCTCTCCCCTTGTGTTTCCTAATACCCTTATTTTTTTCACTCATCTTATCTTTTTCTTTTTTCTCTCTTTCTTGCTCGTTCCCAAAAGTTTTGGTTAATGAAGACTCAAGCTCCTCATATTGTTGTTTTATACGTATCTGGTCTTCAAGAATTGTCTTCGGAGGTAACGGTCCAAGCTGATATTTCTGTCCATCCATGATCAAGGAATAACGGTTCTTGAACCCATCATGTACTACCCTACGATCATATTGCCATGGTCTCCCCAACAATATGTGACCAGCATACATAGGTACCACATCACACCAAACTTCATCCTTATATCTACCAATTGAAAAATGAACTAATACTTGGTGATTTACCTTTACTACACCACTATCATTCAACCATTGTAACTTGTAAGGTTTTGGATGTTTGATAGTAGGCAATTTTAATTTCTCCATGAGCAAGGTACTTGCCACATTTGTACAACTTCCGCTATCAACAATCACATTGTACAACTTGTTAGCAATCAAACAATGAGTATGAAATAGATTTTTACGTTGTTCACCATGTTCATCATTTTTACTTTGCAAACTAAGTGTGCATTGAATAACCAAAATTTCACCATTAGCATACTCTACATCACTAGCATCCTCTGAAATGTCATCATCAACCTCTTTTTCACTTTCAGATTCTATATTCCCATCTCTTATAATCATAACTCTCGTATTAGGATATTCACATACTATATGTCCATGCCCAAGTACCTCTACTTTGATTAGGTTGATTCTCACCTTTACCCTTATTGCCAAATTCATTTTTGCCTTTAATTCCATCAATTTTAGGCTTAACAATGGGTTTATCATCCTTTTTACTCCAATTCGATTTCCAAGATGAAGAAGAACCCGAATAAGATTTTGAATCATATGCCTTTTCTTTTGAGTTGTCTCTCAATCTTCATGGCCATATTCACCATATCCTCAATCTCCACATAATGTTGTAACTCCACAAGATAAGCAATGTTCTTGTTTAATCCACTCAGGAATCGAGCCATTGTAGCCTCACGGTCTTCCTCCACATTAGCCCTTATCATGGCTATCTTCATCTCCTTATGATATTCATCAGCACTCATGGAACCTTGTGTCAAAGTTTGCAGTCGTTGATGCAAATCTTGATAGTAATAACTTGGGAAGAATCTCCTCCTCATGATTTGTTTCATCTCCAACCAAGTCTCTACAGGCCTTTCACCATTTCAATGCCTGTCTTTACATAATTGATCCCACCAAATTATAGCATAATCACAAAATTCAATAGCAGCTAATTTTACCTTTTTCTCTTCGGAGTAATTGTGACATTCAAAGATCAGCTCCACTTTTCGTTACCACTCCAAATAAGAATATGGATTATTCTTTCCTTGAAAAGAAGGAATTTTCATTTTGATGCTGCCTATGTTTCTGTCCACACCATCAAAATGTTCTCTCATAGTTTGTCTCCTAGAATTAACATCTTGACCAATTATAGTGACTTGGTCATCGTCGATGTCATCTCGACCATCATATTCATCATGGACGAAGGCTGGTTGTCTCCTGTGCCAATGTTCACCTTACAATCTATTAATTGCATCATCATGCCTTTCTAGATAATCTCTTACATCTCCTATCACTTTGAACATTCGTTCAAATTGTTGTTGCATTGCTTGAAGCAAAAGATCATTTGATAAAGAACTCGCTTCTTTATCTTTAGACATATTTGCAAATCTGAAAAACAAAGTTAGAATAGCTTCACCAACACTCCCTCACGTGTTTTACTTAAGATTTGATTCACTCCACTCGTGTTTTCACACAATGTTTGGCTTTTCTTGATATTGATCTCACCACTCTTGCCTTTTATCTCTCTTGTTTTGTTTTTTGAGTTCTTAGATTAACTAAAAAAACTTAAACAAACAATTCAAATTATGGCAATTCAAGGAAATTGAAATTGGACATAAAAGCATATATAATGTAAGCCAATTTAAAGGACCGTATAATGCACTTTAATCATAAGCAAAGATTTGAATTCAAGTATTTCTGGAATGAAAAAAGAAATTCCAAACCTGAAACAAGAATTCAAAATAATGAAGATAGAATTCTGTAATTTGCACGAAGTCCCTGAATTTATAATTTTTTTTAATTTCGATCTCTTTCTTTCTTTCTTTCTTTCTTTCTTTCTTTTTCTTTTACTTTAATCTTCTCATCTCTCTCTCTCTCTCTCTCTCTTTTCTCTGATCTTTGATTTCCTCTCCTCTCTTTTTTACTTTTGATTTTCTCTCTCTTTTTTTTAACTTTTGATTTTCTCTCTTTTTTTTTGACTTTCTGCTCTCTTTTTTTATGATAAAGTGAGGAAAAAAAATAATGAAGAACAAATAGTAATAGCACAAGAAACACTATAATAAGGAGGAAGGAAGAATAAGCAATTATGGATATTATGATAAAAGAAGAATAAGAGAACAGTGAAAAGTTAAAAGATAACAAATAAATGGATAAGCAAACCTCAAACTTGAGCCGTGCTTTGATACCAAATGATGGAAATCATCAACTTAGCAACTATACACCCCGATAGCAAATAGCTATGATACATATGTAATGCAAATTGACACCCATTAATGAATTAAAATAAGACGGATCATTCAAGAATAAAGTAAGGGAAACTATTCTAATTACTTATCAATAGAAAATTGATAAAATAACTAGAATATCACTTTGAATTCCCTAAAGACGCCACAACTTACAAGTCTGATAAGTCAAAGGAAAAGCAAAGATTTGGTTTGAACGCTACAAGCAGAAATGCTTGATAAGTTCTAAAGTTCATGCAAGAACTTAAAAACAAAACACTCACCGGTGTTGAAGAATTATTATACTTCCTAAATTGTCTGTCTTACACTGAGAGTTAGCCTCATTTATATAGTATGAGGATAGTACAAAGGGAATGAATGCATTAAATAATATTCATATTCCTAATTCATGAATTTTGGTAAACATGGCTGAATAGACTTTTATTCTTCAAGATGAGGTCTTCAAATTTGTCCTTCTCTCTTCATGATTATGTTGACCATTTTAGGCTCTTCTTGCAACCATAGAATCTTGACTGAGTCTTGACTAGCTTGATCCTTCCAAATATTTTCCAATAAACAAGTTAAAGCTTCTTTCATCCTCTTAGCTTTAGCTCTTGTCATTGGTCCTCCATGAATAGTTAAAGGATCTTTAATAGAATTATGATCAACTTGATGGTTCATATCAAGCGAGGGAAGTCTACCAGTTCCTTATCTGGGTCTCCCACTCATATCCATTGACATTCACAAAACCCACTGTCAGCCTATCCTACAAAAAATAAAGAATAGAATTTTCTCTTGGAAAACTAGACTCCTTTCCAGAGCAGGACGACTTGAACTCATCCGATCGTTGCTGTTTTCTTACTCTATTTATTGGTCTAATGCATTTCTTCTACCTGTTGGACTTCTTCAGGATATTGAATGGCTATTGAATAACTTTTTGTAGAATGGTACGGATGGTAAGGCAATGCATATGGTAAATTGGGATATTATCTATGGACCAAAAGATGAGGGGGGGCTGAATCTACAAAATCTGATAGATTGGAATAAAGCTTATTTGGTACAAAAATTACAGGATCTTTTACAAAACAAATCCTTAAAGTTGAATAACTATGGTTTTTCCAGAAAATGTGATGGTCTTAAAGTTTACACAAAATCGATGTTTGATCGATTTTTTTCCCATGTCTCAAAAATTTAAAATATTGACTATTCCTAACTTTTTAGGCCTAGGGAAGTTGACTAACCATGGTTTCACCAAAAAATGTGAGTCATAAAGTTTGTGCAAAGTCAATGTTTGATTGATTTTTTCTCTCAAAAATTTAAAATACTAACCATTCCCAACTTATTAGGCCAAGGAAAGTTGAATAACCTTAGTTTTGCCAAAACATGTGACAGTCATAAAGTTTGCGCAAAGTCGATATTTGATTAGTTTTTTGTGCACTATCTCAAAAATTCAAAATATTGATCATTCCCAACTTATTATGCACAGGAAGTTGTATAACCTTGGTTTCACAAAAAAAACAGGACGGTCATAATGTTTGCGCAAAGTCGATTTTGATCGGTTTTTTACACACCCTCATGAAAATTTATATTATTAACCTTTCCCAACTTATTAGGACTAGGGAAGTTGTATAACCATGGTTTTGCTAAAAAACGTGATGGTCATAAAGTTTGTGCAAAGTTGAGGGTTAATTGGTTTTCAGCACACCATCTCAAAAATTCAAAATATTAACCATTCCCAACTAATTAGGCCTAGAAAAGTTGTATAAAGTTTGCGCAAAATCGATGTTTGATCTATTTTGTCACATCATCTCAAAAATATAAAATATTTATCATTCCTAACTTATTAGGCCTAGGGAAGTCAGATAACATTGGTTTCACCAAAAAACGTGATGGTCATAAAGTATATGCAAAGTTGATGTTTGATCGATTTTCTTCGCACCATCTCAGAAATTCAAAATATTGACAATTCCCAACTTATTAGGCCTAGGGAAGTTGTATAACCTTCGTTTCGCCAAAAAATGTGACGGGCATAAAGTTTGAGCAAAGTCGATGTTTGAACGATTTTTTCACACCGTCTTGAAATATAAAATATTGACCATTCCAATCTTATTATGCCTAGGGAAGTTGAATAACATTGGTTTCGCCAAAAAATGTGATAGGCATAAAGTTTTTGCAAAGTCAATGTTTGATCGATTTTTTTCGCACCACCTTGTAAATTCAAAATATTGACCATTCCCAAATTATTAGGCCTAGGAAGTTGTATAACCATAGTTTCGCTAAAACCCATATTGGTTATAAAGTTTGTGGAAAGTCGATGTTTGATCGATTTTTTCACACTGTCTCAAAAATATAAAACATTGACCATTCCTAACTTATTAAATCTAGGGGCGTTGAATAACATTGGTTTCACCAAAAAATGTAACAGTTATAAAGTTTATATAAAGTCAATGTTTGATCAGGTTTTTTTCACACTATCTCAAAAATTTAAAATATTGACCAATCCCAACATATTTAGCCTAGGGATGTTGAGTAACCTTGGTTTCGCGTAAAAATATGACTGTTATAAAGTTCGTAAATGTTTAATTTTAGGCCCAACTTATTAGGCCCAGAGAAGTTGAATAACTTTGTTCTCGTAAGAAAACATGACGGTCATAAAGTTTGCGCAAAGTCGATGTTTGATATTTTTTTCGCACTATCTCAAAAATTTAAAATATTGACCATTCCTAACTTAATAGTTCTAGTTAAGTTGAATAACCATGGTTTCACTAAAAAACGTGATGGTCATAAATTTTGTGCAAAGTCAATGTTTGATTGGTTTTTTTTTGCACCATCTCGAAAATTCAAAATATTGATAATTCCCAACTTATTAGGCCTAAGGAAGTTGTATAACCTTGGTTTCGCAAAAAACCTAGACGGTTATAAAGTTTACATAAAGTCGATGTTTGATCGATTTTTTGCACTATCATAAAAATTGAAACTACTGACCATTCCCAACTTATTAGGCCAATGGAAGTTGCATAGCTTGGGTTTCGCCAAAAACGTGACGTTCATAAAGTTTGCACAAAGTTGATGGTTAATTAGTTTTTTGTGCATCATCTCAAAAATTTAAAATATTGACCATTCCAAACTTATTAGGCCTAAGGAAGTTATATAACTTTGGTTTCACAAAAAAATGTGACGGTCATAAAATTTGCACAATGTCAAAGTTTGATCAGTTTTTTGTGCACTTTCTCAAAAATTCAAAATAATGACCATTCCAAACTTATTAGGCCAAGGGAAGTTATATAACCTTGGTTTCGCCAAAAAACTAGACAATCAAATATTTTGCGCAACATCGACATTTGATCATTTTTTGCATTCCATCTCGAAAATTCAAATTGCTGACCAATCCCAACTTATTAGGCCTAGGAAAGTTGTATAACCTGGGTTTCACTAAAAAATGTGATGGCCATAAAGTTTGCAGAAAGTTGATTGTTAATTGGTTTTTCGTTAACCTTCTAAAAAACTCAAAATATTAACCATTGCCAACTTATTAGGGCTAGAGAATTTGTATAACATTGGTTTCACTAAAACATGTGATGGTCATAAAGTTTGTGCAAAGTCGATGTTTGATTGATTTTTCACACCATCTCATAAATTCAAAATATTGACCATTCCCAACTTATTAGGCCTAGGGAAGTTGTATAACCTTGGTTTCACCAAAAAACATGACAGTCATAAAGTTTGCATAATGTTGAAGTTTGATCGATTTTTTGTGCACCATCTCAAAAATTCAAAATATTGATCATTCTAAACTTATTAGGCCAAAGGAAGTTGCATATCCTTGGTTTAGCAAAAAAAAACTAGACGGTCAAAAAGTTTGCATAAAGTCAATGTTTGTTCGATTTTTTTTGCACCACCTTGAAAATTCAAAATATTGACCATCCCCAACTTATTAGGCCTAGCGAAGTTGAACAACCTTGGTTTCTTCAAAAAAATATGATGGTCATAAAGTTTGTACAAATTCGATGTTTGATCAATTTTTTTGTAATGTTTTGAAAATTCAAAATACTGACCCTTCCCAACTTATTAGGCCTAGGGAAGTTGAATAACCTTGGTTTCGCAAAAAAAATATGATGGTCATAAAGTTTATGCAAAGTCGTTGTTTGATCCCTTTTTTTGTACCTTCTCAAAAATTTAAAATATTAACCAATCCCAACTTAATAGTCCTAGGTAAGTTGTATAAACTTGGTTACCCTAAAAAATAGTAATAGTCATAAAGTTTGTGCAAAGTCGATGTTTGATCGATTTTTTCGCATCGTCTCGAAAATTCATAATATTGACTATTCCCAACTTTTTAGGCATAGGGAAGTCAAATAGCTATGGTTTCGTAAAAAAACCTAATAGTCATAAAGTTTACGCAAAGTCATTATTTAATCGGTTTTTTCGTACCATCTTGAAAATTTAAAATATTGACCATTCTCAACTTATTAGGTCAAGTGAAATTGAATAATCTTGGTTTTGCCAAAAAATGTGACGGTCATAAAGTTTGCGCAAAGTCGATGTTTGATCGGTTTTTTGTGCAACGTCTCAAAAATTCAAAATATTGACCATTCCTAACATATTAGGCATAGGAAAGTTGTATAACATTGGTTTTGCCAAAAAAAATATGACGGTTATAATGTTTGCGCAAAGTCAATATTTGATCGGTTTCTTTCACACCTTCTCGTAAATTCAAAATATTAACCATTCCGAACTTGTTAGGCTCAGGGGAGTTGTATAACCTTGGTTTTGCCAAAAACCGTGATGGTCATAAAGATTGTGCAAAGCTAATGTTTGACCAACTTTTTTTGCACCATCTTAAAAATTCAAAATATTGATGATTCCAAACTTATTAAGCCTAGGGAAAGTTGAATAACAATGTTTTTTCCAAAAAAAAATGTGACGATCTTAAAGTTTGTGCATAGTTGATATTTGATAGATTTTTTTGGCACCATCTAAAAAATTCAAAATATTGACCATTCCCAACTTTTTAGGCCTACGGAATTTGAAAAACCATTATTTCGCCAAAAATTGTGATAGTCATATATTTTGCACAAAGTCGATGTTTGATTGATTTTTTTTATACTATCTCGAAACTTCACAATACTGACCATTCCCAAATTATTAGACCTAGGGAAGTTGAATAACTTTGGTTTTTCCAAAAAACGTGATTGTCATAATATTTTATACAAAGTCTATGTTTGATCCATTTTTTTTGCATCATCTCAAAAATTTAAAATATTGACCATTCCCAACTTAATAGTCCTACTTAAGTTGTATAACCTTGGTTTCATAAAAAATAATGTGACGGTCATAAAGTTTGTGCAAAGTTAATGTTTAATCCATTTTTTTTGCACCATCTCGAAAATTCAAAATATTGACCATTCCTAACTTATTGGGCCTAGTGAAGTTGAATAACCTTGGTTTTGCAAAAAATATGACAGTTATAAAGTTTCGCAAAGTCGATGTTTGATTGATTTTTTTCGCACAATCTCGAAAATTTAAAATATCGACCATTCCCAACATATTAGGCCTAGTGAAGTTGAATAACCTTGCTTTTGTCAAAAAATTTGATGGTCATAAAGTTTGTGCAAAGTCTGCTGCTTGTGATATTGTTATTCTTATGGAAATAAAAATTAAACCATCTCGGGTTCGTGTTCAAAGAAATTTAATATGGCTAGAGGCAGAACTTCTTACCAACGATACTTGTGACACTTATGGTAGAATATGGGCATTATAGCATCCGAACTCTATTAGTGCTTGCTTTATTTCTACTACAGAACAATTCATCTACCTTAAGGCCGAGGATAAAAAGAATGGTTGTCAATTCCATATTACTAGTGTATATGATTCTAATAGTATACAAAAAAGAAATGTTCTATGGACTGATCTTATTAACATTACAAATGGCTATTTTACAGTGCCTTGGATTGTTCTTGGTGACTTCAATATTATTCGGTACACACATGAAAAAGTGGGGGGTAAACTACTTTCAAAGAGCAAGCTTCAAGGTTTTAACAATTACATAAATATTGCTACATTGATTAATATAAAATCTATAGGGGATTGGCTTTCATGGAGTAATCAAGGTGCTGCCCATAGGAAAATAATGGCTCAACTCGATAGGTGTCTAATTAATCGAGAATGGTTAACAGTTTACCCTGATTCACTTCTGGAGTATGGTGCTCGGTTATTCTCTGATCACTCTTCAATATATATATATGCAGATAAAGTAATACCCAGAGGCAAGAAACCATTTAGATTCTTTAACATGTGGAGTACCCATCCACAGTTCCTCGAGGTTATCAGATCAGCTTGGAATTTTAATGTGCATGGTTCTCCCCCTTACATCTTATGCCAAAAGCTTAAAGCATGTAAAGCAGCACTAAAGGAGTGGAATACAAACACCTTTGGCAATATTACCACCCTGATCCAGTTATGCAAAAATGAACTAATGACAGTGCAACATGAGCTGCATCTTCAGCCCTTTAACGAGAATCTAATTTGCAAAGAGGTAGAAGCTAGGTATCAATTCATGCAGGCCTTAAAGCAAGAAGAAAGTTTTGCACAACAGAAGTCTCGATAGTACTAGCTAGGGGATTCCAATAAAAAGTTTTTCTATGCAGCCATTGCTACTAGAAGGGCAATTAATTGCTTCAAGAAATATAAAGACCAAGACGGTATACTTATTGAGAATTTGGATGAGGTTAAAGCATACATTGAATAATTTTTTTATTCTTTACTTAATCAAACAGAGCAACCTAATAATGTTCATATGAAGCCTATTAGAAAGTTTGATTCGGATGACATCATGATTCTCAATGCACTAATTATAGACGAAAAAATTGTAAGAGTTGTCTTTAAGTCACCGAAGCACAAAAGCCTTGGTCTGAATGGATTTCCAATTGAATTTTACCAAATTGCATGGTCGATCATTGGAAATGATATGACTAAGGTTGGTCAGCATTTTTTCTCTTTAGGTTGTATTCTTAAAGCGATAAATTTCACTTTTATTTCTTTAGTTCCTAAGAATGCAGGGGCTGATTCACTAGAGCACATAGGCCCATTTTATTATGTAACTTTATTTACAAGGTCATCTCTAAGTTGCTTGCAGATCGAATGCAAACGATTATGCACAAGATCATTAGTCTTAGTTAGACTGCTTTCATTAAAGGGAGAAGTATACACCACAATGTTCTTCTTGCTAATGACTTGGTCAAGGATCTGCACTCCAAATCAAGAGGGACAAAAATATGTTTTAAAGCTGACTTATGAAAAGCATTTGATTCAGTTAATAGACACTTTCTCTGCAAGATGCTCCTTAGTGTGAACTTCCATCAATAATAGGTTAATTGAATTCAGTGCTGCTTGGAAACTCTTAAATTTTTTGTTCCCTTTAATTATTCACCCATTGGCTTCTTTGGGAGTACGAATGGCATCTGACAAGGAGATCCACTTTCTCCGTATCTTTTTACAATTGTCATGGAAGGACTCAGTTGTATGTTAGAAAAGGTAGTCTTTGATGGCAGCATTAAGGTACCCATGCTAGTTCTATTCATATATCTCACATAATATTTGTAGATGATCTTATTATATTTCTTCACAAAGACACTAATTCAGTGAGGAATTTGGCTACTATTCTAAAAGATTTTGGTTTGGTTTCTAGCCTTTAGTTAAATAATGCAAAAAGTAAAGTCTATATGGGTCCTTGCATTGAAGATAAAGACTTTATTATACAAACTTTGGGGGTTAGCGAGGGAAGTCTGCCAATTCCTTATCTGGGTCTCCCACTCATATCTACTGGCATTCACAAAATCTACTGGCATTCACAAAATCTACTATTAGCCTATCTTGAAAAAAATAAAGAATAAAATTTTCTCCTGGAAAACTAGACTCCTTTCCGGAGCAGGTCGATTTGAACTCATCCGATCGATGCTATTCTCTTACTCTATTTATTGGTCTAATACATTTCTTCTACCTGTTGGACTTCTTCAGGATATTGAACAGCTATTGAATAACTTTTTTTGGAATGGTACGGATGGTAAGGCAATGCATATGGTAAATTGGGATAGCATCTACAGGCCGAAAGATGAGAGGGGGCTGAATCTACGAAATCTGAGAGATTGAAATAAAGCATATTTGGTACAGAAATTGTGGGATCTTTTACAAAACAAATCCTCATGGTCACAATGGGTTTCTGCTAGGTACCTATATAAGGAATCAATCTAGGAAGTTTCAACAAAAAATATATCGTTCTACTGCTTGGGAAGGAATTTTGAAGGCAAAAAGTTAGCTGACCAAACACATTTCTTATGCAATCTTTTCTAGGACTAGAATTAATATGTGGTATGATCCTTGAGTGAATGGAAAGAGTATATTTCAATTGTATGATGATAGAGAGTACCAAGAGATCTTGGGGCCCCTAAAGATTGGAAGGTTTCTGAGTTCATTGTTTACCGCACCAGGTGTCTATCACTTTGACCGACTATTACAGCTCTTCCAATCGGGAACAACTCCTCAGATATGCTTAATTGACTCCATGACAATAGAAAATTTAGTGCTACATCTGCATGGAATCAAATCAAACAAAAAAATAATAAGTGGATCCCAAGCAATTGGACATGGGATAGACCGGGCTCACAGAGACATTCCTTATGCACATGGTCGACCCTTCTTGCCAAACTACCTATAATGAAAAATATGAAGCAAAAAGGTATATATCTTGTTAACCGATGCTCTCTTTGTATACAATAGGAAGAAAGTTTTGATCATCTTTATTTTGCTTATGACTACACTAATTGGGTATGGATGTAGATTCTGAAGAGATTTGAACTACATAGGCTACTAATGCCAAACTTGCATCAAGAACTAGAACAACTACAACAAAGCTTCTCAAGTAAAGGGCTTCTTACATAACTAGCCAAGATTACCTTTAAATATGCTATTTGGTGGATTTGGAGGGAGAGGTGTAGCAGAATCTTTGATGGCCACAACACATACAATGCTCACCTTTTGCTCGAGATACTTAGCGACTCAAGATCATGTATGGAGCAGGATCTAGAAATAAAGCATTTAACAAGTAGAGAAAAAGAGATCTTTATCAGATTTAATTTTATAATTCATTAATGCTTTCTAGAATGAGGTTGATGTGTTGTATGCTTCTTTGTTTCAATAATATGATGTATTCACAGGTCGTCCAGGAATGGTTGGTTATTGTATTTTGCTATTTGTTGACTATAGTAAAGCGTCATAGTCTACAACATGTGTAGTCATGGCTAATTTTCTGTTTAACTTCTCTTAGAGATGAGTCTGGTGGAGTGCAACCATTCCACCTTTCTGAGGTGCGGTGCATTCTCCTAGACTGCTCTAAGAGATCTCAGGCTGTGTAGTCTACGGCTTGTGTAGACAAAGCTACTATGTATAAACTTCATACTAAATACAATTACATTTACTTACAAAAAAAATTGTTTTTGATCGTTTTTTTTTGCACCGTCTCGAAAATTGAAAATATTGAACATTCCTAATTTATTAGGCCTAAGGAAGTTAAATAACCTTGGTTTCACCAAAAAACGTGATTGTCATAAAGTTTTTGCAAAGTTGATTTTTGATCAATTTTTTGTGCACTGTCTCGAAAATTCAAAATATTATCCATTCTCAACTTATTGGGCCTAAAGAAATTATATAACCATGGTTTCACTAAAAAACATGTCAGTCATAAAGTTTTGGCATAGTTGATTTTTTATCAATTTTTTTTTGCACCGCCTCAAAAATTTAAAATATTGACCATTCCCAAATTATTAAGCCTAGGGAAGTTGAATAACCATGGTTTCGTAAAAAAAACATAATGGTCATATACTTTATGGAAAGTTAATATTTAATCAAATTTTTTTGTACTATTTCAAAAATTCAAAATATGAACGCCACAAGAAAAAAGGCCTGATAAGTTCTAAAGTTTATGCAAGAACTTAAAAACAAAATACTCACCGGTGTTGAAGAATTATTATACTTATCAAATTATCTATTTTTACAAGGAGAGTCTGCTTTGTTTATATTGTATGAGGCTAAGTACAAAGGGAATGAATACATTAAATGACATTCATGTTCCTAATTCATGAATTTTGTTGTCATGCACCCCCCCGAATTATCATCACCTTTGAGAGGTGTGACCTTATCTTAAAATTCATAACATTATGATTCAACAACAATCCAAGGCAATGATAATTTACGCCTGGGGTTTGGGTAGCACGCGGTGGCGGTGACAGAAGTGGTATTAGAGCAAATCATGGGCAAATGAAACATTTCAAAGCAAATCAGTGGCATAGGACATTTCGGAGCAAATCAATGGCATAGGACATTTCAGAGCAAATCAAGGGCAAATGAAATATCTCAGAACATATCAATGATGTATGAAATGTTTCAGAACATATCAAGGGCAAATGAAACATTTCGGAGCAAATCAATGGCATAGGATATTCCGGAGCAAATTAATGGCTTAGGACATTTCGAAGCAAATCAATGGCTAATGAAATATCTCAAAACATATCAATGATGTATAAAATGTTCCAGAATATATCAAGGGCAAATGAAATATTTTGGAGCAAATCAATGGCATAGGACATTTCAGAGAAAATCAAGGGCAAATGAAATATCTCAGAACATATCAAACACGTATGAAATGTTTTAAAGCAAATTAGGGGCGAATGAGATATCTCAGAGCATATCAAAATAATAAATAAGAAACATAAGCTCAAATGTCAAATCTGACATTCATTCATTTCATTCTCGTCTAAAGCACACAAATAAACACATAAGGAATATTTTGGATATCATATCAAAAACACAGAGGGTGCAGTGGGATCTCAAACAGAATCTCCTATGTTTGGGAGTGTTATACATCCACGTTTGGATGAAGGCCGAGAGGGCCAGCAGAGCATCATGGGCTCTAAGCATATACCCTTTACTATTTTTAGCAAAGGTCCAAATAATCCCTTACCATTTCTAGCAAGGGCCCAAGTAATCCTTTTATCATCTCTGGTAAAGGTCCAAATAATCTCTTTACCATTTCTAACAAAGGTTCAGACAATCCCACAGACACCAGAGTACAAAAAAGATAGTGTGAACAATGAAATTAGCATATATGATGGGAATGGTCAATATTTTGAATTTCCGAGACGGTGCGAAAAAAACCGATCAAACATCAACTTTGTGCAAACTTTATGACTGTCATGATTTTTTTGGCAAAACCAAGGTTATTAAACATCCCAAGGCTTAATAAGTTGGGAAAGGTCAATATTTTAAATTTTCGAGATGGTGTTAAAAAAACCGATTAAACATCGGCTTTGTATAAACTTTATGATCATCACGTTTTTTTTATAAAACCAAGGTTATTCAATTTACTTAGGACTATTAAGTTGGGAATAGTCAATATTTTTAATTTTCGAGATGGTGTGAAAAATATGGATCAAACAACGACTTTGTGTAAGCTTTATGACCATCAGGTGTTTTGGTGAAACCAAGATTATTCAACTTCCTAAGGCCTAATAAATTGGGAATGGTCAGTATTTTAAATTTTCTAGATGATGCAAAAAATATTGATCAAACATCGACTTTCTGCAAAATTTATCACCATCACATTTTTTTGCGAAACCAAGGTTATTCAACTTCCCTAGGCCTAAAAAGTTGGGAATAGTCAATATTTTGAATTTTTGAGATAGTGCAAAAAAAAATCAATCAAACATCGACATTGCATAAACGTTAAGACTATCACTTTTTTTGGCAAAAACATGGTTATTCAACTTCCCCTGCACCTAATAAGTTTTGAATGGTCAATATTTTGAATTTTTGAGATGGTGTAAAAAAAGTTGATCAAACATCAACTTTACGCAAACTTTATGACCATCACGATTTTTGGCGAAACCAAGTTTATACAACTTCCCTAGGCCTAACAAGTTAGGAATTGTCAAATTTAAATTTATGAGACGGTGCGAAAGAAATTGATCAAACATCGACTTTGTGCAAACATTATGAGCATCATGTTTTTTTGGTGAAACCATTATTATACAACTTCCCTAGACCAAACAAGTTAGGAATAATCTATATTTAGAATTTTCAAGATAATACACAAAAAATAGATCAAATATCAACATTGTGCATACGTTATGACCAGCCTATTTTTTGGTGAAACCAAGGTTATACAACTTCCATATGCTTAATATGCTGGGAATGGTCAATATTTTAAATTTTTAAAATTATGCGAAAAAAACCGATCAAACATCGACTTTGCACAAACTTTATGAACATCACGTTTTTTTGCGAAACCAAGACTATTCGACTTCCCTATGCCTAATAATTTTGGAATGGTCAATATTTTAAATTTTTTAGATGATGCGAAAAAAATCGATCAAACATCGACTTTGCCTAAACTTTATGACCATCACGTTTTTTGTAGTAACCAAGGTTATACAACTTACATAGGACTATCAAGTTGGTATCAATCAATATTTTGAATTTTTGAGATAATACAAAGAAAATGGATCAAACATCGACTTTGCATAAACTTTATGACCATCTTTTTTTTTTTTACAAAATCAAGGTTATTCAACTTCTCTCTCTAGGTGATTCTCTTCTCTCTCTAGGGTGGGAAGAGGCGGTGGCTGTAGGACGCTATGCATCTGCTTCTTCTCCCTTGGGCGGTGGTTCTTCCCTTCCTCAACGTGGTGCAGGAACTCGCTGCTACTACACAGCTGTGAGTTCGAACGCGTTGGGAGAAAGTGAAGCCACGGAGAAGGCTAGGGCGAGAACTGCTTCTCCCTTGGGTGATTTCACGGTCGTTGCTGGACTTCTTCCCCTTGGGTGGACAAGGAGGGCGCCGCTTCTGCAACCGTAGCTGCTTCTCCCTAGCGAGAAGAGGCGGCAGTGAGAGTTTCTCCCCTATTTTGCACGCACGAAGAGCAGATTGGGGCTGCCTTTTCTGCTCTTTTTCTTGAACAGAGGAGGAGAGGAGAAGGCTAGGGCAAGAAGAGGGGGTGGCTGCAGGGCGGTGGTTCTCCCCTGTTCTACGCACGGAGAGAAGGAAGGCTCCATCGGTGGATCTGCTTCTCCCTTAGGCAATTTCACAGTCGCTGCTGGACTTCTTCCCCTTGGGTGGATAAGGAGGGCGCTGCTTCTGCAACCGCAACTACTTCTCCCTAGCGAGAAGAGGCAGCGGTGAGAGTTTCTCCCCTGTTCTGCATGCATGAAGAGCAAGGCTGAATCAAACACGAGGGGGTTAGGAAAATAGCAGCTGTTGGACGTTTCTCCCCTGTTCTGCCGCACGAAGAGCAGATTGGGTCTACCTTTTCTGCTCTTCTTCTTGAACAGAGGAGGAGAGTCAGAGGGTCAAATTGAGGCTATTCTGCATGCACAAAGCAAGGCTGAATCGCTCCCCACCCTGTGCATCGTGCCCTTCTTCTTCATCCTGCAATCCTACGAGGAGGAGCGCTGTGAAGGGAGGCGAGGCTGCTGGGCGGCACAGAGCGGTGCGACGGCAGTGGGAGAGGGCTTCCTGCATCGCCCCATCCCACTCTTCTATGGTTCTGTGCGCAAGGGGCTGCCTTCTGCACGCACGAGGGCGGTGCAGCTAGTCTAAGCGGTTGCTAGGCGAGGAGGCTAGACGGCGATTGCTGGGCAGCGTCCACTTGTGGCTGCTGGGCAGCATCTCCCTTATTCTACTGGATTGGGGGCAAATCTACACTGCCCTCTCCCCCATGCCCTTTGAACATTTCCTCTTGATTTGGGGCAGCACAACTTGAGAATGGCTGGTGATAGTGGAAGCAGGGTCAATCCGAAGATGAGGCTTCCTTCTCAAGTTTCTTCTTCTTCTCGATGAGATGGTCCCTTGATGATGCAACATAGAGGTAGGTCGCGCTCTAGATCGCAGCCTCCTACTCTCATTTCTAGAGATCCTCGACCTTGGACAAGCCTCTTCAAGGCTCTGGTTGGAATTTCAGATTTTAGCTTGGACTTCTTTGCTCTAGAAACCCAGGCTAATTAGAAGATTGCTGTGTACGAGACTACTGATTCTAAAGAGCTAATTAAGATGTGGTCCATAGCGCTTGTTGGTTATGTGATCGGTCTAAAGACATCCTATTTCCCGTTATCCTCGTTCATCAAGACTCGATGGTGAACATCGGCATTTGATCTGCATATGCTAGAGAATGATTTTTTTGTATGCAAACTCTATTCTGAAGAGGATTTGCAATGAATCCTTGAATGGTTTTGGACTATTCGTGGCCATTCGATGATTCTACGGCGTTGGTCTCCTGATGTTCGTTTGGAGTTAGACAACCTACAATCTATTCCTTTATGGGTATCCTTTCATGGTCTTCCCCTGCATCTTTGGAGTTGACATTTTATTGCTAAGTTATGTAGCACATTGGGACAGCTATTGTATATTGACAAAGCAACAGCAGCACAGACGAGATTAGCTTTTGCACGAGCATGTGTAATGGTTTCTTCTAATGGTGATCTTCCAGATGAGGTTTTTTATCATGATCTTGATGGGACCACCCGTAAAGTGCATGTTTCATATTCCTAGAAGCCACAACGTTATAAGATTTGCTTCTCCTTTGGTCATGCATATAGAGCTTGTCAGCAAACTCAGAAATCGATCACTCAAGTTTACCGGCAATGTCAGGCATCTCAACACGGGGTTGATACTACTATTATGACTATTGACGAACAAGGCAAGTCTCCTTTAGTGGCAGTAGTGCTGGTGAAGATGAGTAAGCATTCTAACTAACTTGGGCAGCATCATGATCAGAAAGACAAATCAGGAACTTTACCTCTTCGTAATATATCAGAGTCTTTCACAACAAAAGTTTCCCAGGTTACCCATGCACAAGAGAATGAGAAACCTTCATCTCATCCTACATCAATAGGAACTATCGCAACGGGGATCCCACATCCCACTCATCGTGCTAACCAGGATATTGTGTCTTAACTAATCCCTACAAACCTCGCCAGCCAGGACATTCAGCCTCAACAGGTGCCTCAACCTTCAACAAACACTACAAACCTAGATATCTTGGGTACTTCAAAATTTAAGCATTTGCAAGCTATGGATGAAGTGGATAAAAATAGAAATAAAGGCTTAAAAGGTAAAGATATTATGCAGGAGGAAACTGCAAAACCAAAGGATAAGAAGAAGGATGGTACTATTAAGTCGCACATACTTCCATCTACTAAGGAAGAGACCCTTATTTCCTTTCCTACCTGGTTTATTTCTGATGAAGATACTTTGTTGAAATGTTCGTGGACTGAATAAACTTAAGAAATGTTGGAAGCTTAATAGAATAATCAAGTCAGCTACTTGTGATATTGTTATTCTTATGGAAACAAAAATTAAACCATCTCGGGTTTGTGTTCAAAGAAATTTAATATGGCCAGAGGCAGAACTTCTTATCAACGATACTTATGATACTTATGGTAGAATATGGGTATTATTGCATCTGAACTTTGTTAGTGCTTGCTTTATTTCTGCTATAGAACAATTCATCCACCTTAAGGCCGAGGATAAAAAGAATGGTTATCAATTCCATATTACAGGTGTATATGCTTCTAATAGTATGCAGGAAAAAAATGTTCTATGGAATGATCTGATTAACATTACAAATGGCTATCTTATAGTGCATTGGATTGTTCTTGGTGACTTCAATACTGTTCGGTACACACATGAAAAAGTGGGAGGTAAACCACTTTTAGAGAGCAAGCTTCAAGGTTTTAATGATTACATAGATATTGCTGCATTGATTGATATGAAATCTATAGGGGATTGACTTTCATGGAGTTATCAAGGTGTTGCCCATAGGAAAATAATGGCTCGACTCGATAGGTGTCTGATTAATCGTAAATGGTTAATAATTTACCCTGATTTATTTCTAGAGTATGGTGCTTAGTTGTTCTTTGATCACTCTTCAATATATATCCATGCAGACAAAATAATACCCAGAGGCAAGAAACCATTTAGATTCTTTAACATGTAGAGTACCCATCCTCAGTTTAGAATGTTAGTGTGCATGGATCTCCCCCTTATATCTTATGCCAAAAGCTTAAAGCATGTAAAGCAACACTAAAGGAGTAGAATACAAACACCTTTGGCAATATTACCACCCAGGTCCAATTAAGCAAAATGGAACTAATTTGATGATGAAACATGAGCTATCTTCACTACTTGTGAGAATCTTATTTGCAAAGAGGCAGAAACTAGGTATTAATTCATGCAGGCCTTAAAGCAGGAAGAAAGTTTTGTAAAACAGAAGTCTTGACAGCATTGGCTTACTCTAGGGGATTCCAATACGAAGTTTTTCTATACAGCCATTGCTACTAGAAGGGCTATTAACTGTATCAGGAAATGTAAAGACCAAGACGGTACACTTATTGAGAATTTGGATGAGGTTAAAGCACACACTGAATAATTTTTTTATTCTTTACTCAATCAAACAGAGTAGTCTAATAATGTTCATGTGGAGCCTACTAGAAAGCTTGATTCGGATGACATTATGATTCTTAATGCACCAATTCCAGATGAAGAAGTTGTAAGAGTTATCTTCAAGTCACCAAAGCACAAAAGCCCTGGTCTAGACGGATTTCCTGTTGAATTTTACCAAATTGCATAGCCGATCATTGGAAATGATGTGATTAAATCTTGTCAGCATTTTTTCTCTTCAGGTCGTATTCTTAAAGCGATAAATTACACTGTTATTTCTTTAGTTCCTAAGAATACAAGGGCTGATTCACTAGAGCACTATAGGCCCATTTCATTATGCAACTTTATTTACAAGATCATCTCCCAATTGCTTGCAGATCGAATGCAAATGATTATGCACAAGATCATTAGTTCTACTCAGGCTGCTTTCATTAAAGGGAGAAGTATACATCACAATATTCTTCTTGCTAACGACTTGGTCAAAGATCTGCACTTCAAATCAAGCGGGATGAAAATATGTTTTAAAGATGACTTACGAAAATCATTTGATTCGGTTAATAGGCACTTTCTCTACAAGATGCTCCTTAGTATAAACTTCCCTCAACAATGGGTTAATTGGATTCAGTTCTATTGGGAAACTCCAAAATTTTTAGTTCAATTTAATGGTTCACCCGTTGACTTCTTTGGGAGTATGAATGACATCCGATAAGGAGATCCATGTTCTCCATATCTTTTTACAATTGTCATGGAAGGACTCAACTGTATGTTAGAAAAGGCAATCTCTGATGACAGTATTAAGGTACCCCATGCTGGTTCTATTCATATATCCCACATAACATTTACAGATGATCTTATTATATTTCTTTGTAATGACACTACTTTAGTGAGGAATTTGGCTACTATTCTGAAAGATTTTGATTTGGTTTCTGGCCTTCAACTAAATCATGCAAAAAAGTAAAGTCTATATGGGTTCTTGCATTGAAGATAAAGACTTTATTATACAAACTCTGGGTGTTAGCGAGGGAAGTCTACCAGTTCCTTATCTGGGTCTCCCACTCATATCCACTAGCATTCACAAAACTCACTGTCAGCCTATCCTGCAAAAAATAAAGAATAGAATTTCCTCTTGGAAAACTAGACTCCTTTCTAAAGCAAGATAACTTGAACTCATCCGATCTGTGCTGTTCTTTTACTTTATTTATTGGTCTAATGCATTTCTTCTACCTGTTGGACTTCTTTAGGATATTGAACGGCTATTAAAAAACTTTTTCTGGAATGGTACGGATGGTAAGGCAATGCATATGGTAAATTGGAATAGCATTTGTAGACCAAAAGATACGGGGGGGCTGAATCTGCGAAATCTAAGAGATTAGAATAAAGCTTGTTTGGTACAAAAATTATGGGATCTTTTGTAAAACAAATCCTTATGGTCATAATGGGTTTCTTCTAGGTACCTATCTAAGGAATCAATCTGGGAAGTTTCAACAAGAATATATCATTCTACTGCTTGGAAAGAAATTTTGAAGGTAAGAAATTGGCTGATTAACCACATTTCTTATGTAATCTCTTGTGAGACTAGAATTAATATGTGGTATAATCCTTGGGTGAATTGGAAGAGTATATCTTTGGGTGAATGGTGATAGAGTACGAAGAGATCTTGGGGCCCCTAAAGATTGGAAAGTTTCTGATTTCATTGTTAATGACACCTAGTGTCTTCTTAATCCTATTTCTCCTGATATGATATCACTTTGGCCGACTATTACAACTCTTCCAATCAGAAATAACTCATCAGATCTGCTTAATTGGCTTCATGATAATGGAAAGTTTAGTGCTACATCTGCATGGAATCAAATCAGATAAAGAAACAATAAGTGGATCCCGAGCGGTTAGAAATGGGATAGACCGGGCTCAAAGAGACATTCCTTATGCATATGATAGGCCCATCTTGTCAAACTACCCACAATGGACAATTTGATATTGATAGAGATTCTGACAAGATTTGAACTACATAGGCTACCAATGCCAAACTTGCATCAAGAACTAGAACAGCTACAGCAAAGCTTCTCAAGAAAAGGGCTTCTTACATAACTGGCAAAGCTTACCTTCAGATATACTATTTGGTGGATTTGAAAAGAGAGGTGTAGCAGAATCTTTGAGGGTCACAACATACACAATGCTCACCTTTTGCTCGAGATACTTAGCGGCTCAAGATCATGTATATAACCGGATCTGGAAATGAGGCATTTAATAAGTAGAGAAAAAGAGATCTTCTTCAGATTCAATTTTACAATTCTTTAATGCTTTCTAGAAAGGTAGTTGTATTGTGTGATTCTCTGCTTCAAAAATATGATTTATTCACCAGTCATCCAGGAATGGTTGGTTATTGTATTTTACTATTTGTTGCCTATGGTAGAGCGTTATAGTCTACAATATGTGTAGTCATGACTACTTTTCTGTTTAACTACTCTTGGAGATGAGTCTGGTGGAGTGAGATTATTTCACCTTTTTGAGGTGGGGTGCATTCTCCTAGATTGCTCTAAGAGATCTCAAGTTTTAGTCTATGGTTTGTGTAGATAAAGCTATTTTGTACAAACTTCATACTAAATCTACTTATATTTACTTACAAAAAAAAAGGTTATTCAACTTTCATAGGCCTAATAAGTTGGGAATGGTCAGTATTTTGAATTTTCGAGATGGTGCATAAAAAACTAATCAAATATTGATTTTGCACAAACTTTATTAACATCATATATTTTTGAGGAAACCAAGGATGTACAACTTCCCTAGGCCTAATAAGTTGGGAATAGTCAATATTTTAAATTTTTGAGATAGTGCAAAAAACTGATCAAAATTGACTTTGTGATAACTTTATGACCGTCACATTTGTTTGTGAAATTAAGATTATACAACTTCCCTGGGCCTAATAAGTTGGGAATGATCAATAAATTGAATTTTTGAGATAGTGCGCAAAAAACCAATCAAACATCGACTTTGCGTAAATTTATGACCGTCTAGTTTTTTCGTGAAATAAAGGTTATACAACTTCCCTATGCATAATATGTTGGGAATTGTTAATATTTAGAATTTTTGAGACGGTGCCAAAAAAATCGAAGAAACATTGAGTTTGCACAAACTTTATGACCGTCACATTGTTGGCGAATCCAAGGTTATTCAACTTCCTTAGGCCTAATAATTTGGGAATAGTCAATATTTTAAATTTTTTAGATTGTGCAAAAAATATCGATCAAACATCGACTTTGTGCAAACTTTAGGATCGTCATATTCAACTTCCCTAGGCCTAATAAGTCGGGAATGGTCAATATTTTGAATTTACAAGATGATGTGAAAGAAACAGATCAAACATCGATTTTGTGTAAACTTTATGATCATCACAGTTTTTACGAAACCAAGGTTACACAATTTCCCTTGGCCTAACAAGCAGGGAATGGTCAATATTTTGAATTTTTGAGATGGTGCACAAAAAACCAATCAAACATTGATTTTGTATAAAATTTATGACCATCATATTTTTTGGTGAAACTAAGGCTATACAACTTCCCTAGGCCTAATAAGTTGGGAATGGTCAATATTTCAAATTTTGAGATTGTGCAAGAAAATCGATTAAACATCGACTTTGCACAAACTTTATGACCATCATGTTTTTTGGCAAAACCAACATTACACAACTTTCCTGGGGCTTATAATTTGGGAATGGTTAATTTTTTTAACTTTTGAGGCAGTGCGTAAAAAACTGATCAAATGTCGACTTTGCGAAAACTTTATGACCGTCAAATTTGTTTGCGAAACTAAGGTTATACAACTTTCCTAGGACTAAAAAGTTGGGAATGATCAATAATTTGAATATTCGAGATGATGCACAAAAAATCGATCAAACTTCGATTTTGCACAAATTTACGGCCATCTAGTTTTTTTGGTGAAACCAAGGTTATACAAATTCACGAGGCCTAATATGTTGGGTATTGTCAATATGTTGAATTTTTGAGATGGTGTCAAAAATTCCGATGAAACATTGACTATCACAAACTTTATGACCATCACTTTTTTCGTGAATCTAAGGTTATTCAACTTCCTTAGGCCTAATAAGTTGGGAATTTATAATATTTTAAATTTTCGAGATGGTGCAAAAAAAATCGATCAAACATCGACATTGCGCAAACTTTAAGATCATCATATTTTTTGGTGAAACCAAGGTTATTCAACTTCAGTAGGCCTAATAAGTAGGGAATGGTTAATATTTTGAATTTATGAGATGGTGCGAAAGAAACAGATCAAACATTGACTTTACGCAAACTTCATGATCGTCACATTTTTTTTTGCAAAACCAAGGTTATACAATTTCCCAAGGCCTAACAAGTAGGGAATGGCCAATATTTTAAATTTTCGAGTTGATGCGCAAAAAACGATCAAACATCGATTTTGTGCAAACTTTATGACCATCATATTTTTTGGTGAAACTAAGGTTATACAACTTCCCTGGGCTAAATAAGTTGGGAATAGTGAAAAATTTTAATTTTTGAGACGGTGCACAAAAAATCGATCAAATATCGACTTTGCACAAACTTTATAACCATCACTTTTTTTTTTGCCAAAACCAAGGTTATACAACTTCCCTATGCCTAATATGTTCGGAATGGTCAATATGTTGAAATTTCGAGATGGTGCGGAAAAAACCGATTAAACATCGACTTTGCACAAACTTTATGACCAACAAATTTTTTGGCAAAAGCAAGGTTATTCAACTTCACTAAGCATAATATGTTGGGAATGATCGATATTTTGAATTTTTGAGATGTTGCAAAAAAAATCTGATTAAACATCGACTTTGCAAAACTTTATGATTGTCACATTTTTTGGCAAAACAAAGATTATTCAACTTCACTAGGACTAATAAGTTAGGAATGGTTAATATTTTGAATTTTTGAGATGATGCGAAAAAAATCGATTAAACATCGACTTTGCACAAACTTTATGACCATCATGTTTTTTTTATTAAACCAAGGTTATACAACTTAACTAGGACTATTAAATTGGGAATGGTCAATATTTTGAATTTTCAAGAAAGTGTGAAAAAAATGAATCAAACATTGACTTTGTGTAAACATTATGACCATCACATTTTTTGGCAAAACCAAAGTTATTCAACTTCCCTAGGACTAATAATTTGAGAATTATCAGTATTATAAAGTTTCGATACAGTGTGAAAAAAATCAATCAAACATCTACTTTGTGCAAAATATATGACTGTCACAATTTTTGGCGAAACAAAGGTTTTTCAAAATCCCAAGGCCTAAAAAGATGGGAATGGTCAATATTTTGAATTTTTGAGATGGTGCAAAAATAAACATCAACTGTGCACAAACTTTAAGACCATCACGTTTTTTTGGCAAAAACATGGCTATTCAACTTCCTCTACGCCCAATAAGTTTGGAATGGTCAATATTTTGAATTTTCGAGACAGTGGAAAAAAAGTCGATCAAACATCGACTTTGCGCAAACTTTATGACCATCACGATTTTTCGCGAAACCAAGTTTATACAACTTCCTTGGGCCTAACAAGTTGGGAATGGTTAATATTTTGAATTTATGAGATGACGAAATCGATCAAACTTCGACTTTGTGAAAACTTTATAACCATCGCGTTTTTTGGTGAGATCATGGTTATACAACTTCCCTAGACCAAACGAGTTGGGAATGGTCCATGTTTAGAAATTTCAAGATG
The DNA here is from genome assembly GCA_024322285.1 of Musa beccarii. Lineage (NCBI taxonomy): Eukaryota > Viridiplantae > Streptophyta > Magnoliopsida > Zingiberales > Musaceae > Musa > Musa beccarii. The sequence goes on along the minus strand of CM044396.1, from coordinate 48,152,272 downwards.
GTGTGCAAAAAACTGATCAAACATTGACATATGACCATCATATTTTTTGGCGACACTAAGGTTATACAACTTTCATGTGCCTAATATGTTGGGAATTGTCAATATTTTGAATTTTTGAGATGGTGTGAAAAAAACTGATCAAACATCGACTTTGCGCAAACTTTATGAATGTCATGTTTTTTTATGAAACCAAGGCTAGTCGACTTCCCTATGCCTAATAAGTTGGGAATGGTCAATATTTTGAATTTTTTAGACTATATGAAAAAAACTGATCAAACATCAACTTTACGCAAACTTTATGATCGTCATGTTTTTTGTAGTAACCAAGGTTATACAACTTACCTAGGACTATTAAGTTAGGACTGATCAATATTTTGAATTTTTGAGATAATGCAAAGAAAACGGATCAAACATCGACTTTGCATAAACTTTATGACCATCACATTTTTTTATGAATCAATGGTTATTCAACTTCCCTAGGCCTAATAAGTTGGGAATGGTCAGTATTTTGAATTTTTGAGATGGTGCGCAAAAAATTGATCAAACATCGATTTTGTGCAAACTTTATAACCATTATATTTTTTTGCCGAAACCAAGGTTGTACAACTTCCCTAGGCCTAATAAGTTGGGAATGGTCAATATTTTAAATTTTCAAGACGGTGCAAAAAAACTGATCAAACATCGACTTTGTGATAACTTTATGACCGTCACATTTGTTTGTGAAACTAAGATTATACAACTTCCCTAGGCCTAATAAGTTGGGAATGGTCAATAATTTAAATTTTCGAGACGGTGCACAAAAAATCAATCAAACATCAACTTTGCGTCAATTTGTGACCATCTATTTTTTGGTAAAATAAAGGTTATACAACTTCCTATAGTCTAATATGTTTGGAATTGTTCATATTTTGAATTTTCGAGATGGTGCCAACAAAAACCGAAACAACATTGACTTTGCGTAAACTTTATGACCGTCACATTTTTGGCAAATCCAAGGTTATTCAACTTCCTTAGTTCTAATAATTTGGGAATGGTCAATATTTTGAATTATTGAGTAGGTGCGAAAAATATCAATCAAACATTGACTTTGTGCAAACTTTAAGATCGTCACATTTTTTGATGAAACCAAGGTTATACAATTTCCCTGGGCCTAACAAGCAGGGAATGGTCAATATTTTGAATTTTTGAGATGGTTCGCAAATAATCGATCAAACATTGATTTTGCACAAAATTTATGAACATCATATTTTTTGACGAAACTAAGATTGTACAACTTCCCTGGACCTAATAAGTTGGGAGAGGTTAATATTTTAAAATTTTGAGATTGTGAAAAAAAATTGATCAAACATCGACTTTATAACCGTCACGTTTTTTTGGCAAAACCAAAGTTATACAACTTACCTAGGGCATATATAATTTGGGAATTTTTTAATTTTTTTAATTTTTGATGTACTATATAAAAAATTGATCAAACGTCGGCTTTGTGAAAACTTTATGACCATCACATTTGTTTGCAAAACTAAGGTTATACAACTTCCTTGGTCATAATAAGTTAGAAATGGTCAATATTTTAAATTTTTGAGATGGTGCAAAAAAATCGATCAAACATTGACTTTGCGTAAACTTTATGACTGTCATGTTTTTTGTGAAACCAAAGTTATACAACTTTCCTAGGGCTTATAATTTGGGAATAGTCCATTTTTTTAATTTTCAAGGCAGTGCGCAAAAAATCGATCAAACGTCCACTTTGCGAAAACTTTACGACCATCACATTTGTTTGCGAAACTAAGGTTATACAACTTCCCTAGAACTAATAAGTTAGGAATGGTCAATAATTTGAATATTAGAGATGGTGTGCAAAAATTCGATCAAACATTGATTTTGCACAAATTTATGACCGTCTAGTTTTTTGGTGAAACCAAGGTTATAAAATATCCCAAGGCCTAATATGTTGGGAATTATCAATATTTTAAATTTTTGAGATGGTGCCAAAAAAACCCGATGAAACATTGACTTTGCACAAACTTTATGACCATCACTTTTTTTATGAATCCAAGGTTATTCAACTTCCTTAAGCCTAATAAGTTGGGAATTGTCAATATTTTAAATTTTCGAGATGATGTGAAAAAATTTGATCAAATATCAATATTGCGCAAACTTTAAGATCGTCATTTTTTTAGCGAAACCAAGGTTATTGAACCTCGGTAGGCCTAATAAGTAGGGAATGGTCAATATTTTGAATTTATGAGATGGTGTGAAAGAAATAGATTAAACATTGACTTTGCCCAAACTTTATGATTTTCACATTTTTTTGCAAAACCAAATTTATACAATTTCCTAGGGCCTAACAAGTAGAGAATGGTCAATATTTTGAATTTTTGAGATTAAACATCGATTTTATGTAAACTTTCTGACCATCATATTTTTTGGTGAAACCAAGGTTATATAACTTCCCTGGGCCAAATAAGTTGGGAATGGTCAAAATTTTTCATTTTTGAGATGGTGCACAAAAAACCGATCAAACATCGACTTTGTGCAAACTTTATAACCGTCACATATTTTTGGTCAAAACCAAGGTTATACAACTTCCCTATGCCTAATATGATTGGAATGGTCAATGTTTTGAATTTCGAGATGGTGCGGAAAAAACCGATAAAACATCGACTTTGCACAAACTTTATGACAATCAAATTTTTTGACAAAAGTAAGGTTATTCAACTTCACAAGGCCTAATATGTTGAGAATGGTCGATATTTTGAATTTTCGAGATGATGCGAAAAAAATCGATCAAACATTGATTTTGCGAAACTTCATGACTGTCATGTTTTTTTGGCAAAACCAAGGTTATTCAACTTCACTAGGCCTAATAAGTTAGGAATGGTCAATATTTTGAACTTTTGAGATGGTGCGAAAAAAATCGATTAAACATCGACTTTGCACAAACTTTATGACCGTTATGTTTTTTTTATGAAACCAAGGTTATACAACTTAACTAGGACTATTAAGTTGGGAATGGTCAATATTTTCAATTTTTGAGATGGTACGAAAAAATGAATCAAATATCGACTTTGTGTAAACATTATGACCATCACGTTTTTTAGCAAAACCAAAGTTATTCAACTTCCGTAGGCCTAATAATTTGGGAATGGTCAGTATTGTGAAGTTTCAAGACAGTGTGAAAAAAATCGATCAAACATCGACTTTGTGTAAAATATATGACCATCATAATTTTTGGTGAAATAAAGGTTTTTCAACTTCCCTAAGCCTAAAAAGTTGGGAATGGTCAATATTTTGAATTTTTGAGATAGTGCAAAAAAAAACCGATCAAACATCAACTGTGCACAAACTTTAAGACCATCACGTTTTTATGGCAAAAACATGGTAATTCAACTTCCCATACGTTTAATAAGTTTAGAATGGTCAATATTTTGAATTTTTGAGACGGTGCAACAAAGGCGATCTAACATCGACTTTGTGCAAACAAACTTTATGAGTATCATGATTTTTGGCAAAACCAAGTTTATACAACTTCCCTGGGCCTATCAAGTTGGGAATGGTCAATATTTTGAATTTACGAGACAGTGCGAAAGAAATCATTCAAACATCAACTTTATGCAAACTTTATGACCGTCATGTTTTTTGGTGAAACCATGGTTATACAACTTCCCTAAACCAAACGAGTTGGGAATGATCCATATTTAGAATTTTCAAGATGGTACACAAAAAATTGATCAAACATCGACATTGCGCAAATGTTATGACCGTCATATTTTTTTGTCGAAACCAAGGTTATACAACTTCTATGTGCTTAATATGTTGGGAATGGTCAATATTTTGAATTTTTGAGATGGTGCGAAAAAAACCAATCAAACATCAACTTTGCACTAGCTTTATGAACAGTTTTTTTGTGAAACCAAAGCTATTCGACTTCCCTATGCCAAATAATATGTTGGGAATTGTCAATATTTTGAATTTTTTAGACGATGTGAAAAAAACTGATCAAACATCGACTTTGCATAAACTTTATGACCGTCACGTTTTTTGCAGTAACCAAGGTTATACAACTTACCTAGGACTATTAAGTTCGTATTGATAAATATTTTGAATTTTTCAGGTAATGGAAAGAAAACAGATCAAACATTGAATTTGCGTAAACTTTATGACAATCACGTTTTTTGGCGAAATCAAGGTTATTCAACTTCCCTAGGCCTAATAAGTTGGGAATGGTCAGTATTTTGAATTTTTGAGATGGTGCATAAAAAATTGATCAAACATCGATTTTACACAAACTTTATGACCATCATATTTTTTTTTGAGCAAAACCAAGGTTGTACAACTTCCCTTAGCCTAATAAGTTGGGAATGGTCAATATTTTGAATTTTCGAGATCGATGCAAAAAAATGGATCAAACATCGACTTTGTGATAACTTTATGACCATCACATTTGTTTGTGAAACTAAGGTTATACAACTTCCCTAGCCCTAATAAGTTGGGAATGGTCAATAATTTAAATTTTTGAGATGGTGCGCAAAAAATCGATCAAACATCAACTTTGCGTAAATTTATGACCGTCTAGTTTTTTTGGTGAAATCAAGGTTATACAACTTCCCTAGGCCATATATGTTGGGAATTGTGAATTTTTTGAATTTTCATGATGGTGCCAAAAAAAACCAATGAAACATTGACTTTGCGCAAAATTTATGACCATCACATTTTTGGCGAATCCAAGGTTATTCAACTTCCTTAGGCTTAATAATTTGGGAATGGTCAATATTGTGAATTTTTGAGATGGTACGAAAAATATCCATCAAACATCAACTTTGTGCAAATTTTAAAATCGTCACATTTTTTGGCGAAACCAAGGTTATTCAACTTCCCTAAGCTTAATATGTTGGGAATGGTCAATATTTTGAATTTACGAGATGATGCGAAAGAAATAGATCAAACATCGACTTTGCGTAAACTTTATGATCATCATTTTTTTTTACGAAACCAAGGTTATACAATTTCTCTAGGCCTAACAAGCAGGGAATGGTCAATATTTTGAAATTTCGAGACGGTGCACAAAAAATCGATCAAACATTGATTTTGTACAACATTTATGACCATCATATTTTTTTGGTGAAACTAAGGTTGTACAACTTCCCTAGGCCTAATAAGTTGGAAATGGTTAATATTTCAAACTTTTGAGATGGTGCAAAAAAATCGATCAAACATTGACTTTGCGCAAACTTTATAACCGTCACATTTTTTGGCGAAACCAAAGTTATACAACTTTCCTGGGGCTTATAATATGGGAACTATTTGGTGGATTTCGAAGGAGGGGTGTAGTAGAATCTTTGAGGGTTATAACACACACAATGCTCACCTTTTGCTCGAGATACTTAGCGACTCAAGATCATGTATGAAGTAGGATCTAAAAATGATGTATTTAACACAGAGAAAAAGAGATCTTTATCAAATTCAATTTTATAATTTGTTAATGCTTTATAGAATGAGGATGCTATATTGTGTGCTTCTATGCTTCAACAATATGATGTATTCATAGGTCGTCCAGGAATGATTGGTTATTGCATTTTAGTAAAGCTTTATAGTCTACAACATGTGTAGTCATGACTAGTTTTATATTTAACTTCTCTTGTAGATGAGTCTGGTAGAGTGAGACCATTCCACCTTTCTGAGGTGGGATGCATTCTCCTAGACTACTTTAAAAGATCTCAGGCTATAGTCTTTTTTTTTGTATATAAATATAATTATATTTAATATGAAGTTTATACAAAATAGCTTTGTCTACATAAGCCGTAGACTATAGCTTGAGATCTCTTAGAGCAGTCTAGGAGAATGCACCCCACCTCAAAAAGGTAGAATGGTCTCACTCCACCAGACTCATCTTCAAGAGAAATTGAACAGAAAAGTAGCCATGACTACACATGTTGTAGACTATGATGCTTTACTATAGGCAACAAATAGCAAAATGTAATAACCAACCATTCCTGGACGACCTATGAATATATTACATTATTGAAGCATAGAATCACACAATACATTAAACTCATTCTAGAAAGCATTAACGAATTGTAAAATTGAATCTGATATAGATCTCTTTTTCTCTACTTGTTAAATTCTTCATTTCCAAATCCTGCTCCATACATGATCTCGAGTCGCTAAGTATCTTGAGCAAAAGGTGAGCTTTGTGTGTCTTGTGGCCCTCAAAGATTCTACTACACCTCTCCCTCCAAATCCACCAAATTACGCATCTAAAGTTAATCTTAGCCAGGTGTGTAAGAAGCCCTTTTCTTGAGAAGCTTTGCTGGAACTGTTCTAGTTCTTGATGCAAGTTTGGCATTGGTAGCTTATGTAGTTCAAATCTCTTCAGAATCTCCACCCATATCCAATTAGTGTAGTCGCAAGCAAAATAAAGATGATCAATATTTTCTTCCTATTGCATATAAAGAGAGCATCGGTTAACAAGATATATACCTTTTCGCTTCATATTATCCATTGTAGGTAGTTTAGCAAGAAGAGCCTACCATGTGCATAAGGAATGTCTCTGTGAGCCCGGTCTATCCCATGTTCAACTGCTTGGGATCCACTTGTTATTTTTTTGTCTGATTTGATTCCATGCAGATGTAGCACTAAATTTTCCATTGTCATGAAGCCAAATAAGCATGTCTGAAGAGTTGTTCCTAATTGAAAGAGCTGTAATAGTTGGCCAAAGTGATACCATATCAGGAGAAATAGGATTAGGAAGACACCAAGTGCCGTTAACAATGAACTCAGAAACCTTCCAATCTTTAGGAGCCCCAAGATCTCTTCATACTCTATCACCATACAATTGAAATATACTCTTCCCATTCACCCAAGGATCATACCACATATTAATTTTGGTCCAAGAAGAGATTGCATAAGAAATATGTTTGATCAGATCAGCCAATTTCTTGCCTTCAAAATTCCTTTCCAAGTAATAGAATGATATGTTTTTGCTAAAACTTCCCAAATTGATTCCTTAGATAAGTACCTAGTAGAAACCTATTGCGACCATAAGGATTTATTTTACAAAAGATCCCATAATTTCTGTACCAAATAAGCTTTATTCCAATCTCTCAAATTTCATAAATTCAGTCCCTCCTCATCTTTCGGTCTGCAGATGCTATCTTAATTTACCATATGCATTACCTTACCATCCGTGCCATTCTAGAAAAAGTTTTTCAATAGCCATTCAATATCTTGAAGAAGTCTAACAAGTAGAAGAAATGTATTAGACTAATAAATAGAGTAAGAGAACAGCATAGATCAGATAAGTCCAAGTCGTCCTGCTTTAGAGAGGAGTCTAGTTTTCCAAGAGAAAATTCTATTTTTTTATTTTTTGCAGGATAAGCTGATAGTGGGCTTTTTGAATGCCAGTGGATATGAGTAAGAGACCCAAATAAGGAACTGACAGACTTCCCTCACTAACCCCCAAAGTTTGTATAATAAAGCCTTTATCTTCAATGCAAGGATCTATATAGACTTTGCTTTTTGAATGATTTAGCTAAAGACCAGAAACCAACCCAAAATCTTTCAGAATAATAGCCAAATTTCTCACTTAAGTAGTATCATTGCGAACAAATATAATAAATCATTCGCAAATATTATGTGGGATATATGAATAGAACCAGCATGGGGTGCCTTAATGTTGCCATCAGAGACTACCTTTTGTAACATACAGCTGAGTCTTTCCATGACAATTGTAAAAAGATATGGAGAAAGTGGATCTCCTTATCGAATGAATGCAATGAAAATGGATCAAACATCGACGTTGCATAAACTTTATAACCATCACGTTTTTTTGGCGAAACCAAGGTTATTAAACTTCCCTAGGCCTAATAAGTTGGGAATGGTCAGTATTTTAAATTTTTGAGATGGTGCGCAAAAAACTGATCAAACATCGGTTTTGCACAAACTTTATAACCTTCATATTTTTTTAACGAAACCAAGGTTGTACAACTTCCCTAGGCCTAATAAGTTAGGAATGGTCAATATTTTGAATTTTTGAGATAATACAAGGAAAATGGATTAAACATCGACTTTGCGTATATTTTATGACCATCACATTTTTTGATGAAACCAAGTTTATTCAACTTCCCCAGGCCTAATAAGTTGGGAATTTTAGTATTTTGAATTTTTGAGATAGTGTGTAAAAAACTGATCAAACATCAATTTTGCACAAACTTTATGACCATCATATTTTTTTGGTGAAACTAAGATTATACAACTTACTAAGGACTATTGAGTTGGGAATGGTCAATATTTTGAATTTTCAAGATGGTGCGAAAAAAGTTTTGAACAATAGAAGTCTCGAAGCATTGGCTTACTCTAGGAGATTCCAATATGAAGTTTTTTTATATAGCTATTACGACTAGAAGGGCTATTAACTGCATCAGGAAATGTAAAAACCAAGACGGTACACTTATTGAGAATTTGGATGAGATTATAGCACACACTGAATAATTTTTTTATTTTTTTATTGAGAATTTGGATGAGGTTAAAGCACACACGTGATTAAGGCTTCTTAGCATTTTTTCGCTTCAGGTCGTATTCTTAAAGCAATAAATTACACTTTTATTTCTTTAGTTCCTAAGAATCCAAGGGCTGATTCACTAGAGTACTACAGGCCCATTTAATTATGCAACTTTATTTAAAAGATCATCTCTAAGTTGCTTGTAGATCGAATACAAACGATTATGCACAAGATCATTAGTCCTACTCAGGCTGCTTTAATTAAAGGGAGAAGTATACATCACAATATTCTTCTTGCTAACAACTTGGTCAAGGATCTGCACACCAAATCAAGAGGGACGAAAATATATTTTAAAGTTGACTTAGGAAAAGCATTTGATTCAGTTAATAGACACTTTCTATAAAAGATGCTCCTCAGTATGAACTTCCCTCAATAATGGGTTAATTGGATTCAGTGCTACTTGGAAACTCTAAAATTTTTGGTTCTCTTCAATGGTTCACTCATTGGCTTCTTTGGGAGTACGAATGGCATCCAACAAGGAGATCCACACTTTCCATATCTTTTTACAATTGTCATGGAAGGACTCAATTGTATATTAGAAAAGGCAGTCTCTGATGGCAGCATTAAGCTGGTTCCATTCATATATCCCACATAACATTTGCAGATGATCTTATTATATTTCTTCGCAATGACACTACTTAAGTGAGGAATTTGGCTACTATTCTGAAAGATTTTGGTTTGGTTTCTGGCCTTTAGTTAAATCATACAAAAAGTAAAGTCTATATGGGTCCTTGCACTGAAGATAAAGACTTTGGGGGTTATACAAACTTTGGGGGTTAGCTAGGGAAGTCTGCTAGTTCCTTATTTGGGTCTCCCAATCATATCCACTAGCATTCACAAAACCCACTGTCAACCTATCCTGCAAAAAATAAAGAATATAATTTCCTCCTGGAAAACTAAACTCCTTTCCAGAGTAGGACGATTTGAACTTATCTGATCTGTGCTGTTCTCTTACTCTATTTATTGGTCTAATGCCTTTCTTCTACTTGTTGGACTTCTTCAGGATATTGAAAAAATATTTAAGAACTTTTTCTAGAATGGTACAGATGTTAAAGCAATGCATATGGTAAATTGGGATAGTATCTGCAGACCGAAAGATGAGGTGGGGCTGAATCTGTGAAATCTGAGAGATTGGAATAAAGTTTTGTTGGTACAGAAATTGTGGGATCTTTTGCAAAACAAATCCTTATGGTCACAATGGTTTCTACTAGGTACCTATCTAAGGAATCAATCTGGGAAGTTTCAATAAAAACATATCATTCTGCTGCTTGGAAAGGAATATTGAAGGCCAGAAATTAGCTGACCAAACACATTTCTTATGCAATCTCTTCTGGGACTAGAATTAATATATGGTATGATCCTTGGGTGAATGAAAAGAGTAAATTTCAATTGGATGGTGATAGAGTACGAAGAGATCTTAGGTCCTCTAAAGATTAGAAGGTTTCTGAGTTCATTGTTAAAGGCACCTAGTGTCTTCCTAATCCTATTTCTCCTGATATGCTATCACTTTGGCCGACTATTATAGCTCTTCCAATCAGGAATAACTCCTTCGATATGCTTAATTAGCTTCATGAAAATGAAAATTTTAGTACTACATCTGCATGGAATTAAATCAGACAAAGAAACAACAAGTGGATCCCAAGCAGTTAGACATGGGATAGACCGTGCTCACAGAGACATTTCTTGCCAAATTACCTACAATGGACAATATGAAGCGTAAAGGTATATATCTTGTTAACTGATGCTCTCTTTGTATGCAATAGAAAGAAAGTATTGATTATCTCTATTTTGCTTGTAGCTACACTAATTGGGTATGGATGGAGATTCTGAAGAGATTTGAACTACATAGGCTACCAATGTCAAACTTGCATCAAGAACTAGAATAGCTTCTTACACAACTAGCAAAGATTACCTTTAGATGTGCTATTTGGTGGATTTGGAGAGAGAGGTGTAGCAGAATATGTAAGGGCCACAATACACATAATGCTCACCTTTTGCTCGAGATACTTAGTGACTCAAGATCATGTATGGAGCAGGATCTAAAAATGAAGCATTTAATAAGTAGAGAAAAAGAGATCTTTATTAGATTCAATTTTATATTTTGTTAATGCTTTCTAGAATGAGGTTGTTGTATTGTGTGCTTCTATGCTTCAATAATATGATGTATTCACAGGTCGTCCAGGAATGGTTGGTTATTAGATTTTGCTATTTGTTGACTATAGTAAAGCGTCATAGTATACAATATGTGTAGTCATGGCTACTTTTCTGTTTAACTTCTCTTATAGATGAGTCTAATGGGGTGAGACCATTCCACCTTTCTGAGGTGGGATGCATTCTCCTAGATGGCTCTAAGAGATCTCAGGCTGTAGTCTACGGCTTGTGTAGACAAAGCTACTTTGTACAAATTTTATACTAAATACAATCACATTTACTCACCAAAAAAAAAGATAGTGCGAAAAAAATGGACCAAACATCGACTTTATGTAAACTTTATGACCATCTTTTTTTTGGTGAAACCAAGGTTATTCAACTTCCCAAGGCCTAATAAGTTGGGAATGGTCAATATTTTGAATTTTTGAAACGGTATGCAAAAAATCGATCAAACATCAACTTTGCTTAAACATTATGACCATCATATTTGTTTGCCAAAACCAACATTATACTACTTCTCTATGCCTAATATGTTGGGAATGGTCAATATTCTGAATTTTGGAGAGGGTGCGCAAAAAATCGATCAAACATCGACTTTATGCAAACTTTATGACCATCATATTTTTTAGCAAAACCAAGTTTATTCAACTTCACTGGGCCTAATAAGGTGGGAATCATCAATATTTTAAATTTTTTAGATGGTGTGAAAAAAATGATCAAACATCGACTTTGCACAAACATTAATACCATCACAATTTTTAGCTAAACCAAGGTTATTCAACTTCCCTAGGCCTAATAATTTGGGAATGATCAATATTTTGATTTTATGAGATATGCGAAAGAAACAGATCAAACATCGACTTTGCGTAAACTTTATGATCGTCATGTTTTTTGGCGAAACCAAGGTTATACAATTTTCTTGGGCCTAACAAGTAGGGTATGGTCAATATTTTAAATTTTCGAGATTGTGCGTAAAAAACTAATTAAACATTGATTTTGCGCCAAATTTATGACCATTATATTTTTTGGTGAAACTAAGGTTGTACAACTTCCCTAGGCCTAATAAGTTGGGAATGATCAATATTTCGAATTTTTGAGATGGTACAAAAAAACCGATCAAACATCGACTTTGCGTAAACTTTATGACCGTCACATTTTTTGGTGAAACCAAAGTTATACAACTTTCCAGGGGCTTATAATTTGGGAATCATGAATTTTTTTAATTTTCGAGGCAGTGCGCAAAAAACTAATCAAACATCGACATTGCAAAAACTTTATGACCGTCCCATTTGTTTAGAAAACTAAGGTTATACAACTTCCCTGGGACTAATAAGTTGGGAATGGTCAATAATTTGAATATTTGAGACGGTGCGTAAAAAATCGATCAAACATCGATTTTGCACAAATTTATGACCATCTAGTTTTTTGGTGAAACCAAGGTTATACAATTTCCCGAGTCCTAATATGTTGAGAATTGTCAATATTTTAAATTTTCGAGACGGTGCCAAAAAAAACTGATGAAACATTGACTTTGCGCAAACTTTATGACCATCACTTTTTTGGTGAATCCAAGGTTATTCAACTTCCTTAGGCCTAATAAGTTAGGAATTATCAACATTTTAAAAGTTTGAGATGGTGCGAAAAAAATCGATCAAACATCGACATTGCGTAAACTTTAAGATCGTCATATTTTTTGTGAAACCAAGGTTATTCAATTTTGGTAGGCCTAATAAGTAGGGAATGGTTAATATTTTAAATTTACGAGATGGTGTGAAATAAACCAATCAAACATCGACTTTGCGTAAACTTTATAACCATCACATTTTTTTTGTCGAAACCAAGGTTATATAACTTCCCTGTTCCTAATATGTTCGGAATGGTCAATATTTTAAAATTTCTAGTTAGTGCACAAAAAATCGATAAAACATCGATTTTGCATAAACTATATAACCATCAAATTTTTTGGCAAAAGCAAGGTTATTCAACTTCATTAGGCCTAATATGTTAGGAATGGTCGATATTTTAAATTTTTGAGATGGTGCAAAAAAAATCGATCAAACTTTGACTTTGCGAAACTTTATGACTGTCACGTTTTTGGCAAAACCAAACTTCACTAAGCCTAATAAGTTAGGAATGGTTAATATTTTGAATTTTTGTGATCGTATGAAAAAAATTGATTAAATATCGACTTTGCACAAACTTTATCACCGTCATGTTTTTTTTATGAAACCAAGGTTATACAACTTAACTAGGACTATTAAGTTGGGAATGATCAATATTTTAAATTTTCGAGATGGTGCAAAAAAAATGGATCAAACATTATGACCATCACGTTTTTTGGCGAAACCAAAGTTATTCAACTTCCCTAGGCCTAATAATTTAGGAATGGTCAGTGTTTTGAAGTTTCGAGACAGTGTGAAAAAAATCGATCAAACATCAACTTTGTGCAAACTATATGACCATCACAAATTTTGGTGAAATAAAGTTGGTCAAATATCTAGGCCTAAACAAAGGTTTTTCAACTTACATAGGCCTAAAAAGTTGGGAATGGTCAATATTTTTAATTTTTGAGATGGTGCAAAAAAAACCGATCAAACATCAACTGTGTACAAACTTTAAGACCGTCGCTTTTTGTTTTGGCAAAAACATGGCTATTCAACTTCTCCCAGGCCTAATAAGTTTGGAATCATCAATATTTTGAATTTTCGAGATGGTACAAAAAAAGTTGGTCAAATATCAGCTTTGCGCAATCTTTATGACCATCATGGTTTTTGGCAAAACCAAGGTTATACAACTCCCCTAGGCCTAACAAGTTCGGAATGGTCAATATTTTGAATTTTTGAGATGTTGCAGAAAAAATCGATCAAACATCGACTTTACGCAAACTTTATGACCATCACATTTTTTGACAAAACGAAGGTTATTCACTTCACTAGGCCTATTAAGTTGAGAATAGTCAATATTTAAAATTTTCTAGATGGTGCAAAAAAACTGATTAAACATCGACTTTGCGCAAACTTTATGACTATTACATTTTTTTGCAAAACCACAGCTATTCGACTTCCTTATGCCTAATAAGTTGGGAATAATTAATATTATGAATTTTCGAGATGATACAAAAAAATCGATCAAATATCAACTTTGCACAAACTTTATGACTATCATGATTTTTGGGGGTAACTAAGGTTATACAACTTACCTCGGACTATTAAGTTTGGATTGATTAATATTTTTAATTTTTGAGAAGGTGCAAAAAAATGGATCAAACATCGACTTTGCGTAAACTTTATGACCATCATATTTTTTTTATGAAACCAAGGTTATTCAACTTCCTTAGGCCTAATAAGTTGGGAAGGGTCACTATTTTGAATTTTCAAAACATTGCAAAAAAAATTGATCAAACATCGAATTTGTGCAAACTTTATGACCGTCATATTTTTTTGGCGAAACCAAAATTATTCAACTTCGCTAGGCCTAATAAGCTGGGGATAGTCAATATTTTGAATTTTCAAGAAGGTGTAAAAAACATCGAACAAACATCAACTTTGTGCAAACTTTTTGACTGTCTAGTTTTTTTCGCTAAACCAAGGATATGCAACTTCCTTGGGCCCAATAAGTTGGGAATGGTCAATATTTTGAATTTTTAAGATGGTGCACAAAAGGTCGATCTAACTTTGACATTGCGCAAACTTTATGACCGTCATGTTTTTTGGTGAAACCAAGGTTATACAACTTTCCTAGGCCTAATAAGTTGGGAATGGTCAATATTTTGAATTTATGAGATGGTGCAAAAAAAATCAATCAAACATTGACTTTACATAAACTTCATGACCGTCACATGTTTTGGCGAAACCAATGTTATACAAATTCACTAGCCCTAATAAGTTGGCAATGGTTAATATTTTAAATTTTTTAGAAGGTTAACGAAAAATCAATTAAGTATCAACTTTGCGCAAACTTTTTGATCATCATATTTTTTAGTGAAACCCAGGTTATACAATTTCCCTAGGCCTAATAAGTTGAGAATGATTAGCAATTTAAATTTTTGAGATGGTATGCAAAAAATTATCAAACATCGATTTTACGCAAAATTTTTTACAATCTAGTTTTTTGACTAAACCAAGGTTATATAACTTCCCTTGGCCTATTAAGTTTGGAATGGTCAATATTTTGAATTTTCAAGATGGAGCACAAAAAATCGATCAAACTTCGACATTGTGCAAACTTTATGACTGTCACATTTTTTGGCGAAACCAATGTTATACAACTTCCTTTGGCCTAATAAGTTTGGAATGGGCAATATTTTAAATTTTTGAGATGATGTGCAAAAAAGTAATTAACCATCAACTTTGCGCAAACTTTATGACCGTCACGTTTTTTGGCGAAATGCAGGTTATGCAACTTCCATAGGCCTAATAAGTTGGGAATGGTCAGTAATTTAAATTTTCATGATGGTGCAAAAAAATCGATCAAACATCGACTTTGTGCAAACGTTTTGACCGTTTAGGTTTTTTGCGAAACCACGGTTATACAACTTCCTTGGGCCTAATAAGTTGGGAATTGTCAATATTTTAAATTTTTGAGATGGTGCCAAAAAAAAACCAATCAAACATTGACTTTACATAAAATTTATGACCATCATGTTTTTTGGTAAAACCATGGTTATTCAACTTAACTAGGACTATTAAGTTTGGAATGGTCAATATTTTAAATTTTTGAGATAGTGCAAGAAAAATATCAAACATCGACTTTGCACAAACTTTATGACCATCATGTTTTTTTATGAAGCCAAGGTTATTCAACTTCTCTAGGGCTAATAAGTTGGGAATGGTTTATATTTTGAATTTTTGAGATCGTATGAAAAAAATCGATTAAACATTGATTTTGTGCAAACTTTACGACCATCATGTGGTTTGGCGAAGACAATGTTATTCAACTTCCCTAGGCCTAATATGTTGGGAATGGTTATTATTTAGAATTTGTGAGATGGTGTGAAAAAAACCGTTCAAACATCAACTTTGAGTAAACATTATGACCATCATGTTTTTTGGTGAAATTAAGGTTATTCAGCTTCCCTAGGCCTAATAAGTTGGGAATGGTCTATATTTTGAATTTTTGAGACAGTGCAAAGAAAGTTAATCAAATATCGACTCTGTGTAAACTTTATGACTGTCATATTTTTTGGCGAAACCAAGGTTAAACAATTTCCCTACACTTAATAATTTGGGAATGGATAATATTTTAAATTTTTGAGATGGTGTGCAAAAAATTGATCAACCATGGACTTTGCACAAAATTTATGACCATTAAGTTTTTTGACGAAACCATGGTTATTCAACTTCCCTAGGCCTAATAAGTTGGGAATGGTCAATCTTTTGAATTTTCGAGACAGTGCAAAAAAAATCGATCAAACATCGACTTTCTGTAAACTTTATGACTATCACATTTTTGGTGAAACTAAGGTTATACAACTTCCCCTAGCCTAATAACTTGAGAATGGTCAATATTTTAAATTTTCTAGACGTGCACAAAAAACTGATTATTCATCGACTTTGTGCAAATTTTGTAACCATCACGTTTTTTGGCAAAACCAAGGTTATACAACTTCCTAGGACAAATAAGTTGGGAATGGTCAATATTTTAAATTTTTGAGATAGTGCACAAATAATGGGTAAAATATCGACTTTGTACAAACTTTATGACCATTGTCTTTTGGCTAAACTAAGGTTATAAAACTTCTGTAGGCCCAATAAGTTGGGAATGGTTAAATATTGTAAATTTTCAAGATAGTGCGAAAAACACCGATCAAACATCATTTTTTTGTAAACTTTATCACTGTCACATTTTTTTGGCTAAATCAAGGTTATACAACTTCCCTATGCCAAATAAGTTGGGAATGGTCAATATTTTGAATTTTCTCAAGATGGCACATGAAAAATTGATCAAATTTCAACTCTAAGCAAACTTTATGAATGTTACATTTTTTTATAAAACCATGGTTATACAACTTCCCTTGGCCTAATTAGTTCGAAATTGTTACTATTTTAAATTTTCGAGACGATGCGTAAAAAATTGATCAAACATCGAATTTGTATAAATTTTATGATCGTCACATTTTTTGGCAAAACCAAAGTTATACATCTTCCCTAGGCAAAATAAGTTCGGAATGATCAATATTTTGAATTTTTGAGATAGTGCACAAAAAATCGATCAAACATTGACTTTGCGTCGACTTTATGACCTTCACATTTTTTGGCCAACCAAGTTTATACAACTTTCCTAGGCTTAATATATTGGGAATGGCAAATATTTTTAATTTTCGAGATGTTGCGCAAAAAATTAATTAACTATCAACTTTACATAAATTTTATGACCATCACATTTTTTGGTGAAACTAAGGTTATACAACTTCCTTAGGTCTAAGAAGTTAGAAATGGTCAATAATTTGAATTTTCATCATGGTACATAAAAAACCAATCTAACATCGACTTTGTGAAAACTTTATGACCGTCATGTTTTTTCATGAAACCAAGGTTATACAATGTCCTTGGGCCTAACAAGTTAGGAATGGTCAATATTTTGAATTTTTGAGATGGTGCGTAAAAACTCAATCAAATATCGACTTTGCGCAAACTTCTAACCGTCACGTTCTCTAACAAAACCAAGGTTATACAACTTCCCTAGTCCTAATAAGTTGGGAATGGTCAATATTTTAAATTTTCGATACGGTGTGCAAAAAACTGATCAAACATCGACTTTGGACAAACTTTATGACCATCATTTTTTGGCGAAGACAATGTTAGTCAACTTCCCTAGGCCTGATATATTAGGAATGGTTAGTATTTTGAATTTTCGAGACGGTACGCAAAAAATAGGTAAAACATCGACATTATGCAAACTTTATGACCATCATGTCTTTTGGCTAAACCAAGGTTATACAACTTTTGTAGGCCCAATAAGTTGGGAATGGTTAATATTATGAATTTTCAAGATGGTACGAAAAACACCGATTAAACATCGTTTTTTTGGAAATTGTATCACTGTCACATTTTTTGCCTAAACTAAGGTTATACAATTTCCCTATGCCAAATAAGTTGGGAATGGTCAATATTTTAAAATTTCAAGATGGCACATGAAAATCAATCAAATATCAACTCTAAGCAAACTTTATGAACCACGTTTTTTTGTAAAACCATGGTTATACAACTTCTCTAGGCCTAATTAGTTTGGAATGGTTACTATTTTGAATTTTCGAGACGATGCGCAAAAAACCTATCAAATATCGAATTTGCATAAATTTTATGACCGTCACGTTTTTTGGCAGAACCAAGGTGATACATCTTCCCTGGGTCAAATAAGTTCGGAATAATTAATATTTTGAATTTTTTAGATGGTGCCCAAAAAACTAATCAAACATCGATTTTGCGCAAACTTTATGACCGTCACATGTTTTGGCGAAGACAATGTTGTTCAACTTCCCTAGGCCAAATATGTTGAGAATAGTTAGTATTTTAAAATTTCAAGGTAGTGTGAAAAAAATCGATCAAACATCCACTTTGCTCAAACTTTATGACCATCAGGATTTTTGGCGAAACCAAGGTTAAACAACTTCCCTAGGCCTAATAAGTTGGAAATGGTCAATATTTTGAATTTTTTGTAAACTTTATAACAGTCTTATTTTTTGGCAAAACCAGGGTTACTCAACATCCCTAGGCCTAATAAGTTGGGAATGGTCAATATTTTAAATTTTTGATATAGTGCGAAAAAAACCTGATCAACCATTAAACTTTACACAAACTTTATGACCTTCATGTTTTTTGGTGAAACAAATGTTATTCAACTTCCCTAGGCCAAATAAGATGGGAATGGTCAATATTTTGTATTTTTGAGATAGTGTGAAAAAACCAATCAAACATTACAACCATTACGTTTTTTGGTGAAACCAAGGTTGATACGGTGGGGCGATACGTTATGGGTTTTGAGAGAAGAAAAGTCGAGAGAATAGCAGTATGCTCAGGAATAAAAGTTCTTTTGGACAGAAAAAGAATAATCTCACGAAAATACTTAAACACAATGGTAAAATAGTTCACCACCAGGTTCAAAATCACATAGGGATATAGAAAACTTCACCACCCTAGAGGAAATGAAATGAGGATACAGAATTGAACAAAGAGACTCACCACTCTAGGACGCATCCAAGAGATACAGAGTTTTCTAGAGCACTCCAAGAGAGCTTCAGCCAATATCTTCAGTTTCTCAAAACCTCCTCTAACCCAAAATACCAAAATAAATAGTTGTGCATGAAACAACCCTTCATGCATAGGGAATTTCAAGATAAATGCTTTATAGCTGTTAACGACCTTCATTAATATGTTTCTTAGTCTTGAAGGAAAGCGCATTGAACTAGCCTTGACTTAGTGTAAAGAAGATGCTCATGACTTATTGTAAAGAAGATGCTCATGAGCTATCATAGTTGAATGTGCTAAGTGGAAGACTGAGGCAATATTGTCGGCTGAAAATTTATCATAGCTTCAGCAAGATCAACATGACTAGATTATAGCAAGTTAGGCACTCCTGTGTCATTCTCCCCTGGTTGAAAAAGACTTGTCATCAAGTCATTGTTTGTTTCAGCAATATAATCATGATAAGGACTTAAATCAGCCACATTAAATGTCAAAGATACTCCATAATCTTCTGGTAGCTCGATACATTCTGGCTAATTCTCTTAAGCACCTTGAATGGACCATCAGCTTTTGGTTTTAATTTTCCAAATTTGCCTGGTGGGAACCTCTCCTTTCTTAGATGAATCCATACCAAATCACCTGCATTAAACTCCACAAGTTTTTTATGTTTATTGGCAACTTGACTATACTTCTCATTTTGCTTCTCTATGGTTGCTTTAACATCCTCATGTAGCTTCTTTATTTGCTTAGCTCTCTCATCAGCATCTCCACTAAATTGTTTATTTGCTAAATGAGGAACCAAATCCAAAGGACTAATAGGATTAGCACCATAAACAACTTCAAAAGGACTCTTACCAATGCTATGATGCAAGGAACGGTTGTAGGCAAATTCAATTTGTGGAAGAATGAGATCCCATTGCTTGATGTTTTTGCCAACATAACTTCTAAGCAAATTTCCCAAGCTTCTATTTGTTACCTCAGTTTGCCCATCGGTTTGTGGGTGATGTAAGCTACTAAAATTCAAAGAAGTACCCAGCTTCCTCTATAGAGTTCTCCAAAATGACTAAGAAATTTTGAATCTCGATCAGATACCATAGTTCTTGGTACACCATGCAATCTCACAATCTCCTATAAATACAAATTAGTGATATGAGATGCATCATTTGATTTGTTGCAGGGGACAAAGTGAGATATTTTTAAAAATCTATCGACAATAACCATAATAGAATTCTTATTCCTTTGAGTTCTTAGCAATCCTAAAATGAAATCAAGACTCACTTCCTCTCACGGAATAGTAGGCACTGGAAGTGGAGTGTACAAACTAGAATTTTTAACTTCTCATTTTTGCCAAATGGCACACTCCACATTGCTTCACAAGCCTCTCTACATCTCTGAACATCTTAGGCCAATAGAAATTTGATTGAACAAGAACTAGAGTCTTGTCCCTACCGAAATGTCCTCCCAAAACACTACCATGAGCTTCAGCTAGAATAACTTGTCTCAATGAACAAAATGGAATACACAAGGCATTAGCTCGAAAAAGAAAACCATCAACGATAGAAAATTGCTGAAAAGAACTTGATTTGTAGTCCTACCATATTGAGTTGAAATCCACGTCATTCTCATTAAGATCTTTGAATGTCTCTAATCCAATTACATTAACTTCCATTGTTGATAATAAAGAATGCTTTCTGCTTAAGGCATTAGCAACCACATTCTGAACACCAGATTTATGCTTGATTGTAAAGTTATAAGATTGCAAGAACTCTACCCAAGCTACATGTCTCTTGTTTAGCTTGTGCTGGTGATTAATGAACTTTAATGCCTCATGATTAGAATATAAGACAAATGGCTTAGTAAGAAGATATTGACTCCAATGAGATAAAGCTCGATAAATGACATAGAACTTCTTATCATAGGTAGAGTATCTCCTTCTTGTATCATTCAACTTCTCACTAAACAAGGTAATGAGCTTTCCATCTTAACTCAATACAGCACCAATTTCCACATTAGAGGCATCACATTCAACCTTAAATACCTTGTCAAAGTTAGGTAGCACTAAAATAGGAGCTTCGGTCACCTTTCTTTTCAATAGTTCAAAGGCATCATTAGCCTCACTGGTCTATTTGAATTTGTCACCTTTCAAACATTCAGTGATTGGAGCAACAATAGAGCTAAAACCATTGATGAATCTTCTGTAAAAGGAAGTTAAGCCATGGAAACTCCTCATATCATGCAATGAAATAGGTGTTGACCAATTAAGAATAGCCTCTACCTTACTTTGATCCATCATGATTTCATCTTTTGAAACAATATATCCCAAAAACACAACAGTAGTTGTAAAGAAATTACACTTCTTTAGATTAGCATAAAGTTTTTGTTGTCTCAGAATAAGAAAAATTTCTTTGAGATGATTTATATGCTCCTCTTCACTCTTGCTGTACACTAATATGTCATCAAAATAAACCACAACAAAAGTCCCAATGCATGGCTTAAGTATATGATTCATAAATCTCATGAAAGTACTAGGAGCATTAGATAGCCCAAATGGCATAACCAACCATTCATATAATCTTTCTCTAGTTTTAAATATTATTTTCCACTCATCTCCAGGCCTCATTCTTATTTGGTGATAACCACTTCTCAAATCAATTTTAGAGAAAATAGAAGCACCACACGATTGGTCAAGTAAATCATCTAATCTTGGAATGGGAAAACGATAGTCAATTGTGATTTTGTTGATGGCGCAGCTGTCCATATACATTCTCCATGAATTATCCTTTTTCGGCACCAACAAAGCTGGAACTGCACAAGGACTCATGCTCTCCCGAATCAATCCCTTTTCCACCAACTCATTCACTTGCCTTTGAAGTTCTTCATACTCCTTGGAACTCATTCTGTAAGCTGCCTTATTAGGTAAAATAGCCCTTGGAATAAGATCAATGTGATGCTGAATATCTCTTAGAGGTGGAAAGCCATGTGGAATCTCTTCTAGTACATCTTGAAACTCTTCCCGAATTGATTTCATGATTGTCGGTGTCTCCTTATGTTGTTTATTTTCCTCTACAACTAATAAAGCCAGAATATGACCACCTCTTTCTATTTCATTCTTTTATTCACCATAGGACATGAAAGCACTAACTTCCTTCTTTTATGTACTGATTTCAGGAGATTGCAATGGAGCTAAAATAATCTTTTTTTCATTCACATTAAAAGAATATGTATATTTGTAGCCATCATACAACACTCTCCTATCATAATGCCAAGGTCTACTAAATAATAAATGGCAAGCATCAATAGGAGCAACATCACACCATACTTCATCTTTGTAATACTTGCCAATGGAAAACAGAACTAAACATCTTTTAGTTACCTTGATATCATTCCCTTTTTGCAGCCAGCATAATTGATAAGGTTATGGATGAGGGATTATGTCTAACTTCAACTTTTGTACCATCTCCAAAGATACCATATTCTCAAAGCTGCCACTATCGATAATCACCAAACACACCTTGCCATGAGAAGTGCATTTAGTGTGAAACACGTTCTTTCTCACCCAACTTTCATCCTTAGCCATATAGGACACTTGTAAACTATGTTGTAGCACAATAGACAAACCATGATCAGCATAAGTAACCTCTTCCTCATCATCATCATATTT
Source organism: Musa beccarii (assembly GCA_024322285.1). Classification (NCBI taxonomy): domain Eukaryota; kingdom Viridiplantae; phylum Streptophyta; class Magnoliopsida; order Zingiberales; family Musaceae; genus Musa; species Musa beccarii. The sequence continues at coordinate 48,129,717 of CM044396.1, read as the reverse complement.
TAGTTTATTATCGGCTTCATTTTCTTCTTCATCACTATGATCTTCAACCAACATAAAAATCCTCCTATTTGGACAATCTGAAGTAATATGTCCAAAACCATGACATTTAAAACATTTTTGACCACTTGGCGTAGATGAATTATGTATTTGTTTGCTGCCAGCAGATCCTTCACCCTTGTCTTGCACCTTTGAGATAACCTTGCTTTGGACAATAGACTTGGAATTTTCTCCTTTTGTATAGCCTTCTTTTAACCCATACCGAGAACTCTTTTCAAACTTTTGTTGCTTTTCAACTTTTAAAGCTAACTTACATCATTTAATGACCAATATGGCTGTAGTTGAACAACTTTAGCAATCTCATATTTCAAACCTCCCAAATATCTTGCAATAGTTTGTTCTTCTGGTTCCACAAACTCTCCTTTTAATATGAAATTATCAAACTCTGCTGTGTACTCTTCCACACTAAGATCTTTTTGTTTAAAATCATTGATTTTGAGAAAGATCTCTTGTCTATAATTGTCAGGTAAGTATTTTCTCTTCAGCTCCCTTTTCATTTTCTCCCATGTCACAATTTTACTCTTTCCCTCACATTCTATTTGCTTCAGATTTTCCCACCAAAAAGATGCATTTCGTCTGAGTTTAAGCGTCACAAGCTTTACCTTCTTTTGTTCAGGTGGTTCATGAAAATCAAAAATTCTTTCCACTGTATTAAGCCAATCAATAAAGTCATCAACATTAATTTTTCCTTTAAACTCAGGATTATCTAATCTTGGGTTGTATTTGTTCAACCATTCGTCTTTGACTGCAAGCCTTGCTCGAAATCTTCTCGACTCCTGAGAGTGAGGAGGTGTATCATCATTAGAACTAAACTATTGGATATCATTTTCATGCTGGTCATTTCTACTTTGAAGTTCTTCAATGATTTCATTCTTCTCTTTTATACTATTCAGCAATCTGCGTAGCTGCAGCTTCAATGATTCAACATCATCTTCATGGATGCTACCTTCAACAGCAATATCTTTTCTATTCCGTCATGCCATGATCTCTAGCCTTTAGCTCTGATACCAAACTGATACGGTGGGGTGATACGGAATGGGTTTTGAGAGAAGAAAAGTCAAGAGAATAGCCGTTTGCATAGGAATAAAAGTTCTTTCGGACAGAAAAAGAACAATCTCACGAAAATACTTAAACACAATGGTAAAATAGTTCATCACCAGGTTCAAAATTATATAAGGATTCAGAAAACTTCACCACCCTAGAGAAAATGAAATGAGAATACAGAACTGAACAAAGAGACTCACCACTCTAGGATGCATCCAAGAGATGCAGAGTTTTCTAGAGCACTCTAAGAGAGCTTCAGCTAATATCTTCAGTTTATCAAAACCTCCTCTATCCCAAAACACCAAAATAAATAGTTGTGCATGAAACAACCCTTCATGCATAGAGAATTTCGAGATAAATGCTTTACAACTGTTAACCACCTTCATTAATATTTTTTTTAGTCATGAAGGAAAGTGCATTGAACCAGCCTTGACTTAGTGTAAAGAAGATGCTCATGAGCTGTCATAGTTGAATGTGCTGAGTGGAAGACTGAGGCAATATTATGGGCTGAAAATTTATCATAGCTTCAGCAAGATCAACATGACTAGATTATAGCAAGTCATGCACTCCTGTGTCAAAGGTTATACAACTTCTTAGGCCTAATAAGTTAGGAATAGTTAATATTTTGAATTTTTGATATGGTGTGCAAAAATCAATCAAACATCAACTTTACGCAAATTTTATAACCGTCATATTTTTTGGCGAAACTAAGGTTATTCAACTTCCCTAAGGCTAATATGTAGGGAATGGTCAATATTTTCAATTTTTGAGAGGGAGCACAAAAAACCGATCAAACATCGACTTTGTGCAAACTTTATGATTGTCACGTTTTTGGGTGGAACCATGGTTATACAATTGCCCTAGGGCTAATAAGTTGGAAATGGTTAATAATTTAAAATTTTGAGATGATGCACAAAAAATCAATCAAACATTGATTTTGCACAAACTTTATGACCGTCATGTATTTTGGCGAAGATAATGTTATTCAACTTCCCTAAGCCAAATAAGTTGGGAATAGTTAGTATTCTAAAATTTCAAGGCAATGCGAAAAAAATCGATCAACCATCCACTTTGCGCAAACTTTATGACCATCAGGTTTTTTGGCGAAACCATGGTTATACAACTTCCATAGGCCTAATAATTTGGAAATGGTCAATATTTTGAATTTTTCAAATCATGTGAAAAAATCGATCAAACATCTACTTTGCATAAACTTTATGACTATCATGTTTTTTGGGGAAACCAATGTTATTCAACTTACCTAGGCTTAATAAGTTGGGAATGGTCAATATTTTGAATTTTCGATACGGTGTGCAAAAAACCGATCAAACATCGACTTTGTACAAACTTTATGACCACCACATTTTTTGACAAAGATAATATTATTCAACTTCCTTAGAACTGATATGTTGGGAATGGTTAGTATTTTGAATTTTCGAGACGGGGTGAAAAAAAATGATCAAACATCGACTTTGTGCAAATTTTATGACCATCATATTTTTTGACAAAACCTTTACAACTGTCACCTTTTTTGGCGAAACCAAGGTTATACAACTTCTTAGGCCAAATAAGTTGGGAATGGTCAATATTTTGAATTTTTGATATAGTGCGCAAAAAATCAATCAACCATCGACTTTATGCAAATTTTATGACCTTCATGTTTTTTGGTGAAACCAATGTTATTTAACTTACCTAGGCTTAATAAGTTGGGAATAGATAATATTTTAAATTTTTAATATAGTGTGCAAAAAACCGATCAAACATCAACTTTCTACAAACTTTATGACCATCACAATTTTTGACGAAGACAATGTTATTCAACTTCCCTAGGCCTGATATGTTGGGAATAGTTAGTATTTTGAATTTTCAAGACGGTGCAAAAAAATTTGATCAAACATCGACTTTGTGCAAACTTTATGACCATCACATTTTAACGTAATACAACTTCCCTTAGCCTAATAAGTTGGGAATGGTCAATATTTTTGAATTTTTGAGACGGTGTGAAAAAAAAACTAATCAAATATCAACTTTGAGCAAACTTTATGACGATCAAGTTTTTTTTGGTAAAACCAAAGTTTTACAACTTCCCTAGACCTAATAAGCTGGGAATAGTTTGCACGAGCATATGATATGGTTTCTTCTAATGGAGATCTTCTTGATGAGGTTTATTATAGGGATCTTGAAGGGACCACTCATAAGGTGCATGTTTCAAAGATTGGTTAAAGCGATTGTAGGTTTTTCTCTCTCTAGGGCGATTTTGCTTCTCTCTCTAGGGTGAGAAGAAGCGATGGCGGCTACTCCTGCGCTTCTTCTTCCTCCTGGTGGGCGATGGTGAATCTACGATTGCTTCTACCTAAGGAAGGGGCGACGGCTACGGCGGCGACGGCGGCTACGACGAGGGGTTTGATTGGGGGTGGTTATCAGTTCTGAGGGCACAATCGGCCAACGGAGCAACGATTGATCTGTGGAATAGAGGATGACCTATTGTGGCTTTCCCATTTCTGTAGACCATGAATTGAGGCTGCGTCGATTAGGCGCTCCCTCCCTCGCCTCTCTTTGACCAAGGAGGAGAGGGTTCCGCAAATCGGACTAGGCGATGGCTGCTTCTCTTTAGCGAGAAGAACCCTCTGCATCATGAGCTGTGTGCAAGGGAGCCTTCTCCCTATTCTGCATGTGGCTGTTGGGCGACGGTTGTGCAGCGATCGGGCTATTGCTACACAACTCTGAGATCTTGGGCTTAGGGCGACTAAATAGAGGAGACAAGGTGGCGGCTACTAGGCGGCGTCTCCCCTGGCAAGAGCCAGTTTGTGGCTGTGGCATCCTTCTGAATAGAGGAGGTCTGCTACTGTTTGATAAGGGGGCGGTGATCAGAACAGTTCCCCTTTTTTGCTCGATTGGGGGTAGATCTGCACTGCCCTTTTTGAGTTGGGGCAGCGCAACTTGAGGATGGCTGGGGATGGTGGCAGTAGGGTAGATCTGAAGATGAGGCTTCCTTCTCATGTTGCTTCTTCTTCCCAACAAGATGGTCCTTTGATGATGCGGTATAGAGGTAGGTCGCACTCTAGATCGTGGCCTCCTACTCACATTTCTAAAGACCCTCGGCCTTGAATAAGCCTCTTCAAGGCTCCAGTTAGAAGCTCGGATCTTAGTTTGGATTTCTTTGCTCCAGAAACCCAGGCTAATCAGAAGATTGCTATGTATGAGACTGTTGATTCTGAGGAGTTGACTAAGACATGGTCCATGGCACTTGTTGGTTATGTGATCAGACTCAAGACATCCTATTTCCTATTATCCTCATTCATCAAGACTCGATGGGGAGTATCGACATTTGATCTTCATATGCTAGAGAATGATTTCTTTGTATGTAAACTCTATTCTAAAGAAGATTTGCAATGGATTCTTGAAGAGTTTTGGACCATTCGTGGCCATCCGATGATACTACGGCACTAGTCCTTTGATGTTCGTTTGGAGTTAGACAGCCTCCAGTCTATTCCCTTATGGGTTTCCATTCATGATCTTCCCCTGTATCTTTGGAGTTAATGTTTTATTACTATGTTATGCAGTACCTTGGGACAGCTATTGTATATTGACAAGGCAATAGCAGCGCAAACGAGATTGGCTTTTGCACACGCATGTGTTATGGTTTCTACCGATGGAGATCTTCCTGATGAGGTTTATTATAGGGATCTTGAGGGAACCACTCGTAAGGTGTATGTTTCATATTCTTGGAAGCCATAGCGGTGTAAGATTTGTCACTCTTTCAGTCATGCACATGGAGCTTGTCAACAAACTTAAAAAACGATCACTTAGGTTTACCGATAACGTCAGGCAACTCATCATGGAGTTGATGCTGCTATGACTATTGATGAACAAGGTGCGTCTCCCGAAGCAGTAGCACCATTGACGACGAAAGAGCATTTTGACTCGCTTGGGCAACAACACGGACAGAAGGATACATTAGGAACTTTAATTCTTCCTATTATAGCCCCTTCCATAATAGTAATGTCCCAGGATACACAAGAACAAGAGGCGAAGTTGGGAACTCCATCTCTTCCTACATCGATAGGAGCTACCGCAACGGGGATCCCATGTCCCACTCATCATGCTAACCAGAATATTGTGTCTCAACCAGTCCCTATAATCCTCGCTAGCCAAGACATTCAGCCTCAACAGGTGCCTCAACCTTCATCAACAAACACTGCCAACTTGGATTTCTTGGGTACTTCAAAATTTAAGCATTTGCAAGCTATGGATGAAGTGGATAAAAATAGAAATAAGGCTTAAAAGTAAAGATTTTATGTGGGACAAAACTACAAAACCAAAGGATAAGAAGAAGGTTGGTACTGTTAAGTCACACATACTTCTGTCTACTTGGGAAGAGTCTCTTATTTCCTTTCCTACCTCTTTTATTTCCGATGAAGACACTTTGTTGGAATGTTCGTGGACTGAATAAACTTGAGAGATGTTGGGAGCTTAATAGAATAATCAAGTATGCTGCTTGTGATATTGTTATTTTTGTGGAAACAAAAATTAAACCATCTCGGGTTTGTGTTCAAAGAAATTTAATATGGCTAGAGGTAGAACTTCTTACCAACGATACTTGTGACACTTATTATAGCATATGGGTATTATGGCACCTGAACTCTATTAGTGCTTGCTTTATTTCTGCTACAGAATAATTCATCCACCTTAAGGTCGAGGATAAAAAGAATGGTAGTCAATTCCATATTACTGGTGTATATGCTTCTAATAGTATGCAGGAAAGAAACGTTCTATGGACTGATCTGATTAACATTGCAAATGGCTGTCTTATAGTGCCTTGGATTGTTTTTGGTGACTTCAATACTATTCGGTACACATATAAAAAAGTGGGGGGTAAACTACTTTTAGAGAGCAAGCTTCAAGGTTTTAACGATTACATAGATATTGCTACATTGATTGATATAAAATCTATATGGGATTGGCTTTCATGGAGTAATCAAGGTGCTGCCCATAGGAAAATAATGGCTCGACTCGATAGGTGTCTGATTAATTGAGAATGGTTAACAGTTTATGTAACATCCCTCGCATTCCTCGTTTCTACATTTTCGTATAAGAGTTTAATAGCAAAGTTACTATCCATTTTAAATTTGATAGATGAGTTTGAATGAAATTGAAAACCTATTTATAAGATGTGAGGATCTGTTTGTAAAATTCTGAGGACCTATTTGTAAAATTCGGAGGACTTAATTGTAAAAATATGTAACACAAGGACTAAATTGCAAAATGCACAAAATAACAAATCTCACCGTTTAAGACTCTCTGCCTTCGTTCCTAAGGAAACTGAGAAGGCAGCATACGTGGAGAAGAAAGGGAGAGAAAGAGAGAAGAAGATAAGAAGAAGAAGAGAAGGAGAATTGGGGATTTAGGGTTCTTGGACTCAATACTTTTCATTGGGATCAAAATTGATCAAAGGCAAGTGTTCTAACCCCTTCCTACAGTTAGTTTGATCCTTGTTTTCCTCCTAATCCTGAAAATTTTAGAGGATTGAAGTTTAATAATGATATTTCTACAATTGATGCATCAAACAGCGAATCTGGATTTCATTTCCAGATTCTGTCCTTTCTGCCTTATCATGTCTATAACTCTCTGTACTGAATTCGTATTTATGCAAAATTAAATTCATACGAAAGTATACTGGTATATATTCATTTTGAGACCAAGATGTATGAATTTGGAGTTCAATTGTTTATCTAAACTTCTGTTTGAATTGACCCTATAGAATCTGTAAAATAGAGATTCCGAGTTCTGACCTTTGGGCATTCTATCACTTGTAACTCACTGTGAACAAATCCAACGGCGATAAAATTAATCTTATTAGAAAGTAGACTCATAAAGCTTTCCGTGAATACCTTATTCGAAATATTTGGGGTACAGATACCAACTGAAATATTTGTTTAAGTCGACCCTATGCATTCTGTAAAACAGAGATGATATTTTCTGACCTGCTGTCACTAAATTACTTATAACTTCCTGTGGAGACCTCTAATTCATACCAAAATTTGTTAATCCGAATCTAGATTGTTATATCGTTCAAATGACACTAATTTAGAGTGAATTGGAGCATATTTGGTTACTCAAATAACTCAGTAATTATACCTCTCGAATTCTGTCAGAACCAGATTTGTTGTCAAGTTTGCCTATTCTTGTTTTGTCCTTTTTGTTGGAAACAGAATTCAGCTAAAGCCTTTTCTTTCGGTTGAGCTGTATACTCTTGTTTCAAATCCTTGTATGCCTATGCTATTATTTTCATTTTAAATTTGAATGCATTGTGAAAGAATATGCTTGCATCGTATCTTTTTCGTAAAGGCGCATGTACGCTTTTATTGTTCCGCATGCTTCCGGATATGTGCCAAATTATTGTTCACACCTGTCCTTTTGTACTCTGGTGTCTGTGGGATTGTTTGGACCTTTGCTAGAAATAGTAAAGGGATTTTTTGGACCTTTGCCAGAAATGGTAAAGGGATCGTGTTTAGAGCCTGAGATGCTCTGCCGGCCCCCTATCGGCTTCATCCAGACGTGGATGATGACTCTCCTAGACGTAGGAGATATCGTTGAGATCCCACTGCACCCTCTATGTTTTTGATATGATATCCAAAGCATTGTTTGTGTTTATATGTGCGCTTTGGATGATATGAAAGTGAATGGTCAGATTTGACATTCGAACTTCTGTTATTTGTTTGTTATTCTGATATGTTCTTAGAGATCACCCATGCACCATTGATATGTTTCATATTGTCCTGTGTGTCATTGGATTTGCTCCAACTTACCATTATCATCATCTGATATGCTCTGATTATTCCTTACTCTATTTGTTATGAATTAAATAAGTTGAATAAGAGGACATTCGTGATTCTGATATGATGATATATTTGTTTCCCTGTATCTGGCCTTGCATTTTGATATCAGGCTTATTGAAAGCTATTCTCCTTCCCTATGGATATGTTAGTCACTTGCTGAGCTCTGTTATGCTCACCCCGTTGTTATATAATATTTTCAGGTTAGCTTATCAGACTCTGGGATGTTTAAATTGGGCTGAGGAAGGGAAAGCTAGAAGATTTTGGGTTGATCTTTAGTGGTTGATATGTTTTTGTTGTATAAGTATATTTTGTGTTTAGTGAAATGTCGATGGTGAACCTGAACTTATATGTTATGTAAAGGTTGGAGGACCTCTCATGTTAGACTTGAAATGTGAAGTTTAAATGGTGTGATGATATAAACGTGTGGTAAATGTTAGTTTTGTAGCTATATGGATTTCCTCACTTGTGGATTTTATGATGTGGATATTGTTTAGTTGTGTTGGCTTTGAAATTTTATGAGTCCTGGAGTGATGTGGTATATGGATTATAAACTACACAGGTTTTATGAATTATGGGTTTTGGATGTGATTTATGACTTGAATGATTGTTAGTATCCTCAAATATCGTTATGGATCTTGGGATCGGTTTGTTGTTTGAATTTTAATATTATGAATTTTCAGACAGGGTCACACCTCCTGAATGTGATAATTTCAGGGGGGCGTGACAGTTTACCCTGGTTCACTTGTGGAGTATGGTGCTCAGTTGTTATCTGATCACTCTTCAATATATATACATGCAGACAAAGTAATACCTAGAGGCAAGAAGCCATTTAGATTCTTTAACATGTGGAGTACCCATCCATAGTTCCTCGAGGTTATCAGATCAGCTTGAAATGTTAATGTGCATGGTTGTCCCCCTTATATCTTATGCCAAAAGCTTAAAGCATGTAAAGCAGCACTAAAGCATATAGGGAATGGCCAATATTTTGAATTTATGAGATGGTGCAAAAAAAATAGATCAAACATTGACTTTGTGCAAACTTTATGATCTTCACGTTTTTTTTGGCAAAACTAAGGTTATTCAACTACCTAAGGCTTAATAAATTAGAAAAAGTCAATATTTTAAATTTTCGAGACGGTGCTAAAAAAACCAATCTCGTAAATTCAAAATATTGACCATTCCCTACATATTAGGCCTATCGAAGTTGAATAACCATGGTTTCGCCAAAAAATGTGACGATCTTAAAGTTTGCAGATTGTCGATGTTTGATCGATTTTTTTGGTATCATCTCAAAAATTTAAAATATTGATAATTCCCAACTTATTCAGTCGAAGAGAGTTGAATAACCTTGGATTCACCAAAAAAGTGAAGGTCATAAATTTTGCGCAAAGTCAATGTTTCATCAGTTTTTTGTGTCACCATCTCAAAAATTCAAAACATTGACAATTCGCAACATATTACCCAACATATTAGGCCTCAAGAAATTGTATAACCTTGGTTTCACCAAAAAATAAGACGGTCATAAATTTGTGCAAAATCGATGTTTGATCAGTTTTTTGCATATCGTCTCGAATATTCAAATTATTGATAATTTCCAGCTTATTAGTCATAGGGAAGTTGTATAACCTTAGTTTCGCTCTGCCTCAAAAATTAAAAAAATTGACTATTACCAAATTATAAGCCCTAGGAAAGTTGTATCACTTTGGTTTTGCCAAAAAATGTGACGGTCATAAAGTTTGCGCAAAGTCGATGTTTGATCGATTTTTTTGCACCATCTCAAAAATTTGAAATATTGACTATTCCCAACTTATTAGGTCTAAGGAAGTTGTACAACCTTAGTTTTGCCAAAAAATATAATGGTCATAAATTTGCGCAAAACCAGTGTTTGATCGATTTTTTGCACACCGTCTCAAAAATTCAAAACATTGACCATTCCCTGCTTGTTAGGCCTAGGGAAATTGTATAACCTTGGTTTCATAAAAAAATATCACGATCATAAAGTTTACACAAAGTCGATGTTTGATCTTTTTCTTTCGCATCATCTCGTAAATTTAAAATATTGACCATTCTCAACTTATTAGGCCTAGGGAAGTTGAATTACCTTGGTTTCGTAAAAAAAATATGGCGATCTTAAAGTTTACGTTTGATCGATATTTTTCGTACCATCTCAAAAATTTAAAATATTGATCATTCCTAAATTATTAGGCCTAAGGAAGTTGAATAACCTTGGATTCGCCAAAAATGTGATGGTCATAAAGTTTGCGCAAAGTCAATGTTTCTTCAGTTTTTTTTGGCACCATCTTGAAAATTCAAAATAATAACAATGCCCAACATATTAGGCCTAGGAAATTTATTATAACCTTGATTTCACTAAAAAACTAGATGGTCATAAATTTATGAAAAGTCGATATTTGATCGATTTTTTGCACATCGTCTCGAAAATTTAAATTATTGACCATTCCCGACTTATTAGGCCCAGGAAAGTTGTATAACCTTAGTTTCACAAACAAATATGACGGTTATAAAGTTATCACAAAGTCGATGTTTGATCGGTTTTTTACACCGTCTCGAAAATTCAAAATAATGACCATTCCCAACTTATTAGACCCAAGGAAGTTGTACAACCTTGGTTTTGCCAAAAAAAAATGGTGGTTATAAAGTTTGCATAAAATCGATGTTTGACCAGTTTTTTGTGCACCATCTTGAAAATTCAAAATACTGACCATTCCCAACTTATTCCTAGGGAAGTTGAATAACCTTAGTTTTGCTAAAAAATGTGATGGTCATAAATTTTATGCAAAGTCGATGTTTGATCCATTTTCTCTATATTATCTCAAAAATTTAAAATATTGATCAGTACCATCTTAATAGTCCTAGGTAAATTTTATAACCTTGGTTACTACAAAAAACGTGACGGTCATAAAGTTTGTGCAAAGTCAATGTTTGATTGGTTTTTTTCTCCATCGTCTAAAAAATTCAAAATATTGACCATTCCCAACTTATTAGGCATAGGGAAGTCGAATAGCCTTGGTTTTGCAAAAAAAACATTACGTTCACAAAGTTTGCGCAAAGTCAATGTTTGATCGGTCTTTTTTTGTATAATCTCAAAAATTAAAAATTTTGACAATTTCCAACTTATTTGGCCTAGGGAAGTTGTATAACCATGGTTTCACCAAAAAATATGATGGTTATAATTTTGCACAAAATCGATGTTTGATCGATTCTTTACGCACCATCTCAAAAATTCAAAATATTGTCCATTCCCAACTTGTTAGGCCCTAGGAAATTGTATAACCTTGGTTTTGCAAAAAAAAATATTTTTTTTAGTAAGTGTAAGTAGATTTAGTATGAAGTTTGTACAAAATAGCTTTGTCTACACAAGCCATAGACTAAAGCCTGAGATCTCTTAGAGTAGTCTAGGAGAATGCACCCCACCTTAGAAAGGTGGAATGGTCTCACTCCACCAGGCTCATCTCCGAGAGTAATTAAACAGAAAAGTAGTCATGACAACACATGTTGTAGACTATGATGCTCTATCATAGGCAACAAATAGCAAAATGCAATAACCAACCATTCCTAGACGACTAGTGAATATATCACAATTTTGAAGTAGAGAATCAGACAATACAAAGGAAGCATTAAAGAATTGTAAAATTGAATCTGAGGAAGATCTCTTTTTCTCTACTTGTTAAATGCCTCATTTCCAGATCCTATTCTATACATGATCGTGAGTCGCTAAGTATCTCAAGCAGAAGGTGAGCATTGTGTGTGTTGTGACCCTCAAAGATTCTGCTACACCTCTCCTTCCAAATCTACCAAATTGTATATCTGAAGGTAAACTTTGCCAATTGTGTAAGATGCCATTTTCTTGAGAAGTTTTGCTGCAGTTGTTCTAGTTCTTGATGCAAGTTTGGCATTGGTAGCCTATGTATTTCAAATCTTTTCAGAATCTCCATCCATACCCAATTAGTATAGTCACAAGAAAAATAGAGATGATCTATACTTTCTTCCTGTTGCATACAAAGAGAGCATCGGTTAACAAGATATATACCTTTTCGCTTCATATTGTCCATTGTGGGTAGTTTGGCAAGAAGGGCCTGTCATGTGCATAAGGAATATCTCTTTAAGCCCGGTCTATCCCATTTCCAACTGCTCGGGATCCACTTGTTATTTCTTTTCCTGATTTGATTCCATGTAGATGTAGCACTAAACTTTCCAATATCATGAAGCCAATTAAGCATATCTGATGAGTTATTCCTGATTGGAAGAGCTATAATAGTCGGCCAAAGTGATAGCATATTAGGAGAAATAGGATTAGGAAGACATCAGGTGCCATTAACGATGAACTCAAAGACCTTCCAATCTTTAGGGGCCCCAAGATCTCTTCGTACTCTATCACCATATAATTGTAATATACTTTTCGCATTCACCCAAGGATCATACCACATATTAATTCTGGTCCCAAAAGAGATTGCATAAGAAATGTGTTTGATCAGCCAGCTTCTTGCCTTCAAAATTCCTTTCCAAGAAGCAGAATGATATGTTCTTATTGAAACTTCCCAGATTGATTCCTTAGATAGGTACCCAGAAGAAATCCATTGTGACCATAAAGATTTATTTTGCAAAAGATCCCATAATTTTTGTACCAAACAAGCTTTATTCCAATCTCTCAGATTTCACATATTTAGCCCCCCCTCATCTTTTGGTGTATAAATGCGATCCCAATTGACCATATGCATTGCCTTTCCATCCATACCATTCCAGAAAAAATTCTTCAATAGCCGTTCAATATCCTAAAGAAGTCTAATAGGTAGAAGAAATACATTAGACCAATAAATATAGTAAGAAAATAACACAGATCGAATGAGTTCAAGTCGTCCTGCTTTGGAAAGAAGTCTAGTTTTCTAGGAGGAAATTCTATTCTTTATTTCTTACAAGATAGGCTAACAGTGAATTTTATGAATGCTAGTGGATATGAGTGGGAGACCCAAATAAGGAACTAGTAGACTTCCCTCGCTAACCCCTAGAGTTTGTATAATAAAGTCTTTATCTTCATTGTAAAAACCCATATAGACTTTACTTTTTGCATGATTTAGTTGAAAGCTAGAAACCAAACCAAAATCTTTTAGAATAGTAGCCAAATTCCTCACTGAAGTAGTGTCATTTCGAAGAAAGATAATAAGATCATTTGCAAATGTTATGTGGGATATATGAATAGAACCAATATGGGGTACCTTAATGCTTTGCATCGTCGAGACCCGCTTTTCTAACATACAGCTGAGTCCTTCCATGACAATTGTAAAAAGATATGGATAAAGTGGATCTCCTTGTCAGATGCCATTCGTACTCCCAAAGAAGCTAACGAGTGAACCATTGAACAAAACTGAAAATTTTAGAGTTTCCAAGTAGCACTAAATCTAATTAACCCATTGTTGAGGGAAGTTCATATTGAGGAGCATCTTATAGAGAAACTGTCTATTAACTGAATCAAATGCTTTTCGTAAGTCAGCTTTAAAACATATTTTCGTCCTTCTTGATTTGGAGTTTAGATCTTTGACCAAGTCGTTAGCAAAAAGAACATTGTGATGTATACTTCTCCCTTTAATGAAAGCAGCCTGAGTAGGACTAATGATCTTATGTATAATCATTTGCATTCGATCTGCAAGCAACTTGGAGATGATCTTGTAAATAAAGTTGCATAAAGAAATGGGCTTGTAGTGCTCTAGTGAATTAGCCCCTGCATTCTTAGGAACCAAAGAAATAAAAGTAAATTTATCACTTTAAGAATACGACCTGAAGAGAAAAAATGCTGACAAGCTTTAATCACATCATTTCCAATAATCGACCATGTAATTTGGTAAAATTTAGCTGAAAATCCATCTGGACTAAGGCTTTTGTGCTTTGGTGACTTGAAGACAACTCATACAACTTCTTCATCTGTAATTGGTGCATTAAGAATCATGATGTCATCCGAATCAAGCTTTCTAGTAGGCTCCACATGAACATTATTAGGCTGCTCTATTTGATTGAGTAAAGAATAAAAAAATTATTCAATGTGTGATTTAACTTCATCCAAATTCTCAATAAGTGTACCGTCTTGGTCTTTACATTTCCTGATACTATTAACAGCCCTTCTAGTAGCAATGGCTGTATAAAAAAACTTCGTATTGGAATCCCCTAAAGTAAGCCAATGCTGTTGAGACTTCTGTTTTGCAAAACTTTCTTTCTGCTTTAGGGCCTACATGAATTGAGACCTAGCCTCTGCCTCTTTGTAAATAAGATTCTCGTCAAAGGGCTGAAGATGCAGCTCATGTTGCACTGCCATTAGTTTCTTTTTGCTTAACTAGACCCGAGTAGTAATATTGCTAAAAGTATTTGTATTCCACTCTTTTAGTGTTGCTTTACATGCTTTAAGCTTTTAGCATAAGATATAAGGGGGAGATCCATGCACATTAACATTCCAAGCTGATCTGATAACCTCAAGGAACTGAGGATGGGTACTCCACATATTAAAGAATCTAATTGGTTTCTTGCCTCTAGGTATTACTTTGTCTGCATGTATATACATTGAAGAGTGATCAGAGAACAATTGAGCACCATACTCCAAAAATGAATCAGGGTAAACTGTTAACCATTCACGATTAATCAGACACCTATCGAGTCGAGCCATTATTTTCCTGTGGGCAGCACCTTGATTACTCCATGAAAGCCAATCCCCTATAGATTTCATATCAATCAATGCAGCAATATCTATATAATCATTAAAACCTTGAAGCTTGCTCTCTGAAAACGGTTTACCTTCCACTTTTTCATGTGTGTACCGAACCGTATTAAAGTCATCAAGAATAATCCAAGGCATTGTAAGACAGCCATTTGTAATATTAATCAAATCATTCCATAGAATGTTTCTTTCCTGCATACTATTAGAAGCATATGTACCAGTAATATGGAATTGACAATCATTCTTTTTATCCTCGGCCTTAAAGTGGATGAATTATTCTGTAGCAGAAATAAAGCAAGCACTAACATAGTTCGGATGCCATAATACCCATATTCAACCATAAGTGTCACAAGTATCGTTGATAAGAAGTTCTGCCTCTAGCCATATTAAATTTCTTTGAACACAAACCCGAGATGGTTTAATTTTTGTTTTCACAAGAATAACAATATCATAAGCAGCAGTTTTGATTATTCTATTAAGCTCCCGACATTTCTCAAGTTTATTCAATCCACGAACATTCCAACAAAATATCTTCATTAGGAATAAAACGGGTAGGAAAGGAATTAAGGGTCTTTGCCTAGGTAGACGGAAGTATGTATGACTTAATTGTACCATCCTACTTCTTATCCTTAGGTTTTACAGTTTCCTCCTGCTTAATATCCTTACCTTTTAAGCCTTTATTTCTATTTTTATCCACTTCATCCACAGCTTACAAATGCTTAAATTTTAAAGTACCCAAGATATCTAGGTTGGCAGTGTTTGTTGAAGGTTGAGGCTGAATGTCCTGGCTAGTATCCTGGTTAGCATGATGAGTGGGATATGGGATCCCCGTTGCGGTAGTTCTTATCGATATAGGAAGAGATAAGGTTTCTCGTTCTCCTGTGCATGGGTAACCTGAGAAACTATTGTTGTGATAGACTCCGATATATTAGGAAGAGGTAAAGTTCCTGATTTATCTTTCTGATCATGATGCTGCCCAAGTGAGTCACTCATCTTCACCAGCACTACTACCCTTGAAGGAGACTCGCCTTGTTCGTCAGTAATCATAATAGTAGTATCAACTCCGTGCTGAGATGCTTGGCATTGCCGGTAAACTTGAGTGATCGGTTTCTGAGTTTACTGACAAGCTTCATGTGCATGACCGAAAGAGTAGCAAATCTTACAACGCTGTGGCTTCTAAGAATATGAAACATGCACCTTATGGGTGGTACCATCAAGATCATGATAGAAAACCTCATCTAGAAGATCACCATCAGAAGAAACTATTATACATGCTTGTGCATAAGCCAATCTCGTCTGTGCTATTGTTGCTTTGTCAATATACAATGGCTGTCCCAAGGTGCTACATAACTTAGCAATAAAACATCGACTCTAAAGATGCAAGGGAAGACCATGAAAGGATACCCATAAAGGAATAGACTGTAGACTATCTAACTCTAAACGGACATCAGGAGACCAACGCCGTAGAATCATCGGATGGCGTGAATAGTCCAAAACCCTTCAAGGATTCGTTGCAAATCTTCTTTAGAATAGAGTTTGCAAACAAAAAAATCATTCTCTAGCATATGTAGATCAAATGCTGATGTTCCCTATCGAGTCTTGATGAATGAGGATAACGGAAAATATGATATCTTTAAACCGATCACATAACCAACAAGCACCATGGACCACATCTTAATCAGCTCTTCAGAATCAACAGTCTCGTACATAGCAATCTTCTGATCAGCCTGTGTGTCTGGAGCAAAGAAATCTAAGCTATGATCCGAGCTTCTAATCGAAGCCTTGAAGAGGCTTGTCCAAGGTCGAGGATCTCGAGAAATGAGAATAGGAGATTGTGATCTAGAGTGTGACCTACCTCTATGCTGCGTCATCAAAGAACCATCTTATCGGGAAGAAGAAGCAACTTGAGAAGGAAGCCTCATCTTTGGATCAACCCTGCTGCTACCGTCACCAGCCATTCTCGAGTTGCGTTACCCTAACAAGAGGAGGGGAGGGGGCAGTGCAGATCTGCCCCCAATCGAGAAGAACATGGGCAGCCCAGCAGCCGTTGCCTGGCGGAGAGAGGGATTCTTCGTGCAGCAGCAGAGAGAGGCGAGGGAGGGATCGCGCCCGAGGGAGAAGAGTAGCGTTGTTCACACCTCCCTTTCTGTGCAGAATAGGGACGCCGCCGCCGCTGCCCGACAGCGCCAGGAAGAAGCAGCGAGACAGGTTCTGCCAGGGACCGCTGCTCACCGTCGCCCAATCGCCCCGATCGGAGGAGCGATGGGCGAAGGAGCAGAGGATCGGTGCACAGCAACAATCGAGCCCTCCAGCTGTGCCCTTTACCCTTCCTTTCCACAATCTGTTGGCCAATCTTGCACTTAGAATCGCTACAGCAGCACCCTCGCCCGCCAAGAACCACCTTGAAGGAGAACTATGCAAATCTTGGAGAACCGCCTGTTACAACAGCCGTAGATGAACCCCTCTGTTCAGCGCTGGCAGCAGGGAGGCGAGGGCACCGATAACTCTCCTCTATTCCCCTTGCAACGCCAGCAACGAGATAAGGAGCAATGGGCCCTTGCAGCCATGCACAGCAGCCTCGCTCGACCACCGCAGCCACGTCCGCAAGCTTCTGCACCGTCGCCAAAGGCTGCACCACCCTCATGCATGTGGAAGAGCCTCTCCTCTATTCCCCTGCGTGCAACAGCAGAGAGAGGCGAGGGAGGGAGTGAAAGCCCTCTCCTGTGTTCCCCTACTCCTCTGCGCACCAAGATTGCTCAACCTCTTCTCACCCTAAAGAGAGAAGAGAATCGCCTAGAGAGAGAAGCTCTTGCCTAGAGGAAGTCGAATAGCCTTCCTATTTGATCATAAAGTTTGCACAAAGTTAATATTTGATCTGTTTCTTTCGCACAATCTCGTAAATTCAAAATATTGATCATTCCCTACTTATTAGGCCTATCAAAGTTGAATAACCTTGGTTTCGTCAAAAAATGTGACGATCTTAAAGTTTGCAGAATGTCGATGTTTGATCGATTTTTTTCGCACCATCTCGAAAATTTAAAATAATGATAATTCTCAACTTATTAGGCCTAACGAAGTTTAATAACCTAGGATTCACAAAAAAAGTGAAGGTCATAAAGTTTGCACAAAGTCAACGTTTCATCGATTTTTTTTGGCACCGTCTCAAAAATTCAAAATATTATCAATTCTGAACATATTAGGCCTCGGAAAATTGTATAACCTTAGTTTAACCAAAAAACTAGACGATCATAAATTTGTGCAAAATCGATGTTTGATCAGTTTTACCATCTCGAATATTCAAATTATTAACCATTCCCAACTTATTAGTCACAGGGAAGTTATATAACCTTAGTTTTGCACTGCCTCGAAAATTAAAAAAATTGACCATTAACAAATTATAAGCCCCAGGAAAGTTGTATTACTTTGGTTTCACCAAAAAACGTAACGGTCATAAAGTTTACGCAAAGTCGATGTTTGATCAATATTTTTGTACCATCTCAAACATTTGAAATATTGACCATTCCCAACTTATTAGACCTAGGGAAGTTATACAACCATAGTTTCACCAAAAAATATGATGGTCATAAATTTTGTGCAAAATTAATGTTTGATCGGTTTTTTGCAAACCGTCTCGAAAATTCAAAATATTGACCATTCCCTACTTGTTAGGCCTAGGAAAATTGTATAACCTTGGTTTCGTAAAAAAATAGGACGATCATAAAATTTACGCAAAGTCGATGTTTGATCTCATAAATTCAAAATGTTGACCATTCCCAACTTATTAGGCCTAGGGAAGTTAAATAACCTTGGTTTCGTAAAAAAATGTAACGATCTAAATGTTTGCGCAAAGTCGATGTTTGATCGATATTTTTCATACCATCTCAAAAATTTAAAATATTGACCATTCCCAGATTATTAGCCCTAAGGAAGTTGATAACCTTAGATTCACCAAAAATGTGACGGTCATAAATTTTGCACAAAGTTAATGTTTTTTCGAATTTTTTTGGCAACATCTCGAAAATTCAAAATATTAACAATTCCCAACATATTAGGCCTAGGGAAGTTGTATAACCTTGATTTCACCAAAAAACTAGATGGTCATAAATTTACGCAAAGTCGATATTTGATCGATTTTTTTTGCACTGTCTCGAAAATTCAAATTAATGACCATCCACAACTTATTAGGCTCAAGGAAGTTGTACAACCTTGGTTTCACCAAAAAAATATGATGGTAATAAAGTTTGCGCAAAATCGATATTTGATTAGTTTTTTGCGCAACATCTCGAAAATTCAAAATACTGACCATTCCCAACTCATTAGGCCTAGGGAAGTTGAAAAACCTTGGTTTCATCAAAAAACGTGATAGTAATAAAGTTTATGCAAAGTCGATGTTTGATCCATTTTCTTTGCATTATCTTAAAAATTCAAAATATTGATCAGTACCAAATTAATAGCCCTTGGTAAGTTTTATAACCTTGGTTACTTCAAAAAACGTGACGGTCATAAAGTTTGCACAAAGTCGATGTTTGATCGGTTTTTTTCACATCGTCTAAAAAATTTAAAATATTGATCATTCTCAACTTATTAGGCATAGGGAAGGTGAATAGCCTTGGTTTCATAAAAAAACATGTCGTTCATAAAGTTTACACAAAGTGGATGTTTGATCGGTTTTTTCTGCACCATCTCAAAAATTCAAAATATTGACCATTCCCAACATATTAGGCATATGAAAGTTGTATAACCTTGGTTTTGCCAAAATATATACTAGTCATAACGATTGCACAATGTCAATGATTGATCGATTTTTTGCGCACCATCTTGAAAATTCTAAATATGGATTATTCCCAACTCGATTGGTCCAGGGAAGTTGTATAACCATGATTTCGCCAAAAAACGTGACAGTCATAAATTTGCACAAAGTCGATGTTTGATCGATTTCTTTCGCACCATCTCATAAATTCAAAATATAGACCATTGCCAACTTGTTAGGCTTAGGGAAGTTGTATAAACTTGATTTCACAAAAAATTGTGATGGTCATAAAGTTTGCGCAAAGTCAAAGTTTGATCGACTTTTTTTGCACCGTCTCGAAAATTCAAAATATTAACCATTCCAAACTTATTTTATGCAGAGGAAGTTGAATAACTATGTTTTTGCCAAACAATGTGAAAGTCTTAACGTTTGCGCAATATCGATGTTTGATTGATTTTTTTTCGTACTATCTCAAAAATTCAAAATATTGACCATTCCCAACTTTTTAGGCCTAGGGAAGTTGAATAACCTTGGTTTCGCAAAAAAACGTGAACTTCCCTCAATAATGGGTTAATTGGATTCAGTGCTGCTTGGAAACTCTAAAATTTTCAGTTCTATTTAATGGTTCACCCATTGGCTTCTTTGGGAGTATGAATGACATCCGATAAGGAGATCGACTTTCTCCATATTGTTTTACAATTGTCATGGAAGGACTCAGCAGTATGTTAGAAAAGGCAGTCTCTGATGGCAGCATTAATGTACCCCATGCTGGTTCTATTCATATATCCCACATAACATTTGTAGATGATCTTATTATATTTCTTTGCAATGACACTACTTTAGTGAGGAATTTGGCTACTATTCTGAAAGATTTTGATTTGGTTTCTAGCCTTCCACTAAATCATGCAAAAAGTAAAGTTTATATGGGTTCTTGCAATGAAAATAAAGACTTTATATACAAACTCTGGGGGTTACGAGGGAAGTCTACCAGTTTCTTATCTGAGTCTCCCACTCATATCCACTAGCATTCACAAAACCCATTATCAGCCTATCCTGCAAAAAATAAATAATATAATTTTTGTAGTGCAGGATGACTTGAACTCATCCGATCTGTGTTATTCTCTTACTCTATTTATTGGTCTAATGCATTTCTTCTACCTGTTGGTCATCTTCAGGATATTGAATGACTATTGAAGAACTTTTTCTGGAATGGTACAGATGGAAAGGTAATGCATATGGTAAATTGGGATAGCATTTGTAGACCAAAAGATGAGGGGGGCTAAATTTGCGAAATCTGAGAGATTGGAATAAAGCTTGTTTGGTATAGAAATTATGGGATCTTTTGTAAAATAAATCCTTATGGTTATAATGGGTTTCTTCTAGGTACCTATCTAAGGAATCAATCTGGGAAGTTTCAACAAGAACATATCATTCTACTACTTGGAAAGGAATTTTGAAGGTAAGAAATTGGCTGATCAACCACATGTGTTTTGCAATCTCTTTTGGGACCAGAATTAATATGTGGTGTGATCCTTGGGTGAATGAGAAAAGTATATTTCAATTGTATGGTGATAGAGTATGAAGAGATCTTGGGGCCCCTAAAGATTGGAAGGTTTCTGAGTTCATTATTAATGACACCTGGTGTCTTCCTAATCCTATTTCTCCTGATATGCTATCACTTTGGCCGACTATTACAGCTCTTCCAATCAGGAATAACTCATCAGATATGCTTAATTAGCTTCATGACAATGAAAAGTTTAGTGCTACATCTGCATGAAATCAAATCAGACAAAGAAATACCAAGTGGATCCTGAGCAGTTGGACATGGGATAGACCGAGCTCACAGAGACATTCCTTATGCACATGGCAGGCCCTTCTTGCCAAACTACCCACAATGGGCAATATGAAGCAAAAAGGTATATATCTTGTTAACCGATGCTCTCTTTGTATGCAACAGGAAGAAAGTACAGATCATCTCTATTTTGCTTGTGACTACACTAATTAAGTTTGGATGGTGATTCTGAAAAGATTTGAAATACATAGGCTACCAATGCCAAATTTGCATCAAGAACTAGAATAGTTATAGCAAAACTTCTTAAGAAAAGGGCTTCTTACACAACTGGCAAAGCTTACCTTCAGATGTACTATTTGGTGGATTTGGAAGGAGAGATGTAGCAGAATCTTTGAGGGTCACAACAAACACATTGCTCACCTTTTTCTCGAGATACTTAGCGACTCAAGATTATTTATGGAGCAGGATCTGGAAATGAGGCATTTAACAAGTAGAGAAAAAGAGATATTCCTCAGATTCAATTTTATAATTCTTTAATGCTTTCTAGAATGGTTGTTGTATTGTTTGATTCTCTACTTCAAAAATGTGATATATTCACCGGTCATCTAGGAATGGTTGGTTATTGCATTTTGCTATTTATTGCCCATGGTAGAGCGTCATAGTCTACAACATGTGTAGTCATGACTACTTTTCTGTTTAACTACTCTCGGAGATGAGTCTGGTAGAGTGAGACCATTCCACCTTTCTAAGGTGGGGTGCATTCTCCTAGACTACTCTAAGAGATCTCAGGCTTTAGTCTATGGCTTGTGTAGACAAAGCTATTTTGTACAAACTTCATACTAAATCTACTTACATTTACTTACCAAAAAAAAAACAAAAAGAAGAAGTTGCATCTAGCAAGTATTTGAAGATTTGTAAATTTTTTATAACATACAAGCTAGATTTACAACATTCAATTATAGCAAGCTTTTATGGATGTTGAAGCATAGCAATTGAACACTGGCTTCTTAAGATATGCAAGTTTGCACTTTGTTTCTCATGATAGGCAAGATAGCACTTTGTTTCTTCTCTTTGCAAGCTAGCAAATTTCTATTTGCAATGAGCTAGCAATTTTACTTCCTCTTTAAAGTGTGCAACCTAGTAAATTTTACGATACGCAAGCTTGCAAATTTTTACGATAGGCTAGCAAGTAGTTTTTGCTTCATCTAGCAAAATTCTTTCTCCCCCTATGTCATTGTTGAAAAGAAGGGGAGGATACAAAGCCTCAAAATATTTCAATCATGAGGCATACAAGCCAAAAAGAAATCATGTCATGAATAACAAAAGACATCTCATCAAGATCACATTAGAAAGATATTTCATAAAAAATATATCGTAATCGTAAATAGCGATAAGTGATTCATTTGAATGTATCATTACATTAGTAAAAGAATCAGATGAGAACTTGATTATTGCATAAGA
The DNA here is from genome assembly GCA_024322285.1 of Musa beccarii. Lineage (NCBI taxonomy): Eukaryota > Viridiplantae > Streptophyta > Magnoliopsida > Zingiberales > Musaceae > Musa > Musa beccarii. The sequence continues at coordinate 48,107,053 of CM044396.1, read as the reverse complement.
AATCTCAATTCATCATGATTCATAAAAAAGATTTCAAGTATTAAATATCGAGATATCAAAATCATGACTTAGATTGTTTTCCTCTTTAGTAATTGAAAAAAAGAATCATAGAGGAAAAAGATTTCGATTCCCAACTTATTAGACCTAGGTAAGTTGAATAACATTGGTTTCACCAAAAAATGTGATAGGCATAAAGTTTGCACAAAGTTGATGTTTGATCGATTTTTTTCACATGATTTGAAAAATTCAAAATATTGACCATTTCCAACTTATTAGGCCTAGGGAAGTTGTATAACCTTGGTTTTGCCAAAAAACCTGATGGTCATAAAGTTTGCCCAAAGTGGATGTGTGATCGATTTTTTTTGCACTGCCTTGAAATTTCAAAATACTAACTATTCTCAACTTATTTGGCCTAGGGAAGTTGAATAACATTGTCTTCGCCAAAACACGTGATGGTCTTAAAGTTTGCACAAAATCGATGTTTGATCGATTTTTTGTGCACCATCTCAAAATTTTAAATTATTAATCATTCCCAACTTATTAAGCCTACGGAAGTTGTATAACCATGGTTCAACCCAAAAATGTGACAATAAAAAAGTTTGCACGAAGTCGATGTTTGATCGGTTTTTTACGCACGCTCTCGAAAATTTAAAATATTGACCTTCCACAACATATTAGCCCTATGGAAGTTGAATAATCTTAGTTTTGACAAAAATCATGATGATCATAAAATTTGCATAAAGTCGATGTTTGATTCATTTTTTGCGCACTATATCGAAAATTCAAAATATTGACCATTCCCAACTTATTAGGCCTAAGAAGTTGTATAGCCTTGGTTTAACAAAAAAACGTGATGATTGTAAAGTTAGCACAAAGTCAATGTTTGATTGGTTTTTTCACACAATCTCAAAAATACTAAATATTGACCATTCCCATCTTATTTAGCCTAGGGAAGTTGAATAACATTTGTTTCGCCAAAAAATGTGATGGTCATAAAGTTTGTAGAAAGTCAATGTTTGATCAGGTGTTTTTTGCACTATCTCAATGTTTGATCGGGTTTGTATAAAGTCCATATAACCTTGGTTTCACCAAAAAATTTGACGGCCATAAACTTTGCGCAAAGTCGATGTTTGATCGGTTTTTTTCATACCATCTTAAAAATTCAAAATATTGACCATTCCCAACTTATTAGGCCTCGGGAAGTTGAATAACATTGGTTTCAACAAAAAATATGACGGTTATAAAGTTTGTGTGAAGTCAATGGTTGATCAGGTTTTTTTCGCACTATCTCAAAAATTTAAAATATTGACCATTCCCAACTTATTAGGCCTAGGGATGTTGAGTAACCCTGATTTTTTCGAAAAATAAGACTATTATAAAGTTTACGGAAAGTCGATGTTTGATCGGTTTTTTACGTAACGTGTCAAAAATTTAAAATATTGACCATTCCAAATTTATTAGGCCTAAGGAAGTTGTATAACCTTGGTTTTGCCAAAAAAACATGTCGATCATAAAGTTTACACAAAGTCAATTTTTGATCATTTTTTTTGCACCAACTCAAAAATTAAAAATATTGACTATTCCCAATTTATTAGGCTTAGGGAAGTTGAATAACCTTGGTTTCACCAAAAAAACATGATGGTCATAAAGTTTGTGAAAAGTCGATGTTTAATCAATTTTTTTTGCACCGTCTCGAAAATTCAAAATACTAACCATTCCCAATATATCAGGCCTAGGGAAGTTGACTAACATTGTCTTTGCCAAAATACATGACGGTCATAAAGTTTGTACAAAGTTGATGTTTGATCGATTTTTTGCACACCGTATCGATAATTCAAAATATTGACCATTCCCAACTTATTAGGCCTAGGTAAGTTGAATAACATTGGTTTTGCCAAAAAACATGATGGTCATAAAGTTTGCGCAAAGTTGATGTTTGATCGATTTTTTTCACATCAATTAGAAAATTCACAATATTGACCATTTCCAACTTATTAGGCCTAGGGAAGTTGTATAACCTTGGTTTCGCTAAAAATCCTGATGGTCATAAAGTTTGTGCAAATTGGATGTTTGATCGATTTTTTTCGCAATACCTTGAAATTTCAAAATACTAACTATTCCCAACTTATTTGGTCTAGGGAAGTTGAATAACATTGTCTTTGCCAAAACATGGTCATAAAGTTTATGCAAAATCGATGTTTGATTGGTTTCTTGTGCACCATCTCAAAAATTCAAAATATTGATCATTCTGAACTTATTTGGCCCAGGGAAGATGTATAATGTTAGTTCTACCAAAAATGTGATGTTCATAAAATTTATGCAAATTCGATGTTTGATCAGTTTTTTGCGCATCGTCTCGAATATTAAAAATAGCAACCATTCCAAACTAATTAGGCCTTGGGAAGTTGTATAACCATGGTTTTACAAAAAAAACGTGACATTCATAAAGTTTTCTTAGAGTTGATATTTGATCGGTTTTTCATGCGCCATCACAAAAATTTAAAATATTGACCATTCCCAACTTATTTGGCATAGGGAAGTTGCATAACCTTGGTTTAGCCAAAAAAATGTGATAGTGATAAAGTTTGCACAAAAATGATGTTTGATCGATGTTTTTCACACCGTCTTGAAAATTCACAATATTAACCATTCCCGAATTATTAGGCCCATAGAAGTTGTATTACCTTGGTTTAGCTAAAAGACATGATGGTCATAAAGTTTACGCAAAGTCGATGTTTTACCCATTTTTTGCACACCGTCTTGAAAATTCAAAATACTAACCATTCCCAACATATCAGGCCTAGGGAAGTTGACTAACATTGTCTTTGACAAAAAACGTGACGGTTATAAAGTTTGTACAAAGTTGATGTTTGATCGGTTTTTTGCACACCATATCGAAAATTCAAAATATTGACCATTTCCAACTTATTAGGCCTAGGGAAGTTGTATTATAACCTTGGTTTTGTCAAAGAACATGATGGTCAGAAAGTTTACGCAATGTCGATATTTGATCGAGTTTTTATGCACCATCTCAAAAATTCAAAATATTGACTATTCCCAACTTGTTAGGCCTAGGGACATTGTATAACCTTGGTTTCACAAAAAAAACGTGACGGTCATAAAGTTTGCACAAAGTCGATGTTAGATTGGTTTTTTATGTACCATCACAAAAATTTAAATTATTGACCATTCCCAACTTATTAGGCCTAGAGAAGTTGTATAACCTTCGTTTCACCAAAAAACATGATGGTCATAAAATTTGCACAAAGTTGATAGTTAATTAGTTTTTTACACAACATCTCAAAAATTAAAAATATTGCCCATTCCAAATATATTAAGCCCTAGAAAGTTATATAACTTGGTTGGCCAAAAAATGTGATGATCATAAAGTTGGCGCAAAGTCGATGTTTGATCGGTTTTTTGCGCACCGTCTCAAAAATTCAAAATATTGATCATTTCGAAATTATTTGGCCTAGAGAAGATGTATAACCTTGGTTCTGCCAAAAAACATGACGGTCATAAAATTTGTGCAAATTTGATGTTTGATCAGTTTTTTGTGCATCGTCTCAAAAATTCAAAATAGCAACCATTATGAACTAATTAGGCTTAGGGAAGTTGAATAACCATGGTTTTACAAAAAAATGTGACATTCCTAATGTTTGCTTAGAGTTGATATTTGATCGGTTTTTCATGCACCATCTCGAAATTTAAAATATTGACCATTCCCAACTTATTTGGCATAGGGAAGTTGTATAACCTTGGTTTAGCCAAAAAAACGTGATAGTGATAAAATTTGCACAAAAACGATGTTTGATCGATATTTTTTGCACAATCTTGAAAATTCGCAATATTAACCATTCACAACTTATTGGGCCTACAGAAGTTGTATAACCTTGGTTTAGCCAAAAGACATGATGGTCATAAAGTTTGTGCAAAGTCGATGTTTTACCTAGTTTTTGTGCACAGTCTCAAAACTTCAAAATATTGATCATTCTCAACTTATTTGTCCTAGGAAGTTGTATAACCTTGGTTCACTAAAAAACATGATGGTTACAAAGTTTGCACAAAGTCGATGAATGATCAGATTTTTGTGCACATCTTGAAAATTGAAAATATTGACCATTCCTAACTTATTAGGCTAGGGGAAGTTGTATAACCTTGGTTTCGCCAAAAAATGTGATGGTCATAAAGTTTGCACAAAGTCGATGTTTGATCGATTTTTTTTACACCGTCTTAAAAATTCAAAAGATTGACCATTCCCAACTTATTAGGCCTAGGGAAGTTGAATAACCATGGTTTCGTAAAAAAACTTGACGGTCATAAATTTTGTGCAAAGATCATGGTTGATCAATTTTTTACACACTATCTCAAAAATTCAAAATATTATCCATTCCCAAATTATTAGGCGTAGGGAAGTTGTTTAACCTTGGTTTCGCCAAAAAATGTGACAGTCATAAAGTTTGCATAGAGTCGATGTTTGATCGACATTTTTTGCACTATCTCGAAAATTTAAAATATAGACCATTCCCAACTTATTAGGCCTAGGAAGCTGAATAACCTTGGTTTCACCAAAAAACGTGATGGTCATAATGTTTGCGTAAAGTTGATGTTTGATCGATTTTTTTCACACCGTCTCACAAATTCAAAATAATAACCATTCCCAACTTATTAGGCCTAGGGAAGTTGAATAACATTGTCTTCGCCAAACCACATGATGGTCATAAAGTTTGCATAAAATCGATGTTTAATTAGTCTTTTTCGTACGATCTCAAAATTCAAAATACAAACCATTCCCAACTTATTAGGCCTAGAGAAGTAGAATAACCTTGGTTTTATAAAAAAACATGATGGTCAAAAAGTTTACGCAAAGTCAATGTTTGATATTTTTTTCGCACTGTGTCAAAAATTTAAAATATTGACCATTCCTAACTTAATAGTCCTAGTTAAGTTGAATAACCATGGTTTTACCAAAAAAACGTGATGGTCATAAATTTTGTGCAAAGTCAATGTTTGATTGGTTTTTTTTGGCACCATCTCAAAAATTTAAAATATTAACATTTCCCAACTTATTAGGACCAAGGAAGTTCAATAACCTAGGTTTTGCAAAAAACATAGATGGTAAAAAAGTTTGCACAAAGTCGATATTTGATCAATTTTTTTACACCATCACGAAAATTCAAATTATTGACCATTCCTAAGTTATTAGGCCTATGGAAGTTGCATAATCTAGGTTTCACTAAAAAAACGTGACGGTCATAAAGTTTGCGTAATGTCAAAGTTTGATCGATTTTTCGTGCACCATCTCGAAAATTTAAAATATTGACTATTCTAAACTTATTAGGCCAAGGGAAGTTATATAACCTTGGTTTCGCCAAAAAACTATATAGTCAAAAATTTTATGCAAAGTCGATGTTTGATCATTTTTTGCGTACCATCTTGAAAATTCAAATTGTTGACCATTCCCAACTTATTAGGCATAGGGAAGTTGTATAACCAGGGTTTCACTAAAAAATGTAACGGTCATAAAGTTTATGCAAAGTTGATTGTTAATTGGTTTTTCGTTAACCTTCTAAAAATTTAAAATATTAACCATTGCCAACTTATTAGGGCTGGGGAATTTGTATAACATTGGTTTCGCCAAAACATGTGACGGTCATGAAGTTTGTGCAAAGTCGATGTTTTGATTGGTTTTTTTTACACTGTCTCATAAATTCAAAATATTGACTATTCCCAACTTATTAGGCATAGGGAAATTATATAACATTGGTTTCACCAAAAAACATGATGGTCATAAAGTTTGCGCAATGTCAAAGTTTGATCGATTTTTTGTGCACCATCTCGAAAATTCAAAATATTGACCATTCCCAACTTATTAGGCCCAATGAAGTTGCATATCCTTAGTTTAGCCAAGAAAACTAGACGGTCAAAAAGTTTGCACAAAGTCGATATTTGTTCGATTTTTTTTTGCACCATCTTGAAAATTCAAAATATTGACCATCCCCAGCTTATTAGTCTAAATGAAGTTGAATAACCTTGGTTTTGCCAAAAAAATATGACGGTCATAAAGTTTGCACAAATTCAATTTTTGATCAATTTTTTTGTAACATTTTGAAAATTCAAAATACTGACCCTTCCCAACTTATTAGGCCTAGGGAAGTTGAATAACCTTGGTTTCGCCAAAAAAATATGATGGTCATAAAGTTTACGCAAAGTCGAAGTTTGATCCATTTTTGTTGTACCTTTTCAAAAATTTAAAATATTAACCAATCCCAACTTAATAGTCCTAGGTATGTTGTATAACCTTGGTTACCCAAAAAATTGTGATCGTCATAAAGTTTGTGCAAAGTAGATGTATGATCGATTTTTTTGCATCATCTCAAAAATTCATAATATTGACTATTCCCAACTTATTAGGCATAGGGAAGTCGAATAGCTATGGTTTTGCAAAAAAAATATAATAGTCAAAAAGTTTACGCAAAGTCTATGTTTAATTGATTTTTTCACACCATGTAGAAAATTTAAAATATTGATCATTCTCAACTTATTAGGCCTAGTGAAGTTGAATAACCTTGGTTTTGCTAAAAAAATGTGACGGTCATAAAGTTTGCACAAAGTTAATGTTTGACCAATTTTTTGTGCAACATCTCAAAAATTCAAAATATTGACCATTCCCAACATATTAGGCATAGGGAAGTTGTATAACATTGGTTTTGCCAAAAAATATGACTGTCATAATGTTTATACAAAGTCGATGTTTGATTGGTTTCTTTCGCAGATTCTCGTAAATTCAAAATATTGACCATTCCGAACTTGTTAGGCCTAGGGGAGTTGTATAACCTTGGTTTCGCCAAAAATCGTGATGGTCATAAAGATTGTGCAAAGCTGATGTTTGACCAACTTTTTTTTTATCATCTCAAAAATTTAAAATATTGACGATTCCAAACTTATTAGGCCTAGGGGAAGTTGAATAACTAGGTTTTTGCCAAAAAAAACCTGACGATCTTAAAGTTTGTGCATAATTGATGTTTGATCGATTTTTTTTGCACCATCTCAAAAATTCAAAATATTGACCATTCCCAACTTTTTATGCCTACGAAAGTTGAAAATCCTGTTTCGCCAAAAATTATGATGATCATATATTTTGCACAAAGCCGATGTTTCATCGATTTTTTTCACACTATCTCGAAACTTCACAATACTGACCATTCGCAAATTATTAGGCTAAGGGAAGTTGAATAACTTTGGTTTCACCAAAAAACGTGCAGGTCATAATATTTACACAAAGTCGATGTTTGATCCTTTTTTTTCGCACCGTCTCAAAAATTCAAAATATTGACCATTGCAACTTAATAGTCCTAGTTAAGTTGTATAACCTTAGTTTTATAAAAAGAATGTGACGGTCATAAAGTTTGTGTAAAGTCGATGTTTAATCAGTTTTTTTTGCACCATCTTGAAAATTTAAAATATTGACCATTCCTAACTTATTAGGCCTTGTGAAAGTTGAATAACCTTGGTTTTGCCAAAAAAAACGTGACAGTCATAAAGTTTCGTAAAGTCGATGTTTGATTGATTTTTTTTGCACCGTCTCGAAAATTAAAAATATCGACCATTCCCAACATATTAGGCCTAGTGAAGTTGAATAACCTTGCTTTTGCCAAAGACTTTTGATGGTCATAAAGTTTGTGCAAAGTTGATGTTTTATCGGTTTTTTGCACACCATCTCGAAAAATTCAAAATATTGACCATTCCGAACATATTAGGCACAGGGAAGTTGTATAACCTTGGTTTTGACAAAAAAAATGTGACAGTTATAAAATTTGTGCAAAGTTGATGTTTGATCAGTTTTTTGTGTACCGTCTCAAAAATTAAAAATTTTGACCATTCCCAACTTATTTGGCCCAGGGAAATTTTATAACCTTGGTTTCACCAAAAAATATGATGGTCATAAAGTTTGCACAAAATCGATGTTTGATCGATTTTTTGCACACCATCTCGAAAATTACCATTCCCTACTTGTTAGGCCCCGAGAAATTGTATAACCTTGGTTTTGCAAAAAAACGTGATGATCATAAAGTTTACGCAAAGTCAATGTTTGATCTGTTTCTTTCGCACCATCTCGTAAATTCAAAATATTAACCATTCCCTACTTATTAAGTCTACCGAAGTTGAATAACCTTGGTTTCACCAAAAAATATGACGATCTTAAAGTTTGCACAATGTCGATGTTTGATCGATTTTTTTTGCATCATTTCAAAAATTTAAAATATTGATAATTCCCAACTTATGAGGCCTAAGGACATTGAATAACCTTGGATTCACCAAAAAATTGATGGTCATCAAATTTATGCAAAGTCATCATCGATTTTTTTTGGCACCATCTCGAAAATTCAAAATATTGGCAATTCCCAATATATTAGGCCTCGGGAAATTGTATAAACTTAGTTTCACTAAAAAACTAGACGTTCATAAATTTATGCGAAATCGATGTTTGATCGGTTTTTTGCACACTATCTCGAATATTCAAATTATTGACCATTCTCAGCTTATTAGTCCCAGGGAAGTTGTATAACCTTAGTTTCTTAAACAAATGTGACGTTCATAAAGTTTTCGCAAAGTCAACTTTTGATCGGTTTTTTTCCAACTACCTCGAAAATTAAAAAAATTAAACATTACCAAATTATAAGCCCTAGGAAAGTTGTATCACTTTGGGCTCGCCAAAAAACATGACGATAATAAAGTTTGCGCAAAGTTGATGTTTGATCAATTTTTTTGCACCATCTCGAAAATTTAAAATATTGACCATTCCCAACTTATTAGGCCCAAGGAAGTTATACAACTTTAGTTTCAACAAAAAATATTATGGTCATAAATTTTGTGCAAAATCAATATTTGAATGATTTTTTGCACATCATCTTAAAAATTCAAAATATTGACCATCCCCTGCTTGTCAAGCCCAGGGAAATTGTATAACTTTAGTTTCGCAAAAAAAAAATGTGACGATCATAAAGTTTATGCATAGTCGATGTTTGATTTGTTTCTTTCGCATCATCTCATAAATTCAAAATATTGACCATTCCCAACTTATTAGGCATAGGGAAATTGAATAACCATGGTTTTGCCAAAAAAATGTGATGATCTTAAAGTTTGCATAAAGTCGATGTTTGATCGATATTTTTTGCAACGTCTCAAAATTTCAAAATATTGATCATTCCCAAATTATTAGAGCTAAGGAAGTTGAATAACCTTGGATTCGTAAAAAATGTGATGGTCATAAAATTTGCGCAAAGTCAATGTTTCTTCGATTTTTTTTGGCACCGTCTCGAAAATTCAAAATATTGATAATTCCCAATATATTAGGCCTCGGGAAATTATATAACCTTGGTTTCACCAAAATCTAGACTATCATAAATTTGTGCAAAATTGATGTTTGATTAGTTTTTTGCACACCGTCTCGAATATTCAAATTATTGACCATTCCCAGTATATTAGTCCCTGGAAAGTTGTGTAACCTTAGTTTCGCAAACAAATGTGATGGTCATAAAGTTTTTGCAAAGTCGACGTTTGATCGGTTATTTGCGCACTGCCTCAAAAATTAAAAAATTGACCATTCTCAAATTATAAGCCCCAGGAAAGTTGTATAACTTTGGTTTCACCAAAAAACATGACAGTTATAAAGTTTATGCAAAGTCAATGTTTGATTGATTTTTTTGCACCATCTCAAAAATTTGAAATATTTACCATTCCCAACTTATTAGGCCTAGGGAAGTTGTACAACCTTAGTTTTGCCAAAAAATATGATGGTCATAAATTTTGCACAAAATTAACGTTTGATCGGTTTTTTGTGCACCATCTAAAAAATTTAAAATACTGACCATTCTCTGCTTGTTAGGCCCAAGGAAATTATATAACCTTGTTTCGCAAAAAAATGTGATGATCATAAAGTTTACGCAAAGTCGATGTTTGATCTGATTCTGTCGCATCATCTTGTAAATTTAAAATATTGACCATTCCTATCTTATTAGGCCTAGAGAAGTTGAATAACCTTGGTTTCGTAAAAAAATGTGGTGATCTTAAAGTTTGCACAAAGTCGATGTTTGATTGATATTTTTCGTACCATATCAAAAATTTAAAATATTGACCATTCTGAAATTATTAGGCTTAAGGAAGTTGAATAACCATGGATTCGCAAAAAATGTGACCATCATAAAATTTGCTTAGGGAAGTTGTATAACCTTGATTTCACCAAAAAACTAGACGGTCATAAATTTAATCAAAGTCAATATTTGATCGGTTTTTTGCGCACCGTCTAAAAAATTTCAATTATTGACCATTCCTAACTTATTAGGCCCAGGGAAGTATAACCTTTTTTTCATAAACAAATGTGATGGTCATAAAGTTATCACAAAGTCAATGTTTGATCGATTTTTTTACACCATCTCAAAAATTTAAAATATTGACCATTCCCAACTTATGAGGCCCAAGGAAGTTGTACAAACTTGGTTTCACCAAAAAAATATGATGGTCATAAAGTTTACGCAAAATCAATGTTTGATCCATTTTTTGCGTACCATCTCAAAAATTCAAAATACTGACCATTCCCAACTTATTAGGCCTAGGGAAGTTGAATAATCTTGGTTTCGTAAAAAAACATGATGGATATAAAGTTTAAAAAAAGTTGATGTTTTATCCATTTTCTTTGTATTATCTCAAAAATTTAAAATATTGAACAGTACCAACTTAATAGTCCTAGGTAAGTTGTATAACCTTGGTTACTACAAAAAACATGACGATCATAAAGTTTGCACAAAGTCGATGTTTGATCGATGTTTTTCGCATCATCTAAAAAATTTAAAATATTGACCATTCCTAACTTATTAGGCATAGGGAAGTCGAATAGCCTTGGTTTCGTAAGAAAAATGTGATGTTCATAAAGTTTGCGAAAAGTCGATGTTTGATCGAATTTTTTCGCAACATCTCAAAAATTTAAAATATTGACTATTCCCAACATATTAGGCATATGGAAGTTGTATAACCTTGGTTTTGCCAAAAAATATGATGGTCATAACGTTTGCGCAATGTCGATGTATGATCGGTTTCATTAAGATACCCCATGCTGGTTCTTTTCATATATCTCACATAACATTTGTAGATGATATTGTTATATTTCTTCGTAATGACACTACTTCAGTAAGAAATTTGACTACTATTCTGAAAGATTTTGGTTTAGTTTCTGGCCTTTAGTTAAATCATGCAAAATGTAAATCTATATGGGTTCTTGCATTAAAGATAAAGACTTTATTATACAAACTTTGGGGATTGGCGAGGGAAGTCTGCCAGTTCCTTATTTGGGTCTCCCACTAATATCCACTAATATTCACAAAACCCACTATCAGCCTATCCTGCAAAAAATAAAGAAAATAATTTCCTCTTAAAACACTAGACTCCTTTCCAGAGTAGGATGACTTGAACTCATCCGATCGGTATAGTTTTCTTACTCTATTTATTAGTCTAATACATTTCTTCTACCTATTGGACTTCTTCAGGATATTGAACGGCTAGTGAATAACTTTTTTCTGGAATGGTATGGATGGTAAGGCAATGCATATGGTAAATTAGGATAGCATCTGCAGACCAAAAGATGAGAAGGGGCTGGCTGAATCTGAGAGATTGGAATAAAGCTTGTTTGGTAAAGAAATTATGGGATCTTTTGTAAAACAAATCCTTATGGTTACAATGGGTTTATGCTAGGTAGGTATCTAAGGAATCAATCTGGAAAGTTTCAGCAAAAACATATCATTCTGCTACTTGGAAAGGAATTTTGAAGGTAAGAAATTGGCTGACCAAACATTTCTTATGCAATCTCTTCTGGGACTAGAATTAATATGTGGTATGATCCTTGGGTGAATGGGAAGAGTATATTTCAATTGTATAGTGATAGAATACGAAGAGATCTTGGGGCCCCTAAAGATTGGAAGGTTTCCGAGTTCATTGTTAATGACACCTGGTGTGATATGAACCATCAAGTTGATCATAATCTATTAAAGACCCTTTAACTATTCATGGAGAACCAATGACAAGAGCTAAAGCTAAGAGGATAAAAGAAGCTTTAACTTGTTTATTGGAAAACATTTGGAAGGATCAAGCTAGTCTAGACTTAGTCAAGATTCTATGGTTGGAAGAAGAGCCTAAAATGGTGATCATGAAGAGAGAAGGACAAATTTGAAGACCTCATCTTGAAGAATAAAAGTCCATTCAGCCATGTTTACCAAAAATCATGAATTAGGAATATGAATGTTATTTAATGCATTCATTCCCTTTGTACTATCCTCATACTATATAAATGAGGATGACTCTTAGTGTAAGATAGACAATTGGGGAAGTATAATAATTCTTCAACACCGGTGAGTGTTTTGTTTTCAAGTTCTTGCATGAACTTTAGAACTTATCAAGCTTTTCTACTTGTGGTGTTCAAACCCAAATCTTTGCTTTTCCTATGAATTATCAACTTGTTAGTTTGTGGTGTCTTAAGGGAATTCAAAGTGCTATTATAATTATTCTATCAATTTTCTATTGATAAGTGATTAGAATAGTTTCCCTTACTTCATTCTTGAACGATCCGCCTTGTTTTCAATTCATTGGAGGGTGTCAATTTGCATTCCATATGTATCATAGCTCTTTAGCTATCGAGGTGTATGGTTGCTAAGTTGATGATTTCCATCATTTGCTATCAAAGCACGGCTCAAGTTTGAGGTTTGTTTATCCATTTATTTGTTAACTTTTAGCTTTTTCCTGTTCTCTTATTCTCCTTTTATCACGATATCCATAATTGCTATTCTTCCTTCCTCCTTATTGTTGTGTTTCTTGTGCTATGCTATTACTGTTTGTTCTTCATTTTTTCCCCTCACTTTATCATCAAAAAAGAAAGAGAGCAGAAAGTTTTAAAAAAAAGGAGAGAAAATCAAAAGTAAAAAAAAAGAGAGATGAAATCAAAGATCAAAGAAAAAAAAAGAGAGAGGAGAAGATCAAAGGTAAAAAAAAGAAAGAAAGAAAGAAAGAAAGAGATCAAAATTTTTTTAAAAAATTATGAATTCAAGGACTTCGTGCAAATTACAGAATTCTATCTTCATTATTTTGAATTCTTGTTTCAGGTTTAGAATTTTTTTTTTCATTCTAGAAAATTTTCTTTATTCATTTGATACTTGAATTCTTTCTAATCTTTGCTTATTATTGAAGTGTAACACACACCTTTAAATTGGCTTACATTTTTTTTGCTTTTATGTCCAATTTCAATACCCTTGAATTTCCACAATCTGAATTGTTTGTTTAAGTTTTTTTTAGTTAATCTAAGAACTCAAAGAACAAAACAAGAGAGTTAAAAGGCAAGAGTGGTGAGATCAATATCGAGAAAAGCCAAACATTGTGTGAAAACACGAGTGGAGTAAATCAAATCTTGAGTGAAACACATGAGAGAGTGTTGGTGAGGCTATTCTAACTTTGTTTTTCAGGTTGCAAACATGTCTAAAAAAAAAGAAGTAAGTTCTTCATCAAATGATCTTTTGCTTCAAGCAATGCAACAATAATTTGAACGTATGTTCAAAGTGATAGGAGATGTAAGAGATCATCTAGAAAGGCATGATGATGCAATTAATAGATTGGAAGGTGAACCACGGCATAGGAGACAACCAGCATTCGTCCACGATGAATATAATGGTGAAGATGACATCGACGATGACCAAGTCACTCTAATTGGTCAAGATGTTAATTCCAGGAGACAAACTAGGAGAGAACGTTTTGATGGTTTGAACAGAAATATAGGCAGCATCAAAATGAAAATTCTTTTTTTTCAAGGAAAGAATAATCCAGATTCCTATTTGGAGTGGGAACGAAAAGTGGAGCTGATATTTGAATGTCACAATTACTCCGAAGAGAAAAAGGTGAAATTAGCTGTTGTTGAATTTTATGATTATGCTATAATTTGGTGGGATCAATTATGTAAAGACAGGCATAGAAATGGTGAAAGGCCCATAGAGACTTGGTTAGAGATGAAACAAATCATGAGGAGGAGATTCGTCCCAAGTCATTACTATCGAGATTTGCATCAATAGTTGTAAACTTTGACATAAGGTTCCATGAGTGTTGATAAATATCACAAGGAGATGGAGATAGCCATGATAAAGGCTAATGTGGAGGAAGACCGTGAGGCTACAATGGCTCGATTCCTAAGTGGATTAAACAAGAACATTGCTAATCTTGTGGAGTTGCAACATTATGTGGAGATTGAGGATATGGTGAATATGACCATGAAGATTGAGAGACAACTCAAAAGAAAAGGCACAAGGTTTGATTCAAAACCTTATTCGGGTTCTTCTTCATCTTAGAAATTGAATTGGAGGAAAAAGGATGATAAACCCATTGTTAAGCCTAAAATTGATGGAATTAAAGGCAAAAATGAATTAGGCAGTAAGGGTAAAGGTGAGAATCAACCTAATCAAAGTAGAGGTATTAAGTATTTTAAGTGCCTTGGGCATGGACATATAGCACGTGAATGTCCTAATAAGAAAGTTATGATTATAAGAGATGGGAATATAGAATCTGAAAGTGAAAGAGAGGATGATGATGACATTCCAGAGGATGCTAGTGATGTAGAGTATACTAAAGGTGAAATTTTGGTTATTCAACGCACACTTAGTTTGCAAAGTAAAAATGATGAACATGGTGAACAACGTGAAAATCTGTTTCATACTCATTATTTGATTGCTAACAAGTTGTGCAATGTGATTGTTGATAGCGGAAGTTGTACCAATGTAGCAAGTACCTTGCTCGTGGAGAAACTAAAATTGCCTACTATCAAACATCCAAAACCTTACAAGTTGCAATAGTTGAATGATAGTGGTGTAGTAAAGGTAAATCAACAAGTGTTAGTTCATTTTTCAACTGGTAGATATAAGGATGAAGTTTGGTGTGATGTGGTACCTATGTATGCTAGTCACATGTTGTTGGGGAGACCATGACAATATGATCATAGGGTAATACATGATGGTTTCAAGAACCGTTATTCCTTAATGATGGATGGATAGAAATATCAACTTGGACCGTTGCCTCCGAAGATAATTCTTGAAAACCAGATGCGCATAAAACAATAATATGAGGAGCTTGAGTCTTTATTAATCCAAACTTTGGGGAGGGAGCAAGAAAGAGAACAAAAAGAAAATGATGAGATAAGTGATAAAAATGAGAGTATTGGGAAACATAAGGGGAGAGAAAACAAGGAAGGCTTGAGTGAAAGAAAAATGAGTGTTTATGCCAAAATTAGTGATGTGAAAAAGCCTTAATTATGAGGCAGCCTTTACTTGTACTTATGTACAAGGACATTTTGATTTCTTCTAACAAAATTGACAAAAGTTTACCTAGTATTATTGTTGAACTTTTACAAGAAAATGAGAATATCTTTCTCGAAGAAGTTCCGAATGGTTTGCCACCAATTAGAGGAATTGAGCATTAAATTGATTTCATTCCAGGTGCAAGCATACCAAATAGGCCAGCATATTGATGTAACCTAGAAGAGACCAATGAGATCCAAAAGCAAGTCAGTGAGCTTATGGAAAAGGGGTTTGTGCGAGAATGCATGAGTCCATGTGCAGTTCCTATTCTTTTGGTGCCTAAAAAGGATGGATCTTGGAGAATGTGTGTTAATTGCAGAGCCATCAACAAAATCACGGTAAAATATCGACATCCTATTCCTAGGTTAGATGACATGTTAGATGAATTGCATGGTTCTTATCTATTTTCAAAAGTTGATTTGAAATCTGGATATCATCAAATAAGAATGCATGTGGGTGATGAATGAAAAACTACTTTCAAAACTAAACATGATTTATATGAATGGTTAGTGATACCTTTTGGCCTAACTAACGCACCTAGCACTTTTATAAGATTGATGAACCATATTTTGCGTGCTTACATTAGAAAGTTTGTAGTGGTTTATTTTGATGATATACTTGTATATAGCAAAAGTTTAGATGAGCATGTAACACATTTAAAAGCTATTTTTGATGTGCTTAGAAAAGAAAAGTTATATGCTAATCTACAGAAATGCACTTTTTGCACTAATGAAATTACTTTTCTTAGATATGTTGTAAACGATAAAGGAATACATGTTGATCAAGAAAAAGTAAAAGTAATTAAAGAGCGGCCAAAACCCACTAGTGTTAGTGATGTTAGAAGTTTTCATGGTCTTGCTAGCTTTTATAGAAGATTTATTAAAGATTTTTCTACCATTGCTGCACCATTAACTGAATGCATCAAAAATAATATTGGATTCAGATGGGGTAAACAACAAGATGATGCTTTTAACTTGCTTAAAGGCAAGCTCAATTCAGCACCTTTGCTTGCTTTACCTAACTTTGCTAAAACTTTTGAGATTGAGTGTGATGCGAGTGGAATAGGTATTCGAGGAGTCTTAATGCAAGAGGGTCGACCCATTACATTCTTTAGTGAGAAGCTAAATGGAGCAAGTCTTAACTACCCGACATGTGATAAGGAATTTTATGCTTTGGTAAGAGTGTTAGAGACATGGCAGCACTATCTTTGGCACAAGAAATTCATTATACACACCGATCATGAGTCTTTGAAATATCTCAAAGGATAAGGAAAGCTAAGTCGTAGGCATGCAAAATGGGTGGAGTTTATTGAATCCTTTCCATACATCATCAAGTACAAACAAGGTAAGGAAAATGTGGTTGCCGATGCTCTTTCTAGAAGGTATGCTCTAATTTCTAAACTTGATGCAAAATTATTAGGTTTTGAATATATTAAAGATTTATACAATTCTGACCATGATTTTGCTAATGTTTATGAGGCATGTGAGAAAGGAGGTTTTGATAAGTTCTTTAGGCTTGATGGTTTTCTTTTCAAAGAAAACAAGCTGTGTGTTCCTCAATGTTCAATGAGAGAATTGTGAGAGAAGCACATAGTGGAGGTTTAATGGGACATTTTGGAGTTAGAAAAACTTTAGATGTGTTAAGTGATCATTTCTTTTGGCCACACATGAAAAGAGATGTTGAAAGATTGTGTGAGAAATACATCACTTGTAAACAAGCTAAATCGAAGGTAATGCCTCATGGGTTATATACACCCCTTCATATAGCTAGTGAACCTTGGGTTGATATATCCATGGACTTTGTCTTAGGTTTACCTAGGTCAAAAGGAGGGAGAGATTTTATTTTTGTTGTTGATAGGTTTAGCAAGATGGCACATTTCATTCCTTGCCATAAAACAGATGATGCAACACATGTTGCAGGACTGTTTTTCAAAGAAATTGTGAGGTTACATGGCATCCCAAGGACAATTGTGAGTAATAGAGATGTAAAGTTTCTTAGCCACTTTTGGAAAACACTTTGGAGTAAGTTGGGTACAAGATTGTTGTATTCAACCACTTGTCATCTATAAATAGATGGACAAACAGAGGTGGTAAATCGAACTTTATCAACACTTTTGAGGGCCATAATTCAAAAGAATTTAAAAATTTAGGAGGAATATTTGCCACATGTGGAGTTTGCTTATAATAGAAGTATGCATGCTACAACAAACCATTTCCCATTTAAAGTTGTGTATGGGTTCAATCCATTAACTCCTATGGATTTGCTACCTTTACCATTAGAAAAGGCCAATTTGAATGGTAAGCAAAATGCTGATTTTATCAAAGCATTGCATGAAAAAGTCTGAACACAAATTGAAAAGAAAACTCTACAATATGAGAAACAAGTAGTGTTCGAACTTGGTAACTGGGTTTGCGTACACTTAAGGAAGGAAAGATTTTCGAGTCATATGAAGTCTAAAATAATGCTAAGAGGGGTTGGTCCATTTCAAGTCCTTCAAAAAATCAATGACAATGCATACAAGCTGGAACTACCAGGTGAGTATGGCAACATTAATGCAACATTCAATGTTTCTGATCCATCTTTGTTTGATATAGGTGATGGAGGCTCTGATTCGAGGATGAATCCTTTGGAGGAAAGGGGGAATGATATGAACCATCAAGTTGATCATAATTCTATTAAAGACCCTTTAACTATTCATGGAGGACCAATGACAAAAGCTAAAGCTAAGAGTATGAAAGAAACTTTAACTTGTTTATTAAAAAATATTTGGAAGGATTAAGCTAGTCAAGACTCAGTCAAGATTCATTCTATGGTTGCAAGAAGAGCCTAAAATGGTCAACATGATCATGAAGAGAGAAGGATAAATTTGAAGACCTTATCTTGAAGAATAAAAGTCGATTCAACCATGTTTACCAAAATTCATGAATTAGGAATATGAATGTTATTTAATACATTCATTCCCTTTGTACTATCCTCATACTATATAAATGAGGTTGACTCACAGTGTAAGACAGACAATTGGGAAAGTATAACAATTCTTCAACACCGGTGAGTGTTTTGTTTTTAAGTTCTTGCATGAACATAATAGAAAGTTTCCGTCGTCGTGCGAAGATTGGTGCATCAAAAATAAATCCGCAAAACTGTACGTGTAAAAGAAGATACCTAGGGAGATCGTATATCCCTGAATTCCTGCAGATCTGTTGGAGAGGATGAAGGAGGTCAAGTGTCCTCCTCTTTAGCGGTATCCACACGGCAGGGATTGCAATGATGCACCTCTCTCTCTAGAGAGAGGAGAATAGGAGGTGGCTACCAAAAACCCTTAGCCTATAGAGCTTTGGTTCCCTCCTATTTATATAGGCCCCTTGAAAACCCTAATGGATCTTTTGCCCTATTGGGTATTGGATCTTCATCCAATTACCCAAGCCTCTTGGATTAGTGGGTTTCTACCCAATAATCTCTTATTAGCAATTATTGGATCTCATCTCAGGATCCAATAATTCAGGGGCTTAATGAATATCCAATAAGATAGGGGGGTTCAGCGGATATCTCATATCTGAACCTCTACTCGTCGCAACACCTACCATATGTGTGTGACCCTCTAGGCCCAATATCGAGCTGGCCGTGAGTCATATTTGTTAGAACTCCTTCTGACTTAGTGAATTATTATCTCTATAATAATTCACCTAACTCATCGACTGCAGATGTATTAGGCCATTACGCCGCAGCCCCGAGACGATATAAGGGAATCCAATCCTTTGGACCTATCTATCCTCAGTTACCATGTATCTATAATCTCTTATCCATCTAGTATCCCAGAGACCCTATAGCGGGCATGGTGCTATCAGGCCCATACGGTCTCTCCTCGAGTCTTGCTCTTGTCGGATTCTCCCGGAGACCTCTTTCTCTCTCAATCCGAATAACCTTGGCCAAGGATTTGTTCGAGTAAGAACACATGGGATATTCCTCTCATGATACCGAGAGCGGATGATCCTCTATTGACACTTAATAGCCCTCGTAAGGTTGGTTACCACTCCCAATGACCGGTTGTACTAGATTTAGAACTTTCCAAACCTATAAGTCCGGTATCAAAGAGTGGAGTACTCATACAGGATATCCTTGGTGTCTCAAGTCTAAGGACCAGATACACTACTGGGACTATGAAATCGCTGTCTAATGTGAGGTATCAATAACCATCCAACATTTCGTAGGCGGATCAATCGGTGAACTCATTCCCCAATGAGCACTTGTACTGTACCCTTAGTGTCCTCACACGAGTAGCTATGAGACCAGCTACCTCCATCGTATAAATGGATATACATCACACTATTCTATCCGGTAATCTCGATGTCCTTCTCGAGTAACCTATGACCAGGATAATTTAGGGTCTGTATTTGAAGGTGAATCAGTCTCATTATCGTAATCTCATCACAATCCAATTTCCATTGCACAGATCCAAGGACATCATAATATACATCTAGATAATGTGAGATAATGTCAATAATCATAAGCAAAGAGATTGATGCAGCGTGTTACAAGTGCAATCACTCATGTGATTGGCTTATAGGGCACCTATAACTAGCAAAACAGCCATTTGCAATGTTAATTAGATCAGTCCATAGAATGTTTCTTTCCTGCATACTATTAGAAGCATATACACCAGTAATATGGAATTGACTACCATTCTTTTTATCCTTGGCCTTATGGTGGATGAATTATTTTGTAGCAGAAATAAAGCAAGCACTAACAGAGTTCGGGTGCCATAATACCAATATGCTACCATAAGTGTCACAAGTATCGTTGATATGAAGTTCTGCCTTTGGCCATATTAAATTTCTTTGAACATAAACCCGAGATGGTTTAATTTTTGTTTCCACAAGAATAACAATATCACAAGTAGCATACTTGATTATTCTATTAAGCTCCCAACATTTCTCAAGTTTATTCAGTCCACGAACATTCCAACAAAGTATCTTCATCAGAAATAAAACAGGTAGGAAAGGAAATTAGAGACTCTTCCCAAGTAGACAAAAGTATGCGCGACTTAATAGTACCATCCTTCTTCTTATCCTTGGGTTTTACAGTTTTGTCCCACATAAAATCCTTACTTTTAAGCCTTATTTCTATTTTTATCCACTTCATCGATAGCTTACAAATGCTTAAATTTTGAAGTACCCAAGAAATCCAAGTTGGCAGTGTTTATTGATGAAGGTTGAGGCACATGTTGAGGTTGAATGTCCTGGCTGGCGAGGATTATAGGGGCTGGTTGAGACATAATATTCTGGTTAGCATGATGAGTGGGACGTGGGATTCCCGTTGCGGTAGCTCCTATCGATGTAGGAAGAGATGAAGTTCCAAACTTCACCTCTTGTTCTTGTGTATCCTGGGACATTACTATTATGGAAGGGGTTATAATAGGAAGAACTAAAGTTCCTGATATATCCTTCTGTCCGTGTTGTTGCCCAAGCGAGTCAGAATGCTCTTTCATCATCAACGGTGCTACTGCTTCAGGAGACCTACCTTGTTCAACAGTAGTCATAGCAGCATCAACTCCATGATGAGTTGCCTAATGTTGTCGGTAAACCTGAGTGATCGTATTTTGAGTTTGCTGACAAGCTCCATGTGCATGACTGAAAGAGTGACAAATCTTACACCGCTATGGCTTCCAAGAATATGAAACATGCACCTTACGAGTGGTCCCCTTAAGATCCCTATAATAAACCTCATCAGGAAAGTCTCCATCAGAAGAAACCATAACACATGCTCGTGCAAAAGCTAATCTTGTATGCGTTGCTATTGCCTTGTCAATATATAATGGCTGTCCCAAGGTACTGCATAACTTAGTAATAAAACATCGACTCCAAAGATGCAAGGGAAGACCATGAATGGAAACCCATAAGGGAATTGACTGGAGGCTGTCTAACTCCAAACAGACATTAGAGGACCAGTGCCGTAGTATCATCGGACGGCCATGAATGGTCCAAAACTCTTCAAGAATCCGTTGCAAACCCTCTTTATAATAGAGTTTGCATATAAAGAAACCATTCTCTAGCATATGAAGATCAAATATCGATGCTCCCCATCGAGTCTTGATGAATGAGGATAACGGAAAATAGGATGTCTTGAGTCCGATCACATAACCAACAAGTGCCATGGACCACGTCTTAATCAACTCCTCAGAATCAGCAGTCTCATATATAGCAATCTTCTGATTAGCCTAGGTTTCTGGGGCAAAGAAATCCAAACTAAGATCTGGGCTTCTAACCGGAGCCTTGAAGAGGCTTATCCAAGGCCGAGAATCTTTATAAATGCGAGTAGGAGACCACAATCTAGAGCGTGACCTACCTCTATACCGCATCATCAAAGGACCATCTCGTCGGGAAGAAGAAGCAACATGAGAAGGAAGCTCATCTTCAGATCTACCCTACTGCCACCATCACCAGCCATCTCAAGTTGCATTGCCCCAACTCAAAAAGGGCAATGCAGATCTGTCCCCAATCGAGCAAAAAAGGGGAACTATTTTGATTGCTGCCCCCCTATCAAATAGTAGCAGACCTCCTCTATTCAGAAGGATGCCATAGCCGCAAGCAAGCTCCTGCCAGGCGAGACGTCGCCTAGCAGCTGCTGCCTCGTCTCCTCTATTCAGTCGCCCTAAGCCCAAGATCTCACAGTTGTGTAGCAACAGCCCGATCGCTACACAACCGTTGCCCAGCAACCATGTGCAGAATAGGGAGAAGGCTCCCCTACACGTAGCTCGTGATGCAAAGGGTTCTTCTCTTTTAAGAGAAGCAACCGTCGCCCAGTTCGATTTGCGGAACCCTCTCCTCCTAGGTCAGAGAGAGGCGAGGGAGGGAGCGCGTAATTGACGCAGCCCCAATTCATGGTCTGCAGAACTAGGAAAGCAGCAATAGGTTATCCTCTGTTCCATAGATCAATCGTTGCTCCATTGGCCGATCGTGCCCTTAGAACTGATTGCCACCCCCAATCAAACCCTCATCGCAGTTGCTGCCCTTTCCTTAGGGAGAAGCAATCGTAGATTCACCGTCGCCCACTAGGAGGAAGAAGAAGCGCAGAAGGGGTAGCCACCGTCGCCTCTTTTCACCCTAGAGAGAGAAGCAAAATCACCCTAGAGAGAGAAAAACCAACAGTCGCTTTAACCAATCTTTGAAACATGCACCTTACGAGTGGTCCCCTCAAGATCCCTATAATAAACCTCATCAAGAAGATCTCCATTGGAAGAAACCATATCACATGCTCGTGCAAACTATTCCCAACTTATTAGGTCTAGAGAAGTTGTATAACTTTAGTTTCACCCAAAAAACTTGATCATCATAAAGTTTGCTCAAAGTTGATGTTTGATTAGTTTTTTTTTTTGCACTGTCTCAAAAATTCAAAAATATTGACCATTCCCAACTTATTAGGCCAAGGGAAGTTATATAACCTTAAAATGTGACGGTCATAAAGTTTGCACAAAGTCGATGTTTGATCAATTTTTTTCACACCATCTCGAAAATTCAAAATACAAACCATTCCCAACATATCAGGCCTAGGGAAGTTGAATAATATTGTCTTCATCAAAAAATGTGATGGTCATAAAGTTTGTACAAAGTCGATGTTTGATCGGTTGTTTGCACACCATATTGAAAATTTAAAATATTGTCCATTCCCAACTTATGAGGCCTAGGTAAGTTGAATAACATTAGTTTCGCCAAAAAACATAAAGGTCATAAAATTTACGTAAAGTCGATGTTTGATTGATTTTTTGCGCACCATATCGAAAATTCAAAATATTGACCATTTCCAACTTATTTGGCCTAAGAAGTTATATAACCTTGGTTTCGCTAGAAAACGTGATGGTTGTAAAGGTTTAACCAAAAAATGTGACAGTCATAAAGTTTGTGCAAAGTCGATGTTTGATCAATTTTTTTCACACCGTCTCGAAAATTCAAAATACTAACCATTTCCAACATATCAGGCCTAGGGAAGTTGAATAATATTGTCTTTGCCAAAAAATGTGGTGGTCATAAAGTTTGTACAAAGTCGATGTTTGATCGGTTTTTTGCACACCATATCGAAAATTCAAAATATTGACCATTCCCAACTTATTAGGCCTAGGTATGTTGAATAATATTGGTTTTGCCAAAAAAAATGACAGTCATAAAGTTTACGCAAAGTAGATGTTTGATCAATTTTTTTCACATGATTTAAATAATATTTCCAACTTATTAGGCCTAGGGAAGTTGTATAACCTTGGTTTCGCCAAAAAACCTAATGTTCATAAAGTTGCACAAAGTGGATGTTTGATCGATTTTTTTTGTACTGCCTTGAAATTTCAAAATACTAACTATTCCCAACTTATTTGGCCTAGGGAAGTTGAATAACATTGTCTTCGCTAAACTACGTGACAGTCATAAATTTTGTGCAAAATCGATGTTTGATCGGTTTTTTGTGCATCATCTCAAAAATTTAAATTATTAACCATTTCCAACTTATTAGGCCTAGGGAAGTT
The DNA here is from genome assembly GCA_024322285.1 of Musa beccarii. Lineage (NCBI taxonomy): Eukaryota > Viridiplantae > Streptophyta > Magnoliopsida > Zingiberales > Musaceae > Musa > Musa beccarii. Next base: position 48,083,167 of record CM044396.1, on the reverse strand, counting down.
GTATAACCATGGTTCCACCCAAAAATGTGGCGATCATAAAGTTTGCACAAAGTCGATGTTTGATCGGTTTTTTACGTGCCCTCTAGAAAATTTAAAATATTGACCATTCCCTACATATTAGCCCTAGGGAAGTTGAATAACCATAGTTTTGCCAAAAAATATGACGGTTATAAAATTTGTGTAAAGTTGATTTTTGATTGATTTTTTGCATACCATATCAAAAATTCAAAATATTAACCATTCCCAACTTATTAGGCCTAAGAAGTTGTATAACCTTTGACACAGGAGTGACTAACTTGCTATAATCTAGTCATGTTGATCTTGCTGAAGCTATGATAAATTTTCAGCCCACAATATTACCTCAGTCTTCCGCTCAGCACATTCAACTATGACAACTCATGAGCATCTTCTTTACCCTAAGTCAAGGCTAGTTCAATGCACTTTCCTTCATGACTAAGAAACATATTAATGAAGGTGGTTAACAACTATAAAGCATTTATCTCAAAATTTCCTATGCATGAAGGGTTGTTTCATGCACAACTATTTATTTTGGTGTTTTGGGTCAGAGGAAGTTTTGAGAAACTAAAGATATTGGCTGAAGCTCTCTTGGAGTGCTCTAGAAAACTCTGTATCTCTTGGATGCATCCTAGAGTGATGAGTCTCTTTGTTCAGTTCTGTATCCTCGTTTCATTTTCTCTAGGGTGGTGAAGTTTTCTGTATCCCTATGTGATTTTGAACCTGGTGGTGAACAATTTTACCATTGTGTTTAAGTATTTTCATGAGATTATTCTTTTTCTGTCCGAAAGAACTTTTATTCCTGCGCATACTGTTATTCTCTCGACTTTTCTTCTCTCAAAACCCATTCCGTATCGCCCCACCATATCAGTTTGGTAGCAGAGTTAAAGGCTAGAGATCATGGCACGACAGAATGGAGAAGATATTACTGTTGAAGGTAGCATCCACAAAGATGATGTTGAATCATTAAAGCTGCAGCTACACAGATTGCTGAATAGTATATAAGAGAAGAATGAAATCATCGAAGAATTTTGAAGTAGAAATGACCAGCATGAAAATGATGTCCAACAATTTAGTTCTAATGCTGATACACCTCCTCACTCTCAAGAGTCAAGAAGATTTCGAGCAAGGCATGCAATCAAAGATGAATGGCTAAACAAATACAATCGAAGATTGGATATTCCGGAGTTTGAAGGCAAAATTAATATTGATGACTTTATTGATTAACTTAATAAAGTGGAAATTTTTTTTGATTTTCATAAACCACATGAACAAAAGAAGATAAAGCTTGCGGTGCTTAAACTCAAACGACATGCATCTTTTTGGTGGGAAAATCTGAAGAAGCAAAGAGAATGCGAGAGAAAGATTAAAATTGTGATATGGGAGAAAATGAAAAGGGAGCTGAAGAGAAAATACTTTCCTGATAATTATAGATAAGAGATCTTTCTTAAAATCAATGATTTCAAACAAAAAGATCTTAGAGTGATTCCTTAGATAGGTGCCTAGAAGAAACCCATTGTGACCATAAGGATTTATTTTGCAAAAGATCCCACAATTTCTGTACCAAACAAGCTTTATTCCAATCTCTTAGATTTCGCAGATTCAGCCCCCCCTCATCTTTTGGTCTACAAATGCTATCCCAATTTACCATATGCATTGCCTTTCCATTTGTACCATTCTAGAAAATGTTCTTCAATAGCCGTTCAATATCCTGAAGAAATCCAACAGGTAGAAGAAATGTATTAGACCAATAAATAGAGTAAAAAAATAACATAGATCGGATGAGTTCAAGTCATCCAGCTTTAGAAAGAAGTCTAGTTTTCTAGGAGGAAATTCTATTCTTTATTTTTTGCGGGATAGGTTGACAGTGAATTTTGTGAATGCCAATGGATATGAGTGGGAGACCCAGATAAGGAATTGGTAGACTTCCCTCGCTAACCCCAGAGTTTATATAATAAAGTCTTTATCTTCAATGCAAGAACCTATATAGACTTTACTTTTTGCATGATTTAGTTGAAAGCCAGAAACCAAACCAAAATCTTTCAGAATAGTAGCCAAATTCCTCACTGAAGTAGTGTCATTGCAAAGAAAGATAATAAGATCATCTGGGAAGGTTCAATAAGAATATATCATTCTGCTACTTGGAAAGGAATTTTGAAGGCAAGAAATTGGCTGATCAACCACATTTCTTATGCAATCTTTTTTGGGACCAGAATTAATATGTGGTATGATCCTTGGGTGAATGGGAAGAGTATATTTCAATTATATGATGATAGAGTATGAAGAGATCTTGGGGCCCCTAAAGATTGGAAGGTTTCTGAGTTCATTGTTAACAGTACTTGGTGTCTTCCTAATCCTATTTCTCCTGATATGCTATCACTTTAGATGACTATTACAGCTCTTCCAATCAGGAATAACTCATCAGATATGCTTAATTGGCTTCATGACAATGGAAAGTTTAGTGCTACATCTGCATGGAATCAAATCAGACAAAGAAAGAACAAGTGGATCCCGAGTAATTGGACATGGGATAGACTGGGCTCACAAAGACATTTCTTATGTACATGGTAGGCCCTTCTTGCCAAACTACCCACAATAGATAATATGAAGTGAAAAGGTATATATCTTGTTACCCGATGCTCTCTTTGTATGCAACAGCAAGAAAGTATAGATCATCTCTATTTTGCTTGTGACTACACTAATTGGGTATGGATGGAGATTCTGAAAAGATTTGAAATACATAGGCTATCAATGCTAAACTTGCATCAAGAATTAGAACAGTTGCAGCAAAACTTCTCAAGAAAAGGGCTTCTTACACAACTGGCAAAGCTTATCTTCAGATGTACTATTTGGTGGATTTGGAAGAAGAGATGTAGCAGAATCTTTGAGGGTCACAACACACACAATGCTCACCTTTTACTCGAGATACTTAGTGACTCATGATCATGTATGGAGCAGGATCTGGAACTAAGGCATTTAACAAGTAGAGAAAAAGAGATCTTCCTCAAATTCAATTTTACAATTCTTTAATGCTTCCTTTGTATTGTCTGATTCTTTGTCTCAAAATTATGATATATTCACTGGTCGTCCAGGAATGGTTGGTTATTGTATTTTTCTATTTGTTGCCTATGGTAGAGCGTCATAGTCTACAACATATGTAGTCATAATAACTTTTCTGTTTAACTACTCTCGGAGATGAGTCTAGTAGAGTGAGACCATTCCACCTTTTTGAGATGGGGTGCATTCTCCTAGACTACTCTAAGAGATCTCAGTCTTTAGTCTATGGCTTGTGTAGACAAAGCTAATTTGTACAAACTTCATACTAAATCAACTTACATTTACTTACCAAAAAAAAAAGATATTAGTGTGGAAGAGTACACAGTAGAGTTTGATAATCTCATGTTAAAAGGAGAGTTTATGGAACCAAAAGAACAAACTATTGCAAGATATTTGGGAGGTCTAAAATATGAGATTGCTAAAGTTGTTCAACTACAGCCATATTGGTCATTAAATGATGTGAGTAAGTTAGCTTTAAAACTTAAAAAGCAACAAAAGTTTGAAAAGAGTTCTCGGTACGGGTCAAAAGAAGGCTATACAAAAGGAGGAAATTCCAAGTCTATTGTCCAAAGCAAGGTTGTCTCAAAGGTGCAAGACAAGAGTGAATGATCTACTTTCAGCAAACAAACATATAATTCGTCTACGCCAAGTGGTCAAAAATGTTTTAAATATCATGGTTTTGGCCATATTGCTTCAGATTGTCCAAATAGGAGGATTGTTACGTTGGTTGAAGATCATAGTGATGAAGAAGAAAATGAAGCCGATGATAAACCAAAATATGATGATGATGAGGAAGAGGTTACTTATGCTGATCATGGTTTATCTATTGTGCTACAACGTAGTTTACAAGTATCCTATATAGCTGAGGCAAGTGACTGAGTTGGTGGAAAAGGGATTGATTTGGGAGAGCATGAGTCCCTATGCGGTTCTAGCTTTGTTGGTGTCGAAAAAGGATAATTCTTGGAGAATGTGTTTGGACAGTCGTGCCATCAACAAAATCACAATTGACTATTATTTTCCCATTCCAAGGTTCGATGATTTACTTGACCAGTTGTGTGGTGCTTCTATTTTCTCTAAAATTGATTTGAGAAGTAGTTATCACCAAATAAGAATGAGGCCTAGAGATAAGTGAAAAATAGTATTTAAAACTAGAGAAGAATTATATGAATGGTTGGTTATGCCATTAGGGCTATCTAATGCTCCTAGTACTTTCATGAGATTTATGAATCATATACTTAAGCCATGCATTGGGACTTTTATTGTGATTTATTTTGATGACATATTAGTGTACAGCAAGAGTGAAGAGGAGCATATAAATTATCTCAAAGAAATTTTTCTTATTCTGAGACAACAAAAACTTTATGCTAATCTAAAGAAGTGAGATTTCTTTACAACTACTATTGTGTTTTTGAGATATATTGTTTCAAAAGATGGAATCATGATGGATCAAAGTAAGGTAGAGGCTATTCTTAATTGGTCAACACCTACTTCATTGCATGATGTGAGGAGTTTCCATGGCTTAACTTCCTTTTATAGAAGATTCATCAATGGTTTTAGCTCTATTGTTGCTCCAATCACTGAATGTTTGAAAGGTGACAAATTCAAATGGACCAGTGAGGCTAATGATGCCTTTGAAATAGAAAAGAAATGTGACGGAAGCTCCTTTTTTAGTGTTACCTAACTTTGACAAGGTATTTGAGATTGAATGTGATGCCTCTAATGTGGGAATTGGTGCTATTTTGAGTCAAGATGGAAAGCCCATTGCCTTGTTTAGCAAGAAGTTGAATGATGCAAAAAGGAGATACTCTACCTATGATAAGGAGTTCTATACCATTTATCGAGCTTTATCTCATTGGAGTCAATATCTTCTTACTAAGCCATTTGTCTTATATTCTGATCATAAGGCATTAAAGTTCATTAATCACCAGCACAAGCTAAATAAGAGACATACAGCTTGGGTGGAGTTCTTGCAATCTTATAACTTTACAATAAAGCATAAATTTGGTGTTCAGAATGTGGTTGCTGATGCCTTGAGCAGAAAGCATTCTTTATTATCAACGATGGAAGTTAATGTAATTAGATTTGAGACATTCAAAGATCCTTATAAGAATGACATGGATTTCAGCTCAATATGGCAGAACTGCAAATCAAGTTCTTTTCAGTAATTTTCTATCATTGATGGTTTTCTTTTTCGAGCTAATGCCTTGTGTGTTCCATTTTGTTCATTGAGACAAGTTATTCTAGCTAAAACTCTTGGTGGTGTTTTGGAAGAACATTTCGGTAGGGACAAGACTCTAGCTCTTGTTCAATCAAATTTCTATTGGCCCAAGATGTTCAGAGATGTAGAGAGGCTTGTTAAGCAATGCCGAGTGTGCCATTTGGCAAAAATGAGAAGTCAAAATTCTGGTTTGTACACTCTACTTCTAGTGCCTACTGCTCCATGGGAGGAAGTGAGTCTTGATTTCATTTTGGGACTACCAAGAACTCAAAGGAACAAGGATTCTATCATGGTTGTTGCTAATAGATTTTCAAAAATGTCTCACTTTGTCCCCTGCAATAAATCAAATGATGCATCTCATATCATTGATTTGTATTTTAAGGAGATTGTGAGATTGCATGGTGTACCAAGAACTATGGTATCTGATCGAGATTCAAAATTTCTTAGTCATTTTTGGAGAACTCTATGGAGGAAGCTGGGTACTTCTTTGAATTTTAGTAGCTTACATCACCCACAAACTGATGGGCAAATTGAGGTAACAAACAGAAGCTTGGGAAATTTTCTTAGAAGCTATGTTGGCAAAAACATCAAGCAATGGGATCTCATTCTTCCACAAATTGAATTTGCCTACAATCATTCCTTACATCATAGCACTGGTAAGAGTCCTTTTGAAGTTGTTTATGGTGTTAATCCTATTGGTCCTTTAGATTTGGTTCCTCATTTTGCAACTAAACAATTTAGTGGAGATGCTGATGAGAGAGCTAAGCAAATAAAGAAGCTACATGAGGATGTTAAAGCAACCATAGAGGAGCAAAATGAGAGGTATAGTCAAGTTGCCAACAAACACAGAAAACTTGTGGAGTTTAATGCAGGTGATTTGGTATGGATTCATCTAAGAAAGGAGAGGTTCCCACCAAGCAAATTTGGAAATTTGAAATCAAAAGCTGATGGTCCATTCAAGGTGCTTAAGAGAATTGGCCAGAATGCTTATGAGATCGAGCCAACAGAAGATTATGGAGTGTCTTCGACATTTAATGTGGCTGATTTAAGTCCTTATCATGATTATATTACTGAAACAAATAATGACTTGATGACAAGTCTTTTTCAACTATGGGAGAATGACACAGGAGTGCCTAACTTGCTATAATCTAGTCATGTTGATCTTGCTGAAGCTATGATAAATTTTCAGCCCATAATATTGCCTCAGTCTTCCACTCAGCACATTCAACTATAACAGCTCATGAGTACCTTCTTTACACTAAGTCAAGGCTGGTTCAATGCACTTTCCTTCATGACTAAAAAACATATTAATGAAGGTGGTTAATAGCTGTAAAGCATTTATCTTGAAATTACCTATGCATGAAGGGTTGTTTCATGCACAACTATTTATTTTGGTGTTTTGGGTTAGAGGAAGTTTTGAGAAGCTGAAGATATTGGCTGAAGCTCTCTTGGAGTGCTCTAGAAAACTCTGTATCTCTTGGATGTGTCCTAGAGTGGTGAGTCTCTTTGTTCAGTTTTGTATCCTCGTTTCATTTTTTCTGGGGTGGTGACTTATTAGGCCCAGGGAAGTTGTACAACCTTAGTTTCTCCAAAAAAATATAATGGTCATAAATTTGGTGCAAAATTGATGTTTGATCGATTTTTTGCGCACCATCTCGAAAATTCAAAATATTGACCATTCCTTGCTTGTTAGGCCTAGGGAAATTGTATAGCCTTGGTTTTGCCAAAAAACATGACGATCATAAAGATTACACAAAGTCGATGTTTGATCTGTTTCTTTCACATCATCTTATAAATTCAAAATATTGATCATTCCCAAATTATTATAACTAAGGAAGTTGAATTACCTTGGTTTAGCTAAAAATTGTGATGGTATTAATGTTTGTGCAAAGTCGATGTTTGATCGATTTTTTTCACACGAATTGGAAAATTCAAAATATTGACCATTCCCAACTTATTAAGCCTAAAAAGTTGTATAACCTTGGTTTCACCAAAAAACGTGACGATTGTAATGGTTTCGCCAAAAAATGTGATGGTCATAAAGTTTGCGCAAAGTCAATGTTTGATCAATTTTTTTCACACAGTCTCGAAAATTCAAAATACTAACCATTCCCAACACTTCAGGCCTAGGAAAGTTGAATAACATTGTCTTCACAAAAAAATGTGGTGGTCATAAAGTTTGTATAAAGTTGATGTTTGATCGGTTTTTTGCACACCGTATCAAAAATTTAAAATATTGACCATTCCTAACTTATTAAGCCTAGGGAAGTTATATAACCTTGGTTTTGTCAAAGAACATAATGGTCAGAAAGTTTGCACAAAGTCGATATTTGATTGAGTTTTTACGCACCATCTCAAAAATTCAAAATATTGACCATTCCCAACTTGTTAGGCCCAGGGATATTGTATAACCTTGGTTTCACGAAAAAATGTGACGGTCATAAAGTTTACACAAGTCAATATTAGATTGGTTTTTTATGCACCATCATGAAAATTTAAATTATTGACCATTCCCAACTTATTAGGCCTAGGGAAGTTGTATAACCTTGGTTTTGTCAGAGAACGTGACAGTCAGAAAGTTTGCGTAAAGTCGATATTTGATCGAGTTTTTTACGCACCATCTCGAAAATTTAAAATATTGACCATTCCCAATTTGTTAGGCCCAGGGACATTGTATAACCTTGGTTTCACGAAAAAATATAACGGTCATAAAGTTTGCAAAAAGTCGATGTTAGATTGATTTTTTATGCACCATCACGAAAATTCAAATTATTGACCATTCCCAACTTATTTGGCCTAGGGAAGTAATATAACCTTAGTTTCATAAAAAAACGTGACGGTCATAAAATTTACATAAAGTTGATAGTTATTTAGTTTTTTGTGCAACATATCAAAAATTAAAAATATTGCCCATTCCCAATATATTAAGCCTAGGAAAGTTTTATAAGCTTGGTTGGCCAAAAAACGTGACGGTCATTAATTTGGCACAAAATCAATGTTTGATCAATTTTTTATGCACCATCTCAAAAATTCAAAATATTGATAATTCCGAACTTATTTGGCCCACGGAAGATGTATAACCTTGATTCTGTCAAAAAATGTGATGGTCATAAAATTTATACAAATTTGATGTTTAATCAATTTTTGGCGCAATGTCTCGAAAATTCAAAATAGTAATCATTCTGAACTAATTAGGCCTAGGGAAATTGTATAACCATGGTTTTACAAAAAAATGTGATGTTCATAAAGTTTGCTTAGAGTTAATATTTGATCGATTTTTCATGTGCCATCTCAAAAATTCAAAATATTGACCATTCCCAACTTAACTAGCATAGGGAAGTTGTATAACCTTGGTTTAGCCAGAAAAACATGATAGTGATAAAGTTTGCACAAAAATGATGTTTGATCGGTGTTTTTTGTACTGTCTTGAAAATTCACAATATTAACCATTCCCAACTTATTGGGTTTACAGAAGTTGTATAACCTTGGTTTAGCCAAAAAGAAATGATGGTCATAAAGTTTGCACAAAGTCAATGTTTTACCCATTTTTTGTGCACCATCTCAAAAATTCAAAATATTGACCATTCCCAACTTATATTTCCTAAGAAGTTGTATAACCTTGGTTTCGCCAAAAACATGATGGTTACAAAGTTTGTAGAAAGTCGGTGAATAATCAGTTTTTTATGCACGTCTCAAAAATTTAAAATATTGACCATTCCCAACTTATTAGGCCGGGGAAAGTTGTATAATCTTGGTTTCGCTAAAAAATGTGACGGTCATAAAGTTTGCACAAAGTCGATGTTTGATCGATTTTTTTTTGCACCATCTCGAAAATTCAAAATATTGACCATTCCCAACTTATTAGGCCCAAGGATGTTTTATATCCTTGGTTTAGCGAAAAAAACTAGATGGTCAAAAAGTTTGCACAAAGTTGATATTTGTTAGATTTTTTTTGCTCCATTTTGAAAATTCAAAATATTGACCATCCCCAGCTTATACCTAGCGAAGTTGAATAACCTTGGTTTCACCATAAAAATATGACAGTCATAAAGTTTACACAAATTCAATATTTGATCAATTTTTTTTGTAATATTTTAAAAATTCAAAATACTGACCTTTCCCAACTTATTATGCCCAAGGATGTTTCATATCCTTGGTTTAGTGAAAAAAATTAGATGGTCAAAAAGTTTGCACAAAGTTAATATTTGTTCGATTTTTTTTGCACCATTTTGAAAACTCAAAATATTGACCATCCCCAACTTATTAGGCCTAGCGAAGTTGAATAACCTTGGTTTCGCCAAAAAAATATGATGGTCACAAAGTTTACGCAAAGTTGATGTTTGATCCATATTTTACAACTTCTCAAAAATTTAAAATATTAACCAATCCCAACTTAATAGTCCTAGGTAAGTTGTATAACCTTGTTTACCCCAAAAAATCGTGATCGTCATAAAGTTTGCACAAAGTCGATATTTGATCGATTTTTTTGCATCATCTCGAAAATTCATATTATTGACTATTCCCAACTTATTAGGCAAAGGGAAGTTGAATAGCTATGGTTTTGCAAAACAACATAATCATCATAAAGCTTGCGCAAAGTCGATGTTTAATTAGTTTTTTTGTACCATCTAGAAAATTTAAAATATTGACCATTCTCAACTTATTAGGCCTAGTGAAGTTGAATAACCTTGATTTTGCCAAAAAAAATATGATGGTCATAAAGTTTGCACAAAGTCGATGTTTGATCAGTTTTTTGTGCAACGTCTCAAAAATTTAAAATATTGACCATTCCCAACATATTAGGCATAGGGAAGTTGTATAATGTTGGTTTTGCCAAAAAAATTTGATGGTCATAATGTTTACACAAAGTCAATGTTTCATCGGTTTCTTTTGCACCTTCTCGTAAATTTAAAATATTGACCATTCCAAACTTATTCGGCCCAAGGGAGTTGTATAACCTTGGTTTTGCCAGAAACTGTGATGGTCATAAAGATTGCGTAAAGCTGATGTTTGACCAACTTTTTTTTAACCATCTTGAAAATTCAAAATATTAACGATTCCAAACTTATTAGGCCTAGGGGAAGTTGAATAACCATGTTTTTGCCCAAAAAATGTGACGATCTTAAAGTTTGTACACCATTGATGTTTGATCGATTTTTTTTGCACTATCTCAAAAATTCAAAATATTGACCATTCCCAACTTTTTAGGCCTAGGGAAGTTGAAAAACCTTTGTTTCATGAAAAATTATGACGGTCATATATTTTGCACAAAGTCGATGTTTGATCGATTTTTTTCTCACTGTCTCGAAACTTCCCAAATTATTAGGCCTAGAGAAGTTGAATAACTTTGGTTTCACCAAAAACGTGATGGTCATAATGTTTACACAAAGTCGATGTTTGATCCATTTTTTTCGCATCATCTCGAAAATTCAAAATATTGATCATTCTTAACTTATTAGGCCTAGTGAAGTTGAATAACCTTGGTTTTACAAAAAAACGTGATAGTCATAAAGTTTCACAAAGTTGATGTTTGATTGATTTTTTTCACACCATCTCGAAAATTTAAAATATCGACCATTCCCAACATATTCCTAGTGAAATTGAATAACCTTGCTTTTACCAAAAAATTTGATGATCATAAAGTTTATGCAAAGTCGATGTTTTATCAGTTTTTTGCACACTATCTTGAAATTTCAAAACATTGACCATTCTGAACATATTAGGCACAAGTTGTATAACCTTGGTTTTGATAAAAAAAAAATGTGACGGTTATAAAGTTTGTGCAAAAACAATGTTTGATCGGTTTTTGGCACACCATCTAAAAATTTAAAAATTTTCACCATTCCCAACTTATTTGGCCTAGGGAAGTTGTATAACCTTGGTTTCACCAAAAAATATGATTGTTATAAAGTTTGCACAAAATTGATATTTGATCGATTTTTTGCGCACCATCTCAAAATTCAAAATATTGACCATTCCTTAATTATTAGGCCCCGGGAAATTGTATAATCTTGGTTTTGCAAAAAAAGTGATGGTTACAAAGTTTGCACAAAGTCAATGTTTGATTGGTTTTTTCATACTATCTCGAAAATATAAAATATTGACCATTCCCATCTTATTAGGCCTAGGGAAGTTGAATAATATTGGTTTTGCCAAAAAACGGATTTTAATAAAGGTTGTATAAAGTCAATGTTTAATTAAGTTTTTTTTGCACCATCTAAAAAAATTAAAATATTAACCATTCCTAACTTATTAGGTCTAGGAATGTTGAGTAACCCTGGTTTCGCAAAAAAAATATGACTGTTATAATGTTTGTGAAAAGTCAATGTTTGATCGATTTTGTGCGCACTATCTTGAAAATTTAAAATATTGACCATTCCAAATTTATTAGGCCTAGGGAAGTTGTATAAACTTGGTTTTGCCAAAAAATGTGGCTATCATAAAGTTTGTGCAAAGCCGATGTTTGATCGATTTTTTCGGCATGATCTCAAAAATTCAAAATATATACCATTCCCAACTTATTAGGTCTAGGGAAGTTGTATAACTTTGGTTTCGCCAAAAAAACTTGATCGTCATAAAGTTTGCTCAAAATTGATGTTTGATTAATTTTATCGCACAGTCTCGAAAATTTAAAATATTGACCAGTCCCAACTTATTAGGCCAAGGGAAGTTGTATAACCTTGGTTTCACTAAAAAATGTGACGATCATAAAGTTTGCACAAAGTCGATATTTGATCATTTTTTTTTGTACTATCTCAAAAATTCAAAATACTAACCATTCACAACATATCAGGCCTAGGGAAGTTGAATAACATTGTCTTCGTCAAAAAATGTGATGGTCATAAAGTTTGTACAAATCGATGTTTGATCAGGTTTTTGCACACCGTATCAAAAATTTAAAATATTGACCATTCCCAACTTATTAGGCCTACGTAAGTTGAATAACATTGGTTTCGCCAAAAAACGTGACGGTCGTAAAATTTATGTAAAGTCGATGTTTGATTGATTTTCTGCGTAGCATATCGAAAATTCAAAATATTGACCATTCCTAACTTACTAGGCCTAAGAAGTTGTATAACCTTGGTTTCGTCAAAAAACATGATGGTTGTAATGGTTTCACCAAAAAATATGTCAGTCATACAAAGTCGATGTTTGATCAATTTTTTTCGCACCATCTCGAAAATTCAAAATACTAACCATTCCTAACATATCAGGCCTGGGGAAGTTGAATAAGATTGTCTTCACAAAAAAATATGGTGGTCATAAAGTTTATACAAAGTCGATGTTTGATCGATTTTTTGCACACCGTATCGAAAATTCAAAATATTGACCATTCGTAACTTATTAGACCTAGGTAAGTTGAATAACATTGGTTTTGCCAAAAAACATGATAGTCATAAAGTTTGCATAAAGTTGATGTTTGATAGATTTTTTTCACATGATTTGAAAAATTCAAAATATTGACCATTTCAAACTTATTAGGCCTAGGGAAGTTGTATAACCTTAGTTTCGCCAAAAAACCTGATGGTCATAAAGTTTGCGCAAAGTGGATTTTTGATCGATTTTTTTCGCACTGTCTTGAAATTTCAAAATATTAACTATTCCCAACTTATTTGGCCTAAGGAAGTTGAATAACATTGTCTTCGCCAAAACACGTGACGGTCATAAAGTTTGCGCAAAATCGATGTTTGATCCGTTTTTTGTGCACCATCTCAAAAATTTAAATTATTAATCATTCTCAACTTATCAGGCCTACGGAAGTTGTATAACCATGGTTCCACCCAAAAATGTGACAATAATAAAGTTTGCACAAAGTCGATATTTGATTGGTTTTTTACGCATGCTCTCGAAAATTTAAAATATTGACCATTCACAACATATTAGCCCTAGGGAAGTTGAATAACCTTAGTTTCGCCAAAAAAACATGATAATCATAAAATTTGCGTAAAGTCGATGTTTGATTCATTTTTTGTGCACTATATCAAAAATTGAAAATATTGACCATTCCCAACTTATTAGGCCTAAGAAGTTGTATAACCTTGGTTTTGCCAAAAAACGTGACGGTTGTAAAGTTAGCGCAAAGTCAATGTTTGATTGGTTTTCTCACACTATCTCGAAACTACTAAATATTGACCATTCCCATCTTATTTGGCCTAGGGAAGTTGAATAACATTTGTTTTACCAAAAAATGTGATGGTCATAAAGTTTGTAGAAAGTCAACGTTTGATCGGGTGTTTTTTGCACTATCTCAATGTTTGATCGGGTTTGTATAAAGTCCATATAACCTTGGTTTCACCAAAAAACTTGATTGTCATAAACTTTGCGCAAAGTCGAGGTTTGATCAGTGTTTTTTGCACCATCTTGAAAATTCAAAATATTAACCATTCCCAACGATCAACCCGATGGTTGATCGGGTTTTTTTCGCACTATCTCAAAAATTTAAAATATTGACTATTCTAAATTTATTAGGCCTAGGGATGTTGAGTAACCCTAGTTTTGCCGAAAAATAAGACTATTATAAAGTTTGCAGAAAGTCGATGTTTGATCAGTTTTTTACGTAGCGTATCAAAAATTCAAAATATTCACCATTACAAATTTATTAGGCCTAGGGAAGTTGTATAACCTTGGTTTTGCCAAAAAAACGTGTCGGTCATAAAGTTTATACAAAGTCAATTTTTGATCATTTTTTTGCACCATCTCAAAAATTAAAAATATTGACCATTCCCAATTTATTAGGGTTAGGGAAGTTGAATAACCTTGGTTTCACCAAAAAATGTGGTGGTCATATAAAGTTTGTGTAAAGTCAATGTTTGATCAATTGTTTTCACACCGTCTCGAAAATTCAAAAGACTAACCATTCCCAACATATCAGTCCTAGGGAAGTTGAATAACATTGTCTTCGTCAAAAAATGTGACGGTCATAAAGTTTGTACAAAGTCGATGTTTGATCGGTTTTTTGCACATCGTATCAAAAATTCAAAATATTGACCATTCCCAACTTATTAGGCCTAGGTAAGCTGAATAACATTGGTTTCGCCAAAAAATGTGACGATCATAAAATTTGCATAAAGTCGATGTTTGATTGATTTTTTTTCACACAAATTGGAAAATTTAAAATATTGACCATTTCTAACTTATTAGGCCTAGCGAAGTTGTATAACCTTGGTTTCGCTAAAAATCCTAATGGTCATAAAGTTTATGCAAAGTGGATGTTTAATCAATTTTTTTTGCACTACCTTGAAATTTCAAAATACTAACTATTCTCAACTTATTTGGTCTAGGGAAGTTGAATAACATTGTCTTCGCCAAAACACGGTAATAAAGTTTGTGCAAAATCGATGTTTGATTGATTTTTTGTGCACCATCTCAAAAATTTAAAATATTGATCATTCTGAACTTATTTGGCCCAGGGAAGATGTATAACCTTAGTTCTGCCAAAAACGTGATGTTCATAAAATTTGTGCAAATTCGATGTTTGATCAGTTTTTTGCGCATCATCTCGAAAATTCGAAATAGCAACCATTCTAAACTAATTAGTCCTAGGGAAGTCGTATAACCATGGTTTTACAAAAAAAACATGACGTTTATAAAGTTTTCTTAGAGTTGATATTTGATCGATTTTTCATGCGCTGTCTTGAAAATTTAAAATATTGACCATTCACAACTTATTTAGCATAGGGAAGTTGCATAACCTTGGTTTAGCCAAAAAAATGTGATAGTAATAAAGTTTACATAAAAACGATGTTTGATCGGTGTTTTTCGCACTGTCTTGAAAATTCGCAATATTAACCATTGCCAAATTATTGGGCCTATAGAAGTTGTATAACCTTGGTTTAGCCAAAAGACATGATGGTCATAAGGTTTGCATAAAGTCGATGTTTTACCCATTTTTTGCGCACCATCTCGAAAATTCAAAATACTAACCATTCTCAACATATCAGGCTTAAGGAAGTTGACTAACATTATCTTCAATAAAAAAATGTGACGGTCATAAAGTTTGTACAAAGTCGATGTTTGATCAGTTTTTTGCACACCGTATCAAAAATTCAAAATATTTAACATTTGCAACTTATTAGGCCTAGGAAAGTTGTATAACCTTGGTTTTGTCAGAGAACGTGATGGTTAGAAAGTTTGCACAAATTCGATATTTAATTGAGTTTTTATGGACCATCTCGAAAATTTCAATTATTGACCATTCCCAACTTATTAGGCCCAGGGAAGTTGTATAACCTTTTTTCATAAACAAATGTGATGGTCATAAAGTTATCACAAAGTCGATGTTTGATCGATTTTTTTACACTATGTTGAAAATTTAAAATATTGACCATTCCCAACTTATTTGGCCCAGGGAAGTTGTACAAACTTGGTTTCACCAAAAAAATATGATGGTCATAAAGTTTGTGCAAAATGAATGTTTGATTAATTTTTTGCGCACCATCTTGAAAATTCAAAATACTGACCATTCCCAACTTATTAGGCCTAGGGAAGTTGAATAACCTTGGTTTCACCAAAAAAAATGATGGTTATAAAGTTTACGCAAAGTTGATGTTTTATCCGTTTTCTTTGCATTATCTCAAAAATTCAAAATATTGATCAGTACCAACTTAATAGTCTTAGGTATATTGTATAACCTTGGTTACTACAAAAAACGTGATGGACATAAAGTTTGCGCAAAGTCGATGTTTGATCGATACTTTTTGCATCATCTAAAAATTTAAAATATTAAACTTATTAGGCATAGGGAAGTCGAATAGCCTTGGTTTTGTAAAAAAACGTGACGTTCATAAAGTTTGCGTAAAGTCGATGTTTGAACGGTTTTTTTTGCACCATCTCAAAAATTCAAAATATTGACCATTCCCAACATATTAGGCACATGGAAGTTGTATAACCTTAGTTTCGCTAAAAAATATGATGGTCATAATGTTTGTGCAATGTCGATGTTTGATCGATTTCATTAAGGTACCCCATTCTGGTTCTTTTTATATATCTCACATAACGTGTCCTTTTTCCCGGGCTCAGACACGTCTTACTAAACGTTGTTTTATGCATTTAAAAAGTAGAAAAAAAGAGATCCTCCTCAGATTCAATTTTATAATTCTTTAATGCTTTCTAGAAAGGTTGTTGTATTGTATGATTCTCTACTTCAAAAATGTGATATATTCACCGGTCATCCAGGAATGGTTGGTTATTGCATTTTGCTATTTATTGCCTATGGTAGAGCATCATAGTCTACAACATGTGTAGTCATGACTACTTTTCTTTTTAACTACTCTCGGAGATGAGTCTGGTGGAGTGAAACCATTCCATCTTTCTGAGATGGGGTGCATTCTCCTAGACTGCTCTAAGAGATCTCAGGCTTTAGTCTATGGCTTGTGTAGATAAAGATATTTTGTACAAACTTTATACTAAATCTACTTACATTTACTTACAAAAAAAAATATTTACAAATGATATTATTATATTTCTTCGTAATGATACTACTTCAGTGAGAAATTTGGCTACTATTTTGAAAGATTTTGGTTTAGTTTTTGGCCTTCAGTTAAATCATGCAAAAAGTAAATCTATATGGGTTCTTGCATTAAAGATAAAAACTTTATTATACAAACTTTGGGGGTTGGCGAGGGAAGTCTGCCAGTTCCTTATCTAGGTCTCCCACTCATATCTGACATTCACAAAATTCACTATCAGCCTATCCTGTAAAAAATAAAAAATAGAATTTCCTCCTAGAAAACTAGACTCCTTTCCAAAGCAGGACGACTTGAACTTATCCGATCGGTGCTATTCTCTTACTCTATTTATTAGTGTAATATATTTCTTCTACATGTTGGACTTCTTCAGGATATTGAACAGCTAGTGAATAACTTTTTCTAGAATGGTATAGATGGTAAGACAATGCATATGGTAAATTGAGATAGCATTTGCAGACCGAAAGGTGAGGAGGGGCTGGCTGAATTTGTGAAATCTGAGAGATTGGAATAAAGCTTGTTTGGTACAGAAATTGTGGGATATTTTATAAAACAAATCCTTATGGTCATAATGGGTTTATGCTAGGTACCTATCTAAGGAATCAATCTGGGAAGTTTCAGCAAAAACATATCATTCTACTACTTGGAAAGGAATTTTGAAGGTAAAAAATTGGCTGACTAAACACATTTCTTATGCAATCTCTTCTGGGACTAGAATTAATATGTTGTATGATCCTTGGGTGAATGGGAAGAGTATATTTCAATTGTTTGGTGATAGAGTACGAAGAGATCTTAGGGCCTCTAAAGATTAGAAGGTTTCTGAGTTCATTGTTAATGACACCTGGTGTCTTCTTAATCCTATTTCTCTTGACATGCTATCACTTTGGCCGACTATTACAACTCTTCCAAACAGGAACAACTCTTAAGATATGATTAATTAGCTTCATGACAATAGAAAATTTAGTACTATATCTGCATGGAATCAAATCAGACAAAGAAACAACAAGTGGATCCTAAGCAGTTAGACATGTGATAGACCAGGCTCACAAAGACATTCTTTATGGACATGGCAGGTCCTTCTTGTCAAACTGCCTACAATGGATAATATAAATTGAAAAGGTATATATCTTGTTAACCGATGCTCTCTTTGTATGCAACAGGAAGAAAGTATTGATCATCTCTATTTTGCTTGTGACTACACTAATTGAGTATAGATGGAGATTCTGAAGAGATTTGAACTAAATAGGCTACCAATGCCAAACTTGCATCAAGAACTAGAACAATTACAGCAAAGCTACTCAAGAAAAGGGCTTCTTACACAACTAGCAATGATTACCTTCAGATGTGATATTTGGTTGATTTGGAGGGAAAGGTGTAGTAGAATCTTTGAGGGCCACAACACACATAATGCTCACCTTTTGCTCGTGATACATAGTGACTCAAGATCATGTATGGAGCAGGATATGGAGATGAAGCATTTAACAAGTAGAGAAAAAGAGATCTTTATTAGATTCAATTTTATAATTCGTTAACGCTTTCGAGAATGAGGTTGCTATATTTTGTACTTCTATGCTTTAATAATGCGATATATTCACAAGTCACCTAGGAATGGTTGGTTATTATATTTTGCTATTTTTTGACTATAGTAATCTACAACATGTGTAGTTGTTAGGTTTGGCAAGTCCTTTATCCCACATCGGGAAAATCAGTTTTGCTATCCCCTATTGATGCTATAAAAAGGGGTCTAAGCTTCGAAGACAGATGCCCCAGATACACCACAGGCACCACAAGAAAAGTTGCTTTGGATTTAATTTCATTAAGTCCATATTAAACTTTTGGGCTTTTCTTGTTTAGTCGTTTCAGGTGTTTTTTGGCCTAGGAATAATTTCCTAAGGCATTTGTAATTGTCCCTTTTATAAGAGATTTGCTCCTCCTTTTGTCCGTGGGAGTCTCAATTGAGAACCACGTAAATTCTACTCCTTGTCTCCTCTTTTAAACTTTATTGTCTTATTGGGTTGCCAATTACCTTGTTTACTTCACGGGCCACTCTAACAAAATAATCGAGCCTGGTTTGGGATCTTTTGGCAACAATGACAATAACAAAATTTAAATATTCGACCATGTCAACTTCGCATGTGGCAACTTTACAAGATGGAGGCCATTCGGTTCAAGGTTTGATTTGGCACGTACAGTGAGGTCGGAAAAATTCCGGATGGCATGTCGAGGAAGATTTTATAGGTATGGATAAGAAGGCTCGATCTAGCATTATTCTAAATCTTTCGACGAGGTTTCTTTCAAGGTAGCTACGGAGACTACGGCTTAAAAGCATGTGGGACAAGCTTAAAGCCTTGTATATGTTAAGGGACAAGGAGAACTGCGTCTCTACTTAAAGCGAGTTGTATATGCTTGGATTTCAGGTACATCTATAATCTCACATCTTGATAGATTTGATTCCTTAGTTATGGATTTGGAGAATATAGATGCAAAGATTGATGATGAGATAAGGCCCTATTACTTTTGTGTTCTCTCCCAATCTTTTAAAATTTCAAATACAATGATTTATGGAAAAGAAATAATTTTCCAAAATTAAATCTTTAAAATCTAAGGAGCGATTGATAGGGATATCAGGGAGAATAGAAAATAACCATGTTTTGCCAAAAAAAAAGAGAATTTGACAAGAGTAGATCTAAATCTAGATCTAAATCTAGATATAAAAATTTTGATGTAGATATTGTTTCATAAAATGGGGCATATTAAGGCACTCTTGAAAATTGCTTTAAATTGAAAAATAAATTAAAGCAAAGGAAAAAATTATCGAAAACTTGGTTTTGAAAAAGTGTTGTAGCGATGAGAATTTTGGAAATATTTTCTTTGTAGATGAAGTCTAAAAATGAATGGATTTTAGATTCGGTTGTTCTTATCACATGTGTCCCAATTCAAAATTTATTTTCCACATATGAACTTATTAATGGTGGAATTGTTTTGATGGGCAATAATGTCCTTGTGTTTATTGGTAAAAAACAATCCGAATTAAAATGCATGATGGTATTGTGAAACTAATGTTAGACATGTTCCTGATTTGAAAAAATCTCATCTCTTTAGGTGCCCTAGAGGCTCTTGGGTGCAAAAACTCAAAATATTATGAAAGTTTCTATTGCCCTTATATTATGAAAGCTTGTAGGTCTGGAGTTGTATATTTTGCAGGAACTTAGTTTTAGTTGCACAAAAATATCATCATTGTCTAATTCTGAAAAAGGTTTGAGCATATTAAGCAAAGGATGTCGTCTTTTTGACGAATCGGGCCATTGGATTTCTTGAAACATTTTAAATATGAGTCACCATTCCTCAACTTACTAACGGGTGATCCAGGAAGAACAATATTCCATAGCTAATATAGACCATGGAAATATTCGACCACCACAAAAGATATGCAAATTTGGTTGCATATGCTTTGTTTGTTGCAAAGTCGAGTTAGTGAGCCTACTACGAAATGCAGTTTGTTGTGATAATACCATTGTTGAGGAAAGGTCCTTGTTCAAAAAATTCAAAATATTGACCACAATCTAGTTGATATGCTTACGGCCTCTTCCGGTTTACAAGTTCAAGTAGTGCTTGGACTTGGTTGGTATTTATTGTTGATGATTGCCGTTGGGGCTTTTGTGAAAAAGGTGGAGCAAGTTTTGTTGGGACATGCCAAGGTGGAGATCGATTTTTAGTTTGGCAAGTCCTTTAGTCTCACATCGGAAAATCAAAATTTGACTATTCCATATTGATGCTATAAAAGGGTCTAAGCTTCAAGACAGATGACCATATACACCATGTTTTTGCACCACAAAAAAGCCGCTGGATTTAATTTCATTAAGTCCATATTAAACTTTGGGCTTTTCTTGTTTAGTCGTTTGATTGTTTTTTTCCTAGGAACAATTTCCTAAGGCATTTATAATTGTCCCATAAGAGATTTGCTCCTCCTTTTGTCCTGGTGTAGGTCAATTGACCGAACTACGTCATTCCGTGTCCTTGTCTCCTCTTTTATTTTTTGCTATTTGTTATTGGGTTGCCAAATTACCCTAGTAATTTCACCATAGTCTACAACATGTGTAGTCATGGCTACTTTTCTGTTTAACTTCTCTTGGAGATGAGTCTAGTGGAGTGAGACCATTCCACCTTTCTAAGGTGGGGTGCATTCTCCTACACTGCTCTAAGAGATCTAAAGCTATAGTCTACGGCTTGTGTAGACAAAGCTACTTTGTATAAACTTATACTAAATACAATTATATTTACTTACCAAAAAAATAAAGATGTTTGATCAGTTTTTTACACACCATCTTGAAAATTCTAAATATGGACCATTCCAAACTCGTTTGGTTTACGAAAGTTGTATAACCATGGTTTTACCAAAAAACGTAACAGTCATAAAGTTTACACAAAGTCAATGTTTGATTGATTTCTTTCGCACCGTCTCGTAAATTTAAAATATTGACCATTCCCAATTTGTTAGGCTCAGGAAAGTTGTATAAACTTGGTTTCACCAAAAATCGTGATGGTCATAAAGTTTGTGCAAAGTTGATGTTTGATCAACTTTTTTTGCACCATCTTGAAAATTCAAAATATTGACCATTCGAAACTTATTAGGCGCAGGAGAAGTTGAATAACCATGTTTTTGCCAAAAAAAAAGTGACAGTCTTAACGTTTATGTATGTCGATGTTTGATTGATTTTTTTCCGCACTATCTAGAAAATTCAAAATATTGACCATTCCCAAGTTTTTAGGCCTAGGGAAGTTGAATAACCTTGGTTTTGTAAAAAAAACGTGACGATCATAAATTTTGTAGAAAGTCGATATTTGATCGGTTTTTTTCGCATCATCTAAAAAATTCAAAATATTGACCATTCCCAACTTATTAGGAATAGGTAAGTCGAATAGCCTTGGTTTCGTAAAAAAAAGTGACATTCATAATATTTGCTTAAAGTCGATGTTTGATCGGTTTTTTTCGCAACATCTCAAAAACTCAAAATATTATCCATTCCCAACATATTAGGCATATGGAAGTTGTATAACCTTAGTTTCACAAAAAAATATGATGGTCATAATGTTTGTACAATGTTGATGTTTGATCGATTTTTTGCGCACCATCTTGAAAATTCTAAATATGGACCATTCCCAACTTGTTTGGTCTAGGAAAGTTGTATAACCATGGTTTCGCCAAAAAACATGACGGTCATAAAGTTTGCACAAAGTCGATGTTTGATCGATTTCTTTCGCACCATCTCGTAAAATTCAAAATATTGACCATTCCCAACTTGTTAGGTGCAGGGAAGTTATATAATCTTGGTTTCGCCAAAAATCGTGATGGTCATTAAGTTTGCGCAAAGTCGATGTTTGATCGACTTTTTTTGCACCATCACGAAAATTTAAAATATTGACTATTCCATAATTATTAGGTGCAGGGGAAGTTGAATAACCATGTTTTTGCCAAAAAAATGTGACAGTCTTAACATTTGCACAATTTCGATGTTTGATTGATTTTTTTTCACATTGTCTTAAAAATTTAAAATATTTACCATTCCCAACTTTTTAGGCTTAGTGTATTCACAGGTCATCCAGGAATGGTTGGTTATTATATTTTGCTATTTGTTGCCTATAGTAAAGCACCATAGTCTACAACATGTGTAGTCATGGCTACTTTTCTGTTCAATTTCTCTTGGAGATGAGTCTGGTGGAGTGAGACCATTCCAAATTTCTAAGGTGGGGTGCATTCTCCTACACTACTCTACGAGATCTCAGGCTATAGTCTACAGCTTGTGTAGACAAAGCTATTTTGTACAAACTTCATACTAAATATAATTACATTTACTTACCAAAAAAAACTTTTTAGGCTTAGGGAAGTTGAATAACCTTGGTTTCATAAAAAAACGTGACGGTCATAAATTTTATAAAAAGTCGATGTTTGATCGATTTTTTTCACACCATCTAGAAACTTCAAAATATTGACCATTCCCAACTTATTAGGCCTTAGGAAGTTGAATAACCTTAGTTTCACCAAAAAATATGAGGGTCATAAAGTTTACACAAAGTCTATGTTTGATCTATTTTTTTCGCACCATCTCAAAAATTTAAAATATTGACCATTTCCAACTTAATAGTCCTAGGTATGTTGAATAACCTTGGTTTCATAAAAAAATGTAATGATAATAAAGTTTGTGCATAGTAAATGTTTAATCGATTTTTTTAGTACCATCTCGAAAATTTAAAATATTGACTTTTCCTAATTTATTAAGCCTTGGGTATTTGAATAACCTTGGTTTTGCAAAAAAAATGTGACAATCATAAAGTTTGCAAAAAGTTAATGTTTAATCTGTTTCTTTCGCACCATCTTGTAAATTCAAAATATTGACCATTCCCTACATGCTTTAGTGCTGCTTTACATGCTTTAAGCTTTTGGCATAAGATGTAAGGGGGAGATCCATGCACATTAACATTCCAAGCTAATCTGATAACCTTGAGGAACTGTGGATGGGTACTCCACATGTTAAAGAATCTAAATGGTTTCTTACATCTGGGTATTAATTTATCTGCATATATATACATTGAAGAGTGATCAGAGAATAACTGAGCACCATACTTCAAAAGTGAATCAGGATAAACTGTTAACCATTCTCGATTAATCAAACACCTATCGAGTCGAGCCATTATTTTCCTATAGGCAGTACCTTGATTATTTCATGAAAGCCAATCCCATATAGATTTGACAAATCTTACACAATATCTATGTAATTATGTTAAAACCTTGAATATAAAACATGCACCTTTATAGTGGTCCCCTATTAGGAAGATCTCCATCGGAAGAAACCATAAACGTTTCTTTCCTAACATATGCTTAGTAAAAGCCAATCTTTTTATCTCGCCTTAATGGATATTATGTCTTGTCAATATACAATGGCTATCCCATAATACTCATATGCTACCATAAGTGTCATAACTAGTAATAAAACGTTACTCCTAAAGATGCAGGGAAGACCATGAATGAAATGGTTTAATTTAAGGGAATCACAATTAGGAGATTGATTAACTCCCAACTTTCTCAAGATTCACGAACATCTAACAAAGGAAATAAAAATGCCGTAGTAGTAATCGATGGCCTTATCCTTGGGTTTTATGTGTTCCAAAAATCTCTTCAAGAATCCATTTTTATCCAAAATCCTCTTTAGAATAGAGTTTGTATATAAAGAAACTGTTCTCTAGCATATGAAGATCAAATGTCGATGCTCCCCATCGAGTCTTGATGAATGAGGATAACGAAAAATAGGATGGCTTGAGTCCGATCACATAACCAACAAGTGCCATGGACCATGTCTTAACAAACTCCTTAGAATCAATAATCTTGTACATAGCAATCTTCTGATGAGTTACTTGATTGTCGATAACCTGAGTTTCTGGAGCAAAGAAATCTAAACTAAGATCCGAGCTTCTAACCGGAGCCTTGAAGAGGCTTATCCAAGGCCAAGGATCTTTAGAAATGAGAGTAGGAGGCCACGATCTAGAGCGTGACCTACCTCTATACCGCGTTATCAAAGGACCATCTCGTATCATCGGAAGAAGAAAAACTCTTCAAGAATCCATTGCAAATCCTCTTTAGAATAAGAAGTAATATAAGAAGGAAGCCTCATCTTGGATGAATCTAACTGCCCAATAATCATGTACCTTCCGTCACTGACCAGCATCCTCAAGGTGCGCTGCCCCAACTCAAAAGAGGCGATCTAGATCTGCCTCTATAATCGAGCAAAAAAGCAATATAAGGGAACTGCTTACGATCTGATCCCCTCAAAATAAGTGTGCAGACTCCTCTCAGATCTGTAGAGAAGAAGATCCCATATAGCCCCTATCAAATAATGCACCTCCTCTGTAGGCTCCTGCCAGGGGAGATGCCACCTAGCAACCGCCACCTTGTCTCCTCTATTCAGTCGCCCTAAGCCCAAGATCTTACAGTTGTGTAGCAACAGCCCGATCGCTGCACAACCATCGCCTAGCAGCCATGTGCAGAATAGGGAGAAGGCTCCCTTGCATGCAACTCGTGATGCAAAGGGTTCTTCTCGCTAGAGAGAAGCAGCCATCGCCCAGTCCGATTTATAGAACCCTTTCCTCCTTGGTCAGAGAGAGGCAAGGGAGGAGCGCCTAATCGATGCAACCCCAATTCATGGTCTGTAGAATTGGGAAAGCCGCAATAGGTCGTCCTCTATTCCACAGATCAATCACTGCCCCGTTGGCCGATCGTGCCCTCAAACCTGATTGCCACCCCTAGTCAAACCCCTCATCGCAGCCGCCGCCCCTTAGGGAGAAGCAGCTGCAGATTCACCATCGCCCACTAGGAGGAAGAAGAAGCACAGAAGGGGTAGCCGCCACCGCCTCTTCTCACCCTAGAGAGAGAAGTAGAATCACCCTAGAGAGAGAAAAACCTACAGTCGCTTTAACCAATCTTTGAAACATGCACCTTACGAGTGGTCCCCTCAAGATCCCTATAATAAACCTCAATCAAGAAGATCTCCATTGGAAGAAACCATATCACATGCTCGTGCAAACCATTCTCAACTTATTAGGTCTAGGTAAGTTGTATAAGTTTGGTTTCACCAAAAAAACTTGATCGTTGTAAAGTTTGCTCAAAGTTGATGTTTGATTAGTTTTTTTTCGCACCGTCTCAAAAATTCAAAAATATTGACCATTCCCAACTTATTAGGCCAAGGGAAGTTGTATAACCTTAAAATGTGACGGTCATAAAGTTTACACAAAGTCGATGTTTGATCAATTTTTTGTCACACCGTCTCGAAAATTCAAATTACTAACCATTCCCAACATATCAGGCCTAGGGAAGTTGAATAGCATTGTCTTCGTCAAAAAATGTGATGGTCATAAAGTTTGTAAAAAGTCGATGTTTGATCGGTTTTTTGCACATTGTATTGAAAATTTAAAATATTATCCATTGCCAACTTATTAGGCCTAGGTAACTTGAATAACATTGGTTTTGCCAAAAAAACGTGTTGGTTATAAAGTTTACACAGTCAATTTTTGATCATTTTTTTTGCACCAAATCGAAAATTCAAAATATTGACCATTCTCAACTTATTTGGCTTAAGAAGTTGTATAACCTTGGTTTCACCAAAAAATGTGACGGTTGTAAAGGTTTCGCCAAAAAATGTGACGGTCATAAAGTTTACGTAAAGTCAATGTTTGATCAATTTTTTCGCACCATCTCGAAAATTCAAAATACTAACCATTCCCAACATATCAGGCCTAGGGAAGTTGAATAATATTGTCTTTGCCAAAAAATGTGGTGGTCATAAAGTTTGTACAAAGTCGATGTTTGATCGATTTTTTGCACACCATATCGAAAATTCAAAATATTGACCATTCCCAACTTATTAGGCCTAGGTAAGTTGAATAACATTAGTTTCACCAAAAAACATGACAGTCATAAAGTTTACGCAAATGAGATGTTTGATCGATTTTTTTCACATGATTTGAAAAATTCAAAATATTGACCATTTCCATCTTATTAGGCCTAGGGAAGTTGTATAACCTTGGTTTCACTAAAAAACCTGATGGTCATAAAGTTTGCGCAGTGGATGTTTGATCGATTTTTTTCGCACTACCTTGAAATTTCAAAATACTAACTATTCCCAACTTATTTGGCCTAGGGAAGTTGAATAATATTGTCTTCGCCAAAATACATGATGGTCATAAAGTTTATGCAAAATCAATGTTTGATCGGTTTTTTGTGTATCATCTCAAAAATTTAAATTATTAACCATTTCTAACTTATTAGGCCTAGGGAAGTTGTATAACCATGGTTCCACCCAAAAACGTGACAATCATAAAGTTTGCACAAAGTCGATGTTTGATCAGCTTTTTGCGTACCCTCTCAAAAATTTAAAATATTGACCATTCCCTACATATTAGCCTTAGGGAAGTTGAATAACCTTAGTTTCGCCAAAAAAATATGATGGTTATA
The DNA here is from genome assembly GCA_024322285.1 of Musa beccarii. Taxonomy (NCBI): domain Eukaryota; kingdom Viridiplantae; phylum Streptophyta; class Magnoliopsida; order Zingiberales; family Musaceae; genus Musa; species Musa beccarii. Next base: position 48,056,409 of record CM044396.1, on the reverse strand, counting down.
AAATTTACATAAAGTTGATGTTTCTTTGATTTTTTGCATATTATATCAAAAATTTAAAATATTAACCATTCCCAACTTATTAGGCCTAAAAAGTTGTATAACCTTTGACACAAGAGTGCCTAACTTGCTATAATCTAGTCATGTTGATCTTGTTGAAGCTATGATAAATTTTTAGCCCACAATATTGCCTCAATCTTCCACTCAGCACATTCAACTATGACAGCTCATGAGCATCTTCTTTACACTAAGTCAAGGCTGGTTCAATGCACTTTCCTTCATGACTAAGAAACATATTAATGAAGGTGGTTAACAGTTGTAAAGCATTTATCACGAAATTCCCTATGCATGAAGGGTTGTTTCATGCACAACTATTTATTTTGGTGTTTTGGGTTAGAGGAGGTTTTGAGAAACTGAAGATATTGGCTAAAGCTCTCTTGGAGTACTCTAGACAAATCTGTATCTCTTGGATGCGTCCTAGAGTGGTGAGTCTCTTTGTTCAGTTCTGTATCCTCATTTCATTTTCTCTAGGGTGGTGAAGTTTTCTATATCCCTATGTGATTTTGAACCTAGTGGTGAACTATTTTACCATTATGTTTAAGTATTTTCATGAGATTGTTCTTTTTCTATCCGAAAGAACTTTTATTCCTGTGCATAATGCTATTCTCTCGACTTTTCTTCTCTCAAAACCTATTCTGTATCGCCCTACCATATCAGTTTGGTATCAAAGCTAAAGGCTAGAGATCATGGCACGACAGAATAGAAAAGATATTATTGTTGAAGGTAGCATCCACGAAGATGATGTTGAATCATTAAAGCTGTAGCTATACAGATTGCTGAATAGTATACAAGAGAAGAATGAAATCATCGAAGAACTTCAAAGTAGAAATGACCAGCATGAAAATGATGTCCAATAGTTTAGTCCTAATGATGATACATCTCCTCACTCTCAGGAGTCGAGAAGATTTCGAGCAAGGCATGCAGTCAAAGACGAATGACTAAACAAATACAACCCAAGATTGGATATTCCGGAGTTTGAAGGCAAAATTAATGTTGATACCTTTATTGATTAGCTTAATACAGTGGAAAGAATTTTTGATTTTCATGAACCACCTGAACAAAAGAAGGTAAAGCTTGTGGCACTTAAACTCAGACGAAATGTATCATTTTGATGGGAAAATCTGAAGAAGCAAAGCGAACATGAGGGAAAGAGTAAAATTGTGACATGGGAGAAAATGAAAAGGGAGCTGAAGAGAAAATACTTACCTGACAATTATAGACAAGAGATCTTTCTCAAAAACAATGATTTCAAACAAAAAGATCTTAGTGTGGAAGAGTACATAGCAGAGTTTGATAATCTCATGTTAAAAGGAGAGTTTGTGGAACCAAAAGAACAAACTATTGCAAGATATTTGGGAGGTCTGAAATATAAGATTGCTAAAATTGTTCAACTGCAGCCATATTGGTCATTAAATGATGTGAGTAAGTTAGCTTTAAAAGTTGAAAAGCAATAAAAGTTTGAAAAGAGTTCTCGGTACGGGTTAAAAGAAGGCTATACAAAAGGAGGAAATTCCAAGTCTATTGTCCAAAGTAAGGTTGTCTCAAAGGTGCAAGACAACGGTGAAGGATTTGTTGGCAGCAAATAAACATATAATTCATCTATGCCAAGTGGTCGAAAATTTTTTAAATGTCATGATTTTGGACATATTGCTTCAGCTTATCCAAATAGGAGGATTGTTACGTTGGTTGAAGATTATAGTGATAAAGAAGAAAATGAAGCCGATGATAAACCAAAATATGATGATGATGAGGAAGAGGTTACTTATGCTGATCATGGTTTGTCTATTGTACTACAACGTAGTTTACAAGTGTCCTATATGGCTGAGGATGAAAGTTGGGTGAGAAAGAACGTGTTTCACACTAAATGCACTTCTCATGGCAAGGTGTGTTTGGTGATTATCGATAGTGGCAGCTTTAAGAATGTGGTATCTTTGGAGATGGTACAGAAGTTGAAGTTAGACACAATCTCTCATCCATATCCTTATCAATTAAGCTAGCTGCAAAAAAGGAATGATATCAAGGTAACTAAAAGATGTTTAGTTCCATTTTCCATTGGCAAGTATTACAAAGATGAAGTATGGTGTGATGTTGCTCCTATTGATGCTTGTCATTTATTATTGGGTAGACCTTGGCATTATGATAGGAGAGTGTTGTATGATGGCTACAAACATACATATTCTTTTAATGTGAATGAAAAAAAGATTATTTTAGCTCCATTGCAACCTCCTAAAATCAATACACAAAAGAAGGAAGTTAGTGCTTTCATGTCCTATGGTGAATGCAAGGATGAAATAGAAAGAGGTGGCCATATTCTGACTTTATTAGTTGTAGAGAAAAATAAACAACATAAGGAGACACCGACAATCATGAAATCAATTCTAGAGGAGTTTCAAGATGTTGTACCAGAAGAGATTTCACATGGCTTTCCACCTCTAAGAGATATTTAGCATCACATTGATCTTATTCAAGGGGCTATTTTATCTAATAAGGCAGCCTACAAAATGAATCCCAAGGAGTATGAAGAACTTCAAAGGCAAGTGAATGAGTTAGTAGAAAAGGGATTGATTCGGGAGAGCATGAGTCCTTGTGCGGTTCTAGCTTTATTGGTGCCGAAAAGGGATAATTCTTGGAGAATGTGTGTGGGCAGTCACGCCATCAACAAAATCACAATTGACTATCGTTTTCCCATTCCAAGGTTAGATGATTTACTTGACCAATTGTGTGGTGCTTCTATTTTCTCTACAATTGATTTGAGAAGTGGTTATCACCAAATAAGAATGAGGACTGGAGATGAGTGGAAAACATCATTTAAAACTAGAGAAGGATTATATGAATGGTTGGTTATGCCATTTGGGCTATCTAATGCTCCTAGTACTTTCATGAGATTTATGAATCATATACTTAAGTCATGTATTGGGACTTTTGTTATGGTTTATTTTGATGACATATTAGTGTACAATAAGAGTGAAGAGGAGCATATAAATCATCTCAAAGAGATTTTTCTTATTCTGAGACAACAAAAACTTTATGCTAATCTAAAGAAGTGTGATTTCTTTACAACTACTATTGTGTTTTTGGGATATATTGTTTCAAAAGATGGAATCATGATGGATCAAAGTAAGGTAGAGGCTATTCTTAATTGGTCAACACCTACTTAATTGCATGATGTGAGGAGTTTCTATGGCTTAACTTCCTTTTACAGAAGATTCATCAATGGTTTTAGCTCTATTGTTGCTCCAATCACTGAATGTTTGAAAGGTGACAAATTCAAATGGACCTTTGAGACTAATGATGCCTTTGAACTATTGAAAAGAAAGGTGACCGAAGCTCCTATTTTAGTGCTATCTAACTTTGACAAGATATTTGAGGTTGAATGTGATACCTCTAATGTGGGAATTGGTGCTATTTTGAGTCAAGATGGAAAGCCCATTACCTTTTTTAGCGAGAAGTTGAATAATGCAAGAAGGAGATACTCTACCTATAATAAGGAGTTCTATGCCATTTATCAAGCTTTATCTCATTGGAGTCAATATCTCCTTACTAAGCCATTTGTCTTATATTCTGATCATGAGGCATTAAAGTTCATTAATCACCAGCATAAGCTAAACAAGAGACATGCAACTTGGGTGGAGTTCTTGCAATTTTATAACTTTACAATCAAGCATAAATCTGGTGTTCAGAATGTGGTTGCTGATGCCTTGAGCAGAAAGCATTCTTTATTATCAACGATGGAAGTTAATGTAATTGGATTTGAGACATTCAAAGATCTTTATGAGAATGACATGGATTTCAGCTAAATATGGCAGAACTGCAAATCAGGTTCTTTTTAGTAATTTTTTATCATTGATGGTTTTCTTTTTTGAGCTAATGCTTTGTTTGTTCCATTTTGTTCATTGAGACAAGTTATTCAAGCTGAAGCTTATGGTGGTGTTTTGGGAGGACATTTTAGTAGGGACAAGACTCTAGCTCTTGTTCAATCAAATTTCTATTGGCCCAAGATGTTCAGAGATGTAGAGAGGTTGTGAAGCAATGCCGAGTGTGCCATATGGCAAAAATGAGAAGTCAAAATTCTGGTTTGTACGCTCCACTTCCAGTGCCTATTGCTCCGTGGTAGGAAGTGAGTCTTGATTTTGTTTTGAGACTGCCAAAAACTCAAAGGAACAAGGATTCTATCATGGTTGTTGTCGACAGATTTTCAAAAATGTCTCTTTGTCCCCTGCAATAAATCAAATGATGCATCTCATATCACTGATTTGTATTTTAAGGAGATTATAAGATTGCATGGTGTACCAAGAACTATGCTATCTGATCGAGATTCAAAATTTCTTAGTCATTTTTGGATAACTCTATGGAGGAAGCTAGGTACTTCTTTGAATTTTAGTAGCTCATATCACCCACAAACCGATGAGCAAACTGAGGTAACAAATAGAAGCTTGGGAAATTTGCTTAGAAGTTATGTTGGCAAAAATATTAAGCAATGGGATCTCATTCTTCCATGAATTGAATTTGCCTACAATAGTTCCTTGCATCATAGCACTGGTAAGAGTCCTTTTGAAGTTGTTTATGGTGCTAATCCTATTGGTCCTTTGGATTTAGTTCCTCATTTAGCAACTAAACAATTTATTGGAGATGCTGATGAGAGAGCTAAGCAAATTAAGAAGCTACATGAGGATGTTAAAGCAACCATAGAGAAGCAAAATGAGAGGTATAGTCAAGTTGCCAACAAATATAGAAAACATGTGGAGTTTAATGCAGGTGATTTGGTATGGATTCATCTAAGAAAGGAGAGGTTCCCACCAAGCAAATTTGGAAAATTAAAACCAAAAGTAGATGATCCATTCAAGGTGCTTAAGAGAATTGGCTAGAATGCTTATGAAATCGAGCTACCAGAAGATTATGGAGTGTCTTCGACATTTAATGTGGCTGATTTAAGTCCTTATCATGATTAAATTACTGAAACAAACAATGACTTGATGACAAGTTTTTTCAACCAGGGGAGAATCACACAGGAGTGTCTAACTTGCTATAATCTAGTCATGTTGATCTTGCTGAAGCTATGATAAATTTTCAGCCTATAATATTGCCTCAGTCTTTCACTCGGCACATTCAACTATGATAGCTCATGAGCATCTTCTTTACACTAAAGTCAAGGTTGGTTCAATGCACTTTCCTTCATGACTAAGAAATATATTAATGAAGGTGGTTAACAGTTGTAAAACATTTATCTTGAAATTCCCTATGCATGAAGGGTTATTTCATGCACAACTATTTATTTTGGTGTTTTGGGTTAGAGAAGGTTTTGAGAAACCGAAGATATTGGCTGAAGCTCTCTTAGAGTGCTCTAGAAAACTCTGTATCTCGTGGATGCATCCTAGAGTGGTGAGTCTCTCTGTATCCTCGTTTCATTTTCTCTAGTGTGGTGAAGATTTTTGTATCCCTATGTGATTTTGAACCTAGTGGTGAACTATTTTACCATTATGTTTAAGTATTTTCGTGAGATTATTCTTTTTCTGTCTGAAAGAACTTTTATTCCTGCGCATACTACTATTCTCTCAACTTTTCTTCTCTCAAAACCCATTCCGTATTGCCCCACCGTATCAACCTTGGTTTTGCCAAAAAACGTGACGGTTGTAATGTTTGATTGGTTTTTTCACACTATCTCAAAAATATCAAATATTGACCATTCCCATCTTATTTGGCCTAGGGAAGTTGAATAACATTTGTTTCACCAAAAAACATGATGGTCATAAAGTTTGTGTAAAGTTTAATGGTTGATCAGGTTTTTTTCGCACTATCTCAAAAATTTAAAATATTGACCATTCCCAACTTATTAGGCCTAGGGATGTTGAGTAACCCTGGTTTTGCCAAAAAAAAAAAGATTGTTATAAAGTTTATGAAAAATTTAAAATATTAATCATTTCCAACTTATCAACCTTGGTTTCGCCAAAAAATGTGACGGTTGTAATATTTGATTGGTTTTTTCATACTATATCGAAAATATAAAATATTGACCATTCCCATCTTATTTGGCCTAGGGAAGTTGTATAACCTTAGTTTCGCCAAAAATCCTGATGGTCATAAAGTTTGCGCAAAGTGGATGTTTGATTGATTTTCTTCACACTATCTTGAAATTTTAAAATACTAACTATTCCCAACTTATTTGGCCTAGGGAAGTTGAATAACATTATCTTCGCCAAAACACGTGACAGTCATAAAGTTTACGCAAAATCGATGTTTGATTGGTTTTTTGTGCACCATCTAAAAAAATACAAAAAATTGATCATTCCGAACTTATTTGGCCTAGGGAAGATGTATAACCTTGGTTCTGCTAAAAAACGTGACAGTTATAAAATTTATGTAAATTCGATGTTTGATCAGTTTTTTGCGCATCGTCCCAAAAATTCAAAATAGTAATCATTCTAAACTAATTAGGCCTAGAGACGTTCTATAACCATGGTTTTACAAAAGAAATGTGATGTTCATAAAGTTTACTTAGAGTTGATATTTGATCGATTTTGCATGCGCTGCCTCGAAAATTCAAAATATTGACTATTCCCAACTTATTTGGCATAGGGAATTATTATAACCTTGGTTTAGCCAAAAAACCGTGACAGTGATAAAGTTTGCACAAAAACGATGCTTGATCGGTGTTTTTCGCACCGTCTTTAAAATTCACAATATTAACCATTCCCAACTTATTGGGCCTACAGAAGTTGTATAACCTTGGTTTAGCCAAAAGACATGATGGTCATAAAGTTTGTGCAAAGTCGATGTTTTACCCATTTTTTGCGTACCGTCTCAAAAATTCAAATACTAACCATTCCCAACATATCAGGCCTAGGGAAGTTGACTAACATTGTCTTCGCCAAAAAACAACGGTCATAAAGTTTACCCAAATTTGATGTTTGATCAATTTTTTACACTGTATCGAAAATTCAAAATATTGACCATTCCCAACTTATTAGGCCTAAGGAAGTGTATAACCTTGGTTTTGTCAGAGAACATGACGGTCAAAAATTTGCGCAAAGTCGATATTTGATCGAGTTTTTACGCACCATCTCGAAAATTTAAAATATTAATCATTCCCAACTTATTAGGCCCAAGGACATTGTATAACCTTAGTTTCACGAAAAAACATGACGGTCATAAAGTTTGCACAAAGTCGATATTAGATTGGTTTTTTATGCACCATGATGAAAATTTAAATTATTGACCATTTCCAAATTATTAGGCCTAGGGAAGTTGTATAACCTTAGATTCACCAAAAAATGTGACGGTAATAAAATTTATGCAAAGTTGATAGTTAATTAGTTTTTTGCATAACATCATAAAAATTAAAAATATTGGTTATTCCCAATATATTTAGCTCATGAAAGTTGTATAAACTTGGTTGGTCGAAAAATATGAAGGTCATAAAGTTGACGCAAAGTCAATTTTTGATCGATTTTTTGCGCACCATCTCAAAAATTCAAAATATTGATCATTCTGAACTTATTTGGCCCAGGGAAGATGTATAACCTTGGTTCTGCCAAAAAATGTGACAATCATAAAATTTATGTAAATTCGATGTTTGATCAGTTTTTTGCGCATCATCTAAAAAATTCAAAATAGTAATCATTCCGAACTAATTAGGCCTAGGGACGTTCTATAACCATGGTTTTACAAAAGAAACGTGACATTCATAAAGTTTACTTAGAGTTGATATTTGATCGATTTTACATGCGCCGCCATGAAAATTCAAAATATTGACCACTCCCAACTTATTTGGCATAGGGAATTTGTATAACCTTGGTTTAGCCAAAAAAACGTGACAGCGATAAAGTTTGCACAAAAATGATGTTTGATCAGTGTTTTTTGCACCATCTTTAAAATTCACAATATTAACCATTCTCAACTTATTAGGTCTACAGAAGTTGTATAACCTTGGTTTAGCCAAAAGACATGATGGTCATAAAGTTTGTGCAAAGTCGATGTTTTACCCATTTTTTGTGCACCGTCTCGAAAATTTAAAATACTAACCATTCCCAAGATATCAAGCCTAGGGAAGTTGACTAACATTGTCTTCGCCAAAAAACAATGGTCATAAAGTTTACCCAAAATTGATGTTTGATCGATGTTTTACACACTGTATCGAAAATTCAAAATATTGACCATTCCCAACTTATTAGGCCTAGGGAAGTTATATAACCTTGGTTTTGTCAGAGAACGTGACGGTCAGAAAGTTTACGCAAAGTCGATATTTGATCGAGTTTTTATGCACCATCTCAAAAATTTAAAATATTAACCATTCCCAACTTGTTAGGCCCAAGGACTTTGTATAACCTTAGTTTCACGAAAAAACATGACGGTCATAAAGTTTACACAAAGTCGATGTTAGATTGGTTTTTTACGTACCATCATGAAAATTCAAATTATTGACTATTCCCAACTTATTAGGCCTAGCGAAGTTGTATAACCTTAGTTTCAACAAAAAACGTGATGGTCATAAAATTTACGCAAAGTTGATAGTTAATTAGTTTTTTACGCAACACCTCGAAAATTAAAAATATCGACTATTCCCAATATATTAAGCCTAGGAAAGTTGTATAAACTTGGTTGGCCAAAAAATGTGAAGGTCATAAAGTCAACGCAAAGTCCATGTTTGATTGATTTTTTATGTACCATCTCAAAAATTCAAAATATTGATCATTACGAACTTATTTGGCCCAAGGAAGATTTATAATCTTGGTTCTACCAAAAAACGTGATGGTCATAAAATTTCTGCAAATTCGATGTTTGATTTGTTTTTTGCGCATCATCTCGAAAATTTAAAATAGTAACCAGTCCAAACTAATTAGGCCTAGGGAAGTTGTATAACCATGGCTTTATAAAAAAACATGATGTTCATAAAGTTTGCTTAGAGTTGATATTTGATCGGTTTTTCATGCGCTGTCTCGAAAATTCAAAATATTGACCATTCCCAACTTATTTGGCATAGGGAAGTTGTATAACCTTAGTTTAGCCAAAAAAAACATGATAGTGATATATCTTGCACAAAAACGATGTTTGATCGGGGTTTTTCGTACCGTCTTGAAAATTCGTAATATTAACCATTCCCAACTTATTGGGACTACAGAAGTTGTATAACCTTGGTTTAGCCAAAAGACATGATGGTCATAAAGTTTGTGCAATGCTAATGTTTTACCTATTTTTCACGCACCGTCTCGAAAATTTAAAATACTAACCATTCCCAACATATCAGGCCTAGGGAAGTTGACTAACATTGTCTTCGCCAAAAAATGACGGTCATAAAGTTTGTCCAAAGTCGAAGTTTGATCAATTTTTTGCACACCATATCAAAAATTTAAAATATTAACCATTCCCAACTTATTAGGCCTAAAGAAGTTGTATCACCTTGGTTTTGTCAAAGAACGTGATGGCTAGAAAGTTTGTGCAAAGTCGATATTTGATCGAGTTTTTACGCACCATCTAAAAAATTCAAAATATTGACCATTCCCAACTTGTTAGGCCCAAGGACATTATAACCTTGGTTTCACGAAAAAATATGATGGTCATAAAGTTTGCACAAAGTCGATGTTAGATTGGTTTTTTACGAACCATGATGAAAATTTAAATTATTGAGCATTTCCAACTTATTAGGCCTAGGGAAGTTGTATAACCTTAGATTCACTAAAAAGCATGACGGTAATAAAATTTATGCAAACTTGATAGTTAATTAGTTTTTTACGCAACATCTCAAAAATTAAAAATATTGGCCATTCCCAATATATTAAGCCCAGGAAAGTTGTATAAACTTGGTTGGTCAAAAAATATGAAGGTCATAAAGTCGACGCAAAGTCAATGTTTGATCGATTTTTTGCGCACCATCTCAAAAATTCAAAATATTGATCATTCCGAACTTATTTGGCCCAGGGAACATGTATAACCTTGGTTCTGCCAAAAAATGTGACGGTCATAAAATTTGTGCAAATTCAATGTTTGATCAATTTTTTACGCATCATCTCGAAAATTTAAAATAGTAACCATTCCGAACTAATTAGGCCTAGGGAAGTTGTATAACCATGGTTTTACAAAAAAATGTGACATTCATAAAGTTTGCTTAGAGTTGATATTTGATCAAATTTACATCCGCCATCTCGAAAATTTAAAATATTGACCATTCTCGACTTATTTGGAATAGGGAAGTTGTATAACTTTGGTTTAGCTAAAAAAATGTGACAGTAATAAAGTTTGCACAAAAATGATGTTTGATCGATGTTTTTCGCACCATCTTGAAATTCACAATATTAACCATTCGTAACTTATTGGGCCTACAGAAGTTGTATAACCTTGGTTTAGCCAAAAGACATAATGGTCACAAATTTGTGCAAAGTCGATGTTTTACCCATTTTTTGTGCACCATCTTAAAAATTTAAAATATTGACTATTCCCAACTTAGTTGTCCTAGGAAGTTGTATAACCTTGGTTTCACCAAAAAACGTGATGGTTACAAAGTTTATACAAAGTCGATGAATGATCAGTTTTTTGTGCACGTCTCAAAAATTTAAAATATTGACCATTCCCAACTTATTAGGCTAGGGGAAGTTGTATAACCTTGGTTTTGCCAAAAATGTGACGGTCATAAAGTTTACAGAAAGTCGATGTTTGATCGATTTTTTTTGCACTGTCTCAAATATTCAAAAGATTGACCATTCCCAACTTTTTAGGCCTAGGGAAGTTGAATAACCATGGTTTCATCAAAAAACTTGACGGTCATAAATTTTGTGCAAAGTCTATGGTTGATCTATTTTTTGCACACCATCTCAAAAATTCAAAATATTATCCATTCCTAAATTATTAGGTGTAGGGAAGTTGTTTAACCTTGGTTTCACCAAAAAATGTGATAGTCATAAAGTTTACACCGGGTCGATGTTTGATCAACTTTCTTCGCACTATCTCAAAAATCCAAAATATAGACCATTCCCAACTTATTAGGCCCAGGGAAGCTGAATAACCTTAGTTTCACCAAAAAATGTGATGGTCATAATATTTGCTCAAAGTTGATGTTTGAACGGTTTTTTTCACACCGTCTTACAAATTCTAAATAATAACCATTCCAACATATTTGGCCTAGAGAAGTTGAATAACACTGTCTTCGCTAAACCACATGACGATCATAAAGTTTGCACAAAATCAATGTTTAATTGGTTTTTTTCATATGATCTTAAAAATTCAAAATATAAACCATTCCCAACTTATTAGCCCTAGAGAAGTTGAATAACCTTGGTTTTATAAAAAAACATGATGGTCATAAAGTTTGCGCAAAGTCAATGTTTGATATTTTTTTTGCACAATCTCGAAAATTTAAAATATTGACCATTCTCAACTTAATAGTCCTAGTTAAGTTGAATAACCATGGTTTTACCAAAAAACATGATGGTTATAAATTTTATATAAAGTTAATGTTTGATTAGTTTTTTTTGGCACCATCTCAAAAATTCAAAATATTGATAATTCCCAACTTATTAGGCCTAAAGAAGTTGTATAACCTTGGTTTCGCAAAAAAACCTAGACAGTCAAAACGTTAACACAAAGTCGATGTTTGATCGATTTTTTTGCACCATCACGAAAATTCAAATTACTGATCTTTCCCAACTTATTAGGCCTATGGAAGTTGCATTACTTGAGTTTCGCCAAAAAATATGACGGTCATAAAGTTTGCGCAAAGTTGATGGTTAATTAGTTTTTTGCGCATCATCTCGAAAATTTAAAATATTGACCATTCCAAACTTATTAGGCCAAAGGAAGTTATATAACATTGGTTTCACCAAAAATCGTGACAGTCATAAAGTTTGCGCAATGTCAAAGTTTGATCGGTTTTTTGTGCTCCATCTCGAAAATTCAAAATATTGACCATTCCAAACTTATTAGGCCAAGGGAAGTTATATAACCTTGGTTTCGCCAAAAAACTAGACAGTCAAAAATTTTGCATAAAGTCGATGTTTGATAATTTTTTGCGTACCATCTCGAAAATTTAAATTGCTGATCATTCTCAACTTATTAGGCCTAGGGAAGTTGCATAACCTAGGTTTCACTAAAAAATGTGATGGTCAAAAAGTTTGCGCAAAGTTGATAGTGAATTGGTTTTTCGTTATCCTTCTAAAAAATTCAAAATATTAACTATTGCCAACTTATTAGTGCTAGGGAATTTGTATAACATTGGTTTTGCCAAAACATGTGACGGTCATAAAGTTTGCGCAATGTCGAAGTTAGATCGATCTTTTGTGCACCATCTTAAAAATTTAAAATATTGACCATTCCCAACTTATTAGGCCCAAGAAAGTTGTATATCCTTGGTTTAGTGAAAAAAACTAGACAATCAAAAAGTTTGCATAAAGTCAATATTTGTTCGATTTTTTTTGTACCAACTTAAAAATTCAAAATATTGACCATCCCCAGCTTATTAGGCCTAGCGAAGTTAAATAACCTTGGTTTCACCAAAAAAATATGACGGTTATAAAGTTTGCACAAATTCGATGGTTGATCAATTTTTTTTGTAATGTTTTGAAAAATCAAAATACTGACCCTTCCCAACTTATTAGGCCTAGGGAAGTTGACTAACCATGGATTTGTAAAAAAATATGATGGTCATAAAGTTTACGCAAAGTCGATGTTTGATCCATTTTTTTGCACCTTCTCGAAAATTAAAAATATGAACCAATCCAAACTTAATAGTCTGAGGTAAGTTGTATAACCTTAGTTACCCTAAAAAATCATGATGGTCATAAAGTTTGCTCAAAGTCGATATTTGATCGATTTTTTCATATCGTCTCGATAATTTATAATATTAACTATTCTCAACTTATTGGGCATAAGGAAGTCGAATAGTTGTGGTTTCGTAAAAAAATGTAATAGTCATAAAGTTTGCGTAAAGTCGATGTTTAATTGATTTTTTTGCACCATCTAGAAAATTTAAAATATTGACCATTCTCAACTTAATAGGCCTAGTGAAGTTGAATAACCTTGGTTTTGCCAAAAAATGTGATGGTCATAAAGTTTACGTAAAGTCAATGTTTGATCATTTTTTGTGCAACGTCTCAAAAATTCAAAATATTGACCATTCCAAACTTGTTAGGCCCAAGGGAGTTGTATAACCTTAGTTTCACCAAAAACCATGACGGTCATAAAGATTGCGCAAAGCTGATATTTGACCAACATTTTTTGCACCATCTCGAAAATTCAAAATATTGACGATTCCAAACTTATTAGGCCTAGGAGAAGTTGAATAACCATGTTTTTGCCAAAAAAATGTGACGGCCTTAAAGTTTGTACACAGTTGATGTTTGATCGATTTTTTTTTGCACCATCTCAAAAATTAAAAATATTGACCATTCTCAACTTTTTAGGCCTATGTAAGTTGAAAAACCTTTGTTTAGGCCTAGATATTTGACCAACTTTATTTCGCCAAAATTTGTGATGGTCATATAGTTTGCATAAAGTTGATGTTTGATCGATTTTTGTCACACTGTCACAAAACTTCACAACACTGACCATTCCCAAATTATTAGCCCTAGGGAAGTTGAATAACTTTGGTTTCGCCAAAAAACGTGATGGTCATAATGTTTGATCCATTTTTTTCACACCGTCTCAAAAATTTAAAATATTGACCATTCCCAACTTAATAGTCCTAGTTAAGTTTTATAACCTTGGTCTCATAAAAAAAATGTGACGGTCATAAAGTTTGTGCAAAGTCGATGTTTAATTAATTTTTTTCGCACGATCACAAAAATTTAAAATATTGATCATTCGTAACTTATTAGGCCTAGTGAAGTTAAATAACCTTGGTTTTGCCAAAAAACGTGACAGTCATAAAGTTTCGTAAAATCAAAGTTTGATCGATTTTTTTCGTACTACCTCAAAAATTTAAAATATCGACCATTCCCAACATATTAGGCCTAGTGAAGTTGAATAATTTTGCTTTTGCCAAAAAATTTGATGGTCATATAGTTTGTGCAAAATCGATGTTTTATTGGTTTTTTGTGCACTATCTAGAAATTTTAAAATATTAACCATTCTGAACATATTAGGCACAGGGAAGTTGTATAACCTTAATTTCGATAAAAAAAAATAGTGATTATAAAGTTTGTGCAAAGTCGATGTTTGATTGGTTTCTTTTGCACCATCTCGTAAATTCAAAATATTAACCATTCCCTACTTATTAGGCCTACCGAAGTTGAATAACCTTGGCTTCGCCAAAAAATATGACGATCTTAAAGTTTTCGCATTGTTGATGTTTGATCGATTTTTTTCGCACCATCTCGAAAATTTAAAATATTGATAATTCTTAACTTATTAGGCCTAAGGAAGTTGAATAACCTTGGATTCACCATCTTGAAAATTTAAAATATTGACAATTCTCAACATATTAGGCCTCGAAAAATTGTATAACCATGGTTTCACTAAAAAACTAGACAGTCATAAATTTGTGCAAAATCGATGTTTGATTGATTATTTACACACCATCTCAAATATTCAAATTATTGACCATTCCCAACTTATTAGTCTCAGGAAAGTTGTATAACCTTAGTTTTGCAAACAAATGTGACGGTCATAAAGTTTTTGTAAAGTTGATGTTTGATCAGTTTTTGCGCACTGCCTCAAAAATTAAAAAAATTAATGATTCTCAAATTTTAAGCCCCTGGAAAGTTGTATAACTTTGGTTTCGCGAAAAAATGTGATGGTCATAAGTTTGCGCAAAGTCAATGTTTGATCGATTTTTTTGCACCATCTCAAAAATTCGAAATATTGACTATTCCCAACTTATTAGGCCTAGGGAAATTGTATAACCTTAGTTTTGCCAAAAAAATATGATGGTAATAAATTTGGCGCAAAATTGATGTTTGATCGATTTTTTGCACACCATCTCGAAAATTCAAAATATTGACCATTCCCTGCTTATTAGGCCTAGGGAAATTGTATAACCTTGGTTTTGCCAAAAAACATGATGATCATAAAGTTTACGCAAAGTCGATGTTTGATCTGTTTCTTTCACATCATCTCGTGAATTCAAAATATTGATCATTCCCAAATTATTAGGCCTAGGGAAGTTGAATAACCTTGGTTTAGCTAAAAATTGTGATGGTATTAATGTTTGTGCAAAGTCAATGTTTGATCAATTTTTTTCGCACCATCTCATAAATTTAAAATATTGATGATTCCCAACTTATTAGGCCCAGTGAAGTTGAATAACCTTGGTTTTGCCAAAAAAATATGACGGTCATAAAGTTTGCAGAAAGTCGATGTTTGATCAGTTTTTTACGCACCCTCTCCAAAATTCAGAATATTGACCATTCCCAACATATTAGGCATAGGGAAGTTGTATAATATTGGTTTTGCCAAACAAATGTGACGGTCATAATGTTTAAGCAAAGTTGATGTTTGATCGATTTTTTCACACTATTGCAAAAATTTAAAATATTGACCAATCCCAACTTATTAGGCCTTGGGAAGTTGAATAACCTTGGTTTCACCAAAAACCAAGATAGTCATAAAGTGTACACAAAGTCGATGTTTGATCCATTTTTTTCACACTATCTTTTTTTTGTGAGTAAATGTAATTGTATTTAGTATGAAATTTGTACAAAGTAGCTTTATCTACACAAGTCGTAGACTATAGGCGGAGATCTCTTAGAGCCATCTAGGAGAATGCACCCCACCTCAGAAAGGTGGAATGGTCTCACTCCACTAGACTCATCTCCAAAAGAAGTTAAACAGAAAAGTAGCCATGACTACACATGTTGTAGACTATTACGCTTTACTATAGTCAACAAATAGCAAAATCTAATAACCAACCATTCCTGGACGACCTATGAATACATCATATTATTGAAGCATAGAAGCACACAATACAGCAACCTCATTCTAGAAAGCATTAACGAATTATAAAATTGAATCTAATAAAGATCTCTTTTTCTCTACTTGTTAAATACTTCATTTCTAGATCCTGCTCCATACATGATCTTGAGTCGCTAAGTATCTTGAGCAAAAGGTGAGCATTGTGTGTATTGTGGCCCTTAAAGATTCTGCTACACCTCTCCCTCCAAATCCACCAAATAGCACATCTGAAAGTAATTTTTGCTAGTGTAAGAAGCAGTTATAGTTCTTGATGCAAGTTTGGGATTGGTAGCCTATGTAGTTCAAATCTCTTCAGAATCTCCATCCATACCCAATTAGTGTAGCTGCAAGCAAAATAGAGATGATCAATACTTTCTTTTTATTGCATATAAAGAGAGCATCGGTTAATAATATATATACCTTTTCACTTCATATTGTCCATTGTAGGTAGTTTGACAAGAAGGGTCTGCCATGTGCATAAGGAATGTCTTTGTGAGCCTGGTCTATCCCATGTCCAACTGCTTGGGATTCACTTGTTATTTCTTTGTCTGATTTAATTCCATGCAGATGTAGTACTAAAATTTCCATTTTTATGAAGCCAATTAAGCATATCTGAAGAGTTGTTCCTGATTGGAAGAGTTGTCATAGTCGGCCAAAGTGATAGCATATCAAGAGAAATAGGATTAGAAAGACACCAGGTGCCGTTAACAATGAACTCAGAAACCTTTCAATCTTTAAGGGCCCCAATATTTCTTCGTACTCTATCACCATACAATTGAAATTTACTCTTTTCATTCATCCAAGGATCATACCACATATTAATTCTAGTCTGAGAAGAGATTGCTTAAGAAATGTGTTTGGTCAACCAATTTCTTTCCAAACAATAGAATGATATGTTTTTGTTGAAACTTCCCAGATTGATTCCTTAGATAGGTACCTAGTAGAAACCCATTGTGACCATAAGGATTTGTTTTGCAAAAGATCCCACAATTTCTGTACTAAAAAAACTTTATTCCAATCTCTCAGATTTCACAGATTCAACCCCCCCCTCATCTTTCAGTCTGCAGATGCTATCCCAATTTACCATATGCATTGCTTTAACATCCGTACCATTCCAGAAAAAGTTCTTAAATATTTTTTCAATATCCTGAAGAAGTCCAACAGGTAGAAGAAATGCATTAGACAAATAAATAGATTAAGAGAACAGCACAGATCGAATGAGTTCAAATCATCCTGCTCTAAAAAGGAGTTTTGGATTTCCAAGAGGAAATTCTATTCTTTATTTTTTGTAGGATAGGTTGACAGTGGGTTTTGTGAATGCCAGTGAATATGAGTGGGAGACCCAGATAAGGAACTGGTAGACTTCCCTAGCTAATCCCCAAAGTTTATATAACCCCCAAAGTCTTTATCTTCAATGCAAGGACCCATATAGACTTTACTTTTTGTATTATTTAACTGAAGGCAAGAAACCAAACCAAAATCTTTCAGAATAGTAGCCAAATTCCTCATCGAAGTAGTATCATTGTGAAAAAATATAATAAGATCATCTGCAAATGTTATGTGGGATATATGAATAGAATCTGCATGGGGTACCTTAATGCTGCCATCAGTGACTGCCTTTTCTAACATACAGCTAAGTCCTTCCATGACAATTGTAAAAAGATATGGAGAAAGTGGATCTCCTTGTTGGATGCCATTTGTACTCTCAAAGAAGCCAATGGGTGAACCATTGAAGAGAACCAAAAATTTTGGAGTTTCCAAGCAGCACTAAATCCAATTAACCCATTGTTGAGGGAAGTTAATACTGAGGAGCATCTTGTAGAGAAAGTGTCTATTAACTGAATCAAATGCTTTTTGTAAGTCAGCTTTAAAACATATTTTTATCTCTCTTAATTTGGTGTGCAGATCCTTGACAAGTTGTTAGCAAGAAGAACATTGTGATTTATACTTCTCCCTTTAATGAAAGCAATCCGAGTAGGACTAATGTTCTTATGCATAATCGTTTGCATTCGATTTATAAGCAACTTGGAGATTATCTTATAAATAAAGTTGCATAATGAAATGGGCCTGTAGTACTCTAGTGAATCAGCCCCTGGATTCATAGGAACTAAAGAAATAAAAGTGTAATTTATTACTTTAAGAATATGACCTGAAGCGAAAAAATACTGACAAGCCTTAATCACGTGTGTGCTTTAACCTCATCCAAATTCTCAATAAAAAAATAAAAAAATTATTCAGTATGTGCTTTAACATCATCCAAATTCTCAATAAGTGTACCATCTTGGTCTTTACATTTTCTGATGTAGTTAATAGCCCTTCTAGTAGTAATAGCTATAAAAAATAACTTCATATTGGAATCCCCTAGAGTAAGCCAATGCTATCGAGACTTCTATTGTGCAAAAATTTTTCGTACCATCTTGAAAATTCAAAATATTGACCATTCCCAACTTAATAGTCCTTGGTAAGTTGTATAATCTTAGTTTCGCTAAAAAAATATGATGGTCATAAAGTTTGCGGAAAATCGATGTTTGACCAGTTTTTTACGCACCATCTCGAAAATTCAAAATACTGAAATTCCCAACTTATTAGGCTTGGGGAAGTTGAATAACCTTGGTTTCGCCAAAAAACGTGATGGTCAAAAAGTTTACACAAAGTCAATGTTTAATTCGTTTTCCTTGCATTATCTCGAAAATTCAAAATATTGACCATTCCTAACTTATTAGGCCCATGGAAGTTGTACAACCTTGGTTTTGCCAAAAAAATATGAAGGTCATAAAGTTTGTGCAAAATCGATGTTTGATCAATTTTTTGCGCACCATCTCAAAAATTCAAAATACTGACCATTCCCAACTTATTAGGCCTAGTGAAATTGAATAACCTTGGTTTCGCCAAAAAACGTGATGGTCATAAAGTTTACGCAACGTCGATGTTTGATCCATTTTCTTTGCATTATCTCAAAAATTCAAAATATTGACCAGTACCAACTTAATAATCGTAGGTAAAGTTATATAACCTTGGTTACCACAAAAAATGTGATGGTCATAAAATTTATGCAAAGTCGATGTATGATCAGTTTTTTTTGTATCATCTAAAAAATTCAAAATATTGACCATGCCCAACTTATTAGGCATAGGGAAGTTGAATAGCATTGGTTTTGCAAAAAAATGTGTCGTTCATAAAGTTTGCACAAAGACGATGTTTGATCGGTTTTTTTTGCAACATCTCTAAATTTTAAGATATTAACCATTCCCAATATATTAGGCATATGGAAGTTATATAACCTTTGTTTTGCCAAAAAATATGATGGTCATAACGTTTGCGCAATGTCGATGTTTGATCAGGTTTTTGCGCACCATCTTGAAAATTCTAAATATGGACCTTTCCCAACTCGTTTGGTCTAGGGAAGTTGTATAACCATGGTTTTGCCAAAAAATGTGATGGTCATAAAGTTTGCACAAAGTCGATGTTTGATCGATTTCTTTTGCACCATCTCGTAAATTCAAAATATAGACCATTCCCAACCTTTTAAGCCCAGGAAAGTTATATAATCTTGGTTTTGCCAAAAATCATGATGGTCATAAAGTTTGTGCAAAGTCGATGTTTGATCAACTTTTTTTTCGCCGTCTTGAAAATTTAAAATATTGACCATTCGAAACTTATTAGGCGTAGGGGAAGTTGAATAACCATATTTTTGCCAAAAAAAAAAACATGAGTCGTAACGTTTGCGCAATTTCGATGTTTGATTGATTTTTTTTCACACTATCTTAAAAATTTAACATATTTACCGTTCCTAACTTTTTAGGCCTAGGGAAGTTGAATAACCTTGGTTTTGAAAAAAACGTGACGGTCATAAATTTTACGAAAAGTCGATGTTTGATCGATTTTTTTCGCACCATCTAGAAACTTCAAAAAACTATCCATTCCCAACTTATTAGGCCTTGGGAAGTTGAATAACCTTAGTTTCACCAAAAAAATGTGTCGGTCATAAAGTTTACACCAAGTCGATGTTTTTTATCCTTTTTTTTGCACAATCTAAAAAATTCAAAATATTGACCATTCCCAACTTAATAGTCCTAGGCAAGTTGAATAACCTTGGTTTCATAAAAAAAACATGATGGTAATAAAGTTTGTGCAAAGTCGATATTAAATCGATTTTTTTAGCGCCATCTTGAAAATTCAAAATATAGACCTTTCCCAACTTATTAAGCCTTGGGAAGTTGAATAACCTTGGTTTTGCCCAAAAAATGTGACAGTCATAAAGTTTACGCAAAGTCGATGTTTGATCGGTTTTTTTCGCACCATCTTGAAAATTAAAAATATTGATCATTCCCAACATATTAGGCCTAGTGAAGTTGAATAACCTTGGTTTTACCAAAAAATGTAATGGTCATTAAGTTTGCGTAAAGTCGATGTTTGATCAGTTTTTTGCGCACCTTCTCAAAAAATCAAAATATTTACCATTCCGAATATATTAGGCACAGGGAAGTTGTATAACCATGGTTTTGCCAAAAAGAACATGACGATTATAAAATTTTGCACAAAGTCAATGTTTGATTGATTGTTTGTGCACCGTCTCAAAAATTCAAAATTTTGACCATTCCCAAATTATTTGGCCCATGGAAGTTTTATAACCAGGGTTTCACCAAAAATATGATTGTCATAAAGTTTACATAAAATCGATGTTTGATCGGTTTTTTGCACACCATCTCAAAAATTTAAAATATTGACTATTCCCTACTTGTTAGGCCCCGAGAAATTGTATAACCTTGGTTTTGCAAAAAAAACGTTACGATCATAAAGTTTGCACAAAGTCAATGTTTGATCTGTTTCTTTTGCACCATCTCGTAAATTCAAAATATTGACCATTCCCTACTTATTAGGCCTAGCGAAGTTGAATAACCTTGGTTTCGCCAAAAAATTTGACGATCTTAAAGTTTGCGCAATGTCGATGTTTGATTGATTTTTTTCACACCATGTCAAAAATTCAAAATATTGACCATTCCCAACTTATTAGGCCTAAGGAAGTTCAATAACCTTGTATTCGCCAAAAAAGTGACGGTCATAAAGTTTACATAAAATCAATGCTTCATCGATTTTTTTTGGCATCATCTCGAAAATTTAAAATATTAATAATTCCCAACATATTAGGCATAGGAAAATTATATAACATTGGTTTTACCAAAAAACTAGACATTCATAAATTTGTGTAAAGTCGATGTTTGATCGGTTTTTTGTGCACTGTCTCGAAAATTCAAATTATTGACCATTCCCAATTTATTAGTCCTAGGGAAGTTGTATAACCTTAGTTTCATAAACAAATGTGATGGTCATAAAGTTTTCACAAATATCGATGTTTGATCGGTTTCTTTCACATCATCTCGTAAATTCAAAATATTGACCATTCCCAACTTGTTAGGCTTAGGGAAGTTCTATAACCTTGGTTTCACCAAAAACTATAATGGTATTAAAGATTACGCATAGTCGATGTTTGATTGACTTTTTTTGCACCATCTTGAAAATTCAAAATATTGACGATTCCAAACTTATTAGGCCCAAGCAAAGTTGAATAACCATGTTTTTGCCAAAAAAAAATATCGGTCTTAAAGTTTGTGTAAAGTCGATGTTTGATTGATTTTTTTCACATAGTCTCAAAAATTTAAAATATTGACCATTCCCAACTTTTTAGGCCTAGGGAAGTTGAATAACCTTGGTTTTGCTAAAAAATGTGACGGTCATAAATTTTGCACAAAGTTGATGTTTGATCAATTTTTTTCACACCGTCTCGAAACTTTAAAATACTGACCATTCCCAACTTATTAGTCCATGGTTTCGCTAAAAAACGTGATGGTCATAAAGTTTATAAAAAGTTGATGTTTGATCCTTTTTTTTTGCACCATCTCAAAAATTCAAAATATTCACCTTTCCCGACTTAATAGTCCTAGGTAAGTTGTATAACCTTGATTTCACCAAAAAACGTATCGGTCATAAAGTTTGGGCAAAGTTGATGTTTGATTGGTTTTTTTAGCACCGTCTTGAAAATTTAAAATATTGAACATTCCCAAATTATTAGGCCTAGGTAAGTTGAATAACCTTGGTTTAGCTAAAAATTATGATGGTATTAATGTTTGTGCAAAGTCGATGTTTGATCAGGTTTTTTTGCACCAACTCAAAATTTTAAAATATTGATGATTCCCAACATATTAGGCCTAGTGATGTTGAATAACTTTAGTTTTGCCAAAACGAACATGATGGTCATAAAGTTTACATAAAGTTTTTTATACACCCTCTCTAAAATTCAAAATATTGACCATTCCCAACATATTAGGCATAGAAAAGTTGTATAACATTGGTTTTTCCAAAAAAAAATGTGACGGTCATAATGTTTATACAAAGTCGATGTTTGATCGGTTTCTTGCATACCATCTCAAAAATTCAAAATATTGATCATTCCCAACTTATTAGGTCTTGGGAAGTTGAATTACCTTGGTTTCACCAAAAAATGTGATGGTCATAAAGTTTACACAAAGTCGATGTTTGATCCATTTTTTTCGCACCATCTTGAAAATTCAAAATATTGGCCATTCCCAACTTAATAGTCGCTAAGTTGTATAACCTTGATTTCATAAAAAAATATGATGGCCATAGTGTTTACGCAAAGTCCATGTTTGATCTTTGTTTTTGCACATCTCAAAAATTCAAAATATTGAACATTCGTAATTTATTAGGCCTGGGGGGAGTTAAATAACCATGGTTTTACCAAAAAAAAATGTGACGGTCATAAAGTTTACGCAAAGTCGATATTTGATCGATTTATTTTGCATCGTCTAGAAAATTCAAAATATTGATCATTCCCAACATATTAGACCCAGTGAAGTTGAATAACCTTGGTTTTACCAAAAAAAAGTGACGGTTATAAAGTTTGCATAAAGTCGATGTTTGATCGGTTTTTTGTGCACCTTCTTGAAAATTCAAAATATTTACCATTCCACACATATTAGTCACAGGAAAGTTGTATAACCTTGGTTTTGACAAAAAAAAATGTGATGGTTATAAAGTTTGCGCAAAGTCAATGTTTGATCAATTTTTTGCGCATTGTCTCAAAAATTTAAAAATTTGACCATTCCCAATTTATTTGGCCCAGGGAAGCTATATAACCTTGGTTTCATCAAAAAATATGATAGTCATAAAGTTTGCATAAAATCAATGTTTAATCGTTTTTTGCACACCGTCTCGAAAATTCAAAACATTGACCATTCCCTACTTGTTAGGCCCCAAAAAATTTTATAACCTTAGTTTTACAAAAAAAAGTGACGATCATAAAATTTGCGCAAAGTCAATGTTTGATCTATCTTTTTCGCACCATTTGGTAAATTCAAACTATTGACCATTCCCTACTTATTAGGCCTAGCGATGTTGAATAACCTTGGTTTCACCAAAAAATAAGACGTTGTTAAAGTTTGCGCAATGTCGATGTTTGATCGATTTTTTTCACACCATCTCGAAAATTCAAAATATTGACCATTCCCAATAACCTTAGATTCACCAAAAAAGTGATTGTCATAAAGTTTGCGCAAAGTCAATGTTTCATCGATTTTTTTTGGCATCATCTCGAAAATTCAAAATATTGACAATTCCCAACCTATTAGGCCTTGGGAAGTTGAATAACCTTGGTTTCGCCAAAAAACGTGATGGTCATAAAGTTTACGCAAAGTCGATGTTTGATCCGTTTTCTTTGCATTATCTCAAAAATTCAAATATTGATCAGCGCTAACTTAATAGTCCTAGGTAAGTTGTATAACCTTCGTTACTACACAAAAATGTAATGGTCATAATGTTTGTGCAAAGTCGATGTTTGATCGGTTTTTTTCGCTTCATCTAAAAAATTTAAAATATTGACTGTTCCCAACTTATTAGGCATAGGGAAGTCGAATAGCCTTGGTTTCGCAAAAAAACGTGACATTCATAAAGTTTATGCAAGTCAATGTTTGATCGGTTTTTTTCATACAATCTCAAAAAATCGAAATATTAACCATTCCCAACATATTAGGCATATGGAAGTTGTATAACATGGGTTTCGCCAAAAAAATATGCTGGTCATAACGTTTGGGCAATGTCGATGTTTGATTGGTTTTTTGTGCACCATCTTGAAAATTCTAAATATGGATTATTCCCAACTCGGTTGGTCCAGGGAAGTTGTATTACCATGGTTTCGCTAAAAAACGTGACGGTCATAAAGTTTGCACAAAGTCGATGTTTGATTGATTTCTTTTGCACCGTCTCGTAAATTCAAAATATTGACCATTCCCAACTTTTTACTCCCAAGGAAGTTGTATAAACTTGGTTACACCAAAAATAGTGATGGTTATAAAGTTTGCGCAAAGTCGATGTTTGATCGACTTTTTTTGCACTGTCTCGAAAATTTAAAATATTGATCATTCCAAACTTATTAGGCGTAGGGGAAGTTGAATAACTATGTTTTTTCCAAAAAAACATGATAGTCGTAACATTTACACAATGTCGATGTTTGATTGATTTTTTTCGCACTATCTCAAAAATTCAAAATATTGACCATTTCCAACTTTTTAGACCTAAGGAAGTTGAATAACCTTGGATTCACAAAAAAACATGACGGTCATAAATTTTGGGAAAAATTGATGTTTGATCGATTTTTTTCGCACCATCTAGAAAATTTAAAATACTGATCATTCACAACTTATTAGGCTTTAGGAAGTTGAATAACCTTGGTTTCACCAAAAAAATGTGTTGGTCATAAAGTTTACACAAAGTCATTGTTTGATCCCTTTTTTTCACACCGTCTCGAAAATTAAAAATATTGACCATTGCCAACTTAATAGTCCTAAGTAAGTTGAATAATCTTGGTTTCATAAAAAAACGTGGCGATCATAAAGTTTACGCAAAGTCGATGTTTTATCGTTTTTTTAACACCATCTCGAAAATTCAAAATATTGACCTTTCATAACTTATTAAGCCTTGGGACGTTGAATAACCTTGGTTTAGCCAAAAAAAATATGACAGTCATAAAGTTTACGCAAAGTCAATGTTTGATCAGTTTTTTTGCATCGTCTCAAAAATTTTAAATAATGACCATTCCTAACATATTTAGCCTAGTGAAGTTGAATAACCTTGATTTTACTAAAAAATGTGATGGTCATAAAGTTTGTACAAAGTCGATGTTTGATCGGTTTTTTGCACACTCTCGAAAATTCAAAATATTTACCATTCCGAACATATTAGGCATAGGGAAGTTGTATAACCTTGGTTTTGACCAAAAAAATGTGACGGTTATAAAGTTTGCAAAAGTCGATGTTTGATCGATTTTTTGTGCACCATCTCAAAAATTTAAAATTTTGACCATTCCCAACTTATTTGGCCTAGGGAAGTTGTATTATCAAGGTTTCACCAAAAAATATGGTGGTCATAAAGTTTGCACAAAATCGATGTTTGATCGATTTTTTGCGCACTGTCTCAAAAATTCAAAATATTGACCATTCCCAACATGTTAGGACCTAAAAAATTGTATAACCTTGGTTTTATAAAAAAAAACGTGACGATCATAAAGTTTGCACAAAGTCAATGTTTGATCTGTTTCCTTCGCACCATCTCGTAAATTCAAAATATTGACCATTCCCTACTTATTAGGCCTACCGAAGTTGAATAACCTTGGTTTTGCCAAAAAATGTGACGATCTTAAAGTTTGTGCAATGTCATTGTTTAATCCATTTTTTTCACACCATCTCGATAATTTAAAATATTGACAATTCCTAACTTATTTTTTTTGGTAAATAAAGGTAATTGTATTTAGTATGCAGTTTGTACAAAGTATCTTTGTCTACACAAGCCGTAGACTATAGCCTGAGATCTCTTAAAGTAGTCTAGGAGAATGCACCCTACCTCAGAAAGGTGGAATGGTGTCACTCCACAAAACTTATCTACAAGAGAAGTTAAATAGAAAACTAGCCATGAATACACATGTTATAGACTATGACGCTTTAATAAAATATAATAATTAATCATTCCTGGATGACCTGTGAATACATCACATTATTTAAGCATAGACGCACACAATACAGTAACCTCATTCTATAAATCATTAACGAATTATAAAATTGAATCTGATAATGATCTCTTTTTCTCTACATGTTAAATACTTCATTTCCAGATCCTACTCCATAAATTATCTTAAGTCGCTAAGTATGTTGAGCAAAAGGTGAGTATTGTGTGTGTTGTGACCCTAAAAGATTTTGCTACACCTCTCCTTCCAAATCCAACAAATAGTACATCTGAAGGTAAGCTTGGCTAGTTGTGTAAGAAGCCTTTTTCTTGAGAAGCTTTACTGTAGCTATTCTAGTTCTTGATGCAAGTTTGGCAATAGTAGCCTATGTAGTTCAAATCTTTTCAGAATCTCCATCCATAGTCAATTAGTATAGTCACAAGCAAAATAGAGATGATCAATACTTTCTTCCTATTGCATACAAAGAGAGCATCGGTTAACAAAATATATACATTTTCGCTTTATATTGTCCATTGTGGGTCGTTTGGCAAGAAGGGCCTACCATGTGCATAAGGAATATATCTATGAGCTCGGTCTATCCCATGTCCAACTGCTTGGGATCCACTTGTTGTTTCTTTGTCTGATTTGATTCCATGCAGATGCAGCACTAAACTTTCCTTTATCATGAAGCCAATTAAGCATATCTGAAGAGTTGTTCCTCATTGGAAGAGCTATAATAGTCGGCCAAAGTGATAGCATATCAGGAGAAATAGGATTAGGACGACACCAAGTGCCATTAATAATGAACTCAGAAACCTTCCAATCTTTAGGGGCCCCAAGATCTCATAAAGTTTATGCAAAGTCGATATTTGATCGAATTTTTTACAACATCTCAAAAATTCAAAATATTGATCATTCCCAACTTATTAGGCCTAGGGATGTTGAATAACCTTGGATTCGCCAAAAATATGATGGTCATAAAGTTTGCGCAAAGTCGTTGTTTGATCAGTTTTTTTTGCATCGTCTAAAAAATTCAAAATATTGATCATTCCCAACTTATTAAGCATAGGGAAGTTGAATAGCCTTGGTTTCACAAAAAAAACGTGACGTACATAAAGTTTGCACAAAGTCGATGTTTGATCGACTTTTCAAGCAACGTCTCAAAAATTCAAAATATTGACCATTCCAAACTTATTAGGCACAAGGGAAGTTGAATAACCATGTTTTTGCCAAAAAAAAATGTGATAGTCTTAACGTTTACATGTCAATGTTTAATTGATTTTTTATTGAACTATCTCAAAAATTCAAAATATTGACTATTCCCAACTTTTTAGGCCTAAGGAAGTTGAATAACCTTGGTTTCGCAAAAGAATGTGACGGTCATAAATTTTGTGAAAAGTCGATATTTCTTCGATTTTTTTTGCACCATCTAGAAAATTCAAAATACTGACCATTCCCAACTTATTAGGCCTTGGGAAGTTGAATAACCTTGGTTTCACTGAAAAATGTGATGGTCATAAAGTTTACACAAAGTCATTGTTCGATCCATTTTTTTCGCACCGTCTCGAAAATTAATAATATTGTCCATGATGCGGGAGCATCCGAGACTACTAATCAATCCTTAAGTCCTGGGCTGATTCCTTTGGCAAAACAAATACTATCGGGACTTATTCCTTCCAAAACTAACTTCGGTTACAACTTACTTCGATGGGATAAGGAATGATGATACCAATAACTAACTTCGGTTACAACTTACTTCGATGGGATAAGGAATGATATACCAATATCAAAATTCATTGCTGATTGATGCTATATCAAAGAGGAGTTATTCAGGATAAGATCCAAAGTGATTTAATGCTCTTTGGAAGTGGAGATTTGTGGTTATTATTGGTGAAAATTTTCAATCTTGTTTGTTTGGGTAGTTCCCATTGTTTGTTTGGGTAGTTCCGCTATTTCAGTTTTATTTATTTGGGTAGTTCCCATATTGTTTTCTGAGTCTAATGTCTATATAATGAGACATATTCTTATTTGTAAGGTGGGTGGATGAATGAAAATTGGTGAGACTTCCTCTACGTGAGTGAATATCTTCGGAGAGTGGATAACTCCTTGCGGTCTCTTTATCCTTGGAGCGTGGATTCCTCCTTGGTGGTGAGCCAAAAGCCCTTTATCCTTGGCTGGTGATATCTTTAGGCCTTGGTGGTGAGCTTCTCCTATCCCGAAGTCCTTTATCCTTAGCTGGTGAAATCTTTAGGCCTCGGTGGTGAACTTCGTAGATCCTGATCCTTATCCTTGGTTGGTGGCATGGCCTTTATACCTTGGAAGAAGATCGTTCTATTTTATTTTCGATGGTGAAATGCCCATTTTCCCAAAATTGCGCAGTCCTAAAATTTTCTGTTCGGAGTCACTCGCCCACGCACGCATCAGTCCATTCCCAACTTAATTGTCCTAAGTAAGTTGAATAATCTTGGTTTCATAAAAAAACATGACGATCATAAAGTTTGCGCAAAGTCGATGTTGAAAAGGTTTTTTTAGCATCATCTCAAAAATTCAAAATATTGACCTTTCCCAACTCATTAAGCCTTGGGATGTTGAATAACCTTTTGTTTTGCCAAAAAAATGTAAAAGTCATTAAGTTTGTGCAAAGTCAATGTTTGATCAGTTTTTTTCGCACCATCTTGAAAATTCAAAATAATGATCATTCTCAAAATATTAGGCCCAGTGATGTTGAATAACTTTGGTTTTACCAAAAAGTGTAACGGTCATAAAGTTTGTGCAAAGTCGATGTTTGACCATTCCCAACTTATTTGGTCCGGGGAAGTTGTATAAACTTAGTTTCACCAAAAAAATATGATGGTCATAAAGTTTACACAAAATCGATGTTTGATTGGTTATTTGCTTACTGTCTCGAAAATTCAAAATATTGACCATTTCCTACCTGTTAGGCCCTAGGAAATTGTATAACCTTGGTTTTGGAAAAATATGTGACGATCATAAAGTTTGCACAAAGTTAATGTTTGAACTGTTTCTTTCGCACCATCTCGTAAATTCAAAATATTGACTATTCCCTACTTATTATGCCTAGCAATGTTGAATAACCTTGGTTTCACCAAAAAATGTGACGATCTTGAAGTTTGCTCAATGTCGATGTTTGTTTGATTTTTTTCGCACCATCTCAAAAATTTAAAATATTGACTATTCCCAACTTATTAGACCTAAGGAAGTTGAATAACCATGGATTCACCAAAAAAGTGATGGTCATAAAGTTTACGCAAAGTCAATGTTCCATCGATTTTTTTTGGCACCATCTCGAAAATTCATAATATTGACAATTCCCAACATATTAGGCCTCAGGAATTTGTATAACCTTGGTTTCACCAAAAAACTAGACGGTAATAAATTTGTCCAAAATCGATGTTTGATCGGTTTTTTGTGCATCGTCTCCAATATTCAAGTGATTAACCATTCCTAACTTATTAGTCCTAGGGAAGTTGTATAACCTTAGTTTCGTAAACAAATGTGATGGTAATAAAGTTTTCACAAAGTTGACATTTGATCGGTTTTTTGCGCACTGCCTCGAAAATTAAAAAAATTGATCATTACCAAATTATAAGCCCTAGGAAAGTTGTATAACTTAAGTTTCGCCAAAAAATTTGATGGTAATAAAGTTTGTGTAAAGTCAATGTTTGATCAATTTTTTTGCACCATCTCGAAAATTTGAAATATTGACCATTCCCAACTTATTAGGCCTAGGAAAGTTGTACAATCTTAGTTTCGCCAAAAAATATGATGGTCATAAATTTTACGCAAAATCAATGTTTGATCGATTTTTTGCGCACCGTCTCGAAAATTCAAAATATTGACCATTCTCTGCTTGTTAGGCCTAGGGAAATTGTATAATGTTGGTTTCACAAAAAAATTTGATGATCATAAAGTTTATGCAAAGTCAATGTTTGATCTGTTTCTTTCGCATAATCTCATAAATTAAAAATATTGACCATTCCCAAATTATTAGGCCTAGGGAAGTTGAATAACCTTGGTTTCGTAAAAAAATGTAACGATCTTAAAGTTTGTGTAAAGTCGATGTTTGATAGATATTTTTCGTAATGTCTTAAAAATTCAAAATACTCACCATTCCCAAATTATTAGGCCTAAGGAAGTTGAATAACCTTGGATTCACAAAAAATGTGATGGTCATAAAGTTTGCGCAAAGTCAATGTTACTTCGGTTTTTTTTTGGCACCATCTTGAAAATTCAAAATATTAACAATTCCCAACATATTAGGCCTAGTGAAGTTGTATAATCTTGATTTCACCAAAAAACTAAACGGTCATAAATTTACTCAAAGTCGATGTTTGATCGATTTTTTGCGCACCATCTTGA
Source organism: Musa beccarii (assembly GCA_024322285.1). Lineage (NCBI taxonomy): Eukaryota > Viridiplantae > Streptophyta > Magnoliopsida > Zingiberales > Musaceae > Musa > Musa beccarii. Next base: position 48,026,087 of record CM044396.1, on the reverse strand, counting down.
AAATTCAAATGATTGACCATTACTAACTTATTAGGCCTAGGGAACTTTTATAACCTTAGTTTAACAAACAAATGTGATGGTCATAAAGTTATCAAAAAGTCGATGTTTGATCGATTTTTTTACTCTTTCTCGAAAATTCAAAATATTGATCATTCCCAACTTATTAGGCCTAGAGAAGTTGTATAACCTTGGTTTTGTCAGAGAATGTGATGGTTAGAGAGATTGCACAAAGTCAATATTTGATCGAGTTTTTATACACCATTTCGAAAATTCAAAATATAAACCATTCCCAACTTGTTAGGCCTAGGGACATTGTATAACCTTGGTTTCACGAAAAAACGTGATGGTCATAAGTTTGCACAAAGTTGATGTTAGATTGGTTTTTTACGCACCATCATGAAAATTTAAATTATTGACCATTCCTAACTTATTAGGCCTAGTGAAGTTGAATAACCTTGGTTTTATAAAAAAAATGTGACGATTATAAAGTTTGTGTAAAGTTGATGTTTGATCGATTTTTTGCGCACCTTCTCGAAAATTAAAAATATTTATCATTTCGAACATATTAGGCATAGGGAAGTTGTATAACCTTGGCTTTGACAAAAAAAAAACATGACGATTATAAAGTTTACACAAAGTCGATGTTTGTTCAATTTTTTACGCATCGTCTCAAAAATTTAAAATTTTGACCATTCCTAACTTATTTGGCCCAAGGAAGTTGTATAACCTTGGTTTCACCAAAAAAATATGATGATCATAAAGTTTGCACAAAATAAATTTTTAATCGGTTTTTTGTACACCATTTCAAAAATTTAAAATATTGACCTTTTCCTACTTGTTAGGCCCTAGGAAATTGTATATATAACCTTGGTTTTGCAAATAACGTGATGATCATAAAGTTTGTACAAAGTCAATGTTTGATTTGTTTCTTTCGCACCATCTCGTAAATTCAAAATATTGACCATTCCTTACTTATTTGGTCTACCGAAGTTGAATAACCTTGGTTTCGCCAAAAAAATATGACGACCTTAAAGTTTGCGCAATGTCGATATTTGATCAATTTTTTTTGTACCATCTCGAAAATTTAAAATATTGACCATTCCCAACTTATTAGACCTAAGGAAGTTGAATAACCTTGGATTCACAAAAAAGTGATGGTCAAAAAGTTTGCACAAAGTCAATGTTTTATCGATTTTTTTTAGCACCATCTCGAAAATTCAAAATATTGGCAATTCCAAACATATTAGGCCTCGAGAATTTGTATAACCTTGGTTTCACCCCAAAACTAGATAGTCATAAATTTGTGCAAAATCAATGTGTGATCGATTTTTTTCACACCATCTTGAATATTCAAATTATTGACCATTCCCAACTTATTAGTCCCAGGAAAGTTGTATAACCTTAGTTTCGCAAACAAATGTGACGGTCATAAAGTTTTTACAAAGTCGACATTTGATCAGTTTTTTGCGTACTGCCTCAAAAATTAAAAAATTAACCATTCCCAAATTATAAGCCCTTGGAAAGTTGTATAACTTTTGTTTCACCAAAAATCGTGATGGTCATAAAGTTTGAGCAAAGTTTATGTTTGATCGATTTTTTTGTACAATCTCAAAAATTTGAAATATTGACATTGCACAAATGTTATGACCAGCATATTTTTTGGTGAAACCAACGTTATACAACTTCCATATGCCTAATATGTTGGGAATGGTCAATATTTTGAATTTTTGAGATGGTGTGAAAAAAATCGATCAAACATCGACTTTGCATAAACTTTACGAACGACATGTTTTTTTTGAAACCAAGGCTATTCACCTTCCTTATGCCTAATAAGTTGGGAATAATCAATATTTTAAATTTTTTAGACGATGCAAAAAAAATCGATCAAACATCTACTTTGCGCAAACTTTATGACCATCACGTTTTTTGTAGTAACCAAGGTTATAAAACTTACCTAGGACTATTAATTTGGTACTAATCAATATTTTGAATTTTTAAGATAATTCACAAAAAACGGATCAAACATCGACTTTGCATAAACTTTATTACTATCACGTTTTTTGGTGAAACCAAGGTTATTCAACTTCCCTAGGCCTAATAAGTTGGGAAGGGTCAGTATTTTGAATTTTCGACATGTTGCACAAAAAACTAATCAAACATCAATTTTGCGTAAACTTTATGACCATCATATTTTTTTGGCGAAACCAAGGTTGTACAACTTCCTTGAGCCTAATAAGTTGTGAATGGTCATTAATTTGAATTTTCGAGACGGTGAGCAAAAAATCGATCAAATATTGACTTTGCATAAATTTATGACCATCTAGTTTTTTGGTGAAATCAAGGTTATACAACTTCCCTAGGCCTAATATGTTGGGAATTGTTAATATTTTGAATTTTCGAGATGGTGCAAAAAAAAATGGAAGAAACATTGACTTTGCGCAAACTTTATGACCGTCACATTTTTGGCGAATCTAAGGTTATTCAACTTCCTTAGGTCTAATAATTTGGGAATGGTCAATATTTTAAATTTTTGAGATTGTACGAAAAATATCGATCAAACATCGACTTTGCGCAAACTTTTAGGTCATCACATTTTTTGACGAAACCAAGGTTATTCAACTTCCCTATGCCTAATAAGTTAGGAATGGTCAATATTTTGAATTTATGAGATGATGCGAAAGAAACAGATCAAACATCGACTTTGCATAAGTTTTATGATCGTCACTTTTTTTTGCGAAACCAAGGTTATACAATTTCCCTAGACCTAACAAGCAGGGAATGGTCAATATTTTAAAATTTTGAGACGGTGTGCAAAAAACCAATCAAACATTGATTTTGCATAAAATTTATTACCATCATATTTTTTGGCGAAACGAAGGTTGTACAACTTTCCTAGGCCTAATAAGTTTGGAATGGTCAATATTTCAAATTGTCGAGATGGTGCAAAAAAATCGATCAAACATTGACTTTACGCAAACTTTATGACCGTTATGTTTTTTGGTGAAACCAAAGTGATGCAACTATCCTGGGGCTTATAATTTGGTAATGGTTAATTTTTTTAATTTTCGAGGCAGTGTGAAACTAAGGTTATATAACTTCCCTGTGACTAATAAGCTGGGAATGGTCAATAATTTGAATATTCAAGACGGTACACAAAAAACTGATCAAACATCGATTTTACACAAATTTATGACCGTCTAGTTTTTTGGTGAAACCAAGGTTATGCAATTTCCCAAGGCCTAATATGTTGGGAATTGTCAATATTTTGGAATTTTCGAGATGGTGCCAAAAAAACCGATGAAACATTGACTTTGTGTAAACTTTATGACCTTCATTTTTTTGGTAAATCCAAGGTTATTCAACTTCGTTCGGCCTAATAAGTTGGGAATTGTCAATATTTTAAATTTTCAAGATGGTGCAAAAAAAATCGATCAAACATCGACATTCCGTAAACTTTAAGATCGTCACATTTTTTTGGCGAAACCAAGGTTATTCAACTTCGATATGCCTAATAAGTAGGGAATGGTCAATATTTTGAATTTACGAGATTGTGCGAAAGAAACAGATCAAACATTAACTTTGTGCAAACTTTATGATCATCATGTTTTTTTGCAAAACTAAGGTTATACAATTTCCTAGGGCCTAACAAGTAGGGAATGGTCAATTTTGTGAATTTTTGAGATGGTGTGCAAAGAATCGATCAAACATCGATTTTATGCAAACTTTATAACCATCATATTTTTTGGTGAAACCAAGGTTATACAACTTCCCTGGGCCAAATAAGTTGGAAATGGTTAAAATTTTTAATTTTTGAGATAGTGCGAAAAAAATTGATCAAACATTGACTTCACGTAAACTTTCTGAACATCATATTTTTTTGCAAAACCAAGGCTATTCGACTTCCCTATGCCTAATAAGTTGGGAATGGTCAATATTTTGAATTTTTTAGACGATACAAAAAAACCTATCAAATATCGACTTTGCGCAAACTTTATGACCGTCACGTTTCTTGTAGTAACCAAGGTTATAAAACTTACCTAGGACTATTAAGTTGGTAATAATCAATATTTTAAATTTTCAAGATAATGCAAAGATAACGGATCAAACATCGACTTTGCGTAAACTTTATGACCATCACGTTTTTTGGCAAAACCAAGGTTATTCAACTTCCCTAGGCCTAATAAGTTGGGAATGGTCAGTATTTTGAATTTTCGAGATGGTGTGCAAAAAACTGGTCAAACATCGATTTTGTGCAAACTTTATAGCCATCATATTTTTTGATGAAACCAAGGTTGTACAACTTCCTTGGGTCTAATAAGTTGGGAGTGGTCATTATTTTGAATTTTCGAGACGGTGTAAAAAACTGATCAAACATTGACTTTGTGATAACTTTATGACCGTCATATTTATTTGTGAAACTAAGGTTATACAACTTCCCAGGGCCTAATAAGTCGTGAATGATTAATAATTTGAATTTTCGAGATGGTGCGCAAAAAATCGATCAAATATCGACTTTGCATAAATTTATGACCACCTAGTTTTTTGGTGAAATCAAGGTTATAACAACTTCCCTATGCCTAATATATTGGGAATTGTTAATATTTTTAATTTTCAAGATGGTGCCAAAAAAAACTGAAGAAACATTGACTTTGCGCAAACTTTATGACCGTTACATTTTTGGCGAATCCAAGGTTATTCAACTTCCTTAGGCCTAATAATTTGTGAATGGTCAATATTTGAAATTTTTGAGACGGTATGAAAAATATCGATCAAACATCGACTTTTTGCAAACTTTAAGATCGCCATATTTTTTTACGAAACCAAGGTTATTCAACTTCCCTTGGCCTAATAAGTTGGGAATGGTCAATATTTTGAATTTACGAGATGATGCGAAAGAAATAGATCAAACATTGACTTTATGTAAACTTTATGACAGTGACATTTTTTTTGCGAAACCAAGGTTATACAATTTCCTTGGGCCTAACAAGCAGGGAATGGTCAATATTTTGAATTTTTGAGATGGAGTGCAAAAAACCTATCAAACATTGGTTTTGCGCAAAATTTATGGCCATCATATTTTTTGGCGAAACTAAGGTTGTACAACTTCCTTGGACCTAATAAGTTCGGAATAGTGAATATTTCAAATTTTCGAGATGGTGCAAAAAAATGATCAAACATCGACTTGGTGCAAACTTTATGACCATCACGTTTTTTGGCAAAACCAAAGTGATACAACTTTCCTGGGGCTTATAATTTGGCAATGGTCAATTTTTTTAATTTTTGAGGCACTGCAAAACTAAGTTATACAACTTCCCTATGACTAATAAGCTGGGAATTATCAATAATTTAAATATTCAAGACGATACGCAAAAAAAGATCAAACATCAATTTTGCACAAATTTATGACAGTCTAGTTTTTTGGTGAAACCAAGGTTATAGAATTTCCCGAAACCTAATATGTTGGGAATTGTCAATATTTTGAATTTTCGATATGGTGCTACAAAGAACCGATGAAACATTAACTTTGCGCAAACTTTATGACCTTCACTTTTTTGGTGAATCCAAGGTTATTCAACTTCCTTCGACCGAATAAGTTGGGAATTGTCAATATTTTAAATTTTCAAGATGGTGCGAAAAAAATCGATCAAACATCGACATTCCGTAAACTTTAAGATCGTCACATTTTTTGGCGAAACCTAGGTTATTCATATTCGATAGGCCTAATAAGTAGCGAATAGTCAATATTTTGAATTTTCGAGATTGTGCGAAAGAAACAGATCAAATATTGACTGTGTGTAATCTTTATGATCGTCATGTTTTTTTGCAAAACCATGGTTATACAATTTCTCGGGGCCTAACAAGTAGGGAATGGTCAATATTTTAATTTTTGAGATGGTGCACAAAAAATCAATCAAACATCGATTTTGTGCAAACTTTATGACCGTCGTATTTGTTGGTGAAACCAAGGTTATTCATCTTCCCTAGACCAAATAAGTTGGGAATGGTCAAAATTTTAAATTTTTGAAATGGTGTGCAAAAAATTGATTAAACATCGACTTTGCACAAACTTTATAACCGTCATATTTTTTTGGTTAAAACCAAGGTTATACAACTTCCCTATGCCTAATATGTTCGGAATGGTCAATATTTTGAAATTTTGAGATGGTGCAAAAAAATCGATAAAACATCGACTTTGCACAAACTTTATAACCATCAAATTTTTTTGGCAAAAGAAAGGTTATTCAACTTCACTAGGCCTAATATGTTGGGAATGATCGATATTTTAAATTTTCAAGATAGTACAAAAAAATTAATCAAACATCGACATTGCAAAACTTTATGACTTTCATATTTTTTGGCAAAACCATGGTTATTGAACTTCACTAGGCCCAATAAGTTAGGAATGGTCAATATTTTGAATTTTTGAGATGGTGCAAAAAAAATAGATTAAACATCGACTTTGCACAAACTTTATGACCGTCACATTTTTTTTATGAAACCAAGGTTATACAACTTAACTAGGACTATTAAGTTGGGAATGGTCAATATTTTGAATTTTTGAGATGGTGCGAAAAAAATGGATCATACATAGACTTTGTGTAAACATTATGACTATCATGTTTTTTGGCAAAACCAATGTTATTCAACTTCCCTAGGCCTAATAATTTGGGAATGGTGAGTATTGTGAAGTTTCGAGATAGTATAAAAAAAATCGATCAAACATCAACTTTGTGCAAAATATATGACCGTCACAATTTTTGGTGAAACAATAGTTTTTCAAATTCCGTAGGTCTAAAAAGTTAGGAATGGTTAATATTTTGAATTTTTGAGATGGTGCAAAAAACACAAATCAAACATCAACTGTGCACAAACTTTAAGATCGTCATATTTTTTTGGAAAAAACATTGTTATTCAACTTCCCCTAGGCCTAATAAATTTGGAATCATCAATATTTTGAATTTTTGCGACGGTGCAAAAAAAGTTGGTCAAACATAAGCTTTGCACAATCTTTATGACCATCATGGTTTTTGGTGAAACCAAGGTTATACAACTCCCTTGGGCCTAACAAGTTCGGAATGGTTAATATTTGGAATTTACGAGAAGGTGCGAAAGAAATCGATCAAACATTATGACCGTCATATTTTTTTGGCAAAACCAATGTTATACAACTTTCCTATGCCTAATATGTTAGGAATGGTCAATATTTTGAATTTATGAGACGTTGCACAAAAAACGGATCAAACATTGACTTTGCATAAACTTTATGACCGTTACATTTTTTGGCAAAACCAAGATTATTCAACTTCACTTGGCCTAATAAGTTGAAAATGGTCAATATTTTAAATTTACTAGATGGTGCGAAAAAACCGATTAAACAACGACTTGCGTAAACTTTATGGCTATTACGTTTTTTTACGAAACCATAGCTATTTGACTTCCCTATGTCTAAAAAGTTGGGAATAGTCAATATTATGAATTTTTGAGACGATGCGAAAAAATTGATCAAACATCGACTTTGCGCAAACTTTATGACCATCACTATTTTTTGGGGTAACTAAGGTTATATAACTTACCTAGAACTATTAAGTTGGGATTGGTTAATATTTTAAATTTTTGAGAAGGTGCAAAAAAAAGGATCAAACAACGACTTTGTGTAAGCTTTAGGACCATCATATTTTTTTGGCGAAACTAAGATTATTCAACTTCCCTAGGCCTAATAAGTTGGGAAGGGTCAGTATTTTGAATTTTTAAAATATTACAAAACAAATTGATTAAACATCGAATTTATACAAACTTTATGACCGTCATATTTTTTTTACCAAACCAAGGTTATTCAACTTCGCTATGCCTAATAAGCTGGGGATGGTCAATATTTTGAATTTTTAAGATGGTGCAAAAAAAATTATACAAACATCGACTTTGTGCAAACTTTTTGACCATCTAGTTTTTTTGGCTAAACCAAGGATATGCAACTTCCTTGGGCCTAATAAGTTTGGAATGGTTAATATTTTTAATTTTTGAGATGGTGCACAAAAAATCGATCAAACTTTGACATTGCGCAAACTTTATGACTGTCATGTTTTTTGGTGAAACCAATGTTATACAACTTCCCTAGGCCTAATAAGTTAGGAATAGTCAATATTTTGAATTTATGAGATAGTGCGAAAAAAACCAATCAAACATCGACTTTGCATAAACATCATGACCGTCACATGTTTTGGCGAAACCAATGTTATACAAATTCCCTAGCCCTAATAAGTTGGCAATGGTTAATATTTTGAGTTTTTAGAAGGTTAATGAAAAACCAATTAACAATCAACTTTGTGCAAACTTTATGACCATCACATTTTTTAGTGAAACCCAGGTTATACAACTTCCCTAGGCCTAATAAGTTGGGATTAGTCAATAATTTAAATTTTCGAGATGGAATGCAAAAAATGATCAAATATCGACATTGCGCAAAATATTTGACTATCTAGTTTTTTTATGAAACCAAGGTTATATAACTTCCCTTGGCCTAATAAGTTTGGAATGGTCAATATTTTGAATTTTTTAGAAAGGGCACCAAAAACTGATCAAACTTCAACATTGTGCAAACTTTATGACCGTCACGTTTTTTGACAAAACCAAAGTTATACAACTTCCTTAGGCCTAATAAGTTTGGAATGGTCAATATTTTAAATATTTGAGATGATGCACAAAAAACTAATTAACCATCAACTTTGCGCAAACTTTATGACCGTCATGTTTTTTGGCGAAACCCAAACTATGCAACTTCCATAGTCCTAATAAGTTGGGAATGGTCAATAGTTTGAATTTTCATGATGGTGCAAAAAATCAATCAAATATCGACTTTGTGCAAACTTTATGACCGTCTAGGTTTTTTGTGAAACCAAGGTTATGCAACTTCCTTGGGCCTAATAAGTTGGGAATTATTAATATTTTGAATTTTCGAGATGGTGCAAAAAAAAACCAATCAAACATTGACTTTGCACAAAATTTATGACCATCACATTTTTTGGTGAAACCATGGTTATTCAACTTAACTAGGACTATTAAGTTGGGAATGGTCAATATTTTAAATTTTTGAGATAGTGCGAAAAAAAATCAAACATTGACTTTGCGCAAACTTTATGACCATCATGTTTTCTTACGAAAACAAGGTTATTCAACTTCTCAATGCCTAATAAGTTGGGAATGGTTTGTATTTTGAATTTTTGAGATCGCATGAAAAAAATCGATTAAATATCGATTTTGTGCAAACTTTATGATCGTCATGTGGTTTGGTGAAGACAATGTTATGAAACTTCCCTAGGCCTAATAAGTTGGGAATTATTATTATTTTGAATTTCTGAGATAGTGTGAAAAAAACTGATCAAAAATTGACTTTGCGCAAACATTATGACCATCATGTTTTTTTTGGCGAAACCAAGGTTATTCAGCTTTCCTGGGCCTAATAAGTTGGGAATGATCTATATTTTGAATTTTTGAGACAGTGCGAAAAAGGTCGATCAAACAATGACTATGTATAAACTTTATGATTGTCACATTTTTTGGCGAAACCATGGTTAAACAACTTCCCTACACCTAATAATTTGGGAATGGACAATATTTTAAATTTTTGAAATGGTGTGCAAAAAACCGATCAACCATGGACTTTGCACAAAATATATGATCGTCAAGTTTTTTGATGAAACCATGGTTATTCAACTTCCCTAGGCCTAATAAGTTGGGAATGGTCAATCTTTTAAATTTTTGAGATGGTGTAAAAAAAATCAATCAAACATCGATTTTGTGCAAACTTTATGACCGTCATATTTTTTTGGCGAAACCATGGTTATACAACTTCCCCTCGCCTAATAAGTTGGGAATGATCAATATTTTAAATTTTCGAGATGTGCAGAAAAAATTGATCATTCATCGACTTTGTGCAAACTTTGTAACCATCACATTTTTTGGCAAAACCAAGGTATACAACTTCATAGGACTAATAAGTTGGGAATGATCAATATTTTGAATTTTTAAGATGGTGCGCAAAAAATGAGTAAAACATTGACTTTGCGCAAACTTTATGACCATCATGTCTTTTGGCTAAAAAAATATTATACAACTTATGTCGGCTTAATAAGTTGGGAATGGTTAATATTGTGAATTTTCAAGACAGTGCAAAAAACACCGATCAAGCATCATTTTTGTTCAAAATTTATCACTGTCATGTTTTTTTGGCTAAACCAAGGTTATATAACTTCCGTATGCCAAATAAGTTAGGAATGGTCAATATTTTGAATTTTCAAGACGGCGCATGAAAAATTGATCAAATATCAACTCTAAGCAAACTTTTTGAACATCACATTTTTTTTATAAAACCATGATTATAAAACTTCCGTAGGCCTAATTAGTTCGGAATGGTTACTATTTTGAATTTTCGAGACAATGTGCAAAAAACTAATCATACATCGAATTTACACAAATTTTATGACCGTCACGTTTTTTTGCAGAACCATTGTTATACATCTTCCCTGGGCCAAATAAGTTCGGAATGATCAATATTTTAAAGTTTTGATACAGTATACAAAAAATCGATTAAACATCGATTTTGCACAAAATTTATGACCGTCATGTGTTTTAGTGAAGACAATAATATTCAACTTCCCTAGGCCAAATAAGTTGGGAATAGTTAGTATTTTGAAATTTCAAGATAGTGTGAAAAATATCGATCAAACATGCACTTTGCATAAACTTTATGACCATTAGGAGTTTTGGTGAAACCAAGATTATACAACATCCCTCGATCTAATAAGTTGGAAATGGTTAATATTTTAAATTTTCCAAATCATGTGGAAAAAATCGATCAAACGTCAACTTTGTTCAAACTTTATGACCATCACATTTTTTGGCGAAACCAATGTTATTCAACTTACCTAGGTCTAATAAGTTGGGAATGGTCAATATTTTGAATTTTCGATATGGTGTGCAAAAAACTGATCAAACATCAACTTTGTACAAACTTTATGACCGTCACATTTTTTGGCGAAGACAATGTTAGTCAACTTCCCCAAGGCCTAATATGTTGAGAATGGTTAGTATTTTGAATTTTCGAGACGGTGCGAAAAAAATTGATCAAACATCGACTTTGCACAAACTTTATGACTATCACGTTTTTTTAGTGAAACCAAGGATATTCGACTTCCCTAGGCCTAATAAATTGAGAATGGTCAATATTTTCAATTTTTGAGATGACACAAAAAAAATGATCAAAAATTGACTTTATGTAAACTTTATGACTGACACATTTTTTTTGCAAAACCAAGGTTATACAACTTCCCTAGGCCTAATAAATTTGGAATCATCAATATTTTGAATTTTCGACATGCTGCACAAAAAACCGATCAAACATCGACTTTTCGCAAACTTTATAATAGTCTTATTTTTTGGCAAAACCAGGCTTACTCAACATCCCTAGGCCTAATAAGTTGAGAATGGTCAATATTATAATTTTTTTAGATACTACGAAAAAAACTTGATCAAACATTGACTTTATACAAACTTTATGACCGTTATATTTTTTCATGAAACCAATGTCATTCAATTTTTCTAGGCCTAAAAAGATGGGAATGATCAATATTTTATATTTTTGAGATAGTGTGAAAAAATAAATCAAACATTGACTTTGCGCAAACTTTATAACCATCACGTTTTTTGGCGAAACCAAGGTTACGTAACTTCCAGTGCTTAATAAGTTGGGAATGGTCAATATTTTGAATTTTCGATATGGTGCACAACAAAATCAATCAAACATCGACTTTACACAAATTTTATGGCCGTCATGTTTTTTGGTGAAACTAAGGTTATTCAACTTCCCTAGGGCTAATATTGGGAATAGTCAATATTTTGAATTTTCGAGATGGTGCGCAAATAAACGATCTAACATCGACTTTGCACAAACTTTATGACTATCATATTTTTTAGCAAAGACAATGTTATTCAACTTCCCTAGGCCTAATAAGTTGGGAATGGTTCGTATTTTGAATTTTTGAGATGGTGCAAAAAAAATCGATTAAACATCAACTTTGCGCAAACTATATAACCATCACTTTTTTTTTGGCAAAACCAAGGTTATTCAACTTCCCTAGGCTTAATAATTTGGGAATGGTCAATATTTTAAAATTTTCAGACGGTGTAAAAAAAAATTAAAAATTGACTATGCGAAAACTTTATGACCGACACGTTTTTGAGTGAAACCATAGTTATACAACTTCCCTGGGCCAAATAAGTTGGGAATGATCAATATTTTGAATTTTTGAGATGGTGCGCAAAAAATCGATCAAAAATCAACTTTGCTAAAACTTTATGATTGACATGTTCTTTGGCGAAACCATGGTTATATAACTTCCCTTGGCCTAATAAGTTGGGAATGGTCAATATTTTAAATTTTTTAGATGGTGCACCAAAAACTGATCAAACAATGACTTTACGTAAACTTAATAACAATTACATTTTTTGGCGAAACCAAGGATATTCAACATCCCTAGAGTTGGGAATGGTCTATATTTTGAATTTTTGAGATGGTACAAAAAAATAAATCAAACATCAACTTTGCGCAAACTTTATGACCATCACATTTTTGGGCGAAACCATGGTTATACAACTTTCGTTGGCCTAATAAGTTGGGAATGGTTAATAATTTAAGTTTTTGATATGGTGCGCAAAAAAGGGATCAAACTGTGACTTTGCACAAACTTTATGACTATTACATATTTTGGCAAAGAAAATGTTATTCAACTTTCCTAGGCTTTTGACAAGTTGGGAATAGTTAGTATTTTAAATTTTCGAGACGTCGTGAAAAAAACCGATCAAATATCGACTTTGCGCAAACTTTATGACCATCACGTTTTTTAGTGAAACCAAGGTTATTCAACTTCCCTATGCCTAATAAATTTAGAATGATCAATATTTTTAATTTTTGAGACAGTGCAAAAATAATAATAAAAAATTGACTGTGTAAACTTTATGACCGACACATTTTTTGGCGACACCAAGGTTATACAACTTCCCTAGGCCTAATAAGTTTGGAATGGTCAATATTTTGAATTTTCGAGATGATGAGCAAAAACCCAATCAAACATTGACTTTCGGTGAACTTTATAACAGTCATTTTTTGGCGAAACCAAGGTTACTCAACATCCCTAGGCCAAATATGTTGGGATTGGTCAATATTTTGAATTTTTGAGATAATATGAAAAAAACCTGATCAAACATTGACTTTAGACAAACTTTATAACCATCATATTTTTTGGTGAAACCAATGTTATTCAATGTCCCTGGTCTCATAAGTTGGGAATGGTCAATATTTTATATTTTTGAGATGGTGTGAAAAAATCGATCAAACATCGACTTTGCGCAAACTTTATAACCAACACAGGTTTTGGCGAAACTATGGTTATACAACTTCCTGGGCCTAATAAGTTAGGAATGGTCAATATTTTGAATTTTCGAGGTGGTGCGAAAAAAACTGATCAAATATCGACTTTGCACAAACTTTATGATCGTCACGTTTTTTGGTGAAACCAATGTTATTCAACTTCCTTAGGCATAATAAGATGGGAATGGTCAATATTTTATATTTCAAGATGGTGTGAAAAAATCGATCAAACATCGACTTTGCTCCAACTTTATGCCCGACATATTTTTTGGCGAAACGAAGGTTATACAACTTCCGTAGGCCTAATAAGTTAGAAATTGTTAATATTTTGAATTTCTAAGATGGTGCGAAGAAGTTGGGAATTATCAATATTTTGAATTTCTGAGATGGTGCAAATAAAATCGATCAAACATCAACTTTGCATACACTTTATGACCATCACGTTTTTTGGTGAAACTAATGTTATCCAACTTCCCTAGGCCTAATAAGTTGGGAATGGTAAATATTTTATATTTTTGAGACGGTGTGACAAAACCGATCAAACATCAAATTTCGCAAACTTTATACAACTTCTCTAGGCCTAATAAAACCGATGGGCAAATTGACGTAACAAACAGAAGCTTGGGAAATTTGCTTAGAAGTTATGTTGGCAAAAACATCAAGCAATGGGATCTCATTCCTCCATAAATTGAATTTGCCTACAATTGTTCCTTGCATCATAGCACTGGTAAGAGTCCTTTTGAAGTTGTTTATAGTGCTAATTCTATTGGTCCTTTGGATTTGGTTCCTCATTTAGCAACTAAACAATTTAGTGGAGATGCTGATGAGAGAGCTAAGCAAATAAAGAAGCTACATGAGGATGTTAAAGCAACCATAGAGGAGAAAAATGAGAGGTATAGTCAAGTTGCCAACAAACACAGAAAACTTGTGGAGTTTAATGCAGGTGATTTAGTATGGATTTATCTAAGAAAGGAGAGGTTCCCACCAAGCAAATTTGGAAAATTGAAACCAAAAGCTGATGGTCCATTCAAGGTGCTTAAGAGAATTGGCCAGAATGCTTATGAGATCGAGGTACCAAAAGATTATAGAGTGTCTTCGATATTTAATGTGGCTGATTTAAGTCCTTATCATGATTATATAGCTAAAACAAACAATGACTTGATGACAAGTCTTTTTCAACCAGGGGAGAATGACACAGGAGTGCCTAACTTGCTATAATCTAGTCATGTTGATCTTATTGAAGCTATGATAAATTTTCAGCCCACAATATTGCCTCAGTCTTCCACTCAGCACATTCAACTATGATAGCTCATGAGCATCTTTTTCATACTAAGTCAAGGCTGGTTCAATGCACTTTCCTTCATGACTAAAAAACATATTAATGAAGGTGGTTAACAGTTGTAAAGTATTTATCTTGAAATTCCCTATGCATGAAGGGTTGTTTCATGCACAACTATTTATTTTGGTGTTTTGGGTTAGAGGAGGTTTTGAGAAACTGAAGATATTGGCTGAAGGTCTCTTAGAGTACTCTAGAAAACTCTGTATCTCTTAGATGCGTCCTAGAGTGGTGAGTCTCTTTGTTCAGTTTTGTATCCTCGTTTCATTTTCTCTAGGGTGGTGAAGTTTTCAATATCCCTATGTGATTTTGAACCTAGTGGTGAACTATTTTACCATTGTGTTTAAGCATTTTCGTGAGATTGTTCTTTTTCTATCCAAACGAACTTTGATTCCTGCGCATACTGCTATTCTCTCAACTTTTCTTCTCTCAAAACCCATTTCGTATCGCCCTATCGTATCAACCTTGGTTTCGCCAAAAAATGTGACGATTGTAATGTTTGATTGGATTTTTCACACTATCTCAAAAATATAAAATATTGACCATTCCCATCTTATTTGGCCTAGGGAAGTTGAATAACATTTGTTTCACCAAAAAATATGCCGGTCATAAAGTTTTTGTAAAGTTTAATGGTTGATCAGGTTGTTTTCGCACTATCTCAAAAATTTAAATATTAACCATTCCTAACTTATTAGGCCTAGGGATGTTCAATAACCTTGGTTTTGCCAAAAAATAAGACTATTATAAAGTTTACAAAAAATTTAAAATATTTACCATTTCTAACTTATTAGGCCTAGGGAAGTTGTATAACCTTAGTTTTGCCAAAATTCCTGATGGTCATAAAGTTTGCGCAAAGTGGATGGTTGATCGATTTTTTCACACTAACTTAAAATTTCAAAATACTAGCTATTCCCAACTTATTTGGCCTAGGAAAGTTGAATTACATTGTCTTTGCCAGAACATGTGACGGTCATAAAATTTATGCAAAATCGATGTTTGATTGGTTTTTTTGTGCACCGTCTAAAAAATTCAAAATTTGATCATTTCGAACTTATTTGGCCCAGGGAAGATGTATAACCTTGGTTCTGCCAAAAAACATGATGGTCATAAAATTTGTGCAAATTCGATGTTTGATCAGTTTTTTGCACATCGTCTCAAAAATTCAAAATAGTAACCATTCCGAACTAATTAGGCCTAGGGAAGTTGTATAACCCTGGTTTTACAAAAAAACATGATGTTCATAAAGTTTGCTTAGAGTTGATATTTGATCGGTTTTTTATGTGCCCCCTCGAAAATTCAAAATATTGACCATTCCCAACTTATTTGGCATAGGGAATTTGTATAACCTTGGTTTAGCCAAAAAAGCGTGACAGTGATAAAGTTTGCACAAAAATGATATTTGATCGGTGTTTTTCGCACCATCTTGAAAATTCACAATATTAACCATTCCCAACTTATTGGGACTACAGAAGTTATATAATCTTGGTTTAGCCAAAAGACATGATGGTAATAAAGTTTGCGCAAAGTTGATATTTTACCCATTTTTTGCGCACTGTCTCAAAAATTCAAAATACTAACCATTCCCAACATATCAGTCCTAGGGAAGTTGACTAACATTATCTTCGCCAAAAAACGACGGTCATAAAGTTTATCCAAAATTGATGTTTCATCGATTTTTTGCACACTATATCAAAAATTTAAAATATTGACCATTCCCAACTTATTAGGCCTAGGAAAGTTGTATAACCTTGGTTTTGTTAGAGAACGTGATGGTCAGAAAGTTTGCGCAAAGTCGATATTTGATCGAGTTTTTACGCACCATCTCAAAAATTCAAAATATTGACCATTCCCTACTTGTTAGGCCCAAGGACATTGTATAACCTTGGTTTTAAGAAAAAACATGACGGTCATAAAGTTTGCACAAAGTCGATGTTAGATTGGTTTTTTACGTAGCATCATGAAAATTTAAATTATTGATAATTAATTCCTAACTTATTAGGCCTAGGGAAGTTGTATAACCTTAGATTCACCAAAAAACGTGACGGTCATAAAATTTACGAAAGTTGATAGTTAATTAGTTTTTTGCGCAACATCTCAAAAATTAAAAATATTGTCCATTCCCTATATATTAAGCCCAGGAAAGTTGTATAAACTTGGTTGGCCAAAAAATGTGAAGGTCATAAAGTCGACGAAAAGTCAATGATTGATCGATTTTTTGCGACTCAAAAATTTAAAATATTGATCATTCCATACTTATTTGGCCCAGGGAAGATGTATAACCTTGGTTCTGCTAAAAAATGTGACGATCATAAAATTTGTTCAAATTCGATGTTTGATCAGTTTTTTACGCATCGTCTCAAAAATTTAAAATAGTAACCATTCCGAACTAATTAGGCCTAGGGAAATTGTATAACCATGGTTTTACAAAAAAATGTGACGTTCATAAAGTTTGCTTAGAGTTGATATTTGATCGGTTTTTCATGCGTCGTCTCAAAAATTCAAAATATTGACCATTCCCAACTTATTTGGCATAGGGAAGTTGTATAACCTTGGTTTAACCAAAAAAATGTAACAGTGATAAAGTTTGCACAAAAATGATGTTTGATCGGTGTTTTTTGCACCGTCTTAAAAATTCACAATATTAACCATTCCCAACTTATTGGGCCTATAGAAGTTGCATAACCATGGTTTAGCCAAAAAACATAATGGTTATAAAGTTTGTGTAAAGTCGATGTTTTACCCATTTTTTGCACACCATCTCAAAAATTTAAAATATTGACCATTCCCAACTTATTTGTCCTAGGAAGTTGTATAACCTTGGTTTTGCCAAAAAATGTGATGGTTACAAAGTTTGCACAAAGTCGATGAATGATCAATTTTTTGTGCACGTCTCAAAAATTTAAAATATTGACCATTTCCAACTTATTAGGCCAAGGAAAGTTGTATAACCTTGGTTTCGCCAAAAATGTGATGGTCATAAAGTTTACAGAAAGTCTATGTTTGATCGATTTTTTTTGCACTATCTCGAAAATTCAAAAGATTGACCATTCCCAACTTATTAGGCCTAGGGAAGTTAAATTATCATGGTTTCATCAAAAAACTTGACGGTCATAAATTTTGTGCAAAGTCCATGGTTGATCGATTTTTTGCACACCATCTCAAAAATTTAAAATATTGTCCATTCCCAAATTATTAGGTGTAGGGAAGTTGTTTAACCTTGGTTTCGCCAAAAAATGTGACAGTCATAAAGTTTACACAAAGTCGATGTTTGATCAACTTTCTTCGCACTATCTCAAAAATTCAAAATATATACCGTTCCCAACTTATTTGGCCTAGGGAAGCTGAATAACCTTAGTTTTGCCAAAAAAATGTGATGGTCATAATGTTTGCTCAAAGTTGATGTTTGAACTATTTTTTTCACACCATCTCACAAATTCTAAATAATAACCATTCCCAACATATTAGGCCTAGGGAAGTTGAATAACATTGTCTTCGCCAAACCACATGACAGTCATAAAGTTTGCACAAAATCAATGTTTAATCGGGTTTTTTCATACGATCTCAAAAATTCAAAATATAAACCATTCCCAACTTATTAGCCCTAGAGAAGTTGAATAACCTTGGTTTCATAAAAAAACATGATGGTCATAAAGTTTGTGCAAAGTCGATGTTTGATATATTTTTTGCACTATCTCGAAAATTTAAAATATTGACCATTCCCAACTTAATAGTCCTAGTTAAGTTGAATAACCATGGTTTTACCAAAAAATGTGATGGTCATAAATTTTATGCAAAGTCAATGTTTGTTTAGTTTTTTTTGGCACCATCTTGAAAATTCAAAATATTGACAATTCCCAACTTATTAGGCCCAAGAAAGTTGTATAACCTTGGTTTCGCAAAAAACCTAGACGGTCAAAATGTTTGCACAAAGTCGATGTTTGATCGATTTTTTTGCACCATCACGAAAATTCAAATTACTGACCATTCCCAACTTATTAGGCCTATGGAAGTTGCATAACTTGGGTTTCGCTAAAAAACATGATGGTCATAAAGTTTGCACAAAGTTGATGGTTAATTAGTTTTTTGCGTATCATCTCGAAAATTTAAAATATTGACCATTCCAACTTATTAGGCCCAAGGAAGTTGTATAACATTGGTTTCACCAAAAAATGTGACAATCATAAAGTTTGCGCAATGTTGAAGTTTGATCGGTTTTTCGTGCTCCATCTCGAAAATTCAAAATATTGACCATTCCAAACTTATTAGGCCAAGGGAAGTTATATAACCTTGGTTTCGCCAAAAAACTAGACAGTCAAAAATTTTGCGTAAAGTCGATGTTTGATAATTTTTTGCATACTATCTCAAAAATTTAAATTACGGATCATTCTCAACTTTTTAGGCGAAGGGAAGTTATATAACCTGGATTTCACTAAAAAATGTGATGGTAAAAAAGTTTACACAAAATGTGATAGTCATAAAGTTTGCTCAAAGTCGATGTTTGATTGGTTTTTTTCGCACCATCTTGAAAATTAAAAATATTGACCATTCCCAACATATTAAGCCTAGTGAAGTTAAATAACCTTGGGTTTACCAAAAAATATGATGGTCATTAAGTTTGCACAAAGTCGATGTATGATCGGTTTTTTGCGCACCTTCTCAAAAATTCAAAATATTTACCATTCCGAACATATTAGGCACAAGGAAGTTGTATAACCTTGGTTTTGCCAAACAAAATATGATAGTTATAAAGTTTGCACAAAGTCACTGTTTGATCGATTGTTTGTGCACCGTCTCAAAAATTCAAAAATTTGACCATTCCCAACTTATTTGGCCCACGGAAGTTGTATAACCAGGGTTTCACCAAAAAATATGATGGTCATGAAGTTTACACAAAATCGATGTTTGATCGGTTTTTTGCGCACCATCTCGAAAATTTAAAATATTGACCAATCCCTACTTGTTAGGCCTCGAAAAATTATATAACCTTGGTTTTGCAAAAAAATGTGTTGATCATAAAGTTTGCACAAAGTCAATGTTTGATCTGTTTCTTTTGTACCATCTTGTAAATTCAAAATATTGACAATTCCCTACTTATTAGGCCTAGCGAAGTTGAATAACCTTGGTTTCGCCATAAAATTTGACGATCTTAAAGTTTGTGCAATGTCGATGTTTGATCAATTTTTTTCACACCATCTCGAATATTCAAAATATTGACCATTCCCAACTTATTAGGCCTAAGGAAGTTGAATAACCTTGGATTTGCCAAAAAAGTGATGGTCATAAAGTTTGCGCAAAGTCAATGCTTCATCGATTTTTTTTGGCACCATCTCGAAAATTTAAAATATTGATAATTCCCAACATATTAGGCCTAGGAAAATTGTACAACATTGGTTTCACCAAAAAACTAGACATTCATAAATTGTGCAAAGTCGATGTTTGATCGGTTTTTTGCGCATCATCTCGAAAATTTAAATTATTGACCATTCCCAACTTATTAGTCCCAGGGAAATTGTATAACCTTAGTTTCGTAAACAAATGTGACGGTCATAAAGTTGTCACAAATATTGATGTTTGATCAGTTTCTTTCGCACTGTTTGGTAAATTCAAAATATTGACCATTCCAAACTTGTTAGGCCTAGGGAAGTTCTATACCTTGGTTTCACCAAAAATCGTAATGGTAATAAAGATATCGTAAAGTCGATGTTTGATCGACTTTTTTTGCACCGTCTCGAAAATTTAAAATATTGATGATTCCAAACTTATTAGGCCCAAGTGAAGTTGAATAACCATGTTCTTTAAATTTTTGCAAACCTATTTATTTTACTGACTCCGCTTCCTCTTCACTTTCTTACCAATCATTTTAAGTTTATACGCAATCGAAACCAAATTTTATCGAAACATATTTTTGTCGCATAAAGTTTCCGAAGTTGTTTTAAATCGTCAAAAAGTTATCATTATTAACCATAGCACTAATTCACCCCCCCTCTTAGTGCTGCTCGATCCTTAACAATTGGTATTAAAGCTTGGTCACTCTCATTTAGTTTAAAACCCAAGAGAGATGGCTTATTCTAGCATACAAGGGGGTCATTCAATTACACGTCCACCCATATTCAATGGGTCAGATTACATGTATTGGAAGACTCGTATGAGGATCTTTCTTATTTCCATGAACTTCAAACTTTGGAATATCATTGAAAATGGATTTCAAAAATCTTCTCTTTCGATGAGCGAATGGAATGAATTGGAGAAGAAGGTTTTTGCTTTAAATACAAAGGCTATGAATACTTTATTTTGTGCACTTGATAAAAATGAGTTTAATCGTATTTTGATTTATGAATCAGCTTTTGATATTTGGTGTACTCTTGAAATCACTCATGAAGGCACTAGCCGAGGAAAGAGTCCAAAATCAACATTCTCGTGCATTCTTATGAACTTTTTCGGATGAAACCAAGTGAGTCTATTGGAGACATGTACACCCGTTTCATGGATGTCGTCAATGGACTTAAAGCACTTGGTAAAGGTTTTTCTAATTTTGAACTTGTAACTAAAATTTTAAGATCCCTTCCAAAGAGTTGGGATCCAAAAGTTATGGCCACTCAAGAGGCTAAAGACCTTAAAACTTTTCCTCTTGAAGAACTTATTAGGTCTCTAATGACCTACGAAATGACATGCCATACTTATGAAGAGCTCGAGAACCCCCTTCCAAAGAATAGGAAGGATATAGCATTAAGAACATAAGAAGTTCACTTGAAAGGAACAGCAAGTGATGAGAACAGTGACGATGAAATTACACTCTTGACTCAAAAATTTAAAAAATTCATAAAAAGGAATAAATTTAAAAATGACACTAAAAATAAACTTGAACCAAGAAAGGATCAAGTCATATGTAACGAATGGAAGAAGCTAGGGCACTTAAAAAATGAATGCCCCAAAGCCAAGAAGAAGCAACTGAAGAAGAAGAAAGCTTTAAAGGCGATGTGGGACGACTCAAGTGACTCCGAGAATGAAGAAACAAGTAACAAAGAGGAGGCCAACTTCACACTAATGGCTTTAGGAGAAGAGGTATATGATTTAATTCATTAAGATTTATCTTTCGACAAACATTCTATCGCTTTTCATGAATTATTTGAAGAATATAGAACTATTAGTAAGAAGCTCATTTTACTAAAGAAGGAGCATGCTTTATTACTAGATAAACTTGATAGTCTTCAAACTCCCTCTTCACCTCCATGCTCTAAGTGTGAATACTAAGAAGCAATAAAAAATGAGTACTTGCTACGTAAAGACACCCTAAACAAGTTTAAGGTCGGTAGCAAGGGCTTGGACATAATTCTTGTAAACAAGGGTCACGTTACAAATAAAAGTAGAATTTGATTTGTGAGTGGATCTCACCAAAATCCTACCACCTTTGTTAAAGGACCCACACTACATGTATCATCTCATTTGAAATGTAATTTTTATTATAAACCCAGACATATTGTTTACAAATGTCCGTTTAAGAAAATTAGTTCACATAAATTGATATGAGTTCCTAAAGGAACCATAAATAATTCAATGCTAAATGACAAAGTTAGTAGATCAATTTTTGAGGCACCCAAAATCAAATGAGTACCTAAAAACCATCCTCTTTTGTAGACACACTCACCATCACAAGCTAGGAGCAAGAGATGGTATCTTGATAGTGGATGCTCAAGGTAGATGATTGGAGATCCATCTCAATTCTCTATGCTCACTAGCAAAGAAGGAGGGTATATCACCTTTGGAGATAACAACAATGGTAAAATAATTGGCAAGGTAACCATAGGTAACAAATCAAGTTTTTCAATTGATGATGTGTTACTAGTTGATGGATTAAAACAAAATCTTTTGAGCATTAGTCAATTATGTGATAAAGGTTACATCGTTAGATTTGAATCTAATGCTTGCATCATTGAAAAACCAAACAACAACATATCTATGATTGCGTTAAAACAAAATAATATTTACACTATTAACATTGATGAACTTAGTAATGAAATGTGCTTTGCCATTTTAAATGATGATGCTTGGCTTTGGCATAGGAGATTAGGCCATGCAAGCATGAAACTAATATCTAAAATTTCATTGAAAGAACTAGTATGAGGAATTCCTAATATCAAGTTTCTCAAGGATAAAGTATATGATGCTTGTCAACTAGGAAAACAAATAAAAACTAGCTTCAAACCGAAAAATCAAATAAGCACCTCTAGACCATTACAATTGATCCATATGGATTTATTTGGACCAATTAACACAACAAGCCTAGGAGGTAGCAAATATGCGTTTGTCATTGTAGATTACTAAAGTAGATACACTTTGACCTATTTCTTAGCTCCCAAAAGTGATTGTTTTAAATGCTTCACTAAATTTTGCAAACTTGCTCAAAACGAAAAGGTTTCATGATTTCATCGATTCAGAGTAATTATGGTGGAAAATTTCAAAACCATGACTTTCAAAATTTTTGTGAATCTAATGGATATAACCACAACTTCTCTACTCCAAGGAATCCTCAACAAAATGGAGTAGTAGAAAGAAAGAATAGAAATTTATAAGAAATAACAAGAATCATATTAAATGAATATAGTTTACCCAAATACTTTTGTGCCGAAGCCATAAATACGACTTGCTATGTCATGAATAGGGTTCTAGTAAGACTAGCTCTATCCAAAATCCCTTATAAATTATAGAATAATAAAAAACCAAATGTTTCTTATTTTAAAGTTATCGGTTACAAATGCTTTATCTTGAATGAAAAGGATGCCTTAGAAAAATTCGATGCTAAATCCGATGAAGGCATCTTTCTTGGTTACTCTTCCTTTTCGAAAGCTTTTCGTGTTTTTAATAAAAGAACGTTAGTTATAGAAGAGCCTATTCATATAGTTTATAATGAAATTTTCGAACTTAAGAAAAATAAGTTTGAAGATGATCTTGGTTTTGATGGTTTAAATTTAAATGAACCCTCCCCTCAAAATAGCAACTTGGATGCATCTTCTTCCCAAATTTCCTTACCCAAGGAATGGAAGTATGTAGATGCCCATCCAATGTAGTTAATTATAGGAGACACATCGAAAGGGGTTCAAACTCGTTCTTCTTTTAAAAATTTTTGTGCCCATTCCGCTCTTCTTTCTCAAATTGAACCTAAGTGCATTAATGATGCCTTGAAAGATGATTCTTGGGTTATCACAATGCAAGAAGAATTGAATCAATTTGGGAGGAATGAGGTATGGAAGCTTGTTCCTAGACCTAGTGACCATTTAGTTATTGGTACTAAATGAGTCTTTAGAAACAACCAAGATGAATATGATATCGTGGTTAGAAATAAGGCTAGATTAGTAGCCAAAGGTTTTAACCAAGAAGAAGATATTGATTATGAAGAAACCTTCACTCCTATGGCAAGATTAGAAGCCATTAGGATGCTCCTTGCCTATGCTAGTAGTAATAACTTTAAGCTTTTTCAAATGGATGTCAAAAGTGCTTTCTTAAATGACTTTATTTTTAAAGAAGTGTATGTTGAACAATCACCTGGATTTGAAAATTCTCTTCTTTCCAACTATGTGTTTAAACTAACTAAGGCTCTCTATAGGTTAAAACAAGCCGCTAGAGCTTGGTACGAGAGGCTTAGTTCTTTTCTTATTTTAAATAATTTTACTAAAGGCAAGGTTGATACTATATTGTTTATTAAATATTTTAAAAATAATTTTCTTATTGTTCAAATCTATATTTATGATATTATTTTTGGTTCTTCGAATGAATCACTATATGAATCATTTGCCAAATGTATGAGTCATGAATTTGAAATGAGTCTAATGGGTAAATTAATTTTCTCTTTAGGATTGCAAATTAAACAACTTAGTGATAATATATTTCTTAATCAAATAAAGTATATATTAGAATTGTTAAAATAATTTAATATGGATAGTTCAAAAGCTATATGCACTCCTATGAGCACTTCCACTAAGTTAGATTTGGATAAAAGTAGAGAAAATTTTGATCAAAAAATATATAGGGGAATGATATGTAGTTTACTTTACCTCACCGCAACTAGATCAGATATCATGTTTAGTGTAGGATTTTATACAAGATTTCAAGCTAGTCCTAAGTTGTCTCATCTTAAAGCTGTTAAAAGAATCCTTAGATATCTTAAAGGCACTCCTAACTTAGGATTATGGTATCCAAAATCCAATAACTTTGATTTAAAAGCCTATGCGGATGCGGATTCTAGCAGATATAGAATAGATAGAAAATGCACATCCGGAACATGCCAATTTTTAGAACATGCACTTATTTCTTGGACTTCTAAGAAACAAAACTCAGTTGCACTATCCACGGCGGAAACCGAATACATAGCTGCTAGTGCATGTTGTGCACAAGTTGTTTGGATGAAAAATACTTTAGAAAACTATGGAATTCATTTAAAGAATATTCCCATAAAATGTGATAAGATAAGTGCTATTTGTTTAACCAAGAATCCCATTCAATACTCTAGAACTAAACACATTGACATTAGGCATCATTTTATACCAGATCATATCAATAATAATAATGTTATTCTAGAATTTATTGATACAAAATATCAATTAGCGGACATCTTCACAAAACCCCTAAATGAAGAATAAATTGACTTTATTAGAAGAGAATTAGGCATGCTAAATTGTCCCAATGCATAAAGATGTATGTTTCTTTTCTAAAATTTTCAACTTTGGCTTTCATCGTATTCTCTTAATATTATCTCTTCATTTTTTTTTAAATGACATCCTTACAATATCATCTTTTGAATGAGGCTCTCATTTTTATCCTTCGATTGTAATATTTTAATGAAGCTATCATTTTCGATCGTAATAATGTTGAAGCTTTATGAATTTTGACATCTCTTTTTCATGAATTTTACCTTAAAATTGATATGAGATATTTGATGAGTGGCCTTAACACTCTTGGATTGCATCTTAAGCTTTTTTTCATGAATGAATCTTTCATGGCTTGATAAATGATGATTGATCATTTTTTGAATTTCATAAACATGATTAAAAATGATCAAAATATTTTTCGGATTTATCCGTCAAGGATGACATATTTTGCATTATGTTCAAACTCGATTTCTAAGCAAATACCAGCCTCATATATCATGTGTTTGATATGCTTGATAAATCACTACTCTTACATTTTTTTATGGTTGATAAATGATATGCATTATGATACATTATGATGACCATTTTTATCAAATTCACCTCCTTTTTGTTGATGACAAAGAGGGAGAAGAATGTGTACATAAATTGATGACATGTGCAAATGACTTGATAAAATGTCTTGCATGCATCGTATTGAGAAGAATATGACAAATAAACAAATGACTTATATATCGTATTGTATCGCAATGACTTATATGCTGTGTATTGCAATATGATGGAATGAAAATGTCTTATATGTTTTATATTGTAATTTAATTGCTTTTGCCATGCTTTATAATTGAAAGTTGGTTGATATCTTTAAAAGCATCGTAATAAAATATATCTCGTATCGTATCACATGTATCGCAAATGCTTTCTTAAAAAAATTTGCTATCATGTCATGATTAATAATTAGTATCTTTCATTGATATGATAAGTTATCATTTGATGATGTATCACTTAATGATATCATGCCTTGCATTTATGGATTTTATATCGACATCATTTGATATATATCGTATTTCAAACTATAATTGGTATCTCTTGTTGAAATGATGAATGTCTATCATTCGACTTGAAAATATGTGTCATGCCATGACATTGTGAAAAATACAAAGTTTCATATTTATCGATGAAAAAACATGCTTGTTAAGCATGATGATAAGTTCAACGGATGAAACTTATCAGTTTCGGTTTCAATTCAAAAAGATTGAATTCAAGCATTTTCTTTCTCATAATATGGCATATAGATAGGGGGAGTTAAGATTAACTCCGTCATCAATTGATTGTCATCATCAAAAAGGGGAAGATTGTTGAATCTTAGATTTTTATGATGAAGTCAATTGATGGGTTATTTGATCTAATCCATATTATTGAGATAAGTATGTACGATTAACTAAGATAGCTTGAAGACATAAAGCAAATTACCAGAGTCAAGTAGTTGGGAGTTCGAGAGTCCACCGGAAATCCGAAGGATCGTCGAAGGTACTACCGAAACCAATTAAGAAAGAATCGAAAACTTATCGAAGGTTTCAAAAGTTCACCGAAAAGATCGTCGGAGGTTCGTGGAGCTCATTGAGAAGGTTCAGAAGCTTACTAAAGACTCGTCAAACTCGCCATAGAGTCCGGGAGCCTGCTGGGAATCCGTCGGAAGAAATCCGAGGGTGCATCGGAAGTCCATCGAAAGTTCGCCGGAAAGCTTGCTGGAAGAAGACTCGACATTATCGATTGTTAATTTGCTTAGAATTATATTTTAATTCCATAGTTAGTATATAATTAGGGTAAGGATTAGGTAATAATCATGTTTAACCCTTGTAGGGGCCAACTGGACCTTATTTGGGCTGATTTGGGCCGAAGTCAAGGCCCATTCAACCTTGCTGGAATAGTCTGGCAGTGGCACCACCAGACCCAGGCGGTGGCACCGCCAAGGGACCGAAATCCCAGGTGTTCTATGTGATGGTACTGCCCTAGGTCAGTGATGGTACTGTCGACTTTAATGCCTAGCAAGCGGTGGTACCGCCAGACCATAGAGCCCGAGGACTCTGTCAAGCGATGGTACTGCCAGTGTCAAGCGGTGGTACCACCAGTAGCTTGGAAAACTGAGAAGATTTAAATTTGGGCTCCAAATTTGAATTCTCTTGGAGCTTATAAAAACCCCTCCCATCCTAGGGTTGTAGTATGCAAGCACATACACTTTGAAAGCTAGAAAACGCTGTTCAAATCTCTCTAGAAATCCCTCCTTTCATTTTCTCTTGTATCGATTCTCAAGAAAGGAGAGAGTGCTTATAAGGGTTGTCTCCTAAGCCCATCAAAAGGAGAAAGCAATATAAAAGGGAATTGGTCTTCGCCCTTAGAAGGATGACATCTAGTGGAAAGCTGATGGCCTCAAGAGAAGAGGAATCGGGAGTGAACGTAGGTTGTATGACCGAACCACTATAAAATCGGTTTGCCTTTACTTGTTCTTTAAATTTCTACAAACCTCTTTATTTTATTTACTCCGCTTCCTCCTCGCTTTCTTACGAATCATTTTAAGTTTATACGCAATCAAAATCGGATTTCATCGAAACGTATTTTTATCGCATAAAGTTTTCGAAGTTATTTTAAATCATCGAAAAGTTATCGTTATTAACTAATGCACTAATTCGCCCCCCCCCTCTTAGTGCTGCTCGATCCCTAACAATGCCATGCTCATAAAGAGCTCAAGAACCCCCTTCCAAAGAAAAGGAAGGATATGGCATTAAGAACATAAGAAGACCACTTGAAAGGAACATCAAGTGATGAGGACAGTGACGATGACATTGCACTCTTGACTCGACAATTTAAAAAATTCATAGAAGGAATAAATTTAAAAATGACACTAAAAATAAACTTGAACCAAAAAAGGACCAAGTCATATGTTACGAAGGCAAGAAGCCAGGGCACTTAAAAAATGAATGCCCCCAAGCCAAGAAGAAACAACCGAATAAGAATAAAGCTTTAAGGGCGACATGGGACAACTTAAGTGACTCCAAGAATAAAGAAGCAAGTAACAAAGAGGAGGCCAACTTCGCCCTAATGGCTTTAGGAGAAGAGGTATGTGATTTAATTAATGAAGATTTATCTTTCGACGAACTTTCTATCGCCTTTCATGAATTATTTGATGAATGTAGAACTATTACTAAAAAGTTTCATTTATTAAAAAAGGAGCATGCTTTCTTATTTGATAAACTTGAATATCTTAAACTTAATACTCCTTCTTCATGTCCATGCTCTAAGTGTGAACACTTAGAAGTAATAAAAAATGAGAACTTGCTACTTAAATATACCCTAAACAAGTTTAAGGTCGGTAGCATGGGCTTGGACATGATCCTTGCAAACAAGGGTCACATCGCAAATAGAAGTGAAATTGGATTTGTGAGTAGATCTCATCAAAATCCTACCACCTTAATTAAAGGACCCACATTATATATATCACCTCATTTGAAATGTAATTTTTGTTGTAAATCCGGACATATTATTTACAAATGTTCGTTTAAGAAAATTAGTCCACATAAATTGATATGGGTTCCTAAAGGAACCATAAATAATTCAATGCTAAATGACAAAGTTAGTAGATCAATTTTTGAGGTACCCAAAATCAAATGGATACCTAAAAACCATCCTCTTTTGTAGACACACTCACCATCACAAGCTAGGAGCAAGAGATGGTTTCTTGATAGTGGATGCTCAAGGCACATGACCGAAGATCCATCTCAATTCTCTATGCTCACTAGCAAAGAAGAAGGGTATGTCACCTTCGGAGATAACAACAACAATAAAATCATTGGCAATGGAACCATAGGTAACAAATCAAGTTTTTCAATTGATGATGTGTTACTAGTTGATGGATTAAAACATAATCTTTTGAGCATTAGTCAATTATGCGATAAAGGTTGCATCGTTAGATTTGAATGTAATGCTTGCATCATTGAAAAACCAAACAACAACATATCCATGATTGCGTTAAAATAAAAATATATCTACACTATTAACATTAAAGAACTTAGTAATGAGATGTGCTTTTCCGTTTTAAATGATGATGCTTGGCTTTGACATAGGAGATTAGGCCATGCAAGCATGAAACTAATATCTAAAATTGCTAGTCATATGTGCCCTGCAAGCCAATCACATAGGTGATGGCACTTGTGACTTGATATACACTCTTTCTCTTTGCTTATTATTAGGCATTTTATCACTTTACCTTGCGTGTTGCATATATTGTGATGTCGTTGGATTAGTGCAATGGGAATCGGATCGTGATGAGATCATGATAATGAGACCGATTCACCTGTAAACACAGGCCCTAAATAATCCTGGTCATAGGTTACTCGAGAGGGACATCGAGATAACCGGATAGACTAGTGTGTTGTATATCTATCCATATGATGGAGGTGGCTGGTCTCATAGCTACTCGTGTGGGGACACTAATGGTACAGTGTAGGTGCTCATTGGGGAATGAGTTCATTGATTGATCTGCTTACGGAATGCTGGATGGTTATTGATACCTCAAGTTAAACAACGATTCCGTAGTCCTAGTAGTGTATCTGGCCCATAGACTTGAGATACCAACGATGTCCTGTATGAGTACTCCAATCTTTGATACCGAACTTATAGGTTTGGAAAGTTTCAGATATAGTACAACTGGTTATTGGGAGTGGTAGCCAACCTTACGAGGGCTATTGAGTGTCAATAGAGGATCATCCACTCTCGGTATCATCAGAGGAATATCTTATGTATTCTTCTCAAACAAATGCTTGGCCAAGGTTATTCGGATTGAGAGAGAAAGAGTTCTCCGGGAGAATCCAACAAGAGCAAGACTCGATGAGAGACCGTATTGTCACGGACAAATTGTAAACGGCTTGTTCGGTGTAATGCTTATGCTCGTCCGTGTCCCTTTTGGTTTATCATAGCGTGTAAAGCATGTAAAGGGCTTGCCAAAGGCAAAATGCCCCATTTGAGCGAGTTTTGTGGCCATTGTAGGCTTGTACATAAAGTTTGCATCGAGGGAATACTTGTATTAGAATTTGGTCTGTAGTGGACCAATGTTATACCTTTGTTGTGCAACCGTTCTGAGCTTGTGATATCCATGGTTGGAATTTGCATTGGCTATAATATGTTTGCTAAAAGAGTGGCTTGCGGATCTCATGTGAAGCGCTTTCTCTGTCTCGTCTTCTCTTTTGTAGGTCTTAAGGGATTGGAGGAGATTTCGGGGAGGCTGACCTTTGCGGTGATACACATTGGTGCCGCACGGCTTAGTCAAAACCAGCTAAGTCTGTGACAGATGGTATCAGAGCGGGACAAGCCCACTTAGAAACACTTAGCATGCAAACGTGGGGGACCTAGCGAGGCACCACGAGGACAACAAGCTAAGAAGAATTGCATAGCGCATAAAGGTTGGGATGGCTGAGTTCGAGCAGTGGCTCAACGTTGGCACCCAAACTTGACGGTGCTCGAGGCAAGCAGAGTGCTTTGCAAAGGATGAGACCGTGCAAGGGGGAGTGGGTTGTTCAACGATCGAAAGAGTTATGCAAAGCTCACAGAGGTGAGGGGAGTTACAAACTTAAGGAATTCGATACTCATGCAAGGCCTTGCATGCGGATGATAGAATGTCCGGGGCCATCCCAAGGCGATCGAAGGTCGGCGCCATGGAGCATTTAAACTTTTTCTTCGGCATGTGCAGGATACTTTCGTAAGAGGCTGAAGTGTGCAGCAGGTTTAGCATGTTACTAGACCTAGAGGGGTGTAGTGTGAGCTGTATTGGCGAAGTATCGAAGTCTAGCAAGTGCATTTGCAGAGGCAAAATTCGGCATAGTTCGTTCAGCAAAGGCGGAGTAGTCCAAGGGGATGGTGGTCTCCTAAACTTTCAGAGGGAAGGATGCGAAGAGAGAAATTGCTCCAATGGGGCAAATATCTAGGAGGGATA
The DNA here is from genome assembly GCA_024322285.1 of Musa beccarii. Lineage (NCBI taxonomy): Eukaryota > Viridiplantae > Streptophyta > Magnoliopsida > Zingiberales > Musaceae > Musa > Musa beccarii. Next base: position 47,994,705 of record CM044396.1, on the reverse strand, counting down.
AGTCCCGATTCTCCAGAGGGAGAATCATGTGCAATGAATCACACCGGTTGAGGAGTACCTCAAGACAAAGCTCGATAGATCGAGTAAGCGATGAGGAGTCGTCGCATGATCTCGCAAGTGGTGATGTGTTGGTGGACGCATAGCGAGATCAAGTGGGGGAGTGACCCAAGGCAACACAAAGCGAAAGCACACTTGGATCCGATATGGAGATTGGACTCAACAGAGGGCTGACCCGTGAAATGGTGGACGTGAGGGCTACCATTAACACAATACAAATCGAGAAGCGGAGCAACTTGGGGGATAACTTGGTGATGTACCCAAGCCGCATGAAGAGAGTTGGCATAAAAGATAGAACATGTTGAATCTCGGATTTTGATGATGAAGTCAATTGGTGGTTATTTGATCTAATCCATTTTTGAGATAAGTGTGCAGGGTTAACTATGATAAAGGAACTTACCAAAGTCAAGTTGCTGGAAGTTCAAGAGTCCACCAAATATCTGAAGGATCATCGGAAGTGCTGCCGGAGTCAACCGAGATGAAATCGGGGACTTGCCGAAGGTTTCGGAAGTTCGCCGGAAAGATCGTCGGAGGTTCGTGGAGACAATCGAAAAGGTTCGAAAGATTGGGAAAGACTCATTGAACTCGCCATAGAATTCGGGAGCCAGCTGGGAGTCCGCCGGAAGGAATCCAAGGGATTGCCGGAAGTCCGCCGAAAGATCGCCGGAAAGCTCTTCGAAAGATAACTTGATGGTGTTGGTATAATTTGTCTTTAGAAGATCATAGTTAGCACTTAATTAGGGTATAGAATAGGTGTTAAACCTATCTAGACCTTTATTGGGCCAATTGGGCCTTTAGTGGGCTATATTGGGCCAAAGGTTAGGCCCATACAGTTTCTGGTAAGGGTCGGCGGTGGCACCGCTTGTTGACCGAACACCGGCGGTAGTATCAGCTTCAGCAGGCGGTAGCACCGCTCGACAGTGGTTGCAACCACTGTGTCAAAGCGGTAGTATCCGCCCAGTAGCAAGTGGAACCGCTGCTTTGATAGGTGGTTGCAACCACCTGTGTCAGGCGATAGTACCGCCAGTGCCAGGCGGTAGTACCGCCAAGACATGACACACGCAGCGGTAGTACTGCTGCGCCAGCGGTAGTACCGCCTATAGTCCAAAATTTCGGACGAGACCTTTTTGAGCAGGATTTTTGAATCCCAAAAATTCTCTATAAATACCCCTTTACTTCTAGCTGGTTTAGGATCTTTTTGCAGTGTTAGATTTGAGTCTAAGCTATAGCAAATTCCTGCTCTCAATTGCTCAAGTGTTCACCTCTTTCTTCTACTTGTAAAAATTCTGTAAAGAGAGGGAACCTCTTGTAAAAGGCTGTAAAGGGGTGTTTGGTCCTTCCCCTTCAAGAGACTTGCTAGTGGAAGTTGGGAGCCTCATTGGAGGAGGCTTCAAGAGTGGACGTAGGTCATTTGACCGAACCACTATACATCGCTGCGCTTTACTTGTTGTGTGAGTACTTAAATTCTGCATCGTAAATTACTTAAGCTGCAAACTGATCGATCGATTTCTTCTCCCTACTTCCAAGTTCATTTGCCTGAATATTTTCAAGTTAAAGTCTCTTTCGCTGAATCAAGTTCTTAAGCAAATCTTCGAATCGGTTTTCAAGCTTTAATCATTTTAATCCGCTGCACTAATTCACCCCCTCTTAGTGCCGCTCCGAACCTAACAATTGGTATCGAGCTTGGTTCACTCTCACATTTGGTTTAAAACCCAAGAGAGATGGCCTTTTCCGATGCAAGAGGGTTACTCCATTACCCGTCCACCCATGTTTAACGGGTCGGATTATACGTATTGGAAGACTCGGATGAGGATTTTTCTTATTTCTATGGATTTTGAACTTTGGAATATCGTTGAAAATGGTTTTCAAAAATCCTTCTTCCGATGAGCGAATGGAATGAGTCGGAGAAGAAGGTGTTTGCTTTAAATGCTAAGGCTATGAATGCCTTATTTTGTGCACTAGACAAAAATGAATTTAATCGCGTGTCGATTTGTGAATCGGCTTTTGATATTTGGCGAACTCTTGAGATCACTCATGAAGGCACTAGCCGAGTGAAAGAGTCCAAAATCAACATTCTTGTGCACTCTTACGAGCTTTTTCGAATGAAACCAAGTGAGTCTATTGGAGACATGTACACCCGCTTTACGGATGTCATCAATGGACTCAAGGCACTTGGTAAAGATTTTTCTAATTTTGAATTAGTAACAAAATTTTAAGATCTCTTCTGAAATGTTGGGATCCAAAGGTTACGGCCATTCAAGAGGCCAAAGACCTTAAAACTTCCTATCGAAGAACTCATAGGGTCTTTAATGACCTATGAAATGACATGCCATGCTCATGATGAGCTAGAGAACCCCCTTCCAAAGAATAGGAAGGATATGGCATTAAGAACTCAAGAAGACCACTTGAAAGGAACATCAAGTGATGAGGACCTTGATGAGGACATTGCACTCTTAACTAGAAAATTTAAAAAATTCATTAAAAGGGCAAATTTAAAAATGATTTCAAGAACAAACCTGAACCAAAAGGACCAAGTCATATGTTATGAATGCAAGAAGCCGGGGCACTTCAAAATGAATGCCCTCAAGCCAAGAAGAAGCAACTCAAGAAGAAGAAGGCTTTGAAGGCTACTTGGGATGACTCGAGTGATTCCGAGGATGAAGAAGCAAGCATCAAAGAGGAGGCCAACTTTGCTCTAATGGCTTTGGGAGAAGAGGTAAGTGATTTACTTAATGAAGATTTATCTTTCGATGAGCTTTTAATTGCTTTTCATGATTTATTTGATGAATGTAGAACTGTTACAAAAAGCTTCAAATCTTTAAAAAAGGAACATGCTTTATTACTAGATAAGTTTAAGAGTCTTGAGCATGATTCTCTCCTCTACTCCCATGCTCTAAGTGCAATCACTTAGAAGCAATCAAAACGAAAACTTGCTACTCAAAGAGACCTTAAACAAGTTTAAGGTCGGTAGTAAGAGCTTAGACATGATCCTTGCTAACAAGGGACATGTCAGAAATAGATGTGGAATTGGATTCGTGAGTGGATCTCACCGAACACAAACCACATTCATTAAAGGGCCAACATTACATGTCTCCTCTCATTTCAAATGCAATTTTTGTTGCAAATCCGGACATGTTGTTTACAAATGTCCATATAGGAAACTTAGCCTAAATAAATTAGTATGGGTTCCTAAAGGATCAATTAGGAACTCATTGAATAATGATAGAATTAGTAGATCAGTTTTTGAGGCACCCAAGTCAAAATGGGTACCTAAAAACCATCCTTTCTTGTAGACAAAAACACCCACACAAGCTAGGAGCAAGAGATGGTACCTTGATAGTGGATGCTCAAGGCACATGACCGAGATCCATCTCAATTCTCTAAGCTCTCTAGCCAAGATGAAGGGTTTGTCACCTTCGAGACAACAACAAGGGTAAAATCATTGGCAAGGGTACTATAGGTAATAAATCAACCTTTTCAATTGATAATGTGTTATTAGTTGATGGCTTAAAACACAATCTATTGAGCATTAGTCAATTATGTGATAATGGTTATATTGTAAGATTTGAATCTAATGCTTGCATCATTGAAAAACCACACAACAATACATCTATAATTGCAATCAAGCAAAATAATGTCTACACCATTAATCTTGATGATCTTGGTAGTGAAATATGTTTTTCGGCTTTGAATGATGATGCTCGGCTTTGGCATAGAAGATTAGGTCATGCTAGCATGAAACTAATCTCTCAAATCACATCTAAAAATCTTGTAAGAGGCATTCCTAAGATTAAGTTCCTTAAAGATAGAGTATGTGATGCTTGTCAACTAGGAAAACAAATCAAAACTAGCTTCAAGCCAAAAATCAAATAAGTACCTCTAGACCATTGCAATTGATCCATATGGATTTGTTTGGACCAATTGACACAATAAACTTAGGAGGTAGTAAATATGCCTTTGTGATTGTTGATGACTATAGTAGATTCACGTGGATCTATTTCTTAGCTCACAAAAGTGATTCTTTTAAATGTTTCTCCAAATTCTGTAAACTTACTCAAAATGAAAAGGGTTTCATGATTTCATCAATTCGAGTGATCACGGTGGTGAATTCCAAAACCGTGACTTCCAAAATTTTTGTGAATCAAATGGGTATAACCACTTCTTCTCTACTCCAAGAAATCCTCAACAAAATGGAGTAGTAGAAAGAAAGAATAGAAATTTGCAAGAAATGGCAAGAACCATGTTAAATGAACATAAATTACCCAAATATTTTTGGGCCAAGTTACAAATACAGCTTGTTATGTCATAAATAGGGTTCTAATAAGACCATCTCTATCCAAGACTCCTTATGAATTATGGAATGATAAAAAACCCAATGTTTCTTACTTTAAAGTTTTTGGTTGCAAATGCTTTATTTTAAATGAAAAGGATGCCTTAGGAAAATTCGATGCTAAATCCGATGAAGGCATCTTTCTTGGATACTCTTCCGTGTCTAAAGCTTTTCGAGTTTTTAATAAGAGAACCTTAGTTATAGAAGAGTCTATTCATGTGGTGTTTAATGAAGTTTCTGAAATTAAGAAAAATGATCTTGATGATGATTTCGGTTTTGAAAATTTGAATTTAAATGAACCCTCTCCTCAAAATGGTAACTTGGAAGCATCTTCTTCCGAATATTCCTTACCTAAGGAATGGAAGTATGTGGATGCCCATCCAAAGGAGCTAATCATAGGAGATACATCGAAAGGGGTTCAAACGCGTTCTTCGTTTAAAAATTTTTGTGCTCATGCGCTTTTCTTTCTCAAATTGAGCCTAAGAGCATTGACGAAGCCTTGAAAAATAATTCTTGGGTTATCGCAATGCAAGAGGAATTAAACCAATTTGAGAGAAATGAGGTATGGAAGCTTGTTCCTAGACCAAGTGACCATTTAGTTATCGGTACTAAATGGGTCTTTAGAAACAAGCAAGATGAATATGGTATCGTGGTTAGAAACAAGGCTAGATTAGTGGCCAAAGATTTCAACCAAGAAGAAGGTATCGATTACTGAAGAAACCTTCGCTCCCGTGGGCTAGATTAGAAGCCATTAGGATACTCCTTGCCTATGCTAGTAGTAATAACTTTAAGCTTTTTCAAATGGATGTCAAAAGTGCTTTTTTAAATGGCTTTATCTCTGAAGAAGTTTATGTTGAACAACCACCCGGTTTTGAAAACTCTCGTCTTCCCAATCATGTTTTTAAACTAACCAAAGCTCTCTATGGATTGAAACAAGCCCCTAGGGCTTGGTATGAGAGGCTTAGTTCCTTCTTAATTTCAAATAATTTTACTAAAGGCAAGGTTGATACTACATTGTTTATTAAATATTTTGAAAATAATTTTCTTATTGTTCAAATTTATGTTGATGATATCATTTTTGGTTCGTCGGATGAATCACAATGTGAATCATTTGCTAAGTGTATGAGTCTTGAATTTGAAATGAGTCTAATGGGTGAGTTAAACTTCTTTTAGGATTACAAATTAAACAACTTAGTGATGGAATATTTCTTAATCAAACCAAGTATACACTTTGGAATCTGTTAAAACGATTTAATATGGATAGTTCTAAAGCCATCAACACTCCAATGAGTACTTCCACCAAGTTAGACTTGGATGAACATGGAGAAAACTTTGATCAAAAACATATAGGGGAATGATAGGTAGTTTACTCTATCTCACTGCAACAAGACCTGATATCATGTTTAGTGTAGGTCTATGTGCAAGATTCCAAGCGAATCCTAAATTATCTCACCTTAAAGTGTTAAAAGAATCCTTAGGTATCTTAAAGGAACTATAAATCTAGGATTATGGTATCCAAAATCTGATAACTTTGATCTAAAAGCTTATGCGGATGTCGATTTTGGCGGATGTAGAATTGATAGAAAAAGCACATCTGAACATGTCAATTCTTAGGACATGCACTTGTTTCTTGGACTTCCAAGAAACAAAATTCTGTTGCACTATCTACGAAGCCGAATATATATAGCTGCTAGTGCATGTTGTGCACAAGTTGTGTGGATGAAAAATACTTTAGAAGATTATGGAATTAATTTGAAAAACAGTCCAATAAAATGCGATAACACAAGTGCTATTTGTCTAACAAAAAATCTCATTCAACACTCAAGAACTAAACACATTAATATTAGGCATCACTTTATACGAGATCATGTTGCTAATAATGATGTCACTTTAGAATTTATTGATACAAAGCACCAATTAGCGGACATTTTCACAAAACCCCTAAATGAAGAACAATTTGACTTCATTAGAAGAGAATTAGGCATGCTAAATCTGCCCTAATGTTTAAATATTGCATGTCCTTCAAAACATTTAATCTTTGATTGTTTCGTCTTTATACCTTTAGTGATATATGAAACTATCATTTTCTTGATCATTATATATTGTGAAAACTCATCTTTCGATCGAAAGGTTTTCATGATATTACCTTCATGATGTTTCTTTTAACGATTATTTTTAATCTCTTCATGAATTTTGATCTCTCTCATTATTGATTAAGTTTAACGATGTATTCTTTAGCCTTGCGATCATGGTTTTCAGTTTTCATCTCCTTTTTGTTGATGACAAAGGGGGAGAAAAATATGAAATTGATGATTTGTTAAATGTGACTTTTATGAGCAAAATATTTTGATAACTTAATAAACATGATGATTTGTTAAGTGTGGCTTTTAAGAACGAAATATTTTGATAAACAACTCATGCATTGTATTGAAAATGACTTATACAGTGAAATGAAATGAGAAATGTGTCATAAGAATTTTTATTGCAATTCAATTGCTCTGCTTAGTGTCAAAAACAGGTTGCAATCCTTGAAAAGCATTGCAAATGAAGTAATGCAATACATCAAATTGAAATTTCATAGTTAAAAAAAAAATTTCCTACTATAAATATTTATCAAATGGCATCTTTTGATTGAAATGACAATTTTCATCTCATGATTTATCTGTTATGTTGTCACGCTTTTCAATCATGAGATCCCTGTTGTAATCTCAAATTTTTGATATCTTGTGTCGAAATGATAAATGGTTTTCATCCTTCGACTTGATATTAAATGTCATGCTTTGATATTGTTTACGAATGAAACCTCATGTTGATTTAGATGATAAGTTCAACGTAAGTAACTTATCGGTTTTTGTTGAATTCAAGAGAATGAATTCAAATGTCTTTACCTTCTCATTATATGGCATATAGATAGGGGGAGTTAAGAATAACTCCGTCATCAATTGATTGTCATCATCAAAAAGGGGGAGATTGTTGAATCTCGGATTTGATGATGAAGTCAATTGTGGTTATTTGATCTAATCCATTTTTGAGATAAGTGTGCAGGATTAACTATGATAGAGGAACTTACTAAAGTCAAGTTGCTTTGGAAGTTCAAGAGTCCACCAAATATCCAAGGATCATCGGAAGTGTTTGGAGTCAACCGAGATGAAATCGGGGACTTGCCGAAGGTTTCGGAAGTTCGCCGGAAAGATCGTCGGAGGTTCACGGAGACAACCGAAAAGGATCGGAAGATTGGGAAAGACTCGTTGAACTCGCCATAGAATTCGGGAGCCAGTGAGTCCGCCGGAAGGAATCCAAGGGATTGGGAAGTCCGCCGGAAGATTGCCGGAAAGCTCTTCGAAAGATAACTTGATGGTGTTGGTATAATTTGTCTTTAGAAGATCATAGTTAGCACTTAATTAGGGTATAGAATAGGTGTTAAACCTATCTAGACCTTTATTGGGCCAATTGGGCCTTTAGTGGGCTGTATTGGGCCAAAGGTTAGGCCCATACAGTTTCTAGTAAGGGTCGGCGGTGGCACCGCCGACCGGCGTGGCACCGCTTGTTGATCAACACCGGCGAGTATCGCTTCAGCAAAGCGGTAGCACCGCCGACAGTGGTTGCAACCACTGTGTCGCGCGTAGTATCACTTCAGCAGCGGTGGAACCGCTGACAGTGGTTGCAACCACTGATGTCAAGCGGTAGTACCGCCAAAGACATCGACACACGCAGCGTAGTCACACTGATGCCAAAGCGTAGTACTCGCTGCATCCAAATTTCGACGAGACCTTTTTGAGCGGGATTTTGAATCCCAAAATTCTCTATAAATACCCCTTTACTTCTAGCTGGTTTAGGATCTTTTTGCAGTGTTAGATTTGAGTCTAAGCTATAGCAAATTCCTGCTCTCAATTGCTCAAGTGTTCACCTCTTTCTTCTACTTGTAAAAATTCTCAGTAAAGAGAGGGAACCTCTTGTAAAAGGCTGTTAAGGGTGTTTGGTCCTTCCCCTTCAAGAGACTTGCTAGTGGAAGTTGGGAGCCTCATTGAGGAGGCTTCAAGAGTGGACGTGAGGTCATTTGACCGAACCACTATACATCGCTGCGTTTACTTGTTGTGTGAGTACTTAAATTCTGCATCGTAAATTACTTAAGCTGAAAACTGATCGGATTTCTTCTCCCTACTTCCAAGTTCATTTGCCTGAATATTTTCAAGTTAAAGTCTCTTTTGCTGAATCAAGTTCTTAAGCAAATCTTCGCTGAATCGGTTTTCAAGCTTTAATCATTTTAATCAGCTGCACTAATTCACCCCCCCCCTCTTAGTGCCGCTCCGAACCTAACAGAACATGGAGCAGAGGCTTGAAGCTTTCCTTAGACAGAGGTCAAGGGCATGGACTCTTGTAGAGATAAGAGTAGGATCATGTCGTTCCATGGGTTCTCTATTTTGATGGAGCAGACTCATCTTGCATGGTGCCAAAGACGAAGGGAACTTCGAGGCATATGCACCTCATCTCGGTGAAGCATTTGACAGAGGAACTAAGGCGATACAACTTGTAGTGGCGAAGTTGGTGTTAGAAGGCCTTGGCACGGGGCAAGAGGATGCAGAGGCAGATATTCTTGAAGAATATGCCACAATGTTGCTATTCGAGTTGCCATGAGGAAAGCGGTGCGCAGCGGAGATTGTGCTAGTAGGGGCAGAGTCCCACGGCCCAGACAATGGTGCACCAATTTCAGCAAAGTCAGGGGACTTTAGAGGAGCTGCTAAGCGATGGACTGTCCTAGAGCTAGGCTTCGTCCGAGTGTGACCCAAGAGTGGGTGGACGAAGGTCGATTGCCAAAGGAGCGAACAGAATCGAAGGTGGCTAAGGCCCTGCGATGTGTTGGCGGAGTCCACACATGAAGATATCGCAGTTCAAGTTCATACCACAGGGATCAGAATGTAAGGAGATGTCACCAAGAGGCGACATGATGCAGCGGATCGTGGTGGAATGGTTCATGGCAAGTCGACACACACAGTGAGTCCCATGGGAGGACTAGATCATGCAGAGGTATGATCGGGAGCGTGATTGGGAGCTCCATTTCGATGAACAACATGACGGCAAGAAGGGCTATGGATTCAAGCAGTGAATGCCATGGTACCGCAGAGGCGGATCTTCCGTGCGTGCATCGAATGTTGCATTGAATGGAAGCCTTGGATATCAGCTTATGAGGGCTGTGCACTATCGAGGAAGAAGTTCATATGCAAGTACTAGTGAGTCCCATGGAGGGGGACTAGATCATGCAGAGGTATGATCGGAGCGGCTGAAGAGTTGGACTGCTTCAGAGCTCTTATTCGCTTAAGGGAGCCCGACAAGTCAGAGGACAAGGCCGAGTAAGCGAACGTTGCGACCAATGAAGCTAAGGAGAACAGAAGCGGTGCAAGCCCTGCAACATGAATGGCGGTGGCCATACATGGGAGTTGCAGTCTGTCTTTCCAGCGACCAAGTGGAACTGCTCAGAGAACACAGAGGTGTCGAAGCAGGTGGTCGAAATAGGGCGAGGAAGCAATGACGAGTCCAGAGGGACTCAGCTACCCAAGATCAATCATCGGTTAGATTGAAGGTGGACTCAGAGGAGTGCCGCAGTGCCACAGAGGCGGATCTATCGATCGTGAAGAAGGGACACAGATGCGAGACAACGGATAGTAGTGCCATGGGCAATGCAGTGCCAGGGTACTGCAGAGGCGGGACTTTCGGAGAGTTATCAGTCCCTTGCTCTCATAGAGGGAGAGTGCTTGGTCATGAGATGGGTTGTGGAGGAGGAGAATGCTTTGGCAAACTCCATGTACCAAGACAAGGCTGAAGGGCAGAAGCCAGAGAACTTCGTAAGACCAGTGTCAATAGACTTTCCATCAAGATAGCTATGAGTGAAGGACTTCGGGTCGATGCAAGAGTGCATGACCAAGGATCGGAGCTGACAGTACGCGGTGCTGTACCTTTGCTACTCAGAGGAGTCGGCGACAGAAATGATAGAGAAGGCGGTACAATCCCAAAGGCGACCAGATCTATCGGAGACTTACTCTAAGTTGGAGTGATAACTTCTTGCATTCTAGAAGTTCAATGGCAATGAGAAGGCGAATCATAGTAGCTGACTCAGCGCAAGGATTGCAAACACTTCAAGTGCTTCGAAAGTATGAGCTAAGAGTAGGCGAAGTCTAGTAACCAGCTCGACGCATGAAGTACAACCTCGAGGAGGCGGGCGAAGTCAAGTAACCTTTGCCTTCTCAATTCTCAAGGGGATGGCCGAAACCGAGTACCCCAGCTCTCTTAGTTATCTAGCAGGGGAGCTCTACATAAATTTGAAGACCCTTCAAAAAGACTAATGGAAGATAATAGTTGTCAAGTCCTCACCAATGGTGATCAGTGCTACTGAGAGTAGATTGTCCGCTTCATTTCCCAATTGAATGCCACAGTGTTGCTATTCGAGTTGCCATGAGGAAAGCGGTGCACAGCAGAGATTGTGCTGGTAGGGGTAGAGTCCCAGGGCCAAGACAATGGTGCACCAATTTCAGCAAAGTCTGGGGACTTTAGAGGAGCTGCTAAGCGATGGACTATCATAGAGCTAGGCTTCGCCCGAGTGTGACCCAAGAGTGGGTGGACGAAGGTCGATTACCAAAGGAGTGAATAGAATCGAAGGTGGCTAAGGCCTTGCGATGTGTTGGCGGAGTCCACACATGGAGATATCACAGTTCAAGTTCATACCACAGGGATCAGAATGCAAGGAGACGTCACCAGGAGGCGATATGATGCAGTGGATCGTGGTGGAATGGTTCGTGGCAAGTCGACACACACAGTGAGTCCCATGGGGGGATTAGATCATGCAGAGGTATGAACGGGAGCCTGATTGGGAGCTCCATTTCGATGAACAACATGACGGCAAGAAGGGCTATAGATTCAAGCAGTGAATGCCATGGTACCGCAGAAGCGGATCTTCCGTGCGTGCATCGAATGTTGCAATGAATGGAAGCCTTGGATATCAGCTTATGAGGGCTGTGCGCTATCGCGAAAGAAGTTCATATGCAAGTACTAGTGAGTCCCATGGAGGGGGACTAGATCATGCAGAGGTATGATCGGAGCGGCTAAAGAGTTGGACTGCTTCAGAGCTCTTATTCGCTTTAGGGAGCCCGGCAAGTCAGAGGACAAGGCCAAGTAAGCGAACATTGCGACCAATGAAGCTAAGGAGAACAGAAGCGGTGCAAGCCCTGCAACATGAATGGCGATGGCCATACATGGGAGTTACAGTCTGTCTTTCCAGCGACCAAGTGGAACTACTCAGAGAACACAGAGGTGTCGAAGCAGGTGGTCGAAATAGGGCGAGGAAGCAATGACGAGTCCAGAGGGACTCAGCTACCCAAGATCAATCATCGGTTAGATTGAAGGTGGACTCAGAGGAGTGTCGTAGTGCTGTAGAGGCGGATCTACCAATCGTGAAAAAGGGACACAGATGCGAGACAACATATAGTAGTGCCATGGGCAATGCAGTGCCAGGGTACCGCAGAGGCAGGACTTCCGGGGAGTCATCGGTCCCTTGCTCTCATAGAGGGAGAGTGCTTGGTCGTGAGATGGGTTGTGGAGGAGGAGAATGCTTTGGCAAACTCCATGTACCAAGACAAGGCTAAAGAGCAGAAGCCAGAGAACTTCGTAAGACCAGTGTCAATAGACTTTTCATCAAGATAGCTATGAGTGAAGGACTTCGGGTCGATGCAAGAGTGCATGACCAAGGATCGGAGCTGACAGTATACGGTGCTGTACCTTTGCTACTCAGAGGAGTCGGCGACAGAAATGATGGAGAAGACGGTACAATCCCAAAGGCGACCAGATCTATCGGAGACTTACTCCAAGTTGGAGTGATAACTTCTTGCATTCCAGAAGTTCAATGGCAATAAGAAGGTGAATCATAGTAGCTAACTCAGCACAAGGATTGTAAACATTTCAAATGCTTCAGAAGTGTGAGCTAAGAGCAGGCGAAGTCTAGTAACCAGCTCGATGCACGAAGTACAACCTCAAGGAGGCGGACGAAGTCAAGTAACCTTTGCCTTCTCAATTCTCAAGAGGATGGCCGAAACCGAGTACCCCAGCTCTCTTAGTTATCTAGCAGGGGAGCTCTGCACAAATTTGAAGACCCTTCAAAGAGACTAATGGAAGACAATAGTTATCAAGTCCTCACCAATGGTGATCAGTGCTACTGAGAGTAGATTGTCCGCTTCATTTCCCAATTGAATGCTAATCGAAAACGGAAGTGATGCGAGCCTACTTGGGCAAGACAACTAAGTGGAAGAAGATTCGATGGGCAAATTTTCGGAAGAAAGACCTGAAAACTTTAAAGGTTGCGAGGTGATGCTCGTTAAAGCTCCAACAAGCATCTATCCTGTTCAAGAGATAAGAAGAATTTGAATACTGGCGCAGATCAACGATGGTCTTTAATCCTTCATCAGATGAATCCGCAAGAACCAGCAAGGATCAGCACAACTCTACCAACCCCATACCAAAGTCAAAGTCATTGGCGAGTTGAAGCAGCATGGCGGATTAAAGTTCGATGACTCAACAACAACCAGCGGAGAACAAATGGGAGCCAAAGGGCACATCGTAGCAGGAGCAGAAGATCGAAGATCCAATAAAGAAAAGAAGTTGCAGCGTCAGCAAAGGCTTCGACAAGGATGTTGAAGGAATAAGTGGGGGAGAATGTCATGGACAAATTGTAAACGGCTTGTTCGGTGTAATGCTTATGCTCGTCCGTGTCCCTTTTGGTTTGTCATAGCTTGTAAAGCGTGTAAAGGGCTTGCCAAAGGCAAAATGCCCCATTTGAGCGAGTTTTGTGGCCATTGTAGGCTTGTACATAAAGTTTGCATCGTGGGAATACTTGTATTAGAATTCGATCTGTAGTGGACCAATGTTATACCTTTGTTGTGCAACCGTTCTGAGCTTGTGATATCCATGGTTGGAATTTATATTGGCTATAATGTGTTTGCTAAAAGAGTGGCTTGCGGATCCTGTGTGAAGCGCTTTCTCTGTCTCATCTTCTCTTTCGTAGGTCCTAAGGCATTGGAGGAGATTTCGAGGAGGCTGACCTTTGCGGTGATACGCATTGGTGCCGCACGGCTTAGTCAAAACAAGCTAAGTCCGTGACAGTATGGGCTTGATAGCACCATGCCCGATATAGGATCTCTAGGATATTAAATGGATAAGGGACTATAAATACATGGTAACTGAGGACAGATAGGTCCAAAGGATTGAATTTCTCTGTATCGTCTGGGGGCTATGACGTAGTGACCTAGTATGTCCGTAGTCGATGAGTTGGGTGAATTATTATGGAGATAATAATTCACTAAGTCAAAAGGAGTTCTTACAAGTTTGACTCATGGATAGCTTGATATTGGTCTTAGAGGGTCACACACATATGGTAGTGATAGAACCCCAGAGGAATTATATGGAGATTGATCTTTGAGGGGGATCAACCCTTGGAACGCTATAGGGGTTCCACCCTCCAAGTAGCCTGGTGGCTGCAATTGTAGATTGATCTTTCTTATTCCAAAGAGGTGGAGGCTACAAGCTTATATAGAGCTCCAAACCCTAGCCCTAGGGGCTGCTTCCTAAGTGAACTACCCAATTTGCCCTCAACCTTAGCGGGCCGGCCCAGTAACAAGGCGGCGGCGGCTAAGAAGCCCAAAGACCCAAATATAAACCCTAGCCTCTCTTCTTTATAGGATAGAGGCGGCTAGGTGGGGTTTATTACATTCTCACAAGGTTTTTATTAGCTGCTACATGGTTGAGTAGGACCTTACCCTGCTAGGGTCCTATCAAGCCCGCCCTCTTCAAATCAGCCTTGTCCTCAAGGCTGGGGTTCCATGAATTCAGGGAACCGGGACTTTAGTCTCCTCATATGATTCCCATGTGGCATCTTCGAGTGGTAAATTAGTCCAATGTACTAGTACTTCAGTAGAGAGACGTCGACGATGCATCACGACTCTGCAGTCGAGGATGGCTTATGGTTGGGCTTGAATATTTCCATCATCGAGTCTTTGTTGGGCGCTTGGTTCTGGGGTGTCTCATGTTCTCCCAACTTGGGCTTCAAGCATGACACGTGGAAGACAAGGTGAATTTTGGCATCTTCAGGTAATTTAAGTCTGTACGCCACACTCCAATACGCTCTATGATTTGATAGGGCCCATAAAAATGTGGAGATAGCTTCATGGAGGCTCGTGTGTTGATGGATAGTTGCTTGTATGATTGTAGGCGAAGATAAACCCAGTCTCCTACTAAAAATTCTCTTTCACTTCTTCGTGTGTCACCTTCGCTTCATTCTAGCTTCTAGCTTGAGCGGTAGAGAGATTATCCTTTAGCAGCTGTAGAAGTTTGTCCCTGTCAATTAAATCTTGGTTGACTTGATCTATCTTAGCTGAGCCAATTACATACTTTGGAATCACAGGGGCCGGCCGACCATATAATGCTTCATATGGGGTACATTTTTTAGATGAATGATATGTAGTATTATACCACCATTCGGCCCAGGGGAGCCATTTCGCCCACTCCTTTGGTCGATCACTAGCAAAACACCGAAGGTATGTCTCTAAACATCTGTTCACCACTTCTGTTTGGCTGTCAATTTGTGGATGATATGCAGCGCTCATCTTGAGTTTGGTGCCCTGTAACTGAAATAACTTACTAGTGAAGACCCTGTCACGATCACTTATGATGGACCTTGGCATCCCATGTAGTTTGATAATATTTTCTATGAAAATCTGAGCAATACTAATAGTAGTGTAGGGATTTCGCACACAAAAATAAGCATATTTCGTAAGTCGATCAACCACCACAAGGATTGTACTTTTACCTTTGGAAGGTGGCAGCCCTTCGATGAAGTCCATGGAGATGTCAGTCCATATCGAGTCTGGTATGGGTAGTGGTTGTAGTTTCCCTGGACTCACCACTGTTTCACCTTTTTGCTGTTGACATACATCACATTATGCCACGTATTCAGAAATAATTTTTTACATCCCTTTCCAATAAAAGTTTTGCTTCACTCTTTTGTAGGTTCTTAGAAATCCGGAGTGCCCTGCTAAAGGTATGGAGTGCATTTCGTGCAGAATGACTTTGATGCAAGGGGAGTTTGGTATAAGCACAATACGACCTTTATAGCGTAGATCCCTTGAATCCCAAGTATAGTGAGCTATTGCGCTTGGATCCTCCAATTTTTTGATGATGTTGCTGGTTTCTGGATCCTTCTTCCATTCCTCCCCCTCTGGTTGCTGTTGGAGATGCATAAGAAAGCCACCATTTAAATTGTGTAAAACTTTCTCCATTCGTTGGGTTGAAATGGCGGTTACATTGCTTCCGCGCTTCCCGCGTAGGGTGACCTGTTTACCTTTGCAATAGAATTTCATAATCAATTTGGAAAAGTTCCAAGAGACATCACCTAGTGTCGTCAGCCATTCTATGCCCAGCACAGCCTCATAATCATCAATTGGTAGGAGGAAGAAGTTGGCAACAATTTCTTGGCCCTGCAGTAATAGTTTCACCTGTGGGCATCTTTGGTCGCATTTTAGGATTCGGCCGTCGGCAACCTTTACATTGAACTTGCTACAACTTTCGATATAGAGAGCCATCCGAGCAGCAACCTTACTATTTATAAAATTATTAGTACTGCCTATATCGATGAGAACGGTGATTGATTGTTGTTTGAGCAGGCCTCCAACTTTCATCGTTTGTGGATTTGAGTAGCCGGCTAGCGCATGTACCATAAAGTCGGTTGATTATGGCTCTTCTTCCACATCTTCATCCTCATGTTCAAGACTCTCTTCTGGTTGTTCACTGATCTCTTCTTCCACTGGTTCAATCACAAGAAGTCTCCCTTTTTTACAGCGATGCTCGTGGCTCCAAGCTCGTCATAATGCCAACATAACCCCTTGGCAGATTGGTCTCGAAGCTCTTCTCTTGTCAACCTTTTTGGTGTAGGAGCTCGACTGATAGTAGGGGGGGCTGAGGGATTCGATATTGCTGGTTGGGGAATGACCCTAGTCCTCCAGGCTTCGTGGTTCAATTGCTCCTCCTGAAGTCATGCGAAAGAGATGGCTGCCATAAGCGTGTACGGTTGTCGTGCTTTAACTTCTCCACGGATCTCCAGCTTCAAGCCCTCAATAAATGTCCCCAATAACTATTTTTCAGACCAATCATGAGTTTGATTAGATAACCTTTCAAACCTGGTTTGATACTCCTGGATGGTGGAGGTTTGTCGGATCTTTGCTAGTTGTCCGTCGATGTTCTAGTAATCGGTTGGTCCGAAGCGGATCAGCAGTCCTTTTTTAAATTATCGCCATGAGAGGACTCCATGAGTGTGTTCAAACCAATCAAACCATTGTATGGCATCCCCTTCAAGATGTATAGCTGCAATTTCTACCATAGATGCGTCCGCGGTTTTGTGATACCGAAAATATCACTCCGCGCGCGAGATCCAACCAATCGGGTCTCCTTCTTCCCATCTAGGGAAGTCCACCCTCATGCGTGGATAGTAGGGATTGGTCATAGAGCCTCCCTTCTCTTGGGAGTTATCTCTTCAGTCAGAGCTCTCTCCTTGATGAGATTTCTTTGGGCTCGGTATTCGACCCAAACTGAGTTCGACAAAGAGAGCCCGAATCTTATCCTCCATTCGCATCTCGAAGGCTTCGAATTTAGCATTTATCGCCTCCTCGGATGCCATAGTATATGCCTCTAGATCTGTAATATTAAGATCTCTCTTTTGTTGCCAGGTTAAAGGCATGAATTGTTTGAGGGAAGTGGTGGCCGAAAGGGTTTGTGGATCGGTGGATGTAGGCTGCGGTTTAGGCTTGTTTTGTGGCTGTTTTGGGTGCTGTTTGGGGCTGTGATTTGATGGAGTTTTGGGCTGAGATGGTAGTGGATAAAGGTTAGGGAAGAGGGTTTTATATCTGTGGTAGATCACAGCAAATATTTGATAAAAATCAGTGGCAATTGCTGCCTATGTGCGCTGCCTCGTAAGAGCAGAATTATCGTCGAAGAAATAGCGATTTCTCGACGAAATTTCCAACGAAAACTCAGGGATTTGAGGAGGGGGTTTGACGGTAGAATCTTAGTTTAGATAGCAACAAGGATAACAAATTGGATCAAGAAATTTTGGCAGCAAAGCAGTAAAGAAATTGGTGCAAGTTGCGATAGCAGAATTCTCGTCGAAAAATTTCAGTAGTTTGCGACGAGAGATTGCAGCAACACACGATTTTTTTTTTTGATGAATTCCACAATAGATCAATCATGGATGGGAGCCAAGATGATCTATGAGGTGCACAAAAAATTTTGTTCAAAAAGGATAACAATTAGATCGGTTAAAGGCAGCAACACGCGGTTGAAATTTTCTATAGCGATCCTTCGTTCGCAAAGATGGTAACTTTTGCGACGAAAGGAATTCGCAGGCAAGGGATTGATAGAAAAACTTCTTTTTGATATTTTAGATGAAAAATTGCAGCAGCAAAAGGTATTGGTGGTAGAAAAATACCAGATCTCTGATGCAATTAGAGGTGGCGACTGTAGATTGATTTGATCTACGTCAAGAGATGACGGTGGAGACGACGACGTCAAGAGCAATTGTGGGAATTGCTTGGCTAATGCTGGGCGGTAGGGATGGCAGCAAAAGTAGCAAGATCGCTGCTCTGATACCAGATGATAGAACCCTAGAGGAATTCTATGGAGATTGATCTTTGAGGGGGATCAACCCTTGGAACGCTATAGGGGTTCCACCCTCCAAGTAGCCTGGTGGCTGCAATTGTAGATTGATCTTTCTTATTCCAAAGAGGTGGAGGCTACAAGCTTATATAGAGTCCAAACCCTAGCCCTAGGGGCTTCTTCCTAAGTGAACTATCCAATTTGCCCTCAACCTTAGCGGGCCGGCCTAGTAACAAGGGGGTGGCGGCTAAGAAGCCCAAAGACCCAAATATAAACCCTAGCCTCTCTTCTTTATAGGATAGAGGCGGCTAGGTGGGGTTTATTACATTCTCACAGGGTTTTTATTAGCTGCTACATGGTTGAGTAGGACCTTACCCTACTAGGGTCCTATCAGGTAGGTATTGCGACGAGTAGAGGTTCGGCTATGAGATATGCGCTGGAGCCCCTATCTTATTGGATATCCATTAAGCCCCTGAATTATTGGATCCTAAGATGAGATCCAATAATTGCTAATAAGAGATTATTGGGTAGAGACCCACTAATCCAAGAGGCTTGGGTAATTGGATGGAGATCCAATACCCAATAGGGCAAGATCCATTAGGGTTTATAGGGGGCCTCTATAAATAGGAAGGAACCAAAGCTCTATAGGCTGGGGGTTCTTTTGGTAGTCACCTTCTGTTCTCCTCTCCTTAGAGAGGTGCATCGTCATAGTCCCTGCCATATGGATACCACTAGAGGGGAGGACGCATGACCTTCTTCATCCTCTCTTATAGATCTGTAGGGATTCAGGGATATACGATCTCCCTAGGTATTTTTTTTTACACATGTAGTTTTTGCGGATTTATTTTTGATGCACCGATCTTTGTACGACGGCGAAACCTTTCTACGAGAAATCTGTGATTTTATTTTTTGTTCTTTCACTGTGCATGAGATATCATCCCATAGGATTTCCCAACAATGGTATCAGAGCCAGGTTGTTCGTGCGAAGATCGGATTTTAACTGTGTTGTGTTTTGACATCAAAATCGTTGATGCAAAAGTGAAAAAGAGCAGCAACTGTTGTTGACCTTGCGGCTTGGTTGCCATCTGCATGTGTGCGGCAATCGGCGGTCTATGTGCAAGCGGCAACCGACAACCTGCTAAAGTACAGTGCTGCAGTGCCGTAGGGGCGCCGTCCGCCTGCCACGGCAGGATGAATGCCCGCCTTGTGGGCACTACGTCGCCCGCGGGTGAGCGGCCTGCAAGGGGCAACGCCTATGGGCGCTGCCCTGCGGGTGGCGCCTGAGAGCATGGGTGCTGCCGTAAACCACCCCACCCCCAAACCCCCCACGCATGGCCGCCGCAGCGAGGGTGGCAGCGGTCGCAGCCACGGTGCTATAGAAAGCAGAGCGAGAGGGAGCTAGGGTTTTCGGGCAAAAGATAGTTTTGCCACTCGAAATTTTAGAAATTTCAGTTTCTATCCCTTTTGATAAAATAACCAAAATACCCCTCATAATTTCAAAAATACTAGTTTTGTCCTTTTAGCCAAATGACCAAAATACCCTTGGGAATTCAAAAAATTCCCTTTATATCCCTGATTTCAGAAAAATATTAGTTAATTAAATAGTTTAATTAACTATTATTATTTATCTAATAGTTTAATAAAATAATATATATATATATGTGATGTATGATGTGGACATATGATCATGGACTTGTGATGTGATGTATACATGTGATTATTATTATTAGGGTTTGCAAGTCTCTATTTATCTTATTTATTGTTGAGCCTGCATACCTATAATTATGTTGTAATTACATGAGGAGGCGTAGTAGTAGCGGGACCCACGAGGCCGAGACGGACGATCCGACGTATAGAGATGCATTGAGATGCTAACGAAACCAACAAAGCAAGAAGGACGATCACAGGGCATGGAGATGTGCCGAAGCACACATAGATCTTGATGTGAGTGATTGGGCCCACTGGCTCGGGCCTGATTACATTAGGATGTGGTCCATGATCATCTGGTGTGATTTCTCATATGATATGTGATTAATTATACACCTACTTGATATGTATATATATTTGTATATGATGTAGATATATATATTAAATATGTATGTGTATGACACATTATGTTAGGAGACCAAATAAAAAATCTCCTCTATTTATAATATTAAGTCGGTAAACGTGAGGTAATTAGATTGACCCATGTGGCCTTCCATCGTTATAGGTAGGAACCAATTCCCGATGTAGGTTGAGTTGGTTGAGTCCCTCGAGACTCACCTATATCGCGTTTCGCTATCTTATCTACGATATAGAGATATCACCGGTGACCTAAGGATATGTTATGCTTGGTCAGTCTCTCGAGAGTATATCATCAAATCAGACTCATCTTGTAACGATGATGATGACTTAACCGAACATCATGGTTGGTCGAGTCCCTCGAGGCCATGGTAGTTCGAAGGTCAAACAGGATAGGAATCACAAAGACTTATGATTGGCAAAAGCTGCCTACCTTTACGGGATTAACGTGATTGGTCGGGTCCCTCGAGGTTACATTAAGATGTTGATTGGATCTCGATCCCCACTAGAGATCCACCAGGGGTCTCTGAATCACATACTAGAGGGTGTTGTGTGTCTCGTGAAAAATTAGTAGGAATATATTAAGATAGAAGTCCTTATCTTAACTATTTAATTTTTACAAAGTCTGCATGTTATTTATTTCTACTACATCTTTAATTTCAGAAAAATATCACTTTCAAATCCTTTACGTGGCATACTTGATGCCAACTGCCTCACTAGTCCAAATTATAGGAATTGGCTTTGCAATCTGAGAATCATTCTCACGGCAGAGAAAATCACATACATCCTTGATACAGTGATTCCTACTCCCGACGAAGGGGTAAGCGAGGATGAGATCACTCGTTATGTGAAGTACATAGATGATTCTACTCTTACTCAATGTTATATGTCGGCTTCTATGACTACTGAGTTACAGAGACAACATGAAAATATGGTTGCTAATTCTATACTCTTGCATCTCCGTAAACTGTTTGAGAAACAGGGAAGAACTCAGCGATATTAGATATCAAACAGTCTTTTCCATGCTAGGATGACTGAGGGGACACTGGTTCAAAACCATGTCCTTAAGATGATTGAGTGGATCAAGAAACTCATAGGTCTAGGAATGGTCCTAGAGGATAACCTATGTGTGGATCTTATGCTTCAGTCCCTACCAGATTCATTTTCTCAGTTCATAATAAATTTTAATATGAACAAACTTGAGATAAGCCTCCTAGAGCTCCTCAATATGTTGAGAGAAGCAGTGAGCACCATTAAGAAAGAGAAGCCAGTTCTCTATGCTAGTGAGATCAGAAAGAAAAGGAAGGCTGAGAAGTCCCTTAAGAAGGGCAAGGGCAAGGGCAAAATGGGTAAGGCAAAGGTTGCCAAGAAAGACCCAGCAAAGGACAAAGACCAGTGCTTCCACTATGGTAAAGATGGGCACTGGAAGAGGAACTAAAAAGAATACCTTGTAGAGAGGGCGAAATAAAAGCTTGGAGAAGCTTCAAGTACATTTATGATCAGTCTCCATTTGTTAGAATCTTATGATAACACATGGGTATTGGATACCGAGAGTGCTTATCATATCTGTAAGTCATTGTAGGTTCTGGCAGGACCTAGGATATTAAACATAGGTGAGATAGACCTTAAGATGGGCAATGGAGCAAAGGTTGCTGCAGTGGCTATTACCAAGGTCACCTTACATCTGCTTAGTGGAGCTATTATTGCATTAGATGCATGTTATTATGTTCCTTCTATTATCAAAAATATTATTTCCATTAAATGTTTGACAGTTAGTGGGTATAAATTAGTTTTTGAGAACAAAGGTTGTTCAATAATATTAGATGATGAGATCATCACGAGAGGAACATTGCATAATGGTTTATTTATGCTAGATATAACTCTACATATCATGAGTGTAATTGAGTCTAAGAGGAAATAAGAAGAGGTGAATAATGCATATTTGTGGCATTGTAGGCTAGGTCACATCCATGAGGAAAGGATTCAAAAGTTGCTAAAGAATGGATATCTAGATCCATTTGACTATGAGTCATATACAACTTATGAACCATGCCTTCGGGGAAAGATGACCAACTCTCCATTTAGTGGAACTGGAGAGAGCCACTAAGTTACTGGAACACATACATAGTGATGTATGTGGTCCCATGTCGACTCATACCATAGGTGGTTACTCCTATTTCATTACTTTCACTGATGATTTCTCAAGATACGGACATGTGTACTTAATGAAGTACAAGTCTAAGACTTCTGAGAAATTCAGGGAATATATGAATAAAGTAGAGAACCAGACAGGAAAGAGTATTAAAACCCTTCGATCAGATCGAGGAGGTGAGTACTTGAGTATAGAGTTCACCCAGTTCCTCAAAGACCATGGGATTTTATCCCAATGGACACCTCCTTATATACTGCAGCTTAATGGTGTATCAAAAAGGAGGAATCACACACTGCTAGATATAGTGCATTCCATGATGAGTTTCACCGACCTACCCATCTCATTTTGGGGATATGCCATAGAGACCACATCTTACCTTCTGAACAGAATTCCAACTAAGTCAGTAATGTCTACTCTATATGAGATATGGAATAGGAAGAAGCCTGATCTTAAGGTTGTTAAAATTTGGGGCTGCCCTACCTACGTTCAGAGACACAACCCCAACAAGTTGGAATCCATGACGGAATGATGCAAGTTCGTGGGACACCCCAAGGAAACTTGTGGGTATTAGTTCTATCACCCTTAGGACCATAAGGTCTTTGTAGCCAAGAGAGCAGTGTTCCTTGAGAAGGAACACATTCTTGGTGGAGATAGTGTGGGAGCATGATAGAGTTGAGCGAGGTTAGAGAACCTAGCTCAAGCACCATTCCACAGCTAGAGTCTGTTCAGATATCTAGCACACAAGTTCCAATTTTACGTGGGTCCGGTAGAGTATCCCATCCTCCTAAGAGATATGTAAGACATATCAAAGGAGAGAATGTTGAGGATATTAATCCTTAGACCTACGAGGAGGATATTATGAGCATAGACTCCGGGAAATGGCAAGAAGCCATGAATTTAGAAATGGATTCCATATACTCCAACATGATTTGGAACCTAGTTGATACACCCGAGAGTATTATACCCGTTGGCTGCAAGTGGATCTTCAAAAAGAAGATTGGAGTAGATGGAAAGATAGAAACCTATAAAGTAAGGCTAGTGGCTAAGGGGTATCGTCAAAGGCAAGGTGTTGACTATGACGAAACTTTCTCACCTGTAGCCATGCTAAAATCCATTTGAATTATATTGGCTATTGTAGCACACTATGATTATGAGATCTGACAGATAGACGGCAAAATCGCATTCCTCAATGGCAACCTCAAGGAGGAGGTGTATATAATACAGCATGAGGGATTCGTGTCTAGGGATAACCCAGATAAGGTGTACAGGTTTCTTAGGTCCATTTATGGACTAAACCAAGCTTCCCAAAGTTGGAACATAAGATTTGATGAGGCGATCAGATCTTATGACTTCGTTAAGAATGAAGATAAGCCTTGTGTGTACAGGAAGGTAAGTGGAAGCACTGTCACCTTTTTGATATTATATATGGTTGACATCCTGATCGTTGGGAATGATGTAGGAATGCTCTCCACAGTAAAGGCTTGGCTATCTAGACACTTCTCCATGAAGGACTTAGGGGAAGCATCCTACATATTGGGGATACGGATCTATAGAGATAGATCCAAGAGGATGCTTGGCTTATCCCAGTCTAGGTATATAAACACCATTATCAAAAGGTTTGGTATAAAAAATTCCAAGAGATGTCTCATACCAATGAGACATGGAATATCACTTTCTAGGAGTATGTTCTCAAAAACTCCTGAAGAAAGGGCACATATGGATATGATACCATATGCCTCAGGATCTATCATGTATGCTATGCTATGCACCAGGCCTAATATAGTGCATGCTTTAAGTGTCACAAGTAGGTATCAAGCAGATCCAGGCTTGGAGCATTAGAAAATAGTAAAATGTATCCTTAAGTACTTGAGAAAGACTAAGAATCTTTTATTGGTATATGGAGGCAGTAGCCACAGGGTTGAGGGCTACACGGACTCGAGCTTCTAGTTCGATATCGATGATAGCAAGTCTAATTCAGGATATGTGTTCACCCTGAATGGAGGAGCAGTATGCTGGAAGAGTTCCAAGCAAGACACTACTGCTGACTCAATCATAGAGGCTGAATATATTGCTACGGCAGAGGCAGCAAAGGAGGGAGTCTAGATGAAGAAGTTCAACACAGACCTAGGAGTAGTCCCGAGCAACGAGAAGCCGATTCCCTTATATTGTGAAAAATACGGGGTGATTACTCAAATAAGGAAACCCGGGTCTCATCAGAAGTATTCTGAGGAGGTTCCAGCTTATTAGAGAGATCGTGGCCCGAAGAGATGTAGTAGTGCAAAGAGTTCTATCCGAAGATAACATTATAGATCCACTAATAAAGCTATTAACTCAGATTATCTTTGAGCGTCACAGAGGTCTGATATGGATCAGACACGTTGGTGATCAGCTTTAGGTCAAGTGGGAGATTGCTAGTTATATGTTTCCTGCAAGCCAATCACATGGGTGATGGCACTTGTGACTTGATATGCACTCTTTCTCTTTGCTTATTATTTGGCATTTTATCACTTTATCTTGCATGTTGCATATATTGTGATGTCCTTGGATCAGTACAATTGGAATTGGATCGTGATGAGATCATGATAATGAGACCAATTCACCTGTAAACACAGACCCTAAAGAATTCTGGACATAGGTTACTCGAGAGGGACATCGAGATAACCGAATAGATTGGTGTGCTGTATACCCATCCATATGATGGAGGTGGTTGTTTTCATAACTACTCGTGTGGGAACACTAAGGGTATAGTGCGAGTGCTCATTGGGGAATGAGTTCACTGATTGATCCGCCTATGGAATGTTGGATGGTTATTGATACCTCACGTCAGACAGCGATTCTGTAGTCCCAGTAGTGTATCTGGTCCTTAGACTTGAGACACCAAGCATGTCCTGCGTGAGTACTCCACTCTTTAATACTGGACTTATAGGTTTGGAAAGTTTCAAATCTAGTACAACTAGTTATTAGGAGTGGTAGCCAACCTTATGGGGCAAACAAGGGCGCCGACGGGTGCCCGAGGGTGCCCGTGCGATGGCAGCAAATCGCCGCATGCAGCACACAGAAAGTGCGCGCATCGCTCGCAGGCACGGCAGGCGCCGTGTCGCCACCCTCCCCGTGCGTAGAGGTCATCGCCAGTAGTGTGGCGATGGCCGTAGCCACAACACAATGAGATAGGGAGAGGAGTTAGGGTTTTCAGGCAAAAGATAGTTTTGCCCCTCGGAATTTTAAAAATTCTAATTCTATCCCTTTTAATAGAATTACCAAAATACCCCTCATAATTTTAAAAATACCAATTTTATCTTTTTAGTTGAATGACCAAAATACCCCTAGGAATTCAGAAAATTCCCTCTATGTCCCTGATTTTAGAAAAATAAATATGTTAATTAAATAATTTAATTAACTATTATTATTTTTATCTAGTAGTCCTATAAAATAACATATACATAT
This sequence comes from Musa beccarii, assembly GCA_024322285.1. NCBI lineage: Eukaryota > Viridiplantae > Streptophyta > Magnoliopsida > Zingiberales > Musaceae > Musa > Musa beccarii. The sequence goes on along the minus strand of CM044396.1, from coordinate 47,968,975 downwards.
AATGTATGATGTGGACAGATGATCATGGGCCGGTGATGTGATGTGTGTATATGTGATTATTATTATTGGGACCTATGAGCCTTTATTTTTTTCTCATTTATTATTGGGCCTGCATTCCTGTAATTATGTTATAATTACATAAGGAGATGCAATGGTAGCGGGACCCACGAGGCCGAGATGGATGATCCGATGCGTGGAGATGCGTTAAGATGCCGACGGATCCGACAAAGCGAGATAGACGATCACAAGGCATAGAGATGCGCCGAAGCACACATAGATCTTGATGTGAGTGATTGGGCCCACTGGCTCGGGCCTGATCATATTATGATATGGTTCATGATCATCTGGTGTGATTGTTCATGTGATGTGTGATTGGTTATACACCTACTAGATATATATATATATATATTTGCATGTGATATTGATATATATATTTTTAATATGTATGTGTGTGACACATTATATTAGGAGACCAAATCAAAAATTTTCTCTATTAATAATATTAAGTCGGTAAACGTGAGGCAATTAGATTGACCCACGTGGCCTTCCATCGTTATAGGTAGGAACCAATTCCCGATGTAGGTTGAGTTGGTCGAGTCCCTCGAGACTTACCTATATCGTATTTTGCTATCTTATCTACGATATAGAAATGTCACCGGTGACCTGAGGACATGATATGCTTGGTCGAGTCCCTCAAGAGTATATCACCGAATCAGACTCATCTTGTAATGATGGTGATGACTTAATTGAACATCATGGTTGGTCGAGTCCCTCGAGGCCATGATGGTTTGGAGGCCGAATAGGATGGGAATCACAAGGAGTTGTGATTGGCAATAGTTGCCTACCTTTATGGGCTTAACATGATTGGTCGAGTCCCTCGAGGTTGTGTTAAGACGCCGATTGGATCCTGATCCCCACTAGAGATCCACCGGGGGTCTTCGATTCACATATCGGAGAGTGTTGTGTATCTCGTAAAAAATTAATGGGAATACATTAAGATAGAAGTCCTTATCTTAATTGTTTAATTTTTGTAAAGTTTTCATGTTATTTATTTCTGCTACATCTTTAATTTCAGAAAAATTAGGGGAAGCATCCTACATATTGGGGATTCGGCTCTATAGAGATAGATCTAAGAGGATGCTTGACTTGTCCCAATCCAGGTACATAGACACCATTGTCAAAAGGTTTGGCATGAAAAATTCAAAGGGAGATCTCATACCAATGAGACATGGTATATCATTTTCTAGGAGTATGTCTCTAAAAACTCCTGAAGAAAGGACACACATGGATAGGATACCCTATGCCTCAGTGAAAAGGTCTATCATGTATGCTATGCTTTGTACCAAGCTTGATATAGTGCATGCTTTGAGTGTCACGAGCAGGTATTAGGTAGATCCAAGTTTGGAGCACTAGAAAGTAGTAAATTATATCCTTAAGTACTTGAGAAGGACTAAGGATCTTTTACTAGTATATGGGGGTAGTAGCCTCATGGTTGAGAGCCACATGGACTCGAGCTTCTAGTTTGATGTCGATGATAGCAAGTCTAATTCAGGGTATATGTTTACCCTGAATGGAGGAGCAGTATACTGGAAGAGTTCCAAGCAAGACACTACTGTTGACTTGACCACAGAGGCAGAGTACATTGCTGCGATAGAGGTAGCTAAGGAGGGAGTCTAGATGAAGAAGTTTATCATAGATCTAAGAGTTATGCCGAGCAACAAGGAGCCGATTCCCTCATATTGCGACAACAACATGATGATTACTCAAATGAGGAAACTCGGGTTTTATCAGAAGTCTTCTGAGGAGGTTCCAACTCATTAGAGAGATCATGACCCAAAAAGATGTAGTAGTGGAAAGAGTTCCATCCGAAGATAACATTGCAGATCCACTAATGAAGTCGTTGTCTCATATTATCTTTGAGCATCACAAAGGTCTGATAGAGATCAGACACATAGGTGATTGGCTTTAGGTCAAGTGAGAGATTGCTAAGGTCAAGTGAGAGATTGATCATCCGCTCTCGGTATCATGAGAGGAATATCCCATATATTCTAGCTCAAATAAAGCCTTAGCTAAGGTTATTCGGATTGAGAGTGAAAGAGTTCTCCGGGAGAATCTAATTAGAGCGAGACTCAAGGAGAGACCATATGAGCCTGATAGCACCATGTATGATATAGGGTCTCTGGGATATTAGATGGATGAGAGACTATAGATTTATGGTAACTGAGGACTAATAGGTCCAAAGGATTAGATTCCCCTGTATCATTTGGGGACTGTAGCATAGTGGCCTAGTACGTCCGCAGTCAATGAGTCGGGTGAATTATTATGGAGATAATATTTACTAAGTCAGAAGGAGTTATGACAAGTATGACTCACAGCAGCTTGATATTGGGCCTAGAGGATCATGCACATATGTTAGGTGTTGCGACGAGTGGAGGTTCGGATATGAGATATCCGCCGGAGCCCCTAACTTATTGGATATCCATTAAGCTCCTGAATTATTGGATCCTAAGATAAGATCCAATAAGAGTTAATAAGAGATTATTGGGTAAAGACCCACTAATCCAAGAGGCTTGGGGTAATTGGATGGAGATCCAATACCCAACAGGGCAAGATCTATTAGGGTTAAGTTGACAAGTGGCCTCAATAAATAGGAGGGAACCAAAGGCCCATTGGCTGGGGTGTTTCTCGTAGTAGCCACCTTCTATTCTCCTCTCCCCAAGAGAGGAGCATCATTATAATCCCTGCCATGTAGATTATCGCTAGAGAGGAGGACATTTGAACTCCTTCATCCAGTCCTACATATATGTAGGGATTTAGGTATATACGATCTCAATAGGTACTTTCTTTTTACACATGCAATTTCTGGATTCGTGGATTTATTTTTGACGTATCGATCTTCGCACAAGGATGAAAACTTTTATGGAAATCAAAGATTTTTGTATTCTATTCTTCTATTACGCATGAGATGTCTCCCCTTGGATTTTTCAATAGTTATAAACTACCAGGCGGTGGAACTACTTAACAAGCGGTGGTACCGCCTCTCCATAGAACCCAAGGCTCCACTCTAGTGATAGTACCGCTAGATTGGGCAGTGGTACTGCTAGTCATATGTGCCCTGCATACCAATCACATGAGTGATGGCACTTATGATTTGATATGCACCTTATTTTTGCTTATTATTATTAGGTATTTTATCACTTTATCTTGCATGTTGCATATATTGTGATGTCCTTGGATCTGTGCAATGAGAATCAGATCGTGATGAGATCATGATACTGAGATCGATTCACCTTTAAACATAGATCCTAAATAATCCCGATCATAGGTTACTCGAAAGGGACATCGAGATAACCGGATAAACTACTGTGCTATATACCTATCCATATGATGGAGGTAGCTGGTCTCATAGCTACTCATATGGAGACACTAAGAATACAGTACAGTTGCTCATTAGAGAATGAGTTCACTGATTGATCCGCTTACGGAATGCTAGATGGTTATTGATACCTCACGTCAGATAACGATTCAGTAGTCCCAATAGTGTATCTAGTCCTTAGACTTGAGACACCAAGGATGTCCTATATGAGTACTCCACTCTTTGATACCTGACTTATAGGTTTGGAAAGTTTCAGATCTAGTACAGCTAGTTATTAGGAATGGTAGCCAACCTTACGAGGGCTATTGAGTGTCAATAGAGGATCATCTGCTCTCGGTATCATGAGAAGAATATCCCATGTATTCTTGCTTGAACAAATCCTTAGCCAAGGTTATTCAGATTGAGAAAGAAAGAGCTCTCCGAAAGAATCTGATAAGAGTGAGACTCGAGAAGAGCGAGACTCGAGGAGAGACCGTATGGGCCTGACAGCACCTTGCTCGGTATAGGGTCTCTGGGATATTAGATGGATGAGGGACTATAGATATATGGTAACTGAGGATAGATAGGTCCAAAGGATTGGATTCCCCTGTATCATCTAAGGACTATGGCGTAGTGGCCTAGTACGTCCGTAGTCGATGAGTCGGGTGAATTATTATGGAGATAATAATTCACTAAGTTAGAAGGAGTTTTGATAAGTATGACTCACGACCAGCTTGATATTAGGCCGAGAGGGTCACAACATATGGTAGGTGTTACGACGAGTAGAGGTTCAGATATGAGATATCCACCGAAACCCCTATCTTATTGGATATCCAATAAGCCCCTGAATTATTAGATCCTAAGATGAGATCTAATAAGAGCTAATAAGAGATTATTGTGTCGAGATGTTGAATCTCGGATTTTGATGATGAAACTAATTGAGTGTGATTTATGGTCTAATTGCGTGTTGAGTTACGCAGGTCTACTATCGATCAGGATTAGACGGTTGACATTGGAGGAATTGACGTTGCACCAGAGGTGATCACATCAGGATATTGGATGTCGAGTCGGAGGTTCGGTCAACTATCGGTAGGAGGCTTCGTACGTCGGGCATCGGGCCAAGAAGAGCATGTTCTACCAAGGATATCAGGATTGCGGAGGTCAATCACCGATTGGGCAACGGACCGCAAGAGAGGACGATGTGCCGAAGGATCGGACGAAGCGTCGACCAATGACGTGCCGGGCAATTGAATGTCAATTCGTGATGTAATAACTGTCTAGATCGAAGTAGAGTGCTTGTTGTTTGTGTGCAGGAGTAACTACGATAAGGATGAAGACGTAAAGCGAAACAAAGGGTCGAAGTCAAGTGCGATGGATCATTGAGAGTTCGAGTGTTCGATGGAAGTCTAAAGATTCATTGGGAGTGCTGTCGGAACTGGCCGAGAACGAGTAGGGAGCTTGCCGAAGGGTTTTCGGAAGTTCGCCGGGAGGTTCGTCGGAAGTTCGTGGAGCTTGCCAAAGAAGCTCGGGGGAACTCGCCAAAATCATCGTGGAGTCCGAGAGCTTACCAGGAGTCCACAGGATGGTTTCCGAGGGATCGTCGGAAGACCGCCGAAAGTTCGTCGGAAGCTCGACGGAAGAAGACTTGACTTGCGGACTTTGTAACAACTTAGGAATGTCTTTAAGTTCATAATTTGCACATGAGTAGGGCAAGGATTTAGAAAAAATCCTAACTAAATTCAGTGGGGGCCAACCGGGCCTCTACTAGGCCGAGTTGGGCCTTAAACAGGGCCCATTCAACCTTGGCTGATTGGGCCAGGCGGTTGAACCGCCCAACCTGGGGCGGTAGCACCGCCTGCTCTTGTAGTAGTCGCTGCTCTTCATGCAGCAGTGCCCTGCCATCTTGTAGTAGTCGCTCGGCTACTATAGCAGCGCCCGATTTGCTATAGCAGCGGCCAAGCTATAGCAGAGCGCCGCCTCGGATTCTTATGTGCGGTAGCACCGCCTGGGTGTGTCAGTCTGCCAGGACTGATAACACCGAAAAACTCAAAAGATTCAAATTTTTGGCTCCAAGTTTAGGCTCCAAATTTCAATCACTTTGAGGCTTATAAATACCCCTTCTTTCTCAGCTAAAAGGAGAACCCTTTTGAGAGTTAGAATCTTAGTTTTAAGTCTTTGAAAAGTCTTGAAAAAGTCTTGTTCTTGCTAAGTGTTCACCTCATTCTTCTTGTGAAATCTTGTAAGAGTGTGAACCACTTGTAAAGGATTGTAAGAGGGGTATTTGATCCTTCCCCTTCAAAGGATTTGGTAGTGAAAGAAGGGAGCCTCATCAGAGAAGGCTTCGGAAGTGGATGTAGGTCACTTTAACCGAACCACTATACATCGCTACGTCTTGATTGTATGAGTGTTTAAATTTTTGTTTTATCTCTTTACTTTACTGCAAGTCTTTACTTTACTTACTTCACTTCCTTTTCATCTTCGTACGCATGCTTTAAAGTTAAAACGTAATCTTTCTGGGTTCAAACGAAATGTTGCTTTCACATGTACGAAGTTTCCGAAGCTTGTTTTAAATCGCTGAAAAAAAAATCTATCGTTTTATCCACTGCACTAATTCACCCCCCCCTCTTAGTGCCACTCGATCCCTAACAATTGGTATTAGAGCCACGTTCTTTCTCTTTCAGATTTACACCCATGAGAAATGGCTCTAAATGGTTTTCAAGAGGGCTTTTCGGTTTTTCGTCCACCATTCTTTAACGATTCGGACTACACATATTGGAAAACTCAAATGAGAGTTTTCATGCTTTCAATGGATTTGGATTTATGGAACATCATCGAAAATGGTTTTCAACCTTCCTCTAAACCGATGAACGAATGGTCGGTTTTGGAGAAAAGGTCGTTTTCTTTAAACGTAAAGGCTATGAATGTCTTATTTTGCGCTTTGAACAAGAACGAGTTCAATCGGATTTTTATGTGCGAAACAGCTTTTGACATTTGGCGAACTCTTGAAATCACACATGAGGGAACTAGTAGAGTTAAAGACTCGAAAGTAACCTCTTGTTGCATGATTTTGAGCTCTTCCAAATGACACCAAGCGAATCTATCGATGACATGTACACCCGCTTCACAGATGTCGTCAATAGCTTGAAAAGTCTTAGTAAAAGTTTTTCAGATTTTGAACTCACTAACAAGATCTTAAGATCCCTTTCAAAATGGTGGGATCCTAAAATAACGGCGATTCAAGAATCAAAGGATCTAAATAATTATTCTATTAATGAACTCATTTAGTCTTTAAAGACCTATGAAATGTAACATGATGAATATGATGAACATGATGAACACATGAACCACCTTCTAAAGAACAAGAAGGTTTTTGAACTCCAAACTATGAAATGCCACTTGAGTAATGACTCAAGTGATGAGGACAATGAAGACATTGAACACATAACAATGAATGTTAATAAGTTCATTAAACAAAAATTAAAAAACACAAATGAACTTGAATGGAGAAAGAGGCCAAAGAAGAATAAGAAGGTTTGCAAGGAAGAATCAAGGAAAGAAGAAGCAAACTACGCTTTAATGGGCTTCGACAATGAGGTAAGTAACTTAACTTCCTTGAATTATTTTGAAATTACTTGATGATTTCCATGAATGCTTAACTTAGTTAGTAGGAATTTTTTTTATGCTTTTCTTGTGTTTTTATAAATTAAAAAAAAATCAAAATTATACTATGCTTTTCTTTATAGTATTTTTAAAAAGTAAAAATATGAATGACGATTGTAAGATTTGTGATAATGCTTAGGATTAAACCATGCATGAGTATCTTGATGGTTTACATCGTCTCTAAACATGATGCTTGATGATTTTATATCATGCATGAGTTGTTGAAGTGATGTTGATCTAAAAACTTCTATCTTGGATTAATGGGTCTTAACCTTTTTTTTTATGATGATACATGTCTTCATGAAATCAATTATAAAGACCTAACCTATAAATTTTCCAAATGAAAGAAATGTGATTTTTATGTTACCTTGTATTACATTTGGACTTGATGATTTTCATGACGAAAAGTATTTTTCAGATTTTTAAAAAATGATGTATGGGTTTAGCAAAAATTTGAGCATTGATCATCTTGTTATAACAAATGAAAGAAAGATGGGAAATGATTTTAATGATGAATTCATTTCTAAATATGATGATGCTCTCATATTTAAATATGATGTATGACATTGATCATTCTTATGAAAGATCAAATCACGTAAATTGAAACTCTTAAAAATAAGAAAATGCACTATCATAAAGTATCATTTTTATGTATTTGGTCTTGACGGTTTTATGACTAAGCTTGTGTTTTATTTTGATACATGTTTTCATAAAAATTTTGAATATGCTCACATCAAATTGCTTAAAATGAAAATGTATTTTTTCTCATTCTATTGAGGTGAATGAATTCATGTTATGAGTCTTGTGAATCTCATAAAAATAAACATGATGAATATTTTAAAAAATGTGCCTCATGTTTTCGGTCTTAATGATTTTTCTTGAAACATGCTCTTTGGACCTATATAAAAAACATGAGTATACTCATATGAACGTCAAATCACTTGAAATGGAACACATAAAAAAAAGAGAAATTGCACTATCATGATGCTTTACGTGTAATGCTTTTGATCTTAATGGGCTAAATGACAACTTGTATTTCAAATTTATACAATGATGGCTTCCGTATAAATATTTGAACATACATTATGAAATCATCATTGAAATGAAAATATTAGAAGTTTGTTATCATGCTTAATGACCTTGTGATATCATATCTTGATGACAAACTCATGTTTCGGTTTTAAAATTTGATACTCATCTTTTGAAACATGAGTACACTTACATGAAACAAATAACTTAAAATGAAACACATTATCATGATATATTGAAACTCATGTCTTGAAATAATGTGTTACATTTTTGTCTTGATAATGCCTTATGAGATTTTGCCTTTACATCTTGAACTTTCATGCTTATCTTGGTATATAAAGATAAAGGCATATTTAGATGAAAAAATTACTTGAAAAGAGAATTTTCCAAATGAAATATAACTTATCTCTTGTTTCACGAAACTATGGTTTTGAATTACTTTTATGAGATCATCATCTTGATAACTTGAGTTTTTATCTTGATACTCTCTTATGTTTCTCCCATGTTATATGAAGAAAAATATAAATTATTTTCTCTTAACTTATTGATACTCAATTTGAGAAAATATGTTTTGATGATTGAAACATTATATGTGCAATTTGAACTTTTCTCTCATGTTTCAATACCACTTTGTATGCTTCATGACATGATAATTGAAATATTGATGTAGACTTTTGATATATCACTTGTCATGATTAATGCATATAGCTAGCATTTTAAATCTCTAAAATGATTTTGATTATGAGTTTCGAGTTGACAAATTGAGCTTGAATGATTTTTCTTTTAACGATTCTTGAATCTTTTGGAATTATGACTTGTTAAGACATATTTAATGCTTGAATCAAGTTTTAAAAGATTTCATTTAGCTATAAAGAAATTTTATTGAAATCATGATCTTGACAACTATGACTTGAAACTCTTTATAAATCAATATCTTTTACCATGTTCCTTCCATCTTATTAAAAGAAATTTTTTTAAAAGAAATGTAACTTGTCTTTTGATTTCTCAGAATTTAATACTTGCATTTTTATGAATTCGTGTCATGATTCTTATGAAATATGATCTTGGTAAAAAATTCTTATGTATGAATCAAGATCTTGTGTTTGATCTCCTAAGACTTCCACTTGTTATTTCCTAAAAAGAAGATTTGTCAAAATGATTCATGAACCTTTTGATTTATGACTTTTGGATTCATGACTCAAGATTGAAGATTGAAACATTATATGGTAAAATTGATTTTTTTTTATTATTGTTTCAATACTTCCTCAAATGCCTTATGTGATGATTGAAAATTTGATGAAAAAGAATTGTGCTTAATATTGGAATCATTGATTTATTCTTTTATCATGGCTTAAAAATGAATGAAAAGAAAATATGTTAGCACTTGTAAACATGATTTGATCCTTAATATTGATATGCTTTCATATATCATGATTCTTGGTTGTATGACATTTATCTTGAATTAAAAATTGATAAATATGAATCTAGATCTTGCTAAAATGAAAAATTATGAATCATGGATGATATCTTTTGGTTTTGATTCTTGTTGAATTTACATATTGATATCCTTCATGACATGATTTCTCATGTTTCAATATCATCTCGTATGCATCATGTGATGATTGATATATTGATTGATGCAATTTTCTCATTGGTTCATCCCTTCTTTTTGATATTGATAAAGGGGGAGAAAAATTGTTAACTTGTGTATCAAAAGAGAAAATTTTGCTAGCTTAAACATTGAGTAGTAAAATGTTGCTATCTCAAGAAAGGCAAAAAAATCTTGCTCAACTTCGCTTTTTTTTTCAACAAAATTGCTTGCATCCTTGTTACAAATTATTATTGAATCTCATGCAAGATTATTTGTAGTATTAATGCTCCCTTTCTTTTTGATATTGATAAAGGGAGAGAAGGCTTTTGCTAGATTGCATATTACAAATGAATGCAAAAGTCCTAGCATGCAAAGAAAGCAAAACTTGCAAGCTTGCTCTTCTCAAAAGAGAAGAAAGAAATTACAAAATTACATGCATATTGCAAAAGAAGTCAAGAAAATGCACATATTTGAATACAATTTGCTTGTTCAAAGGAACATAGAAAAACTTGCTATCATCACGACTAGTGCTATCTTGCCTATCATGATAAACATGCGATACCTAAATGTTGTATGATGTGATTAATAGCTAGTATGTTTGTAATATTTGCATATCCTTGAAAACTAGCTATAATGTTACTTCTCCTTTTTGTTGATGACATAGGGGGAGAAATAGATTGATGACTTCATGCATTGATTGAATATTTTATATTTGCATGATGGTTTGTTGTTTTCTTACTACATAAATGATACATGTTACTTGGATTTGGGATAATTCAAGGATTCTATCAATGACATATTGATAGGGGGAGTTTGTGTTAAACTCCGGGGAGTTTTGGTTAACTCCGTCAGTCATCAATTAGTTGTCATCATCAAAAAGGGGGAGATTGTTGAATCTCGGATTTTGATGATGAAACTAATTGAGTGTGATTTGTGGTCTAACTGCATATTGAGTTATGTAGGTCTACTATCGATCAGGATTAGACAGTTGACACTGGAGGAATTGACATTGCACCAGAGGTGATCACGTCAGGATATTGGATGTCGAGCCGGAGGTTCGGTCGACTATCGGCAGGAGGCTTCGTACGTCGGGCATCGGGCCAAGAAGAGCGTATTGCGCCAAGGATATCGGGATTGCGGAGGTCAATCACCGATTGGGCAACGGACCGCAAGAGAGGACGATGTGCCGAAGGATCGGACGAAGCACCGACCAATGACGTGCCGGGCAACTGAATGTCAATTCGTGTTGTAATAACTGTCTAAATCGAAGTAGAGTGTTTGTTGTTTGTGTGCAGGAGTAACTACGATAAGGATGAAGACGTAAAGCGAAACAAAGGGTCGAAGTCAAGTGCGATGGATCATTGGGAGTTCGAGTATCCGATGAAAGTCTGAAGATTCATTGAGAGTGCTGTCGGAACTGGCTGAGAACGAGTAGGGAGCTTGCCGAAGGGTTTTCGGAAGTTCGCTAGGAGGTTCGTCGAAAGTTTGCGGAGCTTGCCAAGAAAGATCGGAGCTTGCCAAAGAAGCTCAGGGGAACTCGCCAAAATCATTGCGGAGTCCGAGAGCTTGCCGGGAGTCCGCAGGATGGTTTCCGAGGGATCGTCGGAAGACCACCGGAAGTTCGCCGGAAGCTCGACGGAAGAAGACTTGACTTGGGGACTTTGTAACAGCTTAGGAATGTCTTTAAGTTCGTAGTTTGCACATGAGTAGGGCAAGGATTTAGAAAAAAATCCTAACTAAATTCAGTGGGGGCCAACCGGGCCTCTACTGGGCCGAGTTGGGCCTTAAACAGGGCCCATTCAGCCTTGGCTGAATGGGCCAAGCGGTTGAACCGCCCAGCCTGGGGCGGTAGCACTACCCAGCTCTTCATGCGTGCAGAATCACTCTTTATGTGAGCGCCCGCCATCAGTAGCGGTGGTAGCACCGCCTCATTCTTATGTGGTCAGAGCACCGCTGGTGAAGCGAGGCAAGAGCATCGCTAGGTGTGTCAGTCTGCCAGGACTGACAACACCGAAAAACTCAAAAGATTCAAATTTTTGGCTCTAAGTTTGGGCTCCAAATTTGAATCACTTTGAGGCTTATAAATACCCCTTCTTTCTCAGCTGAAAGGAGAACCCTTTTGAGAGTTAGAATCTTAGTTTTAAGTCTTTGAAAAGTCTTGAAAAAGTCTTGTTCTTGCTAAGTGTTCACCTCATTCTTCTTGTGAAATCTTGTAAGAGTGTGAACCACATGTAAAGGATTGTAAGAGGGGTATTTGATCCTTTCCCTTCAAATCATTTGGTAGTGGAAGAAGGGAGCCTCATCAGAGAAGGCTTCGGAAGTAGATGTAGGTCACTTTGACCGAACCACTATACATCGCTGCGTCTTGATTGTGTGAGTGTTTAAATTTCTGTTTTATCTCTTTACTTTGCTGCAAGTCTTTACTTTACTTACTCCACTTCCTTTTCATCTTCGTATGCATGCTTTAAAGTTAAAATGCAATCTTTTCAGGTTCAAACGAAACATTGCTTTCACATGTACGAAGTTTCCGAAGCTTGTTTTAAATCGCTGAAAAAAAATCTATCGTTTTATCCGCTGCACTAATTCACCCCCCCTCTTAGTGCCACTCGATCTCTAACACGAGACCCATTAATCTAATAGGTTTAGGTAATTGGATAGAGATCTTGTTAGGGATCGAGCGGCACTAAGAGGGGGGGTGAATTAGTGCAGCTGTAAGGAACGATAAATTTTTTAGTGATTAAAACAAGTTCGGAAACTTCGTATGAATGAATGCAACATTTTGTTTGAACCCGGAAAGATTGCATTTTAACTTTAAATCATACGTAATAAGATGAAGATGAAGTTGAGTAAATAAGGCAGCAAATGAAAATAGTTTGCAGCAAAGTAAGTTGCGAGAACGTAAATGCAAACCAGATTTTTATAGTGGTTCTGTCATGCGACCTACGTCCACTCCCGATTCCTCTTCACTTGAGGCCACTAGCTTGTCACGAACGGTCGTCGCACACCCGCAGCAACTTCGTTCAACGTTCCGTTCGTTGCTTGCCCATGCTTGTACATACCCTTGGCAGCCTATTTTGCCATGTTTTGGTGTGTTTTTCCTTGTAAAACTACAGAAAACAAGCAGTGCAGCAGCAGAAACGATCGCTCATTGCATCGCCCGAGAAATCCAAAAACAGCTCCGTTTTCGTGTGCCGCGGGCTGATTTCTGCAGGCCGCGGCCATGGAAATTTTTGTCAGCCATCTCAGCCCTTGGAACCACCCGGGTGGCACATGGCTGGATGGGGCTTCGGTATGTTGTCGGGCGTTGAACATTTTCACAAGTTTGCACGTCACTTCGGCGGAAACTTGCCTCGCGCCCGGCACTTGGGGAGTAGTTGTTTGCGGACTTGCAGCTGCTCATTCACCCCTCTAAAGTCCTTGTTTTCCTCCTCTCTTTCTCTACTTTCTTGCACACCAAGTGCTCGCTCAATTGCTTGTAAAGCTTCCCTCTTCGCGAGACGTCGGGACTTGTCCGCCGCTCGTTCCAACAACTAATCAACTTCTCTTTTTACAGGTCCTACGGGACCTGCACGAGGTTGCAGTTCGGCTGACCCTTTGCGGACGCGTATGTCGCAAGGGCGCCTCAAGACTTAGGCAATCCAAGCTAAGTCCGATCGAAGTGGGCGCAAAGGCGATTCTTGACTTAGGCAAATTTCAGCTAAGTCGGTGGCTTGCCGCGAGGGTGCCTCACCACTTAGGCAATTCTTGCTAAGTGCGTGACATTGTGGTATCAGAGCAGGCAAGCAATTTGAGCAAGCAGCGAAGAAACTTCGCAATCTCACCATGGCGAAACAACGTGGTGAATCAAGCAAGATGGGGCAAGCCGGAATGTTGCCCCAAGCAGCCGCAGGAGGGCTGCATGTGCAAACTCGCTCGCTCGCTGCAGGAGCCGTTCGTGAGGAACGAGGCAGTGAGCATGAGGAGCGAGAAGTGGGCTACTCTCCACGAGCGGAGGAGGCGCAATCTGGAGCGCCAACCGGAAGAAAGACCCATAGAGAGAGGGTCACAGCGGTGGAAACCCGCTTGGATGTTCTTGAAGCGAGCTTGGATGAACTCTACCAAGGCCAAAATAGGCTTCTTGGCGTAGAGAGCTCGCAAGAAGAAGCTGAATCCAGGATCGACAAGGTTGAAGCCTTAGTCGACCGACTGTCGGATGACACAAAGGACTCCGTGCAACACTTGCAGGAAATGGTGACGGAACTCACTTCCAAAGTGGCAATGCTCACAAGGGCGTTGAATGCGGGCGGAGGCAACACCCGCGTTGCGCCAACACAAAGCTTCAGGGCACCCGACCCACACTGTTATGGGGGTGCTAGGGATGCGAAGGAGCTTGAGAATTTCCTGTTTGATATGGAGCAGTATTTTCGAGCTACGAGGCCAGACTCTGAGGACACCAAAGTTTCGATAGCGACAATGTATCTGAACGGTGACGCAAAGCTTTGGTGGAGAACCCGTTGGGAAGAGATTCAGCAAGGTCGGTGTCGAGTGGACACATGGGACGACTTGAAGCGGGAGTTGAGAACTCAATTCCTACCCGAGAACACGGAGTTCGTCGCAAGGAGGAAGTTGAGGCAACTCCATCAAACGACTTCAATTCGGGACTATGTGAAGCAATTTTCTGCTCTAATGTTGGACATTCAAGATATGTCTGAAAAAGATAAGCTGTTCAGCTTTCTTGATGGCCTGAAGCCATGGGCTCAACAGGAACTTCATCGACGGAATGTCACTGATTTGGGCGGGCAATTGCAGCTGAGTAAGGCTTACCGACTTTGCTTCTTCAGAGGACCCGAGGAAGAAGAAGCAGTCCACGGGAAATCACCAACCAAGGCACCCTCCTAGGAACGAACCTAGGGGTGACCAAAAGAAGAAGGGTTTCCATAAGGGGCCGAACTCAAACGGCAGGACCTCAAAACCTTGGAAATGTTTCTTGTGTGGAGGACCACACAGTGTATGGGACTGCCCGCAAAAACAGGCACTCAATGCCTTGTCTGCTTCCATCAAAACTCCTAAGCCAGACAAGGGCAAGGCAGCCGCCCTCAGTTCGAGTAGCTCCGAATCGGGCAGCGACGATGAAAAGTCGCAAGGACCCCGAATGGGTGCGATGCGTTTGCTGAATGCCTTGGGGGTCAATGTGGGGAGAACCTGAAGCCAAAGCAACAAAAGCAGGGAGCAGTGAGTTGATGTACGTAAACATTAGACTCAATGGCCAAACCACCCGAGCAATGGTGGACACAGGTGCTACCCACAACTTCATCGCCGACCGTGAAGCAAAGCGGCTTGGGTTAATCTTAGAGAAGAACCCAAGTCGGATGAAGGCGGTTAACTCGGAGGCTAAGCGAATCTCTGGGTTAGCAAAGGGAGTCTCCATCAAGATCGGATCATGGAGTGGGCACACAAACATGATGGCAGTGCCCTTGGATGACTTCCAAGTGATTCTTGGAATGGAGTTCATGCATGCAGCGAAGTTGGTGCCGATGCCGTTCCTAGACTCCATTTGTCTAATGGGAAGTGACAACCCCTGTGTGGTTTCTGTCACTCGAAGAGGAACCCAGGATCCCCAGCAGCTATCAGCGTTGCAACTGAAGAAGGGCATACGCAAAGGAGAGTTAACCTTTGTGGCTGCGATGAAGCTTGAAGCACTCGATGGGGAGGCCCGTAAAGAACCTGCTGTGGTGGCAAATGTCCTGAAGGAGTTCGAAGATGTTATGCCACCTGAGTTGCCGAAAATTCTGCCTCCACGTAGAGGCGTGGATCATCTTATTGAGCTGGAACCAGGAGTGAAGCCTCCAGCGAGACCACCATACCGCATGCCCCCTCCTGAGTTGGCAGAACTCAGAAAGCAGTTAGATGAACTGCTAAGCGGTGGTCTCATTCGTAGTTCCAAAGCACCATTCGGAGCTCCAGTTCTCTTCCAGAAGAAACAAGATGGGAGTCTCCGACTATGCGTCGATTATCGAGCCCTGAACAAGGTGACTGTGAAGAACAAATATCCCATCCCTCTTATTGCGGACTTGTTCGATCAACTGGGCAAAGCAATGTATTTCTCGAAACTCGACCTTCGGTCGGGGTATTGGCAGGTGCGGATTGCTGAAGGTGACGAAGCGAAGACTACCTGTGTGACCAGGTATGGAGCGTTTGAGTTCTTGGTGATGCCTTTCGGCTTAACCAATGCTCCAGCCACATTCTGTACTCTTATGAACCAACTATTCAAGGAGTATCTGGATAAGTTTGTGGTTGTCTACTTGGACGATATCGTCGTCTACAGCCGAACACTTGAGGAGCACATCGAACACCTCCGAACAATCTTCAAAGTTCTCAGGGAGAATTCATTGTTCGTAAAAAGAGAGAAGTGCTACTTTGCTCGAAGAGATCTTATTCTTGGGGCATCGGATCGGCGACGGTTCCATTCAGATGGATAAAGCAAAGGTGCAAGCAGTTGTGGACTGGCAAACTCCAAAGAAGGTGCCTGAACTGAGATCCTTCCTTGGGTTTGTGAACTACTATCGACGCTTCATACTGGGGTATTCGAAGCGTGCGACTCCACTAACAGAGTTGCTGAAGAAAGAGCAGCCTTGGAGATGGTCCGACAAATGTGAGGCGGCATTCCAAGACCTAAAGGCTGCCATTCTGGAAGAACCAGTGCTCAAATTGCCAGACTATGGGAAGCCCTTCGAAGTCCATACAGATGCTTCAGACTTCGCTATCGGGGGAGTACTTATGCAGGAGGGCCATCCAGTGGCCTATGAAAGCCGAAAACTCAACGAGACCGAGCGGCGGTATCCTGTGCACGAGAAGGAGATGACAGCGGTGATCCACTGCTTGCGAGTGTGGCGACACTACCTTCTCGGATCGCGATTTGTACTGAGGACAGACAACATCGCTTTGAGTTACTTTCAGACTCAAAAGAAACTCTCCCCAAAGCAAGCACGATGGCAGGACTTCCTGGCGGAATTTGACATGGCAATGGAGTACAAGCCCGGAAGAGCAAATGTCGTAGCTGATGCCTTGAGTCGAAAAGTGGAGGCCGTGAATGCGATGCAACTAGAGGGCAGAGGCCAAACAAGTCAGTTGCAATCCAACTTCCTTTCTCGAATCAAGGATGGACTGTGTAGTGATCCCCAAGCAGTAACCTTGATGCAATTAATCCAAGAAGGCAAGGCACGACGATTTTGGGTCCAGGAGGGACTCGTCTACACCAAAGGGAATAGAGTTTACGTTCCTCGGGCGGATAATCTGAGGCGTGAACTTTTGAAGGAGTGTCATGATTCCCTTTGGGCAGGACATCCGGGTATTCATCGAACATTGGCTCTCATGGAGAGGGCCTTCTATTGGCCAAAAATGGGGACAGATGTGGAGGAATATGTTCGGACGTGCCTAACTTGTCAACAAGACAAAGTGGAGCAACGGAAGCCGGTGGGACTTTTAGAGCCGTTGCCTGTACCAGAAAGGCCGTGGGAGAGCATTTCTCTGGACTTCATATCTAGCTTGCCGACAGTAGGGGGACTCGGATCGATACTTGTGGTGGTCGATCGATTTTCAAAGTATGCAACCTTCATTGCCGCACCCCTACACTGTTCAGCAGAGGAAGCGGCGAAGCTAATGATGAAGAATGTGGTGAAGTATTGGGGAGTCCCGCACAACATTATAAGTGATCGAGATGCTCGGTTTCTGGGACGATTCTGGACCGAGTTGTTCAAATTATTGGGATCGAAGCTATACTTCTCCACAAGCCTCCACCCCCAGACGGATGGCCAGACTGAAAGAATAAACTCGCTCCTCGAGCAATACCTTCGGCACTACGTGAGTGCCAACCAACGAGATTGGGTGAAGTTGTTGGACATAGCCCAATTCTCCTACAACCTGCAGCGGAGCTCTGCATCC
This sequence comes from Musa beccarii, assembly GCA_024322285.1. Taxonomy (NCBI): domain Eukaryota; kingdom Viridiplantae; phylum Streptophyta; class Magnoliopsida; order Zingiberales; family Musaceae; genus Musa; species Musa beccarii. The sequence goes on along the minus strand of CM044396.1, from coordinate 47,951,420 downwards.
AACAAGAGCCCCTTTGAGATCATCACTGGACAACAGCCATCAACTCCTCACACTTTGGCTATTGGATATACAGGGAGTAGTCCGTCCGCGTATCACTTGGCCAAAGAATGGCATCGAAATGCAGATATTGCGCGGGCCTACTTGGAGAAGGCGGCCAGGAAGATGAAGAAGTGGGCAGACTTGGGAAGGCGACCCCAGGAATACAAAGTCGGTGATTTGGTGTTGGTGAAGCTCCAACCAGCATCACTCCAATTCTTTAGAAACAAGGTGCTAAAGGATTGGTGCGCAAGTATGATGGCCCCTTCCCAATCATCAGTAGGGTGGGCAATGTTTCCTACAAGTTGCAACTGCCGGCGTGGCTCAAGATTCATAATGTTTTCCATGCCAGCAACTTGAAAGCCTACCACTCCGATCTGCAAGATGCTTCTCGAGGCGTTTCAACTCGTCAACCTCCCACCAGAGCTTCCTACGAGAAGCGAGTTGAAACAATTTTAGCAGATCGCAGGACAACGCTACCCAATGGAGCTGAGCAGATTGAATACTTGGTGAAGTGGCGGAAACTTCCCAAAACCGAAGCCAGTTGGGAGCCAGAAGACACCCTCCGACATGAAGAAACAGCTATCAAAGCCTACCAAAGAGTGTCAACGAGGGCGTCGACAGCTTAAGTGGGGGAGAATGTCACGAACGGTCGTCGCACACCCGCAGCAACTTCGTTCAACGTTCCGTTCGTCGCTTGCCCATGCTTGTACATACCCTTGGCAGCCTGTTTTGCCATGTTTTGGTGTGTTTTTCCTTGTAAAACTACAGAAAACAGCAGCTGCAGCGCAGCAAAACGATCGCTCATTGCATCGCCCGAAATCCAAAAACAGCTCCGTTTTCGTGTGCCGCGGGCTGATTTCTGCAGGCCGCGGCCATGGAAATTTTTGTCAGCCATCTCAGCCCTTGGAACCACCCGGGTGGCACATGGCTGGATGGGGCTTCGGTATGTTGTCGGGCGTTGAACATTTTCACAAGTTTGCACGTCACTTCGGCGGAAACTTGCCTCGCGCCCGGCACTTGGGGAGTAGTTGTTTGCGGACTTGCAGCTGCTCATTCACCCCTCTAAAGTCCTTGTTTTCCTCCTCTCTTTCTCTACTTTCTTGCACACCAAGTGCTCGCTCAATTGCTTGTAAAGCTTCCCTCTTCGCGAGACGTCGGGACTTGTCCGTCGCTCGTTCCAACAACTAATCAACTTCTCTTTTTACAGGTCCTACGGGACCTGCACGAGGTTGCAGTTCGGCTGACCCTTTGCGGACGCGTATGTCGCAAGGGCGCCTCAAGACTTAGGCAATCCAAGCTAAGTCCGACCGAAGTGGGCGCAAAGGCGATTCTTGACTTAGGCAAATTTCAGCTAAGTCGGTGGCTTGCCGCGAGGGTGCCTCACCACTTAGGCAATTCTTGCTAAGTGCGTGACAAGCTTCTCCACTAGCTATCCTCCTTCCAACAGGCAAGGATGAACTCCCTTACAGCACTTCTCCTTTTGATGCGCTTAGGAGATAACCCTTACAAGCACTCTTACCCCTCTCTTGGACTAGAACACTCTTAAGACTTAGAGGGAAGATTTGACACACTTTCAAGAGAGTTTTCCCCTTCTTTTTTTCAATTCTAGACTCCCTTCATCCAAGAATGTGAGGGGTATTTATAGGCATCAAAGTGATTCAAATTTGGGCTCCAAATTTGAATTTTTTTGAGTTTCCCGATGTCGGGCGGTGCTTGCTCTTGTCGAGGCGATAGAACCGCCTGTCAGAGGCGGTAGAACCGCCTGTCAGTCTGGCAGACTAACACAGCAAGTGCTGGGCAGTGCTATCGCTTGCCTGGGGTGGTTCCACCGCCCAGGTCTCGGCCTCTGGATGGTGCCACCGCCTAGGTCATTTTTTTCAGCACAGTGGTTTCGGCCGAAAACTCGGCCAAAACCGATCCAGACGTAGTCCGAATTGGCTCAAATTTGGTTTATAGGATTAACACCTAATCCTAAACCAAATTATATGCTAACTACAAATTTTAAAGATATTTTTTAAGCTATTTCAAAGTCCATAAGACAAGACTTCTTTCGGTGAGCTTTCGGTGAACTTCCGGCGGTCTTCCGATGAACCCTCGGAAACCATTCTGCGGACTCCCGGCAAGCTCCCGGACATCATGATGATCTTAGCGAGTTCCATCGAGCTTCTTTGGCAAGCTCCGATCTTTCTTGGCAAGCTCCGTGAACTTCCAACGAACCTTTCCGCAAACTTTCGAAAACCCTTCGGCAAGCTCCCTACTCGTTCTCGGTCAGTTCCGGTAACTACTCCCAATGAATCTTCGAACTTCCATTGAACTCTCGAACTCCCAATGATCCATCCCACTTGTCTTCCGGCACTTTGTTTCACTTTACGTCTTTATCTTCATCATAGTTAATCCTACACACAAATAAACAAACACTCTACTTCGATCTAGAAAGTTATTATAACACGAATTGACATTTAGTTGCCCGGCACGTCGTTGGTCGGCGCTTCGTCCTTTTTTACGGTCCGTTGCCCAATCGGTGGATGACCACCGCAACCCCGATATCCTTGGCGCAACATGCATCTTGGCCCGATACTCGACGTACGAAGCCTTCTGCCGATTGTCGACCGAACCTCCGGCTCAACATCCAATATCCTGATGTGATCACCTTCGGCACAATGTCAATTCCTCTAGCATCAACTGTCTAATCCTGATCGATAGTAGACCTGCGTAACTCAAAACACAATAAAACAATAAATCATAATCAATTAGTTTCATCATCAAAATCTAAGATTCAACAGATCTAATACCCAATAGGGTAGGATCCATTAGGGTTTACAGGGGGCCTCTATAAATAGGAGGGAATTGAAGGCCCATAGGCTGGGATTCTCTCAGTAGCCACATTCTATTCTCCTCCTCCCATGAGAGGAGCATCGTCGCAGTCCCTACCGTGTGGATATCGCTAGAGAGGAGGATGCTTGACCTTCTTCATCCTCTCCTACAGATCTATAAGGATTCAGGGATATATGATATCCCTAGGTACTTTTTTTTACACATGTAATTTTCGCAGATTTATTTTTTTTGAAATGCATCGATCTTCGCACGATGATGTAACCTTTCATGGAAATCTAATATTTTTGTTTTTTGTTCTTCCACTGTGCATCAGATGTCACCCCCTTGGATTTCCCAACAGTGGTATCAGAGCCAGGTTGTTTGTGCGAAGATTGGATCTTAAACTACGTGTGTTGTGATTTAGAATAGCTTTAGTCATCAAAATTATTGGCGCAAAAGGCGAGGAAGGGCAGCAACTGTTGCTGCCCTTGCTATGCTCACAGAACGGCCAAAGGCTTCTTGCAGCCTTGGTCGTCGCTTGTAGTTTGTATGCAGCCAGCTGGCGGGCTGCGAACCACAAGCAGGCAGCGCTTGCAGGCTGCTTGCGCCTGCGGCCTTCAGCATGCCTGCAAAGGAGAGGCGGTGCCCACTTGTAGGCGGCCTGCCCGCAAGGGTCAACACCGCCTGTGGGCACTGCACCCGTAGGCAGAAGCACCCGCATGGCTGGTGCTGCCCGCGGGTGGTCGCCCCGCACGAGCGGCGCATACGGTCGCTACACCTGCATGGGCGGGGGTGCTTACTAGGATCTAGAGCGGCACTAAGAGGGGAGGGGGTGAATTAGTACAATGGTTAAAAATGTTGATTTGTGCAATTTTGAAAAACTTCATTCGAGAAGAATTACGTTTCGATGAAAACCAACTTCGATTGCATTTTAACTTAAAGAGATTCGTAAGCAAAAGAGAAGGATTTGAGTAATTGTAATAAGGTAAAAGATTTGAGGGGTATTTATAGGCCTCAAAGTGATTCAAATTTAGGCTCCAAATTTGAATTTTTTTGAGTTTCCCGGTGTTGGGCGGTGCTACCGCCTGTCAGTCTGGCAGACTGACATAGCAGGTGCTAGGTGGTGCTACCGCTTGCCTAGGGTGGTTCCACCGCCTAGGTCTCGGCCTCTGGGCGGTGCCACCACCCAGGTCATTTTTTTCAGCACAGTGGTTTCGGCCGAAACTGGTCCAAACAAAGTTCGAATTGGCTCACATTTGGTTTATAGGATTAACACCTAATCCTAAACCAAATTATGTGCTAACTATAAATTTTAAAGAATTTTTTTAAGCTATTTCAAAGTCCATAATACAAGACTTTTTTCGGTGAGCTTTCGATGAACTTCCGGCAGTCTTCTGACGAACCCTCGAAAACCATTTTGCGGACTCCTGGCAAGCTCCCGGACTTCATGATGATCTTGGCGAGTTCCATCGAGCTTCTTTGGCTAGCTCTGCGAACTTCTGACGAACCTTTCGGTGAACTTTCGAAAACCCTTCGGCAAGCTCCCTACTCGTTCTCGGTCGATTTCGGCAACTACTCCCAATGAATCTTCGGACTTCCATCGAACTCTCGAACTCCCAATGATCCATCCCACTTGTCTTCCAGTACTTTGTTTCACTTTACGTCTTTATCTTCATCGTAATTAATCTTGCACACAAATAAATAAACACTCTACTTCGATCTAGACAGTTATTACAACACGAATTGACATTCAGTTGCTCGGCACGCAATTAGTCGGCACTTCGTCTGATCCTTCGGCATATCGTCCTCTTTTATGGTCCGTTGCCCAATCGGCGGATGACCTTCGCAACCCCGATATCCTTGGCGCAACTTGCATCTTGGCCCGATGCCCGACGTACGAAGCCTTCTGCCGATTGTCGACCAAACCTCCAGCTCGACATCCAATATCCTGATGTGATCACCTTCGGCACAACGTCAATTCCTCTAGTGTCAATTGTCTAATCCTGATCGATAGTAGACCTGCGTAACTCAAAATGTAGTTAAACAATAAATCACAATCAATTAGTTTCATCATCAAAATCCGAGATTCAACAATCTCCCCCTTTTTGATGATAACTAATTGATAACAAACGGAGTTAACTATAACTCTCCGGAGTTTAACCAAACTCCCCCTATCAATATGCCATTGATAGAAACACTTGGATTATCCCAAATCCAAACAACATGTTGTAACATCTCTCATTTTTGAAAAAATTTAAAAGGACTTATTTCTAAATATGATGATTTCTTTTAATAATCCTTTAGCACTAAATATTTTTATATTGAAAGTTTTCTATTAGGGACCAAAATATGAATATTAATAATTATATAGGATTTATGAAAGATTGGTATTCAGTTTAAAAAAAAAAAAGAAAGAAAGAAAAAGAGAGGACAAGTGGCATTAGCTAACATAAGAATGAGCCACTTGTGTTAATTATGTGGATGACACATGTTTTCCTCATGCATGCTTGCCACCTATCCTTGTATTAGCTAAAACTTAAGTAAATAGATGAGAAGTTAAGGAAAACTTAACATGAGAAGCTTGCTGCCCACGTAGAGAAGGAGAAGGAATTGAAGGAGAAGAAGAACTTTCATCTTAGCTCAAGGTTTTGCATCAACTCTCCATATTTGGGAATCAAACTTTTGTAAGGCAAGTGTTCTAACCCCATCCTAGAGATAAATTTTAATCCTTGTTTCATCTTGATTCTGAGAAAAGTTGGAAGATTGTAGCTTCATTGAAGATATCTATGCCATTTATACATCAAATGTTGAATCTGAAAATTTTTGAATTTTTTGACCTTTCAGTACTCATGTGGACATAACTTTTCGTACTAAAGCCTATTTGAGGAGAAATCATTTTCATACGAAAGAAGACTTATAGATCTTTCATTTGACATAAAAATTTAAAGATTTGGAGTAAATTTATCTATCCAAATATATGAATGAAAAGACCTCATGTATTCGGTGAAATAGATACTATAGCTCCTAACCTTCTATTACTAAATGGCTCCTAACCTTCTATAGCTCCTAATCTTTCTTTTAATATATAATTTGGAAATTTTGAATTATGTTTTCCCTCTGAAACATCAGTTTAAATTCATTCTACCAATTCTGCAAAATAGAGATGATTAATTCTGACCTTTCTTTACTCTATTTATTGTAACTTCCTGTTAGAAACTCAAAAATTTACAAATCTAAGTTCATTTGAAAATAGTTTGATACAGCTTTCCAATGACACCTATTATGAGCGAATTGGACCATATTTGATCACTCAAACAATTCAGGAAACGTACCACTCAATTTCTGTCAGACCTGAAATTTAGTTGAGTTTTGCCTATTCAAGTTTCATCCTATTGGAAATCTAACTTCTGCTAAATTCTTCTTCAATTAAGTTTTATAATGGTCCTTTGAAAATTCTTATATTGTTCATCCTAAAATTATTTATATACCTGAAATCTATATGTAATGTTCATGTTTGTATTATCTTGTTTCGTAAAGGCACACGCATATTTTCGTTGTTCCGCATGTGCTTCCGATATGTGCCAATATTATCGTTCATGCTACCCTTTTGTCCTCTGGTGTCTTATGGGATAATGTGAACCTTTGCCAGAAATGGTAAAGGGAGTTATGCTTAGAGCCCGCGATTGTTCTGCCGGCCCCATTAACTTCACTCAGACGTGGGTAGATGGAGCTCCCAGACGTGGGAGACTAATGTTTGGTGGTCATCCAGAAATGGATGAATCACGTTATGAATGTGGTCCCACAACACCCTCTATGTTTATTTGATATGATATCCAAAGCTTTGCTTACGAGATTATATTTATGCTTTGGATAAAAATGGAATGCATGCTATATCAAAAATGACATACAAGCTTATTTTTGTTATTCGGTTCACTTGTTATACTTTGAAGTGCTTCGTATGTCATTGTTATGCTCCCAAACACTCTTACACCTTTAATATGTACCTAAATGCTTCTTTTGCTAATGAAATGCTCCAATTTTCTTTCTCCTATTGTTATGTTTAATGCCGGTTTCAAATGAGATAACCCTTTGTGATTTTATATCAAATGAGATGCTTTTCATTGAACACTTGTAGCTATACTTTTGTATTTTGATACCAAGCTTGCTTGAACCGCTTCTATCGCCTTGGATATGTTAGTCGCTTGCTGAGCTCTTTATGCTCACCCCGTTGCTATATATAATTTTTTTTAGGTTAGCTTGTTACGCACGGAAATGCTAGAATTGGGTTGAAGTAAAGAAAGGCTAGAAGATTTTTGGGCTAATCTTTGTTTGTTGATAAGTCTTTTGTTGTATAGTATACTTTACTTCTAATGAAATGTTAAGGATATGTTGACACTTATGTGTTGTAAAAGTTTAAATGACCGCTCATGTTGATGGAATGATAAGTTTAAATTGCATAAGGATATGAATTTGCAATAAATATTATGTTTTGTGATTGTATATATTTCTACGATTATGGATTTGTGTTGTGGTTGATGGTTAGTTGAGTTGGCTTTGGATTTTATGAATCTCTGAGGGAAGTGGAGTATGATATTATGAAATGTACAGGTTGATGAATTGTGAATATTGATTTGAATGGTTCTTAGGATCCTCAAATTGTTAGAATGGATCCTGGATTGAATTGTTGATGAATTATATTATTATGGATTTAAGACAAGATCACACCTCCTGAATGTGATGATTCGGTGGGGGTGTGACAATTTGGTATCAGAGCATGATTTGAGGATTCTTAAGAAATTTGATATGCTAGATGCGTAATAAATTTTGAGGTTTAATGATTTTAATTTAGAGACTAATCAAAAGTTTTCTTTTGTTGTTTTAGGAAGCAAGGATGACAAGGTCATCTGGTTCTCCTGTTGCATCTACTTCCGATCAATTGAGTGGAATTATGAAAACTCTAGAGGCTATGACACAAGTGATGCACCAACAAGTCCGACAAGGAAGAAATGATGAAGCGGGGACTTCAAACCAGACTGGGTTGGGAATCGAACAATTTAAGAAGCTTAGTCCTCCTAGTTTTAGTGGTGAGCCTGATCCAATGGTAGCAGAACAATGGATGATGTGGATAGAAAAAATATTTGATATTTTAAGTTGCCCTGATGATAAGAAGGTCTCTTGCTTCCTTCATGCTAGAAGGTGAGGCTGAGCACTGGTGGCGAACCATGAAGAGGATTTCTGAAGCTCGACAGGAGCCAATCACTTGGAAGGTATTTACAGAGAAGTTCAATGAAAAATATTTTCCAGATTGTATTAGAGAGCAGAAAGAATTGGAGTTCCTGAATCTCATCCAGGGAAATTTGACAGTAGCCAAATATGAGTCTAAATTCACTGAGCTCTCTAGATTTGCCACACATATGAATGACGATGAATCTAGGAAAGCAAGAAGGTTTGAAAGGGGACTAAGGCCAGCAATAAGAAGCTGGATATCAGCTTTAAAACTCCAGGTATACACTGACGTAGTAGAAAGAGCTTTCATACTTGAAAAAGACTTGGAGGAGATCCAAGAAATCAGGGACAAGAATAGTAAGGATAAGTTTGTTGGTAGAAGTAAGAGAGGAAATGAAGTAGAAAGAAGTAACAAGAGGGTGAAGGCACCTAGATTTGAGAAAGGAAATCTATCATAAAGAACTCTATCGTGTGCAAAATGTGGATGTAATCATGAGATGAGAGAGTGTTTTCGGGTGACTGGAGCCTGTTTTGCCTGTGAAAAGTTGGATCATAAAGTAAGAGACTGCCCACTAAACAAGAAGAAAGAGCCATAGCCCCCTAAGCCAACAGCCCATGCTAGAGTCTATGCTATCACAGAACAAGATTCCAGAGCCTCTAAATCAGTGGTTGAAGGTATTCTACATGTTTATAATAGAAATGCAAAAGTTTTGTTTGATCCTGGTTTCAACTTATCCTTTGTATCACACTATTTTGCTTGTCACTTGGGCATTCAACCTAAACCACTAGATTATTTGCTACATATATCTACTGCTGTTGGGGATTCCTTGACTACAAATTTGGTTTATCCATCATGTTTGATTTCTATCGGAGAACATGAATTCCTTGCTGATTTGATACTCCTAGAAATCCAAGGTTTTGATATTATACTAGGCATGGATTGGTTATCTTCCTATCATGCTAGTATTGATTGCTATACAAAAATAATTACTTTCTGCATACCAAATCAGCCTATCTTCTACTTTGAGGGTATTAGGCATGATTTGCCTCCTTGCTTAATATCGGCACTTCAAACACAACGCCTTATGCAGAAAGGATATTTTTGTTATGTTATATATGTAAAGGAGCATTCAAAATAAGAAACTCACCTAAACGAAATTTTCGTGGTTAAAGAGTTCCCTGATGTATTCCCGGAGGATTTGCTTGGACTACCTCCAGACAGGAAAGGTGAATTTGTAATTGATTTAGTCCCCGGGATGACTCCAATATCTAAACCTCCCTACAGAATGGCACCACTCGAGCTCGAGGAATTGAAGAAGCAAATACAAGAGTTATTAGATAAGGGTTTCATTCGACCCAGTGTCTCACCGTGGGGTGCTCCAGTGCTGTTAGTTAAGAAAAAGGATGGGACGTTGAGGCTTTATATTGATTATAGACAGTTGAATCAGGTGACCATCAAAAAAAGTATCCCCTACCCAGGATTGATGATTTGTTTGATCCATTGCAGGGTACACAAGTATTCTCCAAGATTGATCTAAGATCAGGTTACTATCAATTGAAGGTCAAGAAGGACGATATTCCAAAAACAACCTTTAGAACTTAATATAGTCACTATGAATTTTTAGTAATGCCTTTTGGCTTGACTAATGCTCCTGCAGCTTTTATGGAACTGATGAATAGAATATTTCAGCCACTCTTAGATAATTATGTAATTATATTCATTGATGACATATTAGTATATTCAAGGAGTAATCAGGAGCATAAGAAACACTTGAGAAATGTATTATCCATACTAAGAGAAAAGAAGCTATATGCAAAGTTCAGCAAATGTGAATTTTGGTTGAAGAAAATTACTTTCTTAGGCCACGTGATTTCAGGAAAGGGCATATCTGTTGATCCAAAGAAGGTGGAAGCAATAGTTAATTGGGAAGTACCAACAAATGTAACAGAAGTTAGAAGTTTCTTGGGCATGGCAGGTTATTATAGGAGATTTGTGAAGGGATTTTCTCAAATTGCTCATCCCCTCATCAAATTGACTCAAAAGAATGTGAAATTTGAATGGAGTGGTGATTGTGAGCAATGTTTCCAAGAATTAAAAAGAAGATTGACTAGTGCCCCTATTCTCACTATTCCGAGTGGTAACGAAGGATTTGTAATTTATACTGATGCTTCAAGAAAGAGTCTTGGATGTGTTTTAATGCAAGAAGGGAAAGTAATTGCTTATGCTTCTAGGCAGCTGAAGAGCTATTAATTGAATTATCCGACTCATGATTTAGAATTGGCAGCAATCATCTTTGCTCTAAAGATTTGGAGACATTACTTGTATGGGCGGACATTTGATATTTTTACTGATCACAAGAGTTTAAAGTACATTTTTACACAGAAAGAGTTAAATATGAGGTAGCGAAGATGGATAGAACTTCTAAAAGATTATGATTGTACCATCCATTATCACTCAGGTAAAGTAAATGTTGTAGCTGATGCACTTAGTAGAAAATCTACAAGTTTTATGGCTAGTCTGGTTGTGAAACAATAGAAGCTATTAGAAAGAAATTATGATTCGAATGTAATGAGGAAAGGGCAAGACTCAATAATGTTGATGGCCTCTATCCAAGTGCAAACTGATCTCATTCAACAAATTAAAGAAGAACATCTACGAGATCCACGTTTAATATACTTAAGAAATGAAGTTGAAAAGGGATTGAAGTTGAATTTTCAAATTTCAGATGATGGCCTATTGAGATTTGGGGATAGAATATATGTTCCAAATGACCTAGATTTCAAGGACCAAATCTTGAAGGAAGGTCACAATTCAAAGTATACCATGCATCCAGGTAGCACTAAAATGTATAGAGATCTCCAAAGTCATTATTGGTGGAAAGGCATGAAGAAGGAGATTGCAATATATGTTTCAAGGTGTTTGACATGTCAACAAATCAAAGCAGAACACCAGAGACCTGGAGGTTTGTTACAGCCCTTAGATATTCCTGAATGGAAATGGGAATGCATTACTATGGACTTTGTTTCAGGACTACCCAGAACCTCTAGAAAGCATGATGCTATTTGGGTTATTATTGATAGGTTAACCAAATCGACATATTTCTTACCAATCAATATGACTTATTCCCTTGATAGGCTTACAGATTTGTATGTTGATGAAATAGTAAGACTTCATGGTGTCCCAAAGGAGATCATCTTGGACAGAGACTCCAGATTTCTTTCTAGATTATGGAGGAGATTACAAGATTCTATGGGCACTAAAGTAAAGTTTAGCACTGCCTATCACCCTCAGACTGATGGTCAATCTGAAAGAACTATTCAAGTACTTGAGGATTTGCTTAGAGCCTATGTTATGGATTGGAGAGGTGAATGGGATAAAGATATTTCTCTTATTGAGTTCACTTACAATAATAGTTATCATTCGAGCATTCAGATGGCTCCTTATGAAGCATTGCATGGGCGAAAGTGCAGAACGCCTATATGTTGGGAGGAAGTTGGCGATAGAAAGCTGTTAGCACCAGATAAAGTACAAGAAACTACTGAAAAGATTTAAGTTATCAGAAAGAGGCTAAAGACTGCTCAAAGTGGACAAAAGAGCTATGCTGACAATAGAAGACGAGATATCTAGTTCCAAGTAGGAGATTTTGTATTCCTAAATGTCTCTCCTTCTAAAGGTGTTGTAAGATTTGGAAAGAAAGAAAAGTTAAACCCAAGGTTTATTGGACCCTTTGAAATCCTTGAAAGAATTGGCTCTGTCGCTTACAAAATTGCCTTGCCACCATCCTTGTGTCATATCCATGATATATTTCATGTTTCAATGCTTAGAAAGTATATACCTGATCTCTCTCATGTCATTAAGTATGAGCCGATTGTGATTGAGAAAGTTTTATTTTACAAGGAAGAGCCCATTCGGATTATTGATAAGAAAGAGAAAATCTTAAGAAATAGAATCATTACTCTGGTTAAAGTAATTTGGAAGCATTATTCTACAAATGAAACGACCTAGGAGCTAGAGGAAGAAATGAAGAAAACTTATCCTCATCTTTTCGTCGAAAGAGATGTGACTAATTTAGAGGACTAAATTTTCTTTTAAGGAGGGGAGAGTGTAACATCCCTCATTTTTTAAAAAATTTAAAAGGACTTATTTGTAAATATGAGGATTTCTTTTAATAATCCTTTAGCACTAAATATTTTTATATTAAAAGTTTTGTGTTAGGGACCAAAATGTGAATATTAATAATTATATAGGATTTATGAAAGATTGATATTCAGTTTAAAAAAAAGAAAGAAAGAAAGAAAAAGAGAGGACAAGTAGCATTAGCTAACATAAGAATGAGCCACTTGTGTTAATTATGTGGATGACACATGTTTTCCTCATGCATGCTTGCCACCTATCCTTGTATTAGCTAAAACTTAAGTAAATAGATGAGGAGTTAAGGAAAACTTAACATGAGAAGCTTGCTGCCAACGTAGAGGAGAAGGAGAAGGAATTGAAGGAGAAGAAGAACTTTCATCTTAGCTCTAGGTTTTGCATCAACTCTCCATAGTTGGCAATCAAACTTTTGTAAGGCAAGTGTTAGAACCCCATCCTAGAGATAAATTTTGATCCTTGTTTCATCTTGAATCTGAGAAAAATTGGAAGATTGTAGCTTCATTGAAGATATCTTTGCCATTTATACATCAAATGTTGAATCTGGAAATTTTCGGATTTTTTGACCTTTCAGTACTCATGTGGACATAACAACTAAAGCCTAATTGAGGAGAAACCTTTTTCATATGAAAGAAGACTTATAGAGCTTTCATTTGACATAAAAATTTAAACATTTGGAGTAAATTTATCTATCCAAATATATGAATGAAAAGACCTCATGTATTCGGTGAAACAGATACTACAGCTCCTAACCTTCTATTACTAAATGGCTCATAACTCTCTGATGAAAATTCTGAATTATACATAATTTGATTCTTTGGAAACTAGATTCGTGTATCTTTCTTTTGACATATAATTTGGAAATTTTGAATTATTTTTTCCCTCTGAAACATCAGTTTAAGTTCATTCTACCAATTCTGCAAAACAGAGATGATCAATTCTGACCTTTCTTTACTCTATTTGTTTTAACTTCCTGTTAGAAACTCAAAAATTTACAAATCTAAGTTCATCTGAAAATAGTTTGATACAGATTTCCAATGACACCTATTATGAGCGAATTGGACCATATTTGGTCACTCAAACAATTTAGGAAACATACCACTCAATTTCTGTCAGACCTGAAATTTAGTTGAGTTTTGCCTATTCAAGTTTCATCCTATTGGAAATCTAACTTCTGCTAAATTCTTCTTCAATTGAGTTTTATAATGGTCCTTTAAAAATTCTTATATTGTTCATACTAAAATTGTTTATATACCTAAAATCTATATGTAATGTTCATATTTGCATTATCTTCTTTTGTAAAGGCACACGCATATTTTCGTTGTTCCGCATGTGCTTCTGATATGTGCCAATGTTATTGTTCATGCTACTCTTTTGTACTCTGGTATCTTGTGGGATAATGTGAACCTTTGCCAGAAATGATAAAGGGAGTTATGCTTAGAGCCCGCGATTGCTCTGTCGACCCCATTGACTTCACTCAGACGTGGATGGATGGAGCTCCCAGACGTGGGAGACTAATGTTTGGTGGTCATCCAGAAATGGATGAATCACATTATGAATGTGGTCCCACAGCACCCTCTATGTTTATTTGATATGATATCCAAAGCTTTGCTTACGAGATTATATTTATGCTTTGGATAAAAATGGAATGCATGCTACATTAAAAATGACATACAAGCTTGTTTTTGTTATTCGGTTCACTTGTTATACTTTGAAGTGCTTCGTATGTCATTGTTATACTCCCAAATACTCTTACACCTTTGATATGTACCTAAATGCTTCTTTTGCTAATGAAATGCTATAACTTTCTTTCTCCTATTGTTATGTATAATGCCGGTTTCAAATGAGATAACCCTTTGTGATTTTATATCAAATGAGATACTTTTCATTGAACACTTGTAGCTATGCTTTTGTATTTTGATACCAAGCTTGCTTGAACTGCTCCTATCGCCATGGATATGTTAGTCGCTTGCTGAGCTCTTTATGCTCACCCCGTTGCTATATATAATTTTTTTCTGGTTAGCTTGTCACGCACGGAAAAGCTAGAATTGGGTTGAAGTAAAGAAAGGCTAGAAGATTTTTGGGCTAATCTTTGTTAGTTGATAAGTCTTTTGTTGTATAGTATACTTTACTTCTGATGAAGTGTTAAGGATATGTTGACACTTATGTGTTGTAAAAGTTTAAATGACCGCTCATGTTGATGGAATGATAAGTTTAAATTTCATAAGGATATGAACTTATGGTAAATATTATGTTTTGTGATTGTATATATTTCTATGATTATGGATTTGTGTTGTGGTTGATGTTTAGTTGAGTTGGCTTTGGATTTTATGAATCTCTGAGGGAAGTGGAGTATGATATTATGAAATGTACAGGTTGATGAATTGTGAATATTGATTTGAATGGTTCTTAGGATCCTCAAATTGCTAGAATGGATCCTGGATTGAATTATTGATAAATTATATTATTATGGATTTAAGACAGGATCACACCTCCTGAATGTGATGATTCGGGGGGGCGCGTGACACATGTATCATTCATGTAGTGAGAAATATAAATCCATCATGCAAATATATAAAATATTCAAGCATCATTACATTGCATGAAGTCATCAATCTACTTCTCCCCCTATGTCATCAACAAAAAGGAGAAGTAGCATCATAGCTAGTTTAAAAGATATGCAAATTTTTACAACACACTAGCTATTTATCACATCATTGAACATTCAATCATGGCAAGTTTTTCAAGGATGTCCAAGCATAGCAATCCATCACTTGCTTCTTGCAATTCATCATGGCAAGTTTACACATTCTTTGCTTCCTTTGTATATTCTAGCTATCAAAATTTTTCTTTGTGATGCATAAGCTAGCAATAAATCTTCTCCCCCTTTGTTTTTGTCAAAAAAAAAGTGGAGTACAAATAGTCAATGCTTTGATCATGACAAAATAACAAATTTACAACATGAATTTTCAGCATATTAAGTCATGAATTCAAGGGAGTCAAAAATCATGATATGAGAGAAAAAGGTGATAAGCAAGCAATCAATAATGATAAGCAAGCTAACATACCTTGCGACACGCAAGTTAGCTTCCTTTCAATTTTTCTCTTTTATAACTAAGTTTCCCTTTTGCAAGCCATCAACTTTTTGTTTGCAATGAGCTAGTAATTTTTGTAAAATTTATAACATTTTAAACATGCAAGCTCATGAGTTAAAAAATAATACAACTTTGTAATTTCTTTCTTCTCATTTTGAGAAGTGCAAGTTTTGCCTTTTGCAAGTTCTAGCTAACTATGTTTGTCACTTTCACTTGTGATACATAAGATAGCAAGCTAACTCCCCCTTTGTCACTATCGAAAAGAAGGGATGAATAATATTTCAATGAAATAATTTAGCATCAATCAATATTTTAATTTTTTTATGATGCATACAAAACATAGATGCAAAGAATTCATGAAAGATATCAATATGAAATATCAATAAGGATCAACACCAAAAGATATCATTCATGATTCATCATAAAGCAAATTTCATTTATGTCAAATGTTTAATTTACCACATAAGGCAAAGAAATCTTGTCATTTCTATATCATGAAATATATGACATCAAAGCTCATGATTCATTTAAAAAGATATAGCACAAAGAGTAACTTGATTCATGTATAAGAATTCTAAGTATCAAATATCAAAATATCAAGACTTGGATTATGATAAAGCTCATTCAAGTTCAAATCATCAAAATCATTAACATAGTTTATGAGATTCACAAATGACATAAACTTGAATTGTTTTCCTCTTTGGTAAATGATAAAAAGAAGCAATCATAGAGGAGAATATTTTGATTCCCAAAAATATCTCAAGTTAAGAATTCAAGGTCATGATTTCAAGAGATCAAGAGATGAATCAAGAATCTTTAATAAGTCTGTCGAGCAAAATTTCTTTTAAATCAATATTCAAATCATGACAAGTAATATTTTAAGTGTTTGCATTAATATTTCAATCATCAAGTCATGTGTATTGAAACATAGGAGAAAAATTAAATTGTGCATGCAATGTTTCAATCTTCAAAACATATTTTCTCAAGTTGAGTATCAATAAGTTAAGAGAAAATAATTTATGATTCATTTGGATTTTTCTTCAACAACATGGGAGAATCATGGGAGAGTGTAGAGATAAAAACTCAAGTTATCAAGATGTTGATCTCATAAAAGTAATTCAAAAACATAGTTTCACGAAACAAGAGATAAGTTATATTTCATTTGAAAAATTCTCTTTTCAAGTAATTCTTTTCATCTAAATATGCCTTTGTCTTTATATGCCAAGATAAGCATGAAAGTTCAAGATGTAAAGGCAAAATCTCATAAGGCATCATCAAGACAAAAATGTAACACATTATTTCAAGACATGAGTTTCAATATATCATGATAATGTGTTTCATTTTAAGTTATTTATTTCATGTAAGTGTACTCAAGTTTCAAAAGATGAGTATCAAATTTAAAACCAAAACATGAGTTTGTCATCAAGATATAACACCTTTAAATTCTCATGATAAAATCATCAAGCATGACAACAAACTTTTAATATTTTTATTTTATCATTATCAATGATGATTTCATAAGGTATATTTAAATATTTATTCGGAAGCCATCATTGTACAAATTTGTCATTAAACCCATCAAGATCAAATGCATCACACATAAAATATCATGATAGTGCATTTTCTTATTTTTATGTATTTCATTTAAAGTGATTTGATCCTTCATATGAGTATACTCATGTTTTTTTTTATAGGTCCAAAAAGCAAGTTTCAAGAGAAATCATTAGGACCGAAAACATAAGACATATATTTTTCATGAGATTCATCATGATTATTTTCAAGAAATTTACACGATTCATGAATCCATTTATCTCAATAGCATGGAAAATGCATTTTCATTTCATACAATTGTTTTCATGTGAGCATATTCAAATCTTTTTTATGAAAACATGTATTAACAAAATATAAGTTTAGTCATAAACTTGTCAAGACTAAACACATCAAAAATAAAACAACATGATAACACATTTCAATTTTTATGTGTTTTATTTTATGTGGTTGGTCTTATTTAAGCACGTTTAAGCATCATATAAATTCAAAATCATTATCAAAGCCATGTTCAAATTTTTACCAAAATTATGCATCTATTTATAAATTTGAAAAATAAGTTTCATTATCACAATATGACACTTTATTACTTCAAAAGCTCATGCATGATATAAAATTGTCAAGCATCATGAAAAGCAATAAAAACATTAAGACACACATGCGTGGTTTAATCATAAGCATTATCACAAATCATGCATCATTCATATTTTTAATTTTTCAAAAAATTACTAGAAAGGAAAAAGCAAAGAAAAAATCCTACCAACTATTTCAAGCAACTCATGAAAGGATCATGTAATTTCAAAGTAAGGTAAGAACAACTTAGGTGAGTTTCTTACCTCATTGTCGAAAACCGTCAGAGCCCATTTCGCCTCTTCTTTACTTGATTCTTCTTTGCAACCCTTCTTCTTCTTCTTTGGCCTCTTTCTCCGTTCAAGTTCATTTGTGCTTTTTAATTTTTGTTTAATGAACTTATTAACATTCATTGTTATGTGTTCAATGTCCTCATTGTCCTCATCACTTGAGTCATCACTCAAGTGGCATTCATTTGTCCGATGTTCCAAATCCTTCTTGTTCTTTAGAAGGTGGTTCATATGTTCATCATGTTCTAAATGTTCGAAGAAACTCATTTCATATGTCATTAGTGAACCGATTAGTTCTTCCAATGAAAAATTATTTAAATTTTTAGTCTCTTGTATTGCGGTTACTTTTGGATCCCAACTCTTTGGGAGGGATCTTAAAATCTTGTTAGTGAGTTCAAAATTCGAAAAACATTTACCAAGACTTTTCAAGCTATTGATGACATCCGTGAAGCGGGTGTACATATCACCGATAGTTTCGCTTGGTGTCATTCGGAATGGCTCAAAATCATGCAATAAGAGGTTTACTTTCGAGTCTTTAACTCTACTAGTTCCCTCATTCATGATTTCAAGTGTTCGCCAAATATCGAAAGCCGTTTCACACATTGAAATCCGATTGAACTCGTTCTTGTCTAAAGCGCAAAATAAGGCATTCATAGCCTTTGCATTTAAAGAAAAAGACCTTTTCTCCAAATCCGACCATTCGTTCGTCGGTTTAGAGGAAGGTTGAAAGCTATTTTCGATGATATTCCATAAATCCAAATTCATTGAAAGCATGAAAACTCTCATTCGAGTTTTCCAATATGTGTAGTCCGAACCGTTAAAGAACGGTGGATGAAAAATCGAAAAGCCCTCTTGTAAACCATTTAGAGCCATTTCTCACGGATGTAAATCCAAAAGAGAAAGAACGTGGCTCTGATACCAATTATTAGAGATCGAGCGGTACTAAGAGGGGGGGTGAATTAGTGCAGTTGTAAGGAACGATAAATTTTTCAGTGATTAAAACAAGTTCGGAAACTTCGTACGAATGAATGCAACATTTCGTTTGAACCCAGAAAGATTGCATTTTAACTTTAAATCATACGTAATAAGATGAAGATGAAGTTAAGTAAATAAGGCAGCAAATAAAAATGATTTGCAGCAAAGTAAGTTGCGAGAACATAAATGCAAACCAGATTTTTATAGTGGTTCGGTCATGCGACCTACGTCCACTCCCGATTCCTCTTCACTTGAGGCCACCGGCTTCTCCACTAACTATCCTCCTTCCAACGGACAAGGATGAACTCCCTTACAGCACTTCTCCTTTTGATGCGCTTAGGAGATAACCCTTACAAGCACTCTTACCCCTCTCTTGGACTAGAACACTCTTAAGACTTAGAGGGAAGATTTGACACACTTTCAAGAGAGTTTTCCCCTTCTTTTTTTCAGTTCTAGACTCCCTTCATCCAAGAATGTGAGGGGTATTTATAAGCCTCAAAGTGGTTCAAATTTGGGCTCCAAATTTGAATTTTTTTGAGTTTCCCGATGTCGGGCGGTGCTATCGCCTGTCAGTCTGGCAGACTAACACAGCAGGTGCTGGGCAGTGCTATCACTTTCCTGGGATGGTTCCACTGCCCAGGTCTCGGCCTCTGGGCAGTGCCACCGCCCAGGTCATTTTTTTCAGCATAGTGGTTTCGGCCGAAAACTCGACCGAAATCGGTCCAAACGAAGTCCGAATTGGCTCAAATTTGGTTTATAGAATTAACACCTAATCCTAAACCAAATTATGTGCTAACTATAAATTTTAAAGATATTTTTTAAGCTATTTCAAAGTCCATAAGACAAGACTTCTTTCGGTGAGCTTTCGGCGAACTTCCGACGGTCTTCCGACAAACCTTCGGAAACCATTCTACGGACTCCCGACAAGCTCCCGGACTTCATGATGATCTTGGCGAGTTCCATCGAGCTTCTTTGGCAAGCTTCGATCTTTCTTGGCAAGCTCCATGAACTTTGGACGAACCTTTCCGCAAACTTTCGAAAACCCTTCGGCAAGCTCCCTACTCGTTCTCGGTCGGTTCCGGCAACTACTCCCAATGAATCTTCGGACTTCCATCGAACTCTCGAACTCCCAATGATCCATCCCACTTGTCTTCCAGCACTTTGTTTCACTTTACGTCTTTATCTTCATCATAGTTAATCCTACACACAAATAAACAAACACTCTACTTCGATCTAGAAAGTTATTATAACACGAATTGACATTTAGTTGCCCAGCACATTGTTGGTCGGCGCTTCATCCTCTTTTACGGTCCGTTGCCCAATCGGCCGATGACCACCGCAACCCCGATATCCTTGGCGCAACATGCATCTTGGCCCGATGCCCGACGTACGAAGCCTTCTGCCGATTGTCGACCGAACCTCCAGCTCGACATCCAATATCCTGACGTGATCACCTTCGGCACAACGTCAATTCCTCTAGTGTCAACTGTCTAATCCTGATCGATAGTAGACCTGCGTAACTCAAAACACAGTAAAACAATAAATCATAATCAATTAGTTTCATCATCAAAATCCAAGATTCAACAGATCTAATACCCAATAGGGTAGGATCCATTAGGGTTTACAAGGGGCCTCTATAAATAGGAGGGAATTGAAGGCCCATAGGCTGGGATTCTCTCAATAGCCATATTCTATTCTCCTCCTCCCATGAGAGGAGCATCGTCGCAGTCCCTACCGTGTGGATACCGCTAGAGAGGAGGATGCTTGACCTTCTTCATCCTCTCCTATAGATCTATAAGGATTCAGGGATATATGATCTCCCTAGGTACTTTTTTTTACACATGTAGTTTTCGCAGATTTATTTTTTTTTAAATGCATCGATCTTCGCACGATGATGCAACCTTTCATGGAAACTAATGTTTTTGTTTTTTGTTCTTCCACTATGCATCAGATGTCACCCCCTTGAATTTCCCAACAGTGGTATCAGAGCTAGGTTGTTTGTGCGAAGATTGGATCTTAAACTACATGTGTTGTGATTTAGAATAGCTTTAGTCATCAAAATTATTGGCGCAAAAGGCGAGGAAGGGCAGCAACTGTTGCTACCCTTGCTATGCTCATAGAACGACCAAAGGCTACTTGCAGCCTTGGTCGTCGCTTGTAGTTTGTATGTAGCCAGCTGGCGGGCTGCGAACCACAAGCAGGCAGCGCTTGCAGGCTGCTTGCGCCTGCAGCCTACAGCGTGCTTGCAAAGGAGAGGCGACACCCACTTGTAGGCGGCCTGCCCGCATGGGTCGGCACCGCCTGTGGGCGCTACACCCCAGGCAGAAGCACCCGAATGGCTGGTGCTGCCCGCGAGTGGTCGCCCCGCACGAGCGGTGCCTACGGGCGCTACACCTGCATGGGTGGGGGTGCCTATTAGGATCTAGAGCGGCACTAAGAGGGGAGGGGGTGAATTAGTATAGTGGTTAAAAATGTTGATTTGTGCGATTTCGAAAAACTTCATTCGAGAAGAATTACGTTTCGATGAAAACCAACTTCGATTGCATTTTAACTTAAAGAGATTCGTTAGCAAAAGAGAAGGATTTGAGTAATTGAAATAAGGTAAAAGATTTGTAGAAACGTTAATTGCAAGAAAAGAAATGCAAACCAATTTTATAGTTGTTTGGTCCTCCGACCTACGTCCACTCCCGATTCCTCTTTCGTTGAGATCACCGGCTTTTACTAATGATCTTCTTTCAATGGGTAAAGATCAACCACCCTTTTACAACTCTTTCTCCTTTTCAAAGGTTTAGGAGATAACCTCTACAAGTCTCACACCTCCTTTAGACAACCTTCTAAACTTTTCAAGAGGAGGGAGAGAACACTTAGGACTTTTTTAAGATTATAACTTGATTCACCAGTGTTTTAGTTTAATTTTTCTTGTGTTATCCATGCAGGGATGAGTGGGGTATTTATTGGCACCAAATGGCTCAAAAAACAAAGCTAAAATTTAAATTTTTGGGTCTTCTGGGTCTGTGCGGTACCATCGCCTGCATTAGGCAGTGCAACTACCTTTAGAACCTTGAAAACAGAGGTTCTGGTAGTGCTACCACTAGCCTGAAGCAGTACCACCATTGCAGCTTTATTGCTAGGTGCCCAAACTAGGTGGTACCACTGCCTGCAGCTTGGAAAAGTATGATTTTTCACTTTTCCAGCTCATAGGTAGTTCTACCACCAGTTTGGCAAAGCCACTAGCTATAGCAACATTTGGGCCACTGAATGGGCCTCTCAATAAGCCCAAATTAGTCCCAATTTAGGCCCAATTAATCTCTAATTGAGTTAGTATGATTTCACCCAAAACCAACTCAATTTTGACCTAACCTTCGACCATAAAGACATAAACAACTACAAGCTACGAATCTAAGTTATCCGGCATATCATTGGTCCTCCCGGTGAACTTCCGGCAACCTTCCGGTAAACTTCTAGTACATCGTCTGGACCTTAAGTGAAGTGCCCAATCCACCAGCATGTTGACTCCTGCAACATCCGTTCTCGATGCCTTGCCTGATTTTTCCAACCTGATGCCCGAACTTTGACTCCGTCCCATCACTTGATTCTTCTTGCTTTAATTGTTTTTCCTCTTTTGATTAAGGTTCGTCCTGCATTACTTATCTCAAAGCATAGATTATATAATAAACTTATCAATTGATTTCATCATCAAAATCCGAGATTCAATAATCTCCCCCTTTTTGATAATAACAACCAATTGATGGAGTTAAACTCAACTCCCCCTATCTATATGCCATATCGAAATAAGATAAACTTGAATTCAAAAGAAATAATAACCTGTCAATTCAAGTGAAACAATTTTGATCATATATAATATATTGTTTCAAGATTTCCTACATTGTGCATCATAATTTCAAATCATCGAAGTACAATATGCACAATCACAACAAATCAACATCACTTTAGGTATAACATACATGATACCAAAATATTAAGATTTTCAATCATTCATCGTTACTTCTCCCCCTTTGTCATCAACAAAAAGGAGGTGAATTAAAAAAATGGTCATCATAAGGTATCATGATGTATATCATTTATCAAACATATCAAAAACATATGATACATGGGGCTAATATTTGCTTAGAAATCAAGTTGAACATACTACAAAATATGTCATCCGAGACGGATAAATCCAAAAAATGATTTGATCATTTTTATTCATGTCTATGAAATCCGGAAAATGATCAAGTTATGAAGGATTCATATATGAAAGAGGTTCAAGATACAATTTTAAAAATTCAAACATAAAATTCGAAATTGGAAATATAGATCATTGAAGCCATTCATCAAATATTTAGTCATTCGTCAAATATACTAATAATGGCTCATGTAAAAAAAATTCATGAGAGAAAGATCATGATAAAGTTCATGAGAAAGTTCAACTTGGCATTTATGAAATGCGGCGCAACAACATCAAAAGTTTTATAGGGAGAGATTCAACTTGGCATTCTCATGAGGTGGAGGAAAAGAAAAAATAATCATGTCATAAAAGATCAAGAGTTAAGAATGAAGTCCAAAGAGAGTATAATAAACTCTTGAGAGTTTAATCATTATGCAAAAATTTCATGACATTAAGCTTCAAATGATATGAAAATCATGAGATTCATTTAATCATTCCAATAGAGGTAGAAGGAGTATAAAGCCAATTTTAATTCTTCATCAAAAGGTATGAAGGAGGAGAATCAAAATGTTACAATCGAAGGATAAAAATGAGAGCTTCATTCAAAGTATGATATCGAAAAGATGTCATCCAAAATCTGAAAATAATATCAAGTTGAGATTATGTAAACCGTGGTTGAAAAATTTTGAAAAAGGAATATACAACTTCTTCATGTATTAGGACAATTTAGCATGCCTAATTCTCTTCTAATGAAGTCAAATTGTTCTTCATTTAGGGGTTTTGTAAAAATGTCCGCTAATTAGTGTTTTGTATCAATAAATTCTAGAATGACATTATTTTTATTGACATGATCTCGTATGAAGTGATGTCTAATGTCAATATACTTAGTTCTAGAATGTTGAATAGGATTTTTGGTTAGACAAATAACACTAGTGTTATCACATTTTATGGGAATGTTCTTTAAATAAATTCCATAATCTTCTAATGTATTTTTCATCCAAATAACTTGTGCACAGCATGCACTTGCAGCTATGTATTTGGCTTTGGCCGTAGATAGTGTAACCGAATTTTATTTCTTGGAAGACTAAGAAACAAGTACATATCCTAAAAATTGACATGTTCCGGATGTGCTTTTTCTATCTATTCTATATCCGCCAAAATCGGCATCCGCATAAGCTATTAAGTCAAAGTTATTGGATTTTAGATACCATAATCCTAGATTATGAATTCCTTTAATATATCTAGGGATTCTTTTAGTGGCTTTAAGATAAGACAACTTTGTTGAATCTCGAATTTTGATGATGAAGTCAATTGATGGGTTAATTGACCTAATCCATA
Organism: Musa beccarii; assembly: GCA_024322285.1. Classification (NCBI taxonomy): domain Eukaryota; kingdom Viridiplantae; phylum Streptophyta; class Magnoliopsida; order Zingiberales; family Musaceae; genus Musa; species Musa beccarii. The sequence continues at coordinate 47,927,207 of CM044396.1, read as the reverse complement.
TTATTGAGATAAGTGTGCAGGATTAACTATAATAGCTTGAAGGCATAAAGCAAATTACCGTTGTCAAGTTGTTGGGAGTTCGAGAGTCCACTGGAAGTCCGAAGGATCATTAGAAGTGCTGTTGGAACCAACCGAGAAAGAATCAGGGACTTGCCAAAGGTTTCAGAAGTTCGCCAGAAAGATCGTCGAAGGTTCGCGAAGATCACCGAGAAGGTTTGGAAGCTTACCAAAGATTCATCGAACTAGGTAAGTCCCCCTCCAGTAGAACAACCTGAAACACCAGTCTTTAGGGAAGTGAATCTCCTCCTCCTAGTCACTTTGGTCCAGCACCATCAGAACTAGCTCCTGCTCCATTTTCTGAAGATCCAATCATAATAGAAATAAATTAAATCAAATCACAATAAGCTGAAATTTTGAGTGAAGTACAATAGATAAACCGGAAGCTAGATCACTTGTATAGGCATTTTGGTATTCCACCTGAGGAATAACTATTGTATTGAACCTTTTAACTCTTGTAAACCTCTATGCTACTTTGACATACTTTTGAAATTGTCCTAATATATGATGTTGTATGTTTCTTTCTGAATTTTCTCTTTTCTCTCAACTTCAGGTATCTTCATCTATTCGAATTTTGAATGACATTTTTTTTTGAATGGAACTCTTTTTTTTATCCTGATGACGCCTTCATGATGTTGTAATATTTGGTGCCTTCTTCGAATGATAGATCTTGATGGTATAGTTGATTTTATACCCCCGTCACCTCCTTTTTATTGATGACAAAGGGGAAGAAGAATATAGCAAATGAATTGATGACTTGATCGCATTGAGAAGAATTATTGCCAAAATAAATTAATATTTTTTTTAATTTAATTCGCTTGTGCCATGCTTTTTAATCAACAATTGATTACTATCCTTAAAAAACATCGCAATGTATTGCAATATATCTCAAATACTTAAAATGTAATTTTTTGAGAAATCGTTATCATATCATGTTTAAAAATTGGGTTTTTTTTATTGATATGATAAGCTATTATTTCATTTGATATCATGCCATGATTTTGTGCACTTTATTAATATCATCTGATCCTTGTTATATTTCAATTTATGATAAGTATCTTTTATGAAAATGATAAATGTCTATCATTCGACTTGAAAAATATGAAGTTTCATATTTATGGATAAAAAATCATGCTTGTTGAGCATAATGATAAATTCATCAGATGAAACTTATTGGTTTCGGTTTGAATTCAAAGAGATTGAATTCAAGTGTCTTATTTCTCATTATATGGCATATAGATAGGGGGAGTTAAGATAAACTCCGTCATCAATTGATTGTCATCATCAAAAAGGGAGAGATTATTGAATCTTGGATTTTGATGATGAAGTCAATTGATGGGTTAATTGATCTAATCCATATTATTGAGATAAGTTTAGAGGATTAACTACAATAGCCTGAAGACAAAGTAAATTATCAGAGTCAAGTTGTTGGGAGTTCGAGAGTCCACCGGATGTCCGAAGGATCATCGGAAGTGCTACCGGAACCAATCAAGAAAGAATCGGGGACTTGCCAAAGGTTTCGAAAGTTCACCGGAAAGATCATTGGAGGTTCACAGAGATCACCGAGAAGGTTCAGAAGCTTGCCAAAGATTCATCGAACTCGCCACAAGTCCAGTAGCCGGCTGGGAGTCTATCGGAAGAAATCCGATGGTGCATCGGAAGTCCGCTAGAAGTTCGTCAGAGGCTCGCCAGAAGAAAACTCAAAGCTGCCAGTTTAAAATTGCTTGGAATTATGTTTCAAATTCGTAGTTAGCATGTAATTAGGGTAAGGATTATGTAATAATCCTATTTAACCCTAGTAGTGGCCAACTGGGCCTTATTTGGGCTGAAGTTAGGGCCCATTCAGCCTTGCTGGAATAGTCTAGCTGTGGCACCACCAGACCCAAGCGGTGGCACCACCTTGGGACCGAACTCTCAGGTGTTCTGGGTGGTGGTACCACCTACTTTAATGATTGGTAGGTGTGGTACTACTAGTGTCAAGCGGTGGTACCGCCAGACCATAGATCCCAAGGACTCTATTAGGTAGTGGCACCACCAATGCCAGGTGGTGGTACTGCCAGTACCTGGTAAACCTGGGATGGGATACTTTTTAGCTCTATTTTTTAAAGCTAAATTGAGTCTATAAATACCCCTCTTTTCTTAGATGATAAAGCACCTTTTGAGAAGTTGAAAATTGAGTTAAAGCTATAGCAAAGTCTTGTTTCAATAGCTTAAGTGTTCACCTCCCTCTTTGTCTTTATGAAAAAAAAATCTGTAAGAGAGTGAACCACTTGTAAAAAGTTGCAAGAGGGGTCTTTGGTCCTTCCCCTTCAAAGTGACTTGATAGTGCAAGTTGAGAGCCTCATCGGGGAAGGCTTCAAAAGTGGATGTAGGTTATTTGATCGAACCACTATACATTGTGGTGTACCTTGAATGTGTGAGTGCTTAAATTTCTATATCATTTCTTTACTCAGCTGCAAATCATTCAGTCTTCTTCTCCTTACTACTAACTGCCTTTACTCAAGCTATTTTTGCTAAGTCATCTTTCGTCGAATCAAAATTTACTTACTAACGAACTATCTTTGTAATTGGTTTCGAACGTACGAGTTTTAATCCGCTGCACTAATTTACCCCCCCCCCCCTTCTTAGTGTCGCTCGATCCCTAACAAACTTAGGATTAGCTTGAAATCTAGCACAAAGTCCTACACTAAAGATGATATCGGGTCTAGTTGCAATAAGGGAAAGTAAACTACCTATCAATCTCCTATATGTTTTTTGATCAAAACTTTCTCCACTTTCATCCATGTCTAACTTAGTGGAGGTACTCATAGGAGTGTTGATGGCTTTTGAACCATCTATATTAAACTGTGTAACAATTTTAAAGCATATTTGGTTTGACTAAGAAATATATCATCACTAAGTTATTTAATTTGTAATCCTAAAACGAAGGTAAGTTCACCCATTAGACTCATTTCATACTCTTGGCTCATACACATGTCAAATGATTTACATAACGATTTGTTTGTAGAACCAAAGATAATATCATCAACATAAATTTGAACAATAAGAAAAATATTTTTAAAATATTTAATAAACAATGTAGTATCTGCTAGTCATATGTGCCTTGCAAGCCCATCACATGAGTGATGGCACTTGTGACTTGATATGCACTCTATCTTTTTCTTATTATTATTAGGCATTTTATCACTTTATCTTGCGTGTGCATATATTGTGATGTCCTTGAATCTGTGCAATGGGAATCAGATCGTGATAAGATCACGATAATGAGACCGATTCACCTTTATACATAGACCCTAAATAATCCTAATCATAGGTTACTCAAGATGGACATCGAGACAACCGGATATACTAGTGTGTTATATACCCGTCCATATGATGGAGGTGGCTGGTTCCATAGCTACTCGTGTGGGGACACTAAGGGTACAAGATAGGTGCTCATTGGGGAATGAGTTCATTGATTGATCCGCTTACGGAATATTGGATGGTTATTGATACCTCATGTCTGACAGCGATTTTGTAGTCCTAGTAGTGTATCTGGTCCTTAGACTTGAGACACCAAGGATGTCCTGTATGGGTACTCCACTCTTTGATACCAGACTTATAGATTTGGAAAACTCCAGATCTAGTACAATCGGTTATTAGGAGTGGTAGCCAACCTTATGAGGGTTATTGAGTGTCAATAGAGGATCATCCGCTCTCAGTATCATGAGAGAAATATCCCATGTATTCTTGCTTGAACAAATCCTTTGCCAAGGTTATTCGGATTGAGAGAGAAAGAGTTCTCTGGGAGAATCCGATAAGAGTAAGACTCGAGGAGAGACCGTATGGGCCTGATAGGACCATGCCTGGTATAGGGTCTCTGGGATATTAGTTGGATGAGAGACTATAGATACATGGTAACAGAGGACAGATAGGTCCAAAGGATTGGATTCCCCTGTATCGTCTGGGGACTATGGAGTAGTGGCCTAGCACGTCCGCAATCGATGAGTCGGGTGAATTTTTATAGAGATAATAATTCACTAAGTCAGAATGAGTTTTGACAAGTATGACTCATGGCCAGCTCGATATTGGGCCTAGAGGATCACACACATATGGTAGGTGTTACGACGAGTAGAGGTTCGGATATGGGATATCCGTTGGAGCCCCTATCTTATTGGATATCTATTAAGCCCCTGAATTATTGGATCCTTAGATTAGATCCAATAATTACCAATAAGAGATTATTGGGTAGAGACCCACTAATCCAAGAGGCTTGGATAATTGGATGGAGATCCAATACCCAACAGGGCAAGATCCATTAGGGTTTACAAGGGGCCTCTATATATAGGAGGGAACCAAAACTCCAAAGACAGGGGGTTCTTTTGGTAGCCACCTCCTATTCTCCTCTCCCAAGAGAGGTGCATCGTCTCAGTCCCTACCATGTGGATACCACTAGAGAGGAGGACACTTGACCTCCTTCATCCTTCCTACAAATCTGTAGGGATTTATGGATATACGATCTCCATAGGTATTTTCTTTTATACATGCAGTTTTTATGGATTTGTTTTGACATACCGATCTTCGCATGATGACGAAACTTTTCTATAGGAAATCTGTGATTTTGTTTTTTGTTCTTTTGCTACATATGAGATGTCGTCCAATAGGATTTCCCAACAATGGTATTAGAGCCAGGTTGTGCGTGCGAAGATCGGATTTCAACTGTGTGTGTTGTGTTTTGACGTCAAAATCATTGACACAAAATTAAAAAAAGGGTAGCAACTATTACTGCCCTTACGGCTTGGCTACCATTTGCATGCGTGAGACAACCGGTGGCCTACGTGCGGGTGACAATTGGAAATCGATGACCTGCAGACTGCTTGCGTAGGCCCTCTACCCGTAGGCTGCCTACGCAGGCACCCTGCCTGCAAGGGACAGGCAGCGACGCCCGTAGGGGTGACCATCGTCGCTCGTGGGTAGGGATGAATGCCCGCCCTGTGGGTGCGGTGCCACCCGCAGGCGAGCAGCCCGCAAGGGGCAATGCCTGCAGGCTCTACCCCGCGGGTGTCACTTGCGCGAGTGGCGCCCACCCGCGGTAGGGGCGATGCATACGGGCGTTGCTCCCACCAGTTGTGCAGTGCCACACATAGGCGAGCCACCCGCGGCATGGACGCCACCGCAAGCCCCCCGGCGCATGGTTGCCATTGACAAGTTGGCGGCGACCGTAGCCACAGTGCTGTAGAGGAGGGATTAGGGTGTTTTTGGGTAAAAGATAGATTTGCCCCTCGAAATATTAAAAATTTTGGTTTCTGTCCCTTTTGAGAGAATTGTTAGGGATCAAGCAGCACTAAGAGAGGGGGGGGTGAATTAGTGCAACGGTAAAGAACGATAAACTTTTGGTGATTTAAAATAAGTTTAAAAACTTCGTACTATTGAAAGCATGGTTTCGTTTGAAATTGTTTCGATTGCATTTTAACTTGAAGGAATACGTAAGAAGAAGACAACAAATTAGAGCATCAAAGTGAAGATGGTTTGCAGTAATATAAATGACAATAAGATAAACGCAAACTGATTTATAGTGGTTCGGTCATACGACATACGTCCACTCCCGATTCCTCTTCACTTGAAGCCATCGGCTTTTTCACTAGCTATCCTCCTTCCAACGGATGAGGATGAACTCCCTTATAGCACCTCTCCTTTTGACGGGCTTAGGAGATAACCCTTACAAGGCCTCTCACCCCTCTCTTGGACTAGAACACTCTTAAAACTTAGAGGGAAGATTTTGACGCACTTTCAACAGAGTTTTCCCTCTTTTTATCTCAGTTCTAGACTTCCCTTCATCCATGAATGAGAGAGATATTTATAGGCCGCAAGAGGATTCAAATTTGGAGCCCAAACTTGGAGCCTAAATTTGAATCACCTTGGTTTTTGGTATTCTGGTGGTACTGGGCGGTGCCACCACCCAGCTAGCAGTGCCACCGCTAGTGCTCTCGGGTGCTGGGCAGTGCCCCCGCCCAGCTCTCGGCCTCTGGGCGATGCCACTACCTAGCTCTCTAGTCATGGGCGGTGCCACCGCCCAACCTATTCCAGCACGCTAGTTTGGGCCTTAAACTCGGCCCAAACTGATCAAAACAAGGCCCAATTGGCCCCTACTTGGTTTATAGGATTAACACCTAATCCTAAACTAAATTACATGCTAACTATGAATTTTAAAGATATTTCCTAAGCTATTACAAAGTCCAATAAGTCAAGACTTCTTCCGTTGAGCTTCCGACGATCTTCCGGTGGTCTTCCGACAAACCTTCGGAAACCATTCTGCGGACTCCTGGCAAGCTCCTGGACTTCACGATGATCATAGCGAGTTCCAACGAGCTTCATTGGCAAGCTCGAATCTTTCTTGGCATCTCCACGAACTTCCTACGAACCTTTCGACGAACTTTTGAAAACCCTTCGGCAAGCTCCCTACTCGTTCTTGGCCAATTCTGGCAGCACTCCCAACGAATCTTCAGACTTTTGTCAAACTCTCGAACTCCCAATAATCCATCACACTTATCTTCTGGCACTTTGTTTCGTTTTACATCTTCATTGTCATCATAGTTAATCCTGCACACACACAAATAAAAACTCTACTTCGATCTATACAGTTATTACAACACGAATTGACACTCAGTTGCCCGGCACGTCATTGGTCGGCACTTCATCCGATTCTTCGATGCATCATCCTCTCTTGTGGCTTGTTGCCCAATTGGCGGTTGACCTCCGAACCCCAATATCCTTGGCGTAACTTCACTCTTCTTGGACCGATGCCCGACGTCCAAAGCCTCTTGCCGATTATTGACCGAACCTCCGGCTCGACATCTAATATCCTGACGCGATCACTTCCGGCACAACGTCAATTCCTCCAGCGTCAACTATCTAATCCTGATTGATAGTAGACCTGCATCACTCAAAATGTAGTTAGATCATAAAACACAATCAATTAGTTTCATCATCAAAATCCGAGATTCAATAAGAATGACCAAAAAACCCTTTGGAATTCAAAAAATTTCCTTTATGTCCTTGATTTCTAAAAAATGTTATTTAATTAAATAGTTTAATTAACTATTATTATTTATCTAGTAGTCCTATATAATAACATATACATGTGATGTATGATGTGGACAGATGATAATGGACCGTGTGACGTGATATATGTATATGTGATTATTATTATTGAGCCTGTGAGCCTATATTTTTCTTATTTATTGTCGGGCCTACGTGCTTGTAATTATGTTGTAATTACATGAAGCAGTACAGTGGGAGTGTGGAAGCGACAACAGGACCCACAAAACCGAGACGGACGATCCGATGTATGGAGATGCACCGAGATGCCGACGGAATCGATGAAGCGAGAAGGACGATCACAGGGCATGTAGATGCGTTAAAGCACACATAGATCTTGATGTGAGTGATTGGACCTACTGGTTCAGGTTTGATCACATTAGAATGTGGTCCATGATCATCTGGCGTGATTGCTCATGTGATGTGTGATTGGTTATACGCCAACTAGATATGTATATATATTTGCATACGATATAGATATATAGCAAATATGTATATGTGTGACACATTATTAGGAGACCAAATCAAAATCTCCTCTATTAATAATATTAAGTCGATAAAAGTGAGGTAATTAGATTGACTCACGTGGCCTTCCATCGTTATAGGTAGGAACCGATTTTCGGTGTAGGTTGAGTTGGTTGAGTCCCTCGAGACTCACTTATATCATGTTTCGCTATCTTATCTATGACATAGAGATGTCACCAGTGACCTGAGGACATGGTATGCTTTGTCGAGTCCCTCGAGATGATAAAATCAATTGATAAGTTTGTTATCTAATCTATGCTTTAAGATAAGTGATGCAGGACTAACCTTGATCAAAAGAGGCAAAACAATTAAAGCAAGAAGAATCAAGTGATGGGCCGGAGTCAAAGTTCGGGCATTGGGTTGGAAGAATCGGACATTGCATCGAGAACGGATGTTGTGGGAGTCAACATGTCGGTGGATTGGGCACTTCACTGAAGGTTCGGATGATGTGCCAGAAGTTCACCAGAAGATCACTGGAAGGTTGCTAGAAGTTTACCGGGAGAACCAATGACATTCCAGATAGCTTAGATTCGTAGCTTGTAGTTGTTTATGTACTAATGGTCAAAGGTTAGGTCAAAATTGAGTTGGTTATAGGTGAAATCATACCAACTCAATTAGGAGCTAATTGGGCCTAATTTGGGACTGATTTGGGCTCATTGAGAGGCCCATTCAGTGGTCCAAATGTTGCTATAGGTGGTGGCACCACCAAACTAACGGTAGAACTACCTATAAGCTGGAAAAATGAAAAAGCACACTTTTCTAGGCTACAGGTAGTGGTACCACCCAACAATAAAGCTACAACGGTGGTACCACTCCAGGCTAGTGGTAGCACCACCAGAACCTCTATTTTTGAGGTTTTGCAGGCGGTTGCACTGCCTAATGTAGGCAGTAGTACTGCCCATACCCTGAAGACCCTAAAATTTGAATTTTGGCTTTGTTTTTGGAGCCATTTGGGGCCTATAAATACCCCACTCATCCCTACAAGGATTACACAAGAAAAAGTAAGCTAAAACTCTGGTGAATCAAGTTGTAATCTTGAAAAAGTCTTAAGTGTTCTCTCCCTCCTCTTGAAAAGTTTAGAAGGTTTTCTAAGGGAGGTGTGAAACTTATAGAGGTTATCTCCTATACCTTTGAAAATGAGAAAGAGTTGTAAAAGGGTGGTTGATCTTCACCCATTGAAAGAAGATCATTAGTAAAAGCCAGTGACCTCAACGAAGGAGGAATCGGGAGTGGACATAGGTCGGAGGACCGAACCACTATAAAATCCGTTTGTGTTTCTTTTCTTGCAATTTACATTTTGGCAAATCTTTTGCCTTATTGCAATCACTCAAATCCTTCTCTTTTGCTTATGAATCTCTTTAAGTTAAAACGCAATCGAAGTTGGTTTTCATCGAAACGTAATTCTTCTCAAATGAAGTTTTTTGAAATCGCACAAATCAATGTTTTTAACCGTTGCACTAATTCACCCCCCCCCTCTTAGTGCCCCTCTAGATCCTAATAATTGGTATCAGAGCTTGGTCACTCTTAGTTGGTTTAAAACCTAAGAGAGATGGCTTATACCGGCAAGCAAGAGGGTCATTCCATTATATGTCCGCCTATGTTTAATGGGTTGGATTACACTTATTAGAAGACTCGCATGAAGATTTTTTTGATTTCCATGGATTTTAAACTTTGGAATATCGTTGAAGATGGATTTAAAAAATCTTCTCTTCCGATGAACAAATGGAATGAATCGGAGAAGAAGGTTTTCACTCTAAATGCAAAGGTTATGAATGCCTTGTTTTGTGCACTTGATAAAAATGAGTTTAATCATGTTTCAATTTGTGAATCAGCTTTTGACATTTGGCACACTCTTGAAATCACTCATGAAGGCAATAGCTAAGTGAAAGAGTCCAAAATCAACATTCTCGTGCATACTTATGAACTTTTTCGAATGAAACCAAGTGAGTCCATCGGAGATATATACACCCGTTTCACGGATGTCATCAATGAACTCAAAGCACTTGGTAAAAGTTTTTCTAATTTTGAACTTGTCACTAAAATTTTAAGATCCCTTCCAAAGAGTTGGGATCCAAAAGGTATGACCATTCAAGAGGCCAAGAACCTTAAAAAAATTTTTCTTGAAGAACTCATTAGGTCTTTGATGACCTATGAAATGACATGCCATGCTCATGATGAGCTAGAGAACCCCCTTCCACAGAACAAGAAGGATATGGCATTGAGAACACAAGAAGACCACTTGAAGGAAGTTTCAATTGATGAGGACCTTGATGATGAACTTGCACTCTTAACTCGAAAATTCAAAAAATTTATAAGAAGGAATAAATTTAAAAATGACACTAAAACCAAACTTGAAACAAAAAAAGACCAAGTCATATGTTACGAATGCAAGAAGCTGGGGCACTTCAAAAGTGAATGCCCCTAAGCCAAGAAAAAGCTACCAAAGAGGAAGAAAGCTCTAAAGGCGACGTGGGATGACTCAAGCGGCTCTGAAGATGAAGAAGTAAGCAATAAAGAGGAGGCCAACTTCACATTAATGGCTTTAGGAGGAGAGGTAAGTGAGTTATTTAATGTAGATTTATCTTTTGATGAACTTTCAATTGCTTTTCATGAATTATTTGATGAGTGTAGTGTTGAATCTCAGATTTTGATGATGAAACTAATTGATTGTATTTTGTGGTGTAACTGCGTTTTGATGCAGGTCTACTATCGTTCAGGATTAGACAGTTGACACTAGAGGAATTGACGTTGCGCTAGGTGATCACATCAAGGTATTGTATGTCGAGCCGGAGGTTCGGTCAACAATCGGCAGAAGGCTTCGGACATCGGACATTAAGCCAAGAGGAGCCGAGTTGCACTAAGGATATCGGGGTTGCAGAGGTTAACCGTCGATTAGGCAACAAGCCGCAAGAGAGGATGATGCATCGAAGAATCAAATGAAGCACCGACCAATGACGTGCCAGGCAATTGAATGTCAATTCACACTGTAAAAATTGTCTAGATCGAAGTAAAGTTTTTGTTTGTGTGTGTGCAAGATTAACTATGATGACGATAAAGATGTAAAGTGAAACAAAGTACTGGAAGTCAAGTGTGATAGATCGTTGGGAGTTCGAGAGTTCGACGGAAGACTAAAGATTCATTGGAAGTGCTACCGGAACTGGCCGAGAACGAGTAGGGAGCTTGTCAAAGGGTTTTCGGAAGTTCGCCCGATGGTTCATCAGGAGTTCGTGGAGCTTATCAAGAAAGATCGGAGCTTGCCAAAGAAGCTCGTTGGAGCTCGCTAAGATCATCGTGAAGTCCGGGAGATTGTTGGGAGTCCATAGAATGGTTTCCGAGGGTTCATCGGAAGACCGCCGGAAGTTCACCGGAAACTCACCGGAAGAAGTCTTGACTTGTCGGACTTTGTAATAGCTTAGGAAATGTCTTTAATTTCATAGTTAGCATGTTAATTTGGGTTAGGATTAGGTGTTAATCCTATAACCCAAATAGGGGCCCATTGGGCCTTGTTTTGGACCGATTTGGGCAGAGTTTTTAGCCCAAACTAGTGTGCTGAAAAGTATTGGGCAGTGGCACCACCCAGCACCCTAGAGCACTAGCGGTGGCACCGCCTAATACTGCCAGAATACCAAAAACCAAGGTGATTCAAATTTGGGCTCCATGTTTGGGCTCCAAATTTGAATCCTCTTAAGGCCTATAAATACCCTTCTCATTCATGGATGAAGGGATGTCTAGAACTGAGATAAAAAGAGGGAAAACTCTATTAAAAATGTGTCAAAATCTTTCCTCTAAGTTTTAAGAGTGTTCTAGTCCAAGAGAGGGGTGAGAGGCCTTGTAAGGGTTATCTCCTAAGCCCATCAAAAGGAGAGGTGATATAAGGGAGTTCATCCTCACCCGTTAGAAGGAGGATAGCTAGTGGAAAAGCTGGTGGCCTCAAGTGAAGAGGAATCAGGAGTAGACATAGGTCGTATGACCGAACCACTATAAATTGGTTTGCATTTATCTTATTGTCATTTACATTACTGCAAAACATCTTCACTTTGATGCTCTACTTTGTTGTCTCCTTCTTACGTATTTCTTCAAGTTAAAATGCAATCAAAATGGTTTTAAACGAAATGTTGCTTTCAACGTACGAAGTTTCCGAAGTTATTTTAAAAGTGTCAAAGTTTATCATATTTATCCGCTACACTAATTCACCACCCCTCTTAGTGCCGCTCAATCCCTAACATGTAGAAGTATTAGTAAGAAGTTCAATTTATTAAAGAAGGAGCATGCTTTATTCCAAGATAAGCTTGATAGTCTTCAAACTCCCTCTTTACCCCTATGCTCTAAGTGTGAACCCTTAGAAGCAATAAAAAATGAGAACTTACTACTCAAGGAGACCTTAAATAAGTTTAAGGTTGGTAGTAAGGGCTTGGACATGATTCTTGCAAACAAGAGTCATGTCGGAAATAGAAGTGGTATTGGATTTGTGAGTGGATCTCACCATACTCCAACCACCTTCATTAAAGGACCCACACTACATGTATCTTCTTATTTGAAATGTAATTTTTATTACAAATCTGGATATGTTACATATAAATGTCTGTATAAGAAACTTAGCCCACAATGGTTAATATGGGTTCCTAAAGGAACAATAAGGAACTCAATGAACAATGACACATTTAGTAGATCAATTTTTGAGGCACCCATGTTCAAATGGGTACCTAAAAACCATCCTCTTTTGTAGATATATTCACCCACACAAGCTAGGAATAAGAGATGGTACATTGATAGTGGATGCTTAAGGCACATAACCGGAGATCCATCTTAATTCTCTAAACTTACTAGCCAAGACGAAGGGTATGTCACATTCGGAGACAACAACAAGGGTAAAATCATTGTCAAGGAAACTATAGGTAACAAATCAAGTTTTTCAATTGATAATGTGTTATTGGTAGATGGTTTAAAGCATAATCTTTTGAGCAATAATCAATTATGTGATAAGGGATATATTGTGAAATTTGAATCTAATGCTTGCATCGTTGAAAAACCATACAACAACACATCTATGATTGCACTAAAACAAAATAATGTCTACACCATAGACATTGATGATCTTAGTAATGAAATGTATTTTTCGGTTTTGAATGATGATGCTTGGCTTTGGCATAGGAGATTAGGTCATGCTAGCATAAAACTAATCTCTCAAATCACATCTAAAGGACTTGTTAGAGGCATTCCAATGTTAAGATCATTAAAGACAAAGTATGTGATGCTTGTCAACTAGGAAAACAAATAAAAACTACCTTCAAACCAAAGAATCAAATAAGCACCTCTAGACCATTATAATTGATCCATATGGATTTATTTAGATCAATTGACACAACGAGCTTAGGAGATAGCAAATATGCGTTTATCATTGTAGATGACTATAGTAGATACACTTGGACCTATTTCTTGGTTCACAGAAGTGATTGTTTTAAATGTTTTTCTAAATTTTGTAAACTTGTTCAAAACGAAAAGGGTTTCATGATTTCATCGATTCAGAGTGATCATGGTGGTGAATTCCAAAACCATGACTTTCAAAATTTTTGTGAATCTAATGGTTATAACCACAACTTCTTTACTCCGAGGAATCCTCAACAAAATGGAGTAGTAAAAAGAAAGAATAGAAATTTACAAGAAATGGCAAGAACCATGTTAACTGAACATAGCTTCCCTAAATACTTTTGGGCCGAAGCCGTTAATATAGCTTACTATGTCATGAATAAGGTTCTAGTAAGACCATCTCTATGCAAAACCCCTTATGAATTGTGGAATAACAAAAAACTAAATATTTCTTATTTTAAAGTTTTTGGTTGTAAATGCTTTATCTTGAATGAAAAGGATGTCTTAGGAAAATTCGATGCTAAATCCGATGAAGGCATCTTTCTTGGTTACTCTTCCGTTTCTAAAGCCTTTTATGTTTTTAACAAAAGAACCTTGGTTTTAGAAGAGTCTATTCATATAGTTTTTAATGAAGTTTTCGAATTTAAGAAAAATAATTTTGATGATGATCTTGCTTTTGATGGTTTGAATTTGAATGAACCCTCTCCTCAAAATAGTAACTTGGATGCATTGTCTTCCCAAATTTTCTTACCTAAGGAATGGAAGTATGTAGATGCCCATCCAAAGGAGCTAATTATAGGAGACACATCAAAAGGGGTTCAAACTCATTTCTCTTTTAAGAATTTTTGTGCCAATGCCACTTTCCTTTCTCAAGTTGAACCTAAGTGCATTGACAAAGCCTTGAAAGATGATTCTTGGGTTATCGCAATGCAAGAGGAATTGAACCAATTTAAAGGAATGAGGTGTGGAAGCTTGTACCTAGACCTAGTTACCATTTAGTTATTAGTACTAAATGGGTCTTTAGAAACAAGTAAGATGAATTTGGTGTCGTAGTTCGAAACAAAGCTAGATTAGTAGCCAAAAGTTTCAACCAAGAAGAAGGTATCGACTACGAAGAAACCATCGCTCCTATGGCAAGATTAGAAGCCATTAGGATGCTCCTTGCCTATGCTTATAGTAATAATGTTAAATTGTTTCAAGTGGATGTCAAAAGTGCTTTCTTAAATGGTTTTATTTCCCAAGAAGTGTTTGTTAAACAACCACCCTGTTTTGAAAACTCTCTTTTTCCTAATCATGTGTTTAAATTGACTAAGGCTCTCTACGGGTTAAAACAAGCCCCAAAGGCTAGGTATGAGAGGCTTAGTTCTTTTCTTATTTTAAATAATTTCACTAAAGGCAAGGTCGATACTGTTGGGAAATCCTATGTGGTGACATCTCATGCGTAGCAGAAGAACAAAAAACAAAACCACACATTTCTCGTAGAAAAATTTCATCATCGTGCGAAGATCGGTGTGTCAAAATAAATCCGCAAAAACTATATGTGTATAAGAAAATACCTAGGGAGATCGTATATCCCTAAATCCCTACAGATCTATAGGAAGGATGAAGGAAGTCAAGCGTCCTCCTCTCTAGCGGTATCCACACGGTAGGGACTACGACGATGCACCTCTCTTGGGAGAGGTGAACAAGAGTGGGCTACCAAAAGAACCCCCAGCCTATGGAGCTTTGGTTCCCTCCTATTTATAGAGGCCCCTTGTAGACCCTAATAGATCTTGCCCTATTGGGTATTGGATCTCCATCCAATTATCCAAGCCTATTGGATTAGTGGGTCTCTACCCATTAATCTCTTATTAGCAATTATTGGATCTCATCTGAGGATCCAATAATTGAGGGGCTTAATGGATATCCAATAAGATAGGGGCTTCAACGGATATCTTATATCCGAATCTCTACTCGTCGCAACACCTACCATATGTGTGTGACCCTTTAAGCCCAATATCGAGCTGGCCGAGAGTCATACTTGTCAGAACTCCTTCTGACTTAGTGAATTATTATCTCTATAATAATTTACCAGACTCATCGACTGCGGACGTACTAGGCTACTACACCGCAGTCCCTAGATGATACAGGGGAATCCAATATTTTGGACCTATCTATCCTTAGTTACCATATATCTATAGTCACTCATCCAATTAATATCCAGAGACCCTATACCGGGCATAGTCCTATTAGGCCCATACGGTCTTGTGAAGATAATATTATGTTGATGATATTATCTTTGGTTCTACAAACGAATCGTTATGTGAATCATTTGCCATGTGTATGAGCCAAGAATTTGAAACGAGTCTAATGAGTGAACTAACCTTCTTTTTAGGATTACAAATTAAACAACTTAGTGATGGTATATTTCTTAATCAAACCAAATATGCTTTAGAATTGTTAAAACAGTTTATTATGGATGGTTCAAAAGCCGTCAACACTCCTATGAGTACCTCCACTAAGTTAGACATGGATGAAAGTGGAGAAAGTTTTGATCAAAAAAAATATAGGGGAATGATAGGTAGTTTACTTTACCTCACCGCAACTACACCTAATATCATGTTTAGTGTAGGACTTTGTGCTAGATTTCAAGCTAATCCTAAGTTGTCTCATCTTAAAGCCGTTAAAAGAATCCTTAGATATCTTAAAGGAACTCATAATCTAGGACTATGGTATCCAAAATCTGATAATTTTGATTTAATAGCTTATGCAGATGTCGATTTTGACGGATCTAGAATAGATAGAAAAAGCACATTCGGAACATGTCAATTTTTAAGACATGCACTTGTTTCTTGGTCTTCCAAGAAACAAAACTCGGTTGTACTATCTACGGTCGAAGCCAAATACATAGCTGCAAGTGTATATTGTGCATAAGTTATTTGGATCAAAAATACATTAGAAGATTATGAAATTTATTTAAAGAACATTCCCATAAAATGTGATAACACTAGTGCTATTTGTCTAACCAAAAATCTTATTCAATACTCTAGAACTAAGCATATTGACATTAGACATCACTTCATACGAGATCATATCAATAATAATGATGTCATTCTAGAATTTATTGATACAAAACACTAATTAGCGGACATATTCACAAAACCCCTAAATGAAGAACAATTTGACTTCATTATAAGAGAATTAGGCATGCTAAATTATCCTAATGTATGAAGATGTTGTATGTTCCTTTTCCGAAATTTTTTAACCTCGGTTTACATAATCTCAACTTGATATTATTTTTGGATTTTGGATGACATCTTTTTGATATCATATTTTGAATGAAACTCTCATTTTTATCCTTCGATCACAACATTTTGATTCTCCTCCTTCTTTGATTGATGAAGATCATGCCTTTTGATGAAGTATTAAAATTAGTTTTATACTCCTTCTACCTCTATTAGAATGATTAAATGAATTTCATGATTTTCATATTATTTGAAGCTTAATATCATGAAATTTTTACATAATGATTAAGCTCTCAAGATTTTATTATACTCTCTTCGGACTTTATTCTTAACTCTTGATCTTTTATAACTTGATTGTTTTTTTTTTACCTCATGAGAATGCTAAGTTAAATCTCTCTTTATGAAACTTTTGATGTTGATGCGCAGCACTTCATAAATGCCAAGTTGAACTTTTTCATGAACTTTACCATGATCTTTCTCTCATGGATTTTTTTTTACATGAGCTCTTATTAATATATTTGACGAATGACTAAATGTTTGATGAATGGCTTCAATGATCTATATTTCCAATTTACAATTTTATGTTTGAACTTTCAAAATTGTATCTTGAACCTCTTTTATGTATGAATCCTTCATAGCTTGATCATTTTTTGGATTTCATAGACATGAATAGAAATGATCAAATCATTTTTTGGATTTATCCATCTCGAATGACATATTTTACATTATGTTCAACTCGATTTCTAAGCAAATATTATCCTCATGTATCATATGTTTTTGATATGTTTGATAAATGATATGCATCATGATACCTTATGATGACCATTTTTTTTAATTCATCTCCTTTTTGTTAATGACAAAGGCGGAGAAGTAAGTAACAATGAATGATTGAAAATCCTAATGTTTTGGTATCATATATGTTATACCTAAAGTGATGTTGATTTGTTGTGATTGTGCATATTGTACTTCGATGATTTGAAATTATGATGTCTTATTATAATATGCTATATATGATCAAAATTGTTTCACTTGAATTCAAAGGTTATTATTTCTTTTGAATTCAAGTTTACCTTATTTAAATATGGTATATAGATAGGGGTAGCTGAGTTTAACTCCATCAATTAGTTGTCATCATCAAAAAGGGGGAGATTGTTAAATCTTAGATTTTGTTGATGAAATCAATTGATAAGTTTGTTATCTAATCTATGCTTTGAGATAAGTGATGTAGGACTAACCTTGATCAAAAGAGGTAAAACACTTAAAGCAAGAAGAATCAAGTGATGGGCCAGAGTCAAAGTTCGGGAATTGGGTCGGAAGAATCGGACAATGCGCTGAGAATGGATGTTATGGGAGTTAACATGCCAGCGGATCGGACACTTCACCGAAGGTTCAGATGATGCACCAGAACTTCACTGGAAGATCACCGAAAGGCTGCCTGAAGTTCACCAGGAGAACCAATGACATACCGGATAGCTTAGATTCATAGCTTGTAGTTGTTTATGTACAAATGGTTGAAGGTTAGGTCAAAATTGAGTTGGTTTTGGGTGAAATCATACCAATTCAATTAAGAGTCAATTGGGCCTAATTTAGGACTGATTTAGATCATTGAGAGGTCCATTCAATGGCCCAAATGTTGCTGTAGTTGGTGGCACCGCTAAACTAGCAGTAGAACCGCCTATGAGTTGGAAAAGTGAAAAAGCACACATTTCCAAGCTGCAGATAGTGGTACCACCCAATCTGAGTGGTGGTACCGCCCAACAATAAGGCTACAGTGGTGGTACCACTCCAGGCTGGTGGTAGCATCGCCAGAACCTCTATTTTCGAGGCTCTACAAGCGGTTGCATTGCCCGACGCAGGCGGTATTACTGCCCATACCCAGAAGACCCAAAAATTTAAATCTTAGCTTTATTTTTGGAGCCATTTGGGGCCTATAAATACCCTACTCATCTCTGCAAGGATTACACAAGAAAAAGTAAGCTAAAACTCTGGTGAATCAAGTTGTAATCTTGAAAAAGTCTTGAGTGTTCTCTCCCTCCTTTTGAAATTTTAGAAGGTTGTCTAAAGGGAGGTTTGAGACTTGTAAAGGTTATCTCCTAAACCTTTGAAAAGGAAAAAGAGTTGTAAAAGGGTAGGTGATCTTCACCCATTGAAAAAAGATCATTAGTGAAAGCCGGTGACCTCAACGAAGGAGGAATCGGTAGTGGACGTAGGTCAGAAGACCGAACCATTGTAAAATTGATTTCTGTTTCTTTTCTTGCAATTTACATTTCGATAAATCTTTTACCTTATTGCAATAACTCAAATCCTTATCTTTTGCTTATGAATCTCTTTAAGTTAAAATGCAATCAAAGTTGGTTTTTATCGAAACGTAATTCTTCTCGAACGAAGTTTTTCGAAATCGCACAAATCAACGTTTTTAATCGCTGCACTAATTCACCCTCCCCTCTTAGTGCCTCTCTAGATCCTAATAAGGGTTACGTTAAGACACCAATTGGATCCCGATCCCCACTAGAGATCCGCCAGGAGGCTTCGATTCACATACCAGAGGGTGTTGTGCATCTCATGAAAAAATTAGTGGGAGTACATTAAGATAGAAGTCCTTATCTTAACTGTTTAATTTTTGCAAAGTCTGCATGTTATTTATTTCTACTACATCTTTAATTTCAAAAAAATATCGCTTTCAAATCCTTTACTTGATACCAACTGCCTCACTGGTCCAAATTATATGGATTGGCTTCGCAATCTAAGAATCATTCTTACGATGGAGAAAATCACATACGTCCTTAATACAATGATCCCTACCCCCGACGAAGGGGCAAGCAAGGATGAGATCACTCATTATGTAAAGTACATAGATGATTCCCCTCTTGCTCAGTAGTATATGTTGGCCTCTATGACAACTGTGTTACAGAGACAGCATGAAAATATGGATACTAATTCCATTCTTCTGTATCTCCGCAAATTGTTTGATGAACAGGGACGAACTCAGCAAAACGAGATATCAAAGAGTCTTTTCCGTGCTAGGATGACTGAGGGGACACCGGTTCAAAATCATGTCCTTAAGATGATTGAGTGGATCGAGAAACTCATAGGTCTAGGAATGGTCCTAGAGGATAACCTATGTATGGATCTTATGCTTCAGTCCCTACCAGATTCCTTTCCTCAGTTTATAATGAATTTTAATATGAACAAGCTTGAGGTGACTCTCTCAAAGCTCCTCAATATGTTGAGAGAAGTAGAGAGCACAATCAAGAAAGAGAAGCCAATTCTCTATGCTGGTGAGATCAGAAAGAAAAGAAAGACTGAAAAGTCCCTTAAGAATGGCAAGGGCCAGGGTAAAATGGGTAAGGCAAAGATTGCCAAGAAAGACCTAACAAATGATAAAGGCCAGTGCTTCTACTTCAGCAAAGATGGGCATTGGAAGAGAAACTACAAAGAATACCTTACAGAGAGAGTGAAACATAAGCTTGGAGAAGCTTTAGGTACATTCATGATCAGTCTCCATTTGTCAAAATCTTATGATAACACATGGGTATTGGATACCGGGAGTGCTTATCATATCTGTAATTCGTTGTAGGTTCTGGCAAGACCTAGGAGATTGAAGAGAGGTGAGGTGGACCTTAAGATGGGCAATGAAGCAAAGGTTGCTATAGTGGTTGTTGGCAATGTCACTTTACATCTGCCTGATGGAGCTATTATTACATTAGATGCATGCTATTATGTTCCTTCTATTATCAAAAATATTATTTCCATTTCATGTTTGACAATCAGTGGATATAAATTAGTTTTTGAGAACAATAATTGTTCAATAGCATTAGATGATAAGATCATCATGAGAGGAATATTGCATAATAGTTTATTTATGCTAGATATAGCTCCACACATCATGAGTGTAAGTGAGTCTAAGAGGAAACGAGAAGAGGTGAACAATGCATATCTATAGCATTGTAAGCTAGGTAACATCCTTGTAGGAAGGATTCAAAAGTTACTGAAGAATGGATATCTAGATCCATTTGACTATAAGTCATATGCAACTTACGAACCTTACCTTCGAGAAAAGATGATCAACTCTCCATTTAGTAGAACTAGAGAGAACCACTGAGTTGTTAGAACTCATACAAAGTGATGTATGTAGTCCCATGTCGACTCATGCCATAGGTAGTTACTCCTAGTTCATTACTTTCACTAATGATTTCTCAAGATACAGACATGTGTACATGATGAAGTACAAGTCTGAGGCTTCTGAGAAATTCAGGAAATATAAGAATGAAGTGGAGAACCAAATTGGAAAGAATATTAAAATCCTTCAATCAGATCGAGGAGGTGAGTACTTTAGTACAGAGTTCACCTAGTTCCTCAAAGACCATGGGATTTTATCCCAATGGACACCTCCTTATACACCGCAGCTTAATGGTGTATCAGAAAGAAGGAATTGCACACTATTAGACATGGTGCATTCCATGATGAGTTTCGTTGACCTACCCATCTTATTCTTGGGATATGCCCTAGAGATCGTAGCTTACCTTTTGAACAGAATTCCAACTAAGTCAGTAGTGTCTACTCTATATGAGATATGGAATGGGTAGAAGCCCGATCTTAAGGTTGTTAAGATTTGGGGCTGCCTTGCCTATGTCAAGAGACGCAACCCCGACAAGTTAGAATCTAGGATAGAACGATGCAAGTTCGTGGGATACCCCAAGGAAACTTGTGAGTATTATTTCTATTAACCTGAGGACTAAAAGGTCTTTGTAGCCAAGAGTGCAGTGTTTCTTGAGAAGGAACACATTCTTGGTAGAGATAGTGGAAGCATGATAGATTTGAGTGAGGTTGGAGAACCTAGCTCAAGCACCATTATACAGCCAGAGTCTGTTCAGGTACCTAGCACACAAGTTTAAGCATATTGATCCTCAGACCTACGAAGAGGCTATTATGAGCATAGACTCTAGGAAATGGCAAGAAGCCATGAATTTAGAAATGGATTCCATGTACTCAAACAAGGTTTAGAACCTAGTTGATGCACCCGAGGGTATCGTACCCATTGGTTGAAAGTGAATTTTCAAGAAGAAGATCGAAGTAGATGGAAAGGTAGAGACCTATAAAGCAAGGCTAGTGGCCAAGGGGCATCGTTAAAAGTAATGTGTTGACTAAGACGAAACTTTCTCACCCGTAGCCATGCTAAAATCCATTCGAATTCTATTGGTTATTGTAGCACAATATGATTATGAGATCTGGCAGATGGACATCAAAACCATATTCCTCAAAGGCAACCTCGAGGAGGAGGTATAATGATACAGCCTGAGGGATCCGTGTCCAGGGATAACCCAAATAAGGTGTGTAGGTTGCTTAAGTCCATCTATGGACTGAAGTAAGCTTCCCGAAGTTGGAACATAAGATTTGATGAGGCGATCAGATCTTATGACTTCATTAAGGATGAAGATGAACCTTGTGTTTATAAGAAGGTAAGTGGGAACACTATCACCTTTTTTGGTACTATATGTGGATGACATCCTGATCATTGGGAATGATATAGGAATGCTCTTCATAGTAAAGACTTAGCTATCTAGGCACTTCTCTATGAAGGACTTAGGGGAAGCATCTTGCGTATTGCGGATACGGATCTATAGAGATAGATCCAAGAGGATACTTGGCTTGTCCTAGTCCAAGTACATAGATACCATTATCAAAAGGTTTGATATGAAAAATTCCAAGAGAGGTCTCATACCAATGAGACATAGAATATCACTTTCTAAGAGTATATCCTCTAAGACTCTTAAAGAAAGGGCACACATGGATAGGATACCATATGCCTCAATGATAGGATCTATCATGTATGCTATGCTATGTACAAGGCCTGATAGCATATGGCTCTAAGTGTCATGAGCAAGTATCAGGCAGATCCAGGCTTGGAGCACTGGAAAGCAGTAAAATGCATCCTTAAGTACTTGAGAAGAACTAAGATTCTCTTACTGGTATATGGAAATAGTAGCCTCAGGGTTGAGGGATACAAGGACTCAAGCTTCTAGTCTGATGTCGATGATAACAAGTCTAATTCAGGGTATGTGTTCACCCTGAATGGAGGAGCAGTATGTTGGAAGAGTTCCAACCAAGACACTACTGCTGACTCGACCACAGAGGCAGAATATATTGCTACGATAGAGGCAGCAAAGGAGGGAGTCTGGATGAAGAAGTTCATCAAAGATTTGGGAGTCATCTCGAGAAGCGAGGAGCCGATGCCCTTATATTGTGATAACTACGGGGCAATTACTCAAATAAGGGAACGTGGGTCTCATCAGAAGTATTTTGAAGAGGTTCCAACTTATTAGAGAGATCGTGGCCTGAAAAGATGTAGTAGTGGAAAGAGTTCCATCCGAAGATAACATTGCAGATCCACTAACAAAGCCATTGACTCATATTGTCTTTGAGCATCATAGAAGTTTGATGGGGATCAAACACGTTGGTGATTGGCTTTAGGTCAAGTGGGAGATTGCTAGTCATATGTGCCCTACAAGCTAATCACATGAGTGATGGCACTTGTGACTTGATATGCACTCTTTCTTTTTGCTTATTATTATTAGGCATTTTATCACTTTATCTTGTGTGTTGCATATATTGTGATATCCTTGGATCTATGCAATGGGAATCGGATCGTGATGAGATCACGATAATGAGATCGATTCACCTTTAAACATAGATCCTAAATAATCCTAGTCATAGGTTATTTGAAAGGGACATCGAGATAACTGGATAGACTGGTGTGCTATATACTCATCCATATGATAGAGGTAGCTGGTCTCATAGCTACTCGTGTGGGGACACTAAGGGTACAGTGCAGGTGCTCATTGGAGAATGAGTTCACTGATTGATCTGCCTACGGAATGCTGGATGGTTATTGATACTTCATGTCAGACAGTGATTCCGTAGTCCTAGTAGTGTATCTGGTCCTTAGACTTGAGACACCAAGGATGTCCTGTATGAGTACCCAACTCTTTGATACCGGACTTATAGGTTTGGAAAGCTCAATATCTAGTACAGTCGATCATTGGGAGTGGTAGCCAATCTTACGAGGGCTATTGAGTGTCAATAGAGGATCATCCACTCTCGGTATCATGAGAGGAATATTTCATATATTCTTGCTCAAACAAATCCATGGCCAAGGTTATTCGAATTGTAAGAGAAAGAGTTCTCTGGAGAATCCGATAAGAGCAAGACTCAAGGAGAGACCACTTAGGCCTGACAGCACCATGCTCAGTATAGGGTCTCTGGGATATTAGATGGATGAGGGATTATAGATATATGATAATTGAGGATAGATAGGTCCAAAGAATTGGATTCCCCTATATCATCTAGGGACTACAGCGTAGTGGCCTAGTACGTCCGTAGTCGATGAGTCGGGTGAATTATTATGAAGATAATAATTCACGAAGTCAAAATGAGTTCTGACAAGTATGACTCACGGCTAGCTCGATATTAGGCTTAGAGGGTTACACAAATATGGTAGGTGTTGTGACGAGTAGCGATTCGGATATGAGATATCCGTTGGAGCCCCTAAATTATTGGATCCTAAGGTGAGATCCAATAAGAGCTAATAAGAGATTATTGGGTAGAGACCCATTAATCTAAGAGGCTTGGGTAATTGGATAGAGATCCAATACCCAATAGGGCAAGATCCATTAGGGTTTACAAGGGGCCACTATAAATAGGATGGAATTGAAGGCCCATAGGTTGGGGTTCTCTCAATAGCCACCTTCTATTCTCCTCCCAAGAGAGGAGCATCGTCGTAGTCTCTACCGTGTGGATACCGCTAGAGAGGAGGACACTTGACCTTCTTCATCCTCTCCTACAGATCTGTAGGGATTCAGGGATATACGATCTCCCTAGATACTTTCTTTTACACATGCAGTTTTCGTGGATTTTTTTTTTGAAGCGCACTGATCTTCACATGATGATGGAACCTTTCATGAAAATCAAAGGTTTTTGTTTTCTGTTCTTCCACTGCACATCAGATGTCGCCCCCTTGGATTTCTCAATAGGTACCGCCTAGTGTCAGGGTCAATTGGTGGTGGTACTGCCAATGACAAGTGGTGATACCGCCAGCTCTCAAAAATCTGGGATAGGACTTTTTTAGCTCAAATTCTAAAGCCAATTGAGCCTATAAAGCCCTCTTATAGTGATAAGAACTGAGTCAAAACTATAGTGAAATAGCCTTAAAAATTTAGAGTGTTCATCTCCCGAATTTTCAAGTGTAAACATTCTATAAAAGGGTGTCAGCCACTTGTAAAGTTCTGTAAAATGGGTGAATTAGCCTATCAACTAGTAAAGCATATCAAGAAGTGATAAGAACTAAGTCAAAACTATAGTGAAATAGCCTTAAAAATTTAGAGTGTTCACCTCCCGAATTTCCAAGTGTAAACATTCTATAAAAGGGTGTCAACCACTTGTAAAGTTCTGTAAAATGGGTGTTTGATCCTTCTCCTTCAAGAATTATTGATAGTGGAAGCCAGTAACCTCATCGGAGGAGATTTCAGAAGTGGACGTATGTCAATTGGCCGAACCACTATAAAATCACTATGTTCTTCTCTTGGTGCGTATTTACATTTGCTACATTTCTATTTTTGCTTAGCTGCAATCTTTCAATCTCTCCTTCTCAACTCTCTTTCGTATTCACTCGAATCATTCTCTTTGCTAAAATTATTTTCGTTGAATAAAACTTCTCAACACATAAAGTTTTCTGGAATTGGTTTAAATCTTCGATTTTTATCCACTACACTAATTCACCCCCCCCCTCCTCTTAGTACTGCTCTAGATCCTAATAGTTGGTATCAGAGCAAGGTCACTCTCATTTTAGTTTAAAACCCAAGAGAGATGACATTTACCGACATGCAAGAGGGCCACTCAATCACATGTCCGCCTATGTTCAATGGGTCAGATTATACTTATTGGAAGACTCGTATGAGAATTTTTCTTATTTTTATGGATTTTGAACTTTAGAATATTATTGAAAACGACTTTCAAAAGTCTTCTCTTCTGATGAATGAATGGAATGAGTCGGAGAAGAAGACTTTCACTCTTAATGCCAAGGCTATGAATGCCTTGTTTTACGCCTTAGACAAAAATGAATTTAATCGTGTTTCAATTTGCGAATCGACTTTTGATATTTGGTATAATCTTGAAATTACTCACGAAGGGGCTAGTCGAGTGAAAGAGTCTAAAATCAATCTTTTAGTGCATTCTTATGAGTTGTTTCAGATAAAACCAAGTGAGTCCATTGGAGACATGTACACCTGTTTTACAAATGTTGTTAATAGACTAAAAGCACTTGGGAAAAGTTTTTTTAATTTTGAACTTGTAACTAAAATTTTAAGATCCCTTCCAAAGAGTTAGGATCCTAAAGTAATGACCAATCAAGAGGCTAAGGACTTAAAATACTTTCCTCTCGAAGAATTGATTAGGTCATTAATGACCTATGAGATAACTTGCAATGCTCATGATGAGCTTGAGAACTCCCTTCCAAAGAATAGAAAGGATATTGCATTGAGAACACAAGAAGACCACTTGAAAGAATCAAGTGATGAGGACTATGATGATGAACTTGCACTCTTGAATCAAAAATTCAAAAAAATTTATAAGAAGAAATAAATTTAAAAATGACTCTAAAAATAAACTTGAACTTAAGAAAGAACAAGTGATATGCTATGAATGCAAGAAGTCAGTGTTGAATCTTGGATTTTGATGATGAAGTCAATTGATAGGTTATTTGATCTAATCCATATTATTGAGATAAGTATGTAGGATTAACTATGATAGCAATGAAGACAAAATAAATTATCGAAGTCAAGTACGTTGGGAGTCCGAGAGTCCATCGAAAGTCCAAAGGTTCATCGAAAGTGCTACTGAAATTAGCTGAGAATGAATCAGGGACTTGCTGAAGGAGTGTCGGAAGTTCGTCGAAAGGTTCGTTGGAGGTTCGCGAAGCTCACCATGATAGTCGGAAGCTTGCCAAATAGACTCATCGGAACTTGCCATAAAGTATAGGAGCCTGCTAGGAGTCTGTCGGAAGACTATCCGAGGGTTCGTAGGAAGTCTACCGGAAGTTCGCCGAAAGAAGACTCGACATTGCCAGATTATATTTTTCTTAGACATATATTTTTAATTTTGTAGTTAGCACATAATTAGGGTTATGATTAGGTAATAATCATTTATCCCCTGGTAGGGGCCAACTAGCACATAATTTAAGTGGATTAGGCTAGATTCAAGGTCCATCCAAGTTTTCTAGACCTGTCTAGTAGTGGCACCGCCCCGAGAACAGGTTCCCAGGTGGTCTGGGCAATGGTACCACCCTAGGTCAGCAATGGTACCGTTGATAGTTATTACCTATCAGCGGTGGTATCGCTTGACAAGCGATGGTACCACCCCTCCAGAGAGCCCGAGGACTCTATCAGGTGATAGTACCACTAGATTGTGTGATGGCACTGCCCAGTATCCTGATAGAGTAGGTTCAACTGGTCGTAGTACCGCTAGTGCTAAGCGGTGGTACCACCAATGTCAGGCGGTGGTACCGCCAATGTTAGGCGGTGGTACCATCAGTATCCAAAAATCTGGAATGTAACTCTTTTTTACTCTATTTCTAAAGCCAATTGAGCCAATAAATACCCCTTACTTCTCAGTTGACTAAGCACATTGGGAAGTGATAAGAATTGAGTCAGAACTCTAACAAAATTACTTTTGAAAGTTTGAGTGTCCACCTCCCAAAGTCTTATGTGCAAAAGTTCTATAGGAGAGTGTGAACCACTTGTAAAAGTTTGTAAGAGGAGTGCTTGATCCTTCCCCTTCAGGAAGAATTGATAGTGGAAGTCGGGAACCTAATCGGAGGATGTTTCAGAAGTGGACATAGGTCATTTGACCGAACCACTATAAATCACTACATAATTCTCTTAGTGTGAGTTTTTAAATTGTTGCATTTCAATTTTTACTTGGTTACAATCTCTCAATTGCTAGTCATATGTGCCCTACAAGCCAATCACATGAGTGATGGCACTTGTGACTTGATATGCACCCTTTCTCTTTGCGTATTATTAGGCATTTTATTACTTTACCTTGGGTGTTGCATATATTATGATATCCTTGGATCTATGCAATGGGAATTGGATCATGATAAGATCACGATAATGAGACCGATTCACCTTTAAACACAGACCCTAAATTATCCTGGTCATAGGTTACTCGAGAACGACATCGAGATAGCCGAATAGACTGGTGTGCTGTATACTCGCCCATATGATGGAGGTAGCTGGTCTCATAGCTACTCATGTGGGGAGACTAAGGGTACAATGCAGGTGCTCATTGGGGAATGAGTTCACTGATTGATCCGTCTACGGAATGCTGGATGGTTATTGATACCTCATGTCAGACAGCGATTTTGTAGTCCCAGTAGTGTATCTGGTCCTTAGACTTAAGACACCAATGATGTCCTATATGAGTATTCCACTCTTTGATACCAGACATATAGGTTTGGAAATTTCCAGAACTATTACAACCGGTTATTGGGAGTGGTAGCTAACCTTATGAGGGCTATTGAGTGTCAATAGAGGATCATCCATTCTCGGTATTATGAGAAGAATATCCTATGTATTCTTGCTCGAACAAATCCTTGGTCAAGTTTATTCGGATTGAGAGAGAAAGAGTTCTTCGGGAGAATCCAATAAGAGTAAGACTCGACGAGAGACCGTATGGGCCTAACAGCACCATGCCCAGTATAGGGTCTTTGGGATATTAGTTGGATGAGAGACTATAGATACATGGTAACTGAGGACAGATAGGTCCAAAGGATTAGATTTTCCTGTATCGTCTAGGGGCTGTGGCATAGTGGCCTAGTACGTCCGCAGTCGATGAGTTGGGTGAATTATTATAGAGATAATAATTCACTAAGTCAGAAGGAGTTCTAACAAGTATGACTCACGGCTAGCTCGATATTTGGCCTAGAGGGTCACACACATATGGTAGGCGTTGTGACGAGTAGATGTTCGGATATGAGATATCCACTAGAGCCCCTATCTTATTGGATATCCATTAAGCACCTGAATTATTGGATCCTAAGATGAGATCCAATAATTGTTAATAAGAGTTTATTGGGTAGAGACCCACTAATCCAAGAGGCTTGGGTAATTGGATGAAGATCCAATACCCAATAGGGTAAGATCCATTAGGGTTTATAGGGGGCCTCTATAAATAGGAGGGAACCAAAGCTCTATAGGCTAAGGGTTTCATTTGGTAGCTACCTTCTATTCTCCTCTCCTCAAAGAGAAGCATTGTCGCAGTCCTTACTGTGTGGATACCGCTAGTGAGGAGGACGCTTGACCTCCTTCATCCTTCCTATAGATCTGTAGGGATTCTGGGATATACGATCTCCCTAGGTATTTTCTTTTACTTATGCAGTTTTTATGGATTTGTTTTGATGCATCGATCTTCGCACGACGACGAAACCTTTATATGAGAAATCTGAGGTGTTTTGTTTTGTTCTTCTGCTACACATGAGATGTCGCTCCCTAGAAGGATTTCCCAATAGTGATTTCAGAGCTAGGTTATTCGTGCGAAGATCGGATCTTAAATTGCATGTGTTGTGTTTTAGATCTACTTTTGAGACCAAAATTATGGGTGCAAAAGCCGAGGAAGGGCAGCAACTGTTGCTATCCATGCTGCGCATGCACAGCGGCAAAGAGGCTGTTAGCGGCGGCTACGATTGCGGGCATAGGGCCTGCAGGCAGGTGGCCGATGGCCTACCCGCAGCAGTAGTCCCAGTGGGGCGACCTGCCCATAAGGGCGAGCAGTGCCCGCTAGGGCAACGCTACCTACGGCAGCCTGCGGGCACTGCTCACAGGGGTGTCGCGTGCCCGCTATGGGGGCCTTGCCAACAAGGGCGACTACCACCTGGGGCACAGCCCGTAAGGGCCCCCGCCTGCGGGCGACCAGCCCACAGCAATGCCTGCTTGAGGGTGACCAGCCCGCAGCGATGCCGGCAGGGGCGTGCGCCCGCAAGGGCGGCGCCATCGAGAGGTGACACTTGCTCGTAAGGGGTATCACCACCCGTGGGTGAGCCGCCTGCGGGCAGAGGCCGATGCGTTCATCACGTAGTGGTCGCCGCTACCGGCGGCGGCGGCCACATTGCAGTAAAGCAGTGAGAGGATTTAGGGTTTTGGGCAAAAGATAGTTTTGCCCCTGAGAATTTATGAAATTTCAATCTTATCCCTTGTAGCCGAATGACCAAAATACCCTTGGGAATTCAGAAAATTCCCTTTGTCCCTGATTTCAAAAAAATATATATGTTAATTAAATAGTTTAATTAACTATTATTTTTATCTAGTAGTCCTATAAAATAATATATACATATGATGTATGATATGGACAGATGATTATGGACCTGTGATGTGATGTGTGTACATGTGATTATTATTACTGGGGCCTGCGAGCCTCTATTTTTCTCGTTTATTGTCAGGTCTACGTGCCTGTAATTATGTTGTAAACATGAGGAGGTGTAGCGGTAGCAGGACCCACGAGGTAGAGACGGACGATCCGACGCATGAAGATGCGTTGAGATACCGACGGAATCAACAAAGCGAGAAGGACGATCATAGGGCATGGAGATGCGCCTAAGCACACATAGATCTTGATATGAGTGATTGGGCCCACTGGCTCAGGCCTGATCATATTAGGATGTGGTCCATGATCATCTAATGTGATTGCTTATGTGATGTGTGATTGGTTATACTCCTACTATATATGTATATATATTTGCATATGATGTAGATATATATATTAAATATGTATGTGTGTGACATATTATGTTAGGAAACCAAATAAAAAATCCTCTCTATTAATAATATTAAGTCGGTAAACATTAGGTAATTAGATTGACCTATGTGGCCTTCCATCGTTATAGGTAGGAACCGATTCCCGGTGTAGGTTCAATTGGTCGAGTTCCTCAAGACTCACCTATATCGCATTTTGCTATCTTATCTATGACATAGAGATGTCACCGATGACCTGAGGATATGGTATGCTTAGTTGAGTCCCTCGAGAGTATATCACCGAATCAGACTCATCTTGTAACGATGGTGATGACTTAACTGAACATCATGGTTGGTCGAGTCCCTCGAGGCCATGGTGGTTCGGAGGTCGAATAGGATGGGAATCACAAGGAGTTGTGATTGGCAAGAGTTGCCTACCTTTACGGGCTTAACGTGATTGGTCAAGTCCCTCAAGGTTACGTTAAAACGATGAATGGATCCTGATCCCCACTAGAGATCTGTCGGGGGTCTCCGATTCATATACTGGAGGGTATTGTATGTCTTACGAAAAATTAGTGGAAATATATTAAGATAGAAGTCCTTATCTTAACTGTTTAATTTTTGTAAAGTCTGCATGTTATTTATTTCTACTACATCTTTAATTTCAGAAAAATATCGCTTTCAAATCCTTTATGTGGCATACTTAATGCCAACTTCCTCACTGGTCCAAATTAAACGGATTGGCTTCAGAATCTAAGAATCGTTCTCACGGTGGAGAAAATCACGTATGTCCTTGATACAGTGATCCCTACACTTGACGAAGGGGCAAGCGAGGATGATATCGCTCGTTATGTGAAGTACATAGAGGATTCCGCACTTGCTCAATGTTATATATTGGCCTCTATGATTACTGAGTTACAAAGATAGCATGAAAATATGGATGCTAATTCCACACTCCTGCATCTCCATAAACTGTTTGAGGAATAGAGAAGAACTCAGCAATATGAGATATCAAATATTCTTTCCCGTGTAAGGATGATTGAGGGGACACCAGTTCAGAACCATATCCTTAAGATGATTGAGATAACCTGTGTTCGGATCTTGTGCTTTAGTTCCTTCCAGATTCCTTTTCTCAGTTCATTATGAATTTTAATATGAACAAACTTGAGGTGACCCTCCTAGAGCTCCTCAATATATTGAGAGATGTAGAGAGCACCATCAAGAAAGAGAAGTCGATTCTCTATGCTGGTGAGACCAGAAAGAAAAGGAAGGCTGAGACGACCCATAAGAAGGGCAAGGGCAAGGGCAAAATGGGTAAGGCAAAGGTTGCCAAGAAAGACCCAGTAAAGGACAAAGGCTAGTGCTTCCACTGTGGTAAAGATGGGCACTAGAAGAGGAACTACAAAGAGTACCTTATAGAGAGGGCGAAACAAAAGCTTGGAGAAGCTTCAGGTACATTCATAATTAGTCTCCATTTGTTAGAATCTTATGATAGCACATGGGTATTGGATACCGGGAGTACTTATCATATCTGTAATTCGTTGTAGGTTCTGGTAGGACCTAGGAGATTGAACAGAGGTGAGATGGACCTTAAGATAGACAATGGAGCAAAGGTTGCTACAGTGGCTGTTGGCAAGGTCACCTTACATATGCCTGGTGGAGCTATTATTACATTAGATGCATGCTATTATGTTCCTTCTATTATCAAAAATATTATTTCCATTTCATGTTTAACAGTTAGTGGATATAAATTTGTTTTTGAGAACAATGGTTGTTCAATAATATTAGATGACGAGATCATCACAAGAGGAACATTGCATAATGGTTTATTTATGCCAAATATAGCTCCACATATCATGAGTGTAAGTGAGTCTAAGAGAAAATGAGAAGAAGTGAACAATGCATATCTTTGGCATTGTAGGCTAGGTCACATCCACGAGGGAAGGATTTAAAAGTTGCTGAAGAATGGATATCTAGATCCGTTCGACTATGAGTCATATGCAACGTGTGAACCTTGCCTTTAGGGAAAGATGACCAACTCTCCATTTAGTGGAACTGGAGAGAGAGCCACTGAGTTATTGGAACTCATATATAGTGATGTATGTAGTCCCATGTCGACTCATGCCATAGGTGGTTACTTCTACTTTATTACTTTCATTGATGATTTCTTAAGATACAAACATGTGTACTTGATGAAGTACAAGTCTGAGGCTTTTGAGAAATTCAGGAAATATAAAAATGAAGTGAAAATCCAAATAGAAAAATGTATTGAAACCCTTCGATCAGATCAAGGAGGTGAGTACTTGAGTACAGAGTTCATCCAGTTCCTCAAAAACCATGGGATTTTATCCCAATGGACACCTCCTTATACACCATAGCTTAATGATGTATCAGAAAGTGAGGAATCGCACACTATTAGACATGGTGTGTTCCATGATGTGTTTCGTCGACCTACCCATCTCATTCTGGGAATATGCCCTAGAGACCGTAGCTTACCTTCTGAACAGAGTTCCAACTAAGTTAGTAATGTCTACTTCATATGAGATATGGAATAGGAAGAAGCCCGATCTTAAGGTTGTTAAGATTTGGGGCTTCCTGCCCACGTCAAGAGACACAACCCCGACAAGTTGGAATCCAAGATGGAATGGTACAAGTTCGTGGGATACCCCAAGGAAACTTATGGATATTGTTAGGGATCGAGCGGCACTAAGAGGGGGGGGGTGAATTAGTGCAGCAGATAAAACGATAGATTTTCAGCGATTTAAAACAAGCTTTGGAAACTTCGTACGAATGAATGCAACGTTTCGTTTGAACCTAGAAAGATTTCGTTTTAACTTTAAAGCATACGTAATAAGATGATAAGGAAGTTGAGTAAATAAGGCAGCAAGTAAAAATGGTTTGCAGCAAAAGTAAATAGCAAGAACGTAAATGCAAACCAGATTTTTACAGTGGTTCGGTCATCTGACCTATATCCACTTTCGATTCCTCTTCGCTTGAGGACACCGACTTTCCACTAGCTTTTCTCCTTCCAATGGGCGAGGAAGAACTCCCTTGCAACACCTCTTCTTTTGACGGGCTTAGAAGATAACCCTTACAAAACTCTCACCCCTCTCTTGAACAAGAAAACACTTAAGAGTAAGAGGGAAGTTTTTGACACTATTTGAGTAGAGTTTTCCCTCAAGATTTTCACTCTTCTTACTGCACTTTGAACCTGCAAAAGAGGGGAATTTATAGAGCTCAAGAGGACTCAAATTTGGAGCCAAAACTTGGAGCCAAAGATTTAAATCTTTTGAGTTTTTCGGTGCTGTCAATCCTGGCAGACTGACACACCCAGGCGGTGCTACCGCCTGCTACAGTAACCGGGTGGTGCTACTGCCCCAGCCAGGCGGTGCTACCGTCTACTACGATGAACCGGCAAGCTCTGATGCAGAGACTCTGACGATTCGAAACTCTGACACCATGCACGTAGCATGCATGCATCTTCTTTATTCTTCTTTGGCGGTGCTATCGCCAAACACATAGCCGCTGGCGGTGCTACGCTTCACCAAGAATCGCTGGTTTTGCTAGGCGGTGCTACCGCCCAGCATGCATGCATGTAGCATGCATGCACATAGCAGCACGCATGCTGCTGGCGGTGCAATCGCCCAGCATGCATGCATGCATGCACACATGCTGCTGGGCACATTGGCTGCTAGGCTCCACCGCCCAGCACAAATCTACATTTGGTTTGGGCCAAAAACTTGGCCTAAACCGGTTCCGAACAAGGCCCAATGGGCCCATACTTGGGTTAAAGGATTAACCCCTAATCCTAACCCAAATTGATGTGCTAACTATGAAATTAAAGACATTCCTTAGCTATTACAAAGTCCACAAGTCAAGTCTTCTTCTGGCGAGCTTCCGACGGTCTTCCGACGATCCCTTAGAAACCATCTTGTGGACTCCCGGCAAGCTCTCGGACTCCACGATGATTTTGGCGAGTTCCCTCGAGCTTCTTTGGCAAGCTTCGATCTTTCTTGGCAAGCTCCATGAACTTCCGACGAACCTTCCGATGAACTTCCAAAATCCCTTCGACAAGCTCCCTACTCGTTCTCGGCCGGTTTCGACAATACTCCCAATGAATCTTCGGACTTCTGTCGAACTCTCGAACTCCCAACGATCCATCCCACTTGTCTTCCAGCACTTTGTTTCACTTTACGTCTTCATCGTCATCGTAGTTAATCCTACACACACAAACAAAAACTCTACTTCGATCTAGACAGTTATTACAACACGAATTAACATTCAGTTGCCCGGCACATCATTGGTCGGTGCTTCGTTTGATCCTTCGGCACATCGTCCTCTTTTGTGGTCCATTGCCCAATCAGCAGTTAACCTCCGTAACCCCGATATCCTTAGCGCAACACGCTCTTCTTGGTCCGATGCCCGACGTACGAAGCCTTCTGCCGATTGTCGACCGAACCTCTGGCTCGACATCCAATATCCTGACGTGATCACCTTCGGCACAATGTCAATTCCTCCAACGTCAACTATCTGTTAGGGATCGACCGGCACTAAGAGGGGGGGTGAATTAGTGCAGCGGATAAAACGATGGATTTTTTTAGCGATTTAAAACAAGCTTCGGAAACTTCGTACGATGAAAGCAACGTTTCATTTGAAACCGATTTTTGCGTTCTAACTTTAAAGCATGCGTACAAAGATAAAAAGGAAGTGGAGCAAGTAAAGTAAAGGCTTGCAGCAAAGTAAAACAGAAATTTAAACACTCACACAATCAAGACGCAGCGATGTATAGTGGTTCGGTCAAAGTGACCTACATCCACTTCCGAAGCCTTCTCCGATGAGGCTCCCTTCTTCCACTATCAAATCCTTTGAAGGGGAAGGATCAAATACCCCTCTTACAACCCTTTACAAGTGGTTCACACTCTTACAAGATTTCACAAGAAGAATGAGGTGAACACTTAAGCAAATGAAGAACAAGACTTTCCCAAGACTTATTTTCAAAATCTAACTCTCTAAGGGTTGAGTTTTTCAGCTGAAAAGGAAGGGGTATTTATAAACCTCAAAGTGATTCAAATTTGGAGCCTAAACTTGGAGCCAAAAATTTGAATCTCTTTGAATTTTTTCGTTCTTGTCGGTCTTGGCAGATCGACACACTCAAAGCGGTACTACGCCTCGGCCAGCGGTACTACCGCTGCAGCTCACGATGTCGGGCGGTATTACCGCCTCAGCGAAGCGGTGTTATCGCTCTTGCACATAAAGAGATGGCCATCTTGTAGTATGCACGCTATCGGTGCTCTTGGCGGTGCTACCGCCCAGCCATTCTTCTTTGGCGGCGAGCTACCGCCTGCGACCGGTGGCGGCGGTGCTACGCCTAGCCAACTACTGCTGGCGAGCTACCACCCCAGCCGATTCTTTGGCGAGCTACCGCCCGACCGATTCTTTGGCGAGCTACTACCGCTCACCATTCTTTGGCGAGCTACCCCGCCCGATTCTTTGGCGAGCTACCGCCCGACCGGTATTGTCGGCGAGCTACCGCCCAGACACTGGCGAGCTACCGCCCCACCGGCGGCGGTGCTACCGCCCCAACCGATTGCTTTGGTTCTCTTGGCGGTGCTACGCCAAAGATGCATGCAACGTGCATGCATGCACACAAGAAGATGCATGCTCTTTGCTTGGCGTCTGCAACCGCCAAAGATGCATACACGTAGCTTGATTGGGTTTGGGCCAAAATTTTGGCCCAAACTCATCCTAATCAAGGCCCAATGGGCCCCCACTTTGGGTTATCTAATCCTAACCCAAAATACGTGCTAACTACGAATTTTAAAGACGTTTCCTAAGCTATTACAAAGTCCACATGACAACTTCTTTCGGCGAGCTTCCGGTCAACTTCCGACGGTCTTCCGACGAACCTTCGGAAACCATTCCGCGGACTCACAGCAAGCTCTCGGACTTCACGATGATCTTGGCGAGTTCCCCCGAGCTTCTTTGGCAAGCTCCGATCTTTCTTGGCAAGCTCCGCGAACTTTCGACGACCCTCCTGGCGAACTTTCGAAAACCCTTCGGCAAGCTCCCTATTCGTTCTCGGTCGGTTCCGGCAACGCTCCCAACGAATCTTTGGACTTCCGTTGAACACTCGAACTCCCAACGATTCATCACACTTATCTTCGGCCCTTTGTTTCTCTTTACATCTTCATCCCTATCGTAGTCACTCCTGCACAAACAAACACCAAAAACTCTACTTCGATCTAGACAGTTATTACAACGCGAATTGACATTCAGTTGCCCGGCACATCATTGGTCGGCGCTTCGTCCGATCTTTCGGCACATCGCCCTCTCTAGCGGCTTGTTGCCCAATCGACGGTTGACCTCCGCAACCTCGATATCCATGGCGCAACTCCGCACTTCTTGGCCCGATGCCCGACGTACGAAGCCTCCTGCCGATAGTCGACCGAACCTCCGTGCGACATCAATATCCTGACGTGATCACCTCGGCGCAGCGTCAATTCCTCCTCAGCGTCAACTATCTAATCTCTCGATCGATAGTAGACCTGCATAACTCAAAACGCAGTTAAACAACAAAACACAATCAATTAGTTTCATCATCAAAATCCGAGATTCAACAATCTCCCCCTTTTTGATGATGACAACTAATTGATGACTGACGGAGTTAACCATAACTCCTCAGAGTTTAACACAAACTCCCCCTATCAATATGCCATTGATAGAACCCTTGGATTATCCCAAATCCAAGTAACATTCATCACAATGTTAAGAGAAAATAACAAAACCATCATGTAAATATATAAAATATCCAAACATCATTACATTGCATGAAGTCATCAATCTACTTCTCCCCCTATGTCATCAACAAAAAGGAGAAATAGCATCATAGCTAGTTTAAAAGATATGCAAGTTTCAACACACTAGCTATTTATCACATCATACAATACAACATCAAATAATACCATTCAATCATAGCAAGTTTCAAAGATGGGCAATGATGGTAATTTTCACTTGCTTGTTGAGATGTGCAAGTTGCACTTTCTTTGCTTCCTTTGCATATTCTAGCTAGCAAAATTTTTCTTTGCAATACATAAGCTAGCAATAATTCTTCTCCCTCTTTGTTTTGTCAAAAAGTAGAGTACAAATAGCCAATGCTTTGATCATGGCAAAATAACAAATTTACAATATGAATTTTTAGCATATTAAGTCATGAATTCAAAGGAGTCAAAATTCAAGATATGAGATAAAAAGATGATAAGCAAGCAATCAATAATGATAAGCAAGCTAACATGCTTTGCGACACGCAAGTTAGCTTCCTTTCAATTCTTCTCTTTTGTAACTAAGTTTCACCTTTGCAAGCTATCAACTTTTGTTTGCAATGAGCTAGCAATTATGTATGACCACTTTAAACATATATGCTAACTTTTCATTTAAACATACAAACATAAAGGCATGTAACATTTCAAAATTTTGAAGTTTTGCATTTTGCTTCTTTTGATATAGTCAAGATAGCAATATTTGCATCCTTTGAAATAGCAATCCTTCTTCTTCTTGTGAAATTGCAAGGTAGCAATTTTTCTCCCCCTTTGTCTTTGTCAAAAAGAAGAGAGGACTAAATGGCTAAGAATTTCAATCATTATACAAGCCATTTTTCATATCAATTATAAATTTGCATCAATAAAAATATACATCAATTGTTCAATCATTACATGATGCAAATAAGACAACAATGCAAAGAAATCATGTCATGACGGATATCAATATATAAATTCAACAAGGATCACAACCAAAAGATATCATTCATGATTCATAATTTTCTTTTAGCAAGATCAAAATTCATATTTATCATTTTTAATTCAAGATAAATGTCATACAACCAAGAATCATGATATATGAAAGCATATCAATATTAAGGATCAAATCATGATTACAAGTGCTAACATATTTTCTTTTCATTCATTTTTAAACCATGATAAAAGAATAAATCAATGATTCAAGTATTAAGCACAATTCTTTTTCATCAAATTTTCAATCGTATAAGGCTTACATGGCAAATATCAATTCATGATAAAGAGTATACTATCTTGAATCATGATGCATAAA
The DNA here is from genome assembly GCA_024322285.1 of Musa beccarii. NCBI lineage: Eukaryota > Viridiplantae > Streptophyta > Magnoliopsida > Zingiberales > Musaceae > Musa > Musa beccarii. The sequence continues at coordinate 47,889,073 of CM044396.1, read as the reverse complement.
AACATATCATTCTCATAGATCAAGTCATGATTCATTGATTCATCATAAGGCAAATTTCTTTTCAATTATCTATTTTTCAATTGCCACATAAGACATACAAGCCAAAGAATTTTTGTCATTTCTATATTATGAAATATATGATAATAAGACTCATGATTCATTTAAAAAGGTATAGCATAAAGAGTAACTTGATTCAAGTATAAGATTTTTCATCAAGATCACATTTCATAAGAATCAAGATATCAAGATCACAAATTCATAAAAATTCAAGGATTGAATTCGAGAAATCAAAAGACAAGTTACATTTCATTTAAAGAATTTTCTTTTGATAAAATGAAAAGAGCATGGTAAAAGATCTTGATTTATAAAGAGTTTCAAGTCATAGTTGTCAAGATCATGATTTCAATAAAATTTCTTTATAGCAAAATGAAATCTTTTAGAACTTGATTCAAGCATTAAATATGTCTTAACAAGTCATAATTCTAGAAGATTCAAGAATCATTAAAAGAAAAATCATTCAAGCTCAATTTATCAACTCAAGACTCATAATTAAATTATTATTTTTGAGATTAAAATCATGAATAAAGTCATTACCGTATCATCAAAATCTCATTCGTAATTCTAATGATTTATAAAATATCATAAATAAATTTATCACTTGCCTTTCATCAAAAATTAAAAATCAAACTTTATCATAAAATTGTCAAGGCATAAATGCAACATATTATTCCAAGACATGAGATTCAATTTATCATGATAATATGTTTCATGTTTCAAAAGATGAGTATCAAATTTTAAAACCAAAACATAAGTTTGTCATCAAGATATAATATCACAAAGTCATTAAGCATGATAACAAACTTCTAATATTTTCATTTCAATGATGATTTCATAATGTATGTTCAAATATTTATGTGGAAGCCATCATTGTATAAATTTGAAATACAAGTTGTCATTTAGCCCATTAAGATCAAAAGCATTACACGTAAAGCATCATGATAGTGTAATTTCTCATTTTTTTATGTGTTCCATTTCAAGTGATTTGACGTTCATATGAGTATACTCATGTTTTTCATATAGGTCCAAAGAGCATGTTTCAAGAGAAATCATTAAGACCGAAAACATGAGGCACATTTTTAAAATATTCATCATGTTTATTTTTATGAGATTCACAAGACTCATAACATGAATTCATTCATCTCAATAGAATGAGAAAAAATACATTTTCATTTTAAGCAATTTGATGTGAGCATATTCAAAAATTTTATGAAAACATGTATCAAAATAAAACACAAGCTTAGTCATTAAATCGTCAAGACCAAATATGTCAAAATGATAGCACACTTTCAATTTTTATGTTAAAAGGCCATGTTTAAATTTTTGCCAAAATCATGCATCTATTTATAAATTCAAAAAATATATTTCATCATTACAATATGACACTTTATTACTTCAAAAGCTCATGCATGATATAAAATCATCAAGCATCATATTTGGAGACAATGTAAACCATCAAGATACACATGCATGGATTAATCCTAAGCATTATCACAAATCTTGCATCATTCATATGTTTACTTTTCAAAAATACTATAAAGAAAAGCATAGTATAATTTTAAAATTTTTTTTAATTTCTAAAAACACAAGAAAAGCATAAAAAAAAATCCTACTAACTAAGTTAAGCATTCATGGAAATCATCAAGTAATTTCAAAATAATTCAAGGAAGTTAAGTTACTTACCTCATTGTCGAAGCCCATTAAAGCGTAGTTTGCTTCTTCTTTTCTTGATTCTTCTTTCCAAGTCTTCTTCTTCTTCTTTGGCCTCTTTCTCTGTTCAAGTTCATTTGTGTTTTTTAATTTTTGTTTAATGAACTTGTTAACATTCATTGTTATATGTTCAATGTCCTCATTGTCCTCATCACTTGAGTCATTACTCAAGTGGCATTTCATAGTTCGGAGTTCAAAAATCTTCTTGTTCTTTAGAAGGTTATTCATGTGTTCATCATGTTTATCATATTCATCATGTTCCATTTCATAGGTCTTTAAGGACCCAATGAGTTCATCAATAGAATAATTATTTAGATCCTTTGATTCTTGAATCGCCGTTATTTTAGGATCCCACCATTTTGAAAGGGATCTTAAGATCTTGTTAGTGAGTTCAAAATCCGAAAAACTTTTACCAAGACTTTTCAAGCTATTGACGACATCCGTGAAGCGGGTGTACATGTCGTCGATAGATTCGCTTGGTGTCATTTGGAAGAGCTCAAACTCATGCAACAAGAGGTTTACTTTCGAGTCTTTAACTCTACTAGTTCCCTCATGCGTGATTTCAAGAGTTCGCCAAATGTCAAAAGTCGTTTCGCACATAGAAATCCGATTGAACTCGTTCTTGTTCAAAGCGCAAAATAAGGCATTCATAGCCTTTGCGTTTAAAGAAAATAACCTTTTCTCCAAAACCAACCATTCGTTCGTCGGTTTAGAGGAAGGTTGAAAACCATTTTCGATGATGTTCCACAAATCCAAATCCATTGAAAGCATGAAAACTCTCATTCGAGTTTTCCAATATGTGTAGTCCGAACCGTTAAAGAACGGTGGACGAAAAACCGAAAAGCCCTCTTGAAAACCATTTAGAGCCATTTCTCACGGGTGTAAATCCGAAAGAGAAAGAACGTGGCTCTGATACCAATTGTTAGGGATCGAGCGGCACTAAGAGGGGGGGTGAATTAGTGCAGCGGATAAAACGATGGATTTTTTTAGCGATTTAAAACAAGCTTCGGAAACTTCGTACGATGAAAGCAACGTTTCATTTGAAATCGATTTTTGCGTTCTAACTTTAAAGCATGCGTACAAAGATAAAAAGGAAGTGGAGCAAGTAAAGTAAAGGCTTGCAGCAAAGTAAAACAGAAATTTAAACACTCACACAATCAAGACGCAGCGATGTATAGTGGTTCGGTCAAAGTGACCTACATCCACTTCCGAAGCCTTCTCCGATGAGGCTCCCTTCTTCCACTATCAAATCCTTTGAAGGGGAAGGATCAAATACCCCTCTTACAACCCTTTACAAGTGGTTCACACTCTTACAAGATTTCACAAGAAGAATGAGGTGAACACTTAAGCAAATGAAGAACAAGACTTTCCCAAGACTTATTTTCAAAATCTAACTCTCTAAGGGTTGAGTTTTTCAAATTGAAAAGAAGGGGTATTTATAAACCTCAAAGTGATTCAAATTTGGAGCCTAAACTTGGAGCCAAAAATTTGAATCTCTTTGAATTTTTTCGGTGCTGTCAGTCTTGGCAGACTGACACACTCAGGCGGTACTACGCCTCAGCCAGGCGGTACTACCGCTGGCTATTACAGAGCTCGTGGCGGGCGATACTATCTTCAGCAGAGCGGTGCTACTTTGCTCTACATATGAGCCGACTCATGTCAAGATCCGGCCATCGTAGCATGCACGCTATCGGTGTCGGCTGGCGGGCGGTGCTACGCCCGACCAGCCCGGTGGTCTTGTTGGCGAGCTACCGCCTGACAGCCAAGAATATGCTGGCTAAGGGCGAGCTACGCCCGACCCGGCTGCTGGCGAGCTACCGCCCGCCGACCAGGCGGCGGTGCTACGCCCAAGATGCATGCAACGTGCATGCATGCACACAAGCAAGATGCATGCATCCGGCGGCGGTGCAACCGCCAAAGATGCATACACGTACGTAGCGATTGGGTTTGGGACAAAATTTTGGCCCAAACTCATCCTAATCAAGGCCCAATGGGCCCCCACTTTGGGTTATCTAATCCTAACCCAAAATACGTGCTAACTACGAATTTTAAAGATGTTTCCTAAGCTATTACAAAGTCCACATGACAACTTCTTTCGGCGAGCTTCCGGTCAACTTCCGACGGTCTTCCGACGAACCTTCGGAAACCATTCCGCGGACTCACAGCAAGCTCTCGGACTTCACGATGATCTTGGCGAGTTCCCCCGAGCTTCTTTGGCAAGCTCCGATCTTTCTTGGCAAGCTCCGCGAACTTCCGACGACCCTCCTGGCGAACTTTCGAAAACCCTTCGGCAAGCTCCCTATTCGTTCTCGGCCGGTTCCGGCAACGCTCCCAATGAATCTTCGGACTTCCGTTGAACACTCGAACTCCCAACGATTCATCACACTTGTCTTCGGCCCTTTGTTTCGCTTTACGTCTTCATCCCTATCGTAGTCACTCCTGCACAAACAAACACCAAAAACTCTACTTCGATCTAAACAGTTATTACAACGCGAATTGACATTCGGTTGCCCGGCACATCATTGGTCGGCACTTCGTCCGATCCTTCGGCACATCGCCCTCTCTAGCGGCTTGTTGCCCAATCGACGGTTGACCTCCGCAACCTCGATATCCATGGTGCAACTCCGCACTTCTTGGCCCGATGCCTGACGTACGAAGCCTCCTGCCGATAGTCGACCGAACCTCCGGCTCGACATCCAATATCCTGACATGATCACCTCCGGCGCAACGTCAATTCCTCCAGCGTCAACTATCTAATCCTGATCGATAGTAGACCTGCATAACTAAAAACACAGTTAAACAACAAAACATAATCAATTAGTTTCATCATCAAAATCTGAGATTCAACACTATCTAATCCTAATCGATAGTAGACCTGTGTAAATCAAAACACAGTTAAACAATAAACCATAATCAATTAGTTTCATCATCAAAATCCGAGATTCAATAGGCTTATCCCTGTTCAGGTACATAGACACCATTGTCAAAAAGTTTTGCATGAAAAATTTCAAGAGAGGTCTCATACTAATGAGACATGGAATATCACTTTCTAGGAGTATGTCCCCAAAGACTCCTCAAGAAATGACATACATGGACATGAGACCATATGCCTCAGTGATAGGATTTATATACCAAGCCTGATATAGCACATGCTCTAAGTGTCACAAGCAGATATTAGGCAGATCCATGCTTGAAGTACTAGAAAGCAGTAAATGTATCCTTAAGTACTTGAGAAGGACTAAGGATCTTTTACTAGTATATAGAAGTAGTAGCCTCAGGGTTGAGGGCTACACGGACTCGAGCTTCCAGTTCAATGTCGATGATAGCAAGTCTAATTCAGGGTATGTGTTTACCCTGAATGGAGGAGCAGTATGCTGGAAGAGTTTCAAGAAAGACACTATTGCTGACTCGACCATAGAGGCAGAAAATATTACTATAGCAGAGGTAGCAAAGGAGGGAATCTGGATGTAGTAGTTCATCACAGATTAAGGAGTCATCCCAAGCAGCGAGGAGCCGATTCCCTTATATTGCAACAACAATGGGGCAATTACTCAAATAAGGGAACTCGGGTCTCATCAGAAGTGTTCTAAGGAGGTTCTAGCTTATTAGAGAGATCGTGGCCTGAAGAGATGTAGTAATGGAAAGAGTTCCATCCGAAGAAAATATTGCAGATCCATTGACAAAGCCATTAACTCAGATTGTCTTTGAGCATCACAGAGGTCCGATAGAGATTAGACATATTAGTATTTGACTTTAGGTCAAGTAGGAGATTGCTAGTCATATGTGCCCAGCAAGCCAATCACATGAGTGATGGCACTTGTGACTTGATATGCACTTTTTTTCTTTACATATTATTAGGCATTTTATCACTTTATCTTGCGTGTTGCATATATTATGATGTCATTGGATCTGTGCAATGGGAATCAGGTCGTGATAAGATCACGATAATGAGACCGATTCACCTTAAAAACAAACCCTAAATTATCTTGGTGTAGGTTACTCGAGAAGGACATCGAGATAACCGGATAGACTGGTGTGCTGTATACATGTCCATATGATAGAGGTGGCTGGTCTCATAGCTACTCGTGTGGGGACACTAAGGGTATAGTGCAGGTGCTCATTGGGGAATGAGTTTATTGATTGATCCGCCTATGGAATGCTGGATAGTTATTGATACCTCACGTCAAATAGTGATTCCGTAGTCCCAGTAGTGTATGGTCCTTAGACTTGAGACACAAAGGATGTCATGTATGAGTGCTCCACTTTTTGATACCGGACTTATAGGTTTGGAAAGTTCCAAAACTAGTACAACCGATTATTGGTAGTGGTAGCCAACCTTAAGAGGGCTATTGAGTGTCAATAGAGGATGATCTACTCTCGGTATCATGAGAGGAATATCCCATATATTCTTACTTGAACAAATCCTTAGCCAAGGTTATTCGGATTGAGAGAGAAAGAGTTTTCCGGGAGAATCTAACAAGAGTAAGACTCGAGGAGAGACTGTATGGGCCTGACTGCACCATACCCGGTATAAGGTCTCTAGGATATTTGTAGGATGAGGGACTATAGATACATAGTAACTGAGGACAGATAGGTTCAAAGGATTGGATTTCCTTGTATCGTCTGGGGGCTGCGGCATAGTGGCCTAGTACGTCCATAGTCGATGAATTGGGTTAATTATTATAGAGATAATAATTTACTAAATCAGAAGGAGTTCTGACAAGTATGACTCATGGCCAGCTCGATATTGGGCCTAGAGGGTCACACACATATGGTAGGTGTTACGACGAGTAGAAGTTCTGATTTGAGATCTCCACTGGAGCCCCTATCTTATTGGATATTGATTAAGCCCCTAAATTATTGGATCCTAAGATGAGATCCAATAATTGCTAATAAGAGATTATTGGGTAGAGACCCACTAATCTAAGAGGCTTGGGTAATTGGATGGAGATCCAATACCCAACAAGGCAAGATCCATTATGGTTTACAGGGAGCCTCTATAAATAGGAGGGAACCAAAGCTCTATAGGCTGAGGGTTTCTTTTGGTAGCCACCTTCTGTTCTCCTCTTCCTAGAGAGGAGCATTGTCGTAGTCCCTGCCATGTGGATCCCACTAGAGAGGAGGACTCTTGATTTGCCTCATCCTTCCTATAGATCTGTAGGGATTCAGGGATATATGATCTCCCTAGGTATGTTCTTTTACACATGTAGTTTTCGTGAATTTGTTTTGATGTACCGATCTTTGCACGACGACGGAATGTTTCTACAGGAAATCTAGGGTGTTTTGTTTTTGTTCTTCCGCTGCGCATGAGATGTCGCTCCCCAAAAGGATTTCCCAACATCAATTTCCTTCTCTCAACTCTCATTCATATTCAATCGAAACATTCACTTTGTCAAAATCATTTTCATCGAACTGAAATTTCTCAACATACAACTCTTTTCATAATTGATTTGAATTTATAGTTTTATCCAGTATACTAATTCACTCCCCTTCTTAGTGCTGCTCTAGATCCTAACAATTGGTATCAGAGCATGGTAACTCTTATTTGGTTTAAAACCTAAGAAAGATGATACTTTCCGGTATGCTAGAGGGTCATTCAATCACACGTCCGCATATGTTTAATGGGTCGGATTATACTTATTGGAAGACTCGCATAAGAATTTTTCTTATTTCTATGGATTTTAAAATTTAGAATATTGTTGAAAATGGCTTTCAAAAATATTCTATTCCGATAAATGAATGGAATGAATCGGAGAAGAAGGTTTTTGCTCTTAATGCCAAGGCTATGAATGCCTTATTTTGTGCTCTTAATAAAAATAAATTTAATCATGTTTTAATTTGCGAATCGGCTTTTGATATTTGGCATACTCTTGAAATCACTTATGAAGGCACTAGTCGAGTGAAAGAGTCCAAAATTAACCTTTTGGTGCATTCTTATGAATTATTTCGGATGAAACCAAGTGAGTACATCGTAGACATGTATACCCATTTTACGGATGTTGTCAATGGACTAAAAGCATTTAGAAAAGGTATTTTGATAGAACCTCAGAGGAATTCTATGTAGATTGATATTTGAGGAGGATCAACCCTTGGAACGCTATAGGGGTTCCACTCTCCTAGTAGTTGGCCTGGTGGCTGCAATTGTAGATGAATTTTGTTATTCCAAAGAGATGAAGGCTACATGCTTATATAGGGCTCCAAACCCTCGCCCTAGGGGCTGCTTCCTAAGTGAACTACCCATTTTGCCCTCAACCTTAGCCGACCAGCCTAATAAAGAGGGGCGGTGGCTAAGTAGCCCAAAGGCCCAAATGTAAACCCTAGTCACTCTTCTTTATAGGATAGAGGTGGCTAGGTGGGGTTTATTACACTCTCACAAGGTTTTTTATTAGTTGCTACTTAGTTGAGTAAGACCCAACCCTGCTAGGGTCCTATCAAGCCTGCCCTCTTCAAATCAGCCTTGTCCTTAAAGCTGAGGTTCCATGAACTTAGGGAATCGGGTCTTCAGCTCCTCATATGATTCCCATGTGGCATCTTCAAGTGGTAAATTATTCTAATGCACTAGTATTTCAGTAGAGGGATGTCGGTGATGCATTATGATTCTGTGGTCGAGGATGGCTTGTGGTTGGGCTTTAATATCTCCATCATCATTGGTGTTGGGCAGTTGGATCTGAGGTGACTCATGTTCTCCCAATTTGGGCTTCGAGCATGACACATAGAAAATAGGGTGAATTTTGGCATCCTCAGGTAATTTAAATCTATATGCCACTCTCCAATACACTTTGTGATCTAATAGGGCCCATAAAAATATAGAGATAGCTTCATAGAGGCTCATGTATTGATGGAGTGTTGCTTGTATGGCTGTAGGTGAAGATAAACACAATCTCCGACTGAAAATTCTCTTTCGCTTCGTTGTGTGTTGGCTTATTGCTTTATTCTAGCTTGAGTGGTAGAGAGATTATTCTTTAGTAGTTGTAGGAGTTTGTCCCTGTCAATTAAATCTTGGTCGACCTGATCTATCTTAGCCGAGCCAATCACATACTTTGGGATCACAAGGGCCGGCTGACAATATAATACTTCATATGGGGTACATTTTGTAGATGAATGATCTATAGTATTATACCACCATTCAGCCCAGGGGATCCATTTTGTCCACTCCTTTAGTTGGTCTTTGGCGAAACACCGAAGGTACATCTCTAAACACTTGTTTACCATCTCTGTCTGGTCGTCAGTTTGTGGATGATATGCTATGCTCATCTTGAGTTTAGTGCCCTACAACTGAAATAACTCGGTCCAAAATTTACTGGTGAAGACCCTGTCATGATCACTTATAATGGACCTTGGTATCCCATGTAGTTTAATAATATTTTCTGTGAAAATCTGAGTAATACTAGTAGCAGTGTAGGGATTTTGCACAGTACAAAAATGAGCATATTTCATGAGTCGATCAACCACCACGAGGATTGTGCTTTTACCTTTGGAAGGTGGTAACCCTTTGATGAAGTCCATGGAGATATTGTTAAATCTCGGATTTTGATGATGAAATCAATTGGTGAAATATTTGTTCTAATCTCTTTGTTGAGATGAGTGTGCAGGAATAACTACGATGGAAAGAAAACATAACGTGATTTACCGAAGCCAAGTCCGTCGGGGGTTCAAGAGTTCATCGGAAGTCCGAGAGATTTTCGGAAGAGTTGCCGGAACCATCCAAGATCAAATCAGGGACTTGTCGAAGTTTTGAAAGTCCATTTCAAAGATCGTCGAAGGTTCACGGAACTTCCGGAAGATTCGAAACCACCAAAGACTAGTTGAGCTCATTTGGAGTATCTTTGGGAGACCACCGGTAGCAATCCGAGGAAGCATCGAGAGGCTGCCGGAATCTCACCGGAAGTCGACTTGAAGGGTGTCCGATCAAATCACGTTAAGTTATGTTCGTAATTTGCACATGAGTAGAGCAAGGATTTAAGAAATAAATCCTGCCCAAAATTCAGAGGGAGCCAACCAGGCCACTCTTGTGTCAAGTTGAGATCTAAACAGGCCCCATTCAGCTCTGTCGAATGGGGGCAAGAGGTGGAACCGCCCAAGCCTGGGGCGGTGGAACATAAGCTGAAGCGGTGGAACCGCCACCTGAAGCGATAGCACCGCCAGACACACACACAAAGCGGTGGAACCTTTGTCAAAGCGATAGCACCGCCAGACACTGTGACGGCGGTGGAACCGCTGGTGGGCGGTGGCACCGCTTTGTCGTCAAAAAGATCGCACAAAGCGTGGCACCGCCCATGACGTGTCGCATCAAAGCCACAGCGGTGGCACCGCTTCGACAAAGCGGTGGCACCGCTTTGACCACTGTAAACAGGAACTCCAAATTCACTTGGAATTTGGAGCCCAATTTTGAATCCACTTTGGATCTATAAATACCCCCCCTTTCTCAGCTGAAAGGGTTACCCTTTTGAGCAAAAAAAAGTTTGAGTCTTGAGCTTTTGAAGAGTTTTGAAAAGTGTTGTATTCTTTGCTAAGTGTTCACCTTCTTCTTCTTCTTGAGAGATCTTGTACAAGTGTGAACATCTTGTAAAGGATTGTAAAAAGGGGTGTTTGATCCTTCCCCTTCAAAGGACTTGCTAGTGGAAGAGTGGAGCCTCATCGCAAAGGCTTCAAGAGTGGATGTAGGTCATTTGACCGAACCACTATACATCATTGTGTCCTTAAATGTGTGAGTGTTTATATTTCTGAAATCACTTCATTTCTTGGCTGCAAGTTCATAGTTAGTTCCTTTTCACAAGAAATTACTTTCAAGTTCTCTTTAAATCGAATCGAATTCTTCTACGAACTTGTGTTTCTTTGCGAAATCGGTTTCAAGAATACTGAATTTAATCCGCTGCACTAATTCACCCCCTCTTAGTGCCTTTTGATCCTTTCAATTGGTATCAGAGCAAGGTTTGCTCTCATATTGGTTTAAAACCCAAGAGAGATGGCCTACTCCGGTATGCAAGAGGGTCTCTCCATTACTCGTCCACCTATGTTCAATGGGTCGGATTATACGTATTGGAAGACTCGTGAGAAATTTTTCTTATCTCCATGGACTTGAACTTTGGAACATTGTCGAAAATGGCTTCGCAAAATCTTCTCTTCCGATGAGTGAATGGAATGAGTCGAGAAGAAGATTTTTGCTCTCAATGCAAAGGCTATGAATGCCTTATTTTGTGCACTTGATAAGAATGAGTTTAATCGGGTTTCCATTTGTGAATCGGCTTTTGATATTTGGCGCACTCTTGAAATCACTCATGAAGGCACTAGCCGAGTGAAGGAGTCCAAAATCAACATTCTTGTGCATTCCTACGAACTTTTTTGGATGAAACCAAATGAGTCCATTGGAGACATGTACACCCGCTTTACGGATGTCATCAATGGACTTAAAGCTCTTGGTAAAGGCTTTTCGAATTTTGAATTGGTAACTAAGATTTTAAGATCCCTTCCAAAGTGTTGGGATCCAAAGGTCACAGCCATTCAAGAGGCCAAGGATCTTAAAGTATTTCCCATTGAAGAACTTATTGGATCTCTAATGATCTTCTTACGAGATGACGTGCCATGCTCATGAAGAGCTTGAGAACCCCCTTCCAAAGAACAGGAAGGATATGGCACTTAGAACACAAGAAGACCACTTGAAAGGAACATCAAGTGATGAGGATAGTGACAATGACATTGCACTTCTAACTCGAAAGTTTAAGAAATTCATAAGAAAGAACAAATTCAAAAATGACACAAAAAGCAAATTTGAACACAAAAAGGACCAAGTCATTTGCTATGAATGCAAGAAGCCGGGACACTTCAAGAATGAATGCCCTCAAGCCAAGAAGAAGCAATTCAAGAAGAAAAATGCCTTGAAGGCCACATGGGATGATTCAAGTGACTCCGAGGTTGAAGAGGCTAGCAACAAAGAGGAGGCAAACTTCGCTCTAATGGCATTTGGAGAAGAGGTTAGTGAGTTACTTAATGAAGAGTTATCTTTTGATGAACTTTCTATGGCTTTTCATGAGTTGTTTGATGAATGTAGAACTATTAGTAAGAAGTTCAATTTGCTTAAGAAAGAGCATGCTTTATTACAAAGTAAATTCAATAGTCTTCAAAACCCTTCTCTACCCCCATGCTCTAAGTGTGAAGACTTAGATGCAACAAAAAGGGAGAACTTGCTACTCAAAGAGACCCTAAACAAGTTTAAGGTTGGTAGCAAGGGCTTAGATATGATTCTTGCTAACAAAGGTCATGTCGGAAATAGAAGTGGTATCGGATTTATGAGAGGTTCTCACCAAAATCCCACCACCTTTGTAAAAGGGTCTACATTGCATGTATCACCCCATTTGAAATGTAATTTTTGTTGCAAAACGGGACATGTTACCTACAAATGTCCATTCAAGAAAATTAGTCCACAAAAGTTGATATGGGTTCCTAAAGGAACCATAAACAATTCAATGATAAATTACAAAATAAGTAGATCAATTTGTAAGGCACCCAAAATCAAATGGGTACCTAAAAACAATCCTCTTTTGTAGACAAACTCACAAGCTAGGAGCAAGAAATGGTATCTTGATAGTGGATGCTCAAGGCACATGACCGGAGATCCATCTCATTTCTCTATGCTCTCTAGCAAAGAAGAAGAAGATATGTCACTTTCGGAGACAACAACAAGGGTAAAATCATTGGCAAGGGAACCATAGGTAACAAATCGAGTTTTTCAATTGATGATGTGTTACTAGTTGATGGTTTAAAACATAATCTTTTAAGTATTAGTCAACTATGTGATAAAGGTTATGTTGTTAGATTTGAATCCAATGTTTGCATTATTGAAAAACCCAACAACAACATATCCATGATTGCTTTAAAACAAAACAATGTCTACACCATAAATATTGATAAATTAAGTAATAAAATGTGTTTTTCGGTTTTGAATGATGACGCTTGGCTTTGGCATAGGAGGCTAGGCCATGCAAGCATGAAACTAATCTCTAAGATTTCATCTAGAGATTTAGTAAGAGGTATCCCAAACACGAAATTTGTTAAGGATAAGGTATGTGATGCATGTCAACTAGGAAAACAAATAAAGACTAGTTTCAAATCAAAAAATCACATTAGCACCACTAGACCATTGCAATTGATCCACTTGGACTTATTTGGACCAATTGACATAACAAGCCTAGGAGGTAGCAAATATGCCTTTGTAATTGTGGATGACTATAGTAGATACACTTGGACCTATTTTTTGGCTCATAAAAGTGATTGCTTCAAATGTTTCTCTAAATTTTGTAAACTCACTCAAAATGAAAAAGGCTTCATGATCTCATCAATTCAAGTGATCATGGAGGTGAATTTCAAAATCATGACTTCCAAAATTTTTGTGAAACAAACGGATACAATCACAACTTCTCTACTCCAAGAAATCCACAACAAAATGGAGTAGTAGAAAGGAAAAATAGAAGTTTGCAAGAAATGGCTAGAACCATGTTAAATGAATATAATTTACCAAAATATTTTTGGGCCGAAGCCGTGAATACGGCTTGCTATGTGATGAATAGAGTTCTAGTGAGACCATCCTTATCCAAAACTCCATATGAATTATGGAATGATAAAAACCCCAATGTTTCTTACTTTAAAGTTTTTGGTTGCAAATGCTTTATTTTGAATGAAAAGGATGCCTTAGGAAAATTCGATGCAAAATCCAATGAAGGCATATTTCTTGGTTATTCTTCCGTTTCTAAGGCTTTTCATGTTTTCAACAAGAGAACCTTACTTATAGAAGAATCTATTCATGTGGTTTTTAATGAGGTTTCTGAATTTAAGAAAAAAGATGTTGATGATGATTTTGGTCTTGATGATTTGAATTTGAATGAACCCTCTCCTCAAAATAATATCTTGGATGCATCTTCTTCCCAAACTTCCTTACCAAAGGAATGGAAGTATGTAGATGCTCATCCCAAGGAGTTAATTATAGGAGATGCATCGAAAGGGGTTCAAACTCGCTCTTCTTTCAAAAATTTTTGTGCTCATGCTGCCTTTCTTTCTCAAGTTGAACCAAAATGCATTGTTAATGCCCTAAAAGATGATTCTTGGGTTATCGCAATGCAAGAAGAATTGAATCAATTTGAGAGGAATGTGGTATGGAAGCTTGTTCCTAGACCTAATGACCACTTAGTTATTGGTACTAAGTGGGTCTTTAGAAACAAGCAAGATGAATGCGGTATCGTGGTTAGAAACAAGGCTAGACTAGTGGCCAAAGGTTTCAACCAAGAAGAAGGTATCGATTATGAAGAAACCTTCACTCCGGTGGCAAGATTGGAAGCCATTAGGATGCTCCTTGCCTATGCTAGTAGTAAAGATTTTAAATTATTTCAAATGGATGTCAAAAGTGCATTCTTAAATGGTTTTATCTCCGAAGAAGTTTATGTTGAACAACCACCCGGATTCGAAAACTCTCTATTTCCTAACCATGTGTTTAAGCTAACTAAGGCCTTATATGGTCTTAAACAAGCCCCTAGGGCTTGGTATGAGAGGCTTAGTTCTTTCTTGATTTTAAATAATTTTACTAAAGGCAAGGTTGATACTACATTGTTTATTAAACATTTTGAAAATAATTTTCTTATTGTTCAAATTTATGTTGATGATATCATTTTCGGATCTTGTAATAAATCACTATGTGAATTGTTTGCTAAGGATATGAGTGATGAATTTGAGATGAGCCTAATGGGAGAACTAAATTTCTTTTTAGGACTTCAAATCAAGCAACTAAGTAATGGTATATTCCTAAATCAATCAAAATACACATTGGAATTGTTAAAACGATTTAATATGGATGGATCAAAGGAAATTAGCACTCCTATGAGCACCTCCACTAAATTAGATATGGATGAAAATGGAGAAAGTTTTGATCAAAAAACTTATAGGGGCATGATAGGTAGCCTGCTTTATCTTACTGCAACTAGACCGACATCATGTTCATGTAGGGCTATGTGCAAGATTCCAAGCTAATCCTAAGCTATCTCACTTAAAAGTATGTCAAGAGGATTCTTAGATATCTTAAAGGGACCCCTAATCTTGGATTATGGTATCCAAAATCTAAAAATTTTAGTTTGAAAGCTTATGCAGATGCGGATTTTGGTGGATGTAAATTAGATAGAAAAAGCACATCCGGAACATGCCAATTTCTAGGACATACACTTGTTTCTTGGACTTCCAAGAAACAAAATTCTGTTGCACTATCTACAGCAGAAGCTGAATATATAGCTGCTAGTGCATGCTGTGCACAAGTTATCTGGATGAAAAATACACTAGAGGACTATGGAATCTACTTAAAAAATATTCCTATAAAGTGTGATAACACGAGTGCAATTTGTCTAACTAAAAATCCAATCCAACACTCTCGCACTAAGCACATTGACATCAGGCATCACTTTATACGTGATCATGTAAGTAGTAGAAATGTCACTCTTGATTTTGTTGATACAAATCATCAATTAGCGGACATTTTTACGAAACCTTTAAATGAGGAACAATTTGATTTTATTAGAAGGGAATTAGGCATGCTAAACTGTCCAAGTAAGTAACCTTTTTTTTATGTCTTTTCTTGAAATTATGTTTAAACTATGATTTCCATCGATTTGATTCGGATTGTCCCATGGATTTATTTCTTTTGACTTCATCCCATCTCTGAGATTTTAAAAGAAAATAATTAAAAAAAAAAGGGAAAAACATGAAATCCGAAATGGTTTACGTACTCTGGCGTGTAGCACCGCTACCAAGTCTGGGCAGTGGAACCGCTGGGTAGTCACCCAGTGGTGGAACTCGTCACTGGGCTTTGAAACGATAGTACCGCCTTGAACACCCTGCTATAAAATGTGTTAGGGCCGGCGGTAGAACCGCCTCCCTAATCTGTGAACCGCCTCTCCTCACTCTTCCAAACTCTTCCAAACTTCAAATTGGTGTCATTTCTTCCTATCTAGAAGCCTAAGGAGGAGATTTTAATCGTGATTCAAGCTTCCTACATCTCAAAGAACCAATCTAAGGTAAAAACAGAATTATTTCTCTTTCATTTTCTTGTGAAGTTTCATTCCTTTCTTCAATTAATTTTCGATTATTCATGAATAGAAATGGCTCCTAGAAAAAGGATGGAGGTAGATTCATTTGACCAATCCTTGTTTAAATCACAAGAAGCCTCCCTTAGATTTTCTGAATTTGGTTCTAGACCCATTCACAAAGGAAAGTATGTTGATTTGAATCAATTAGGAAACTTAGAACCTCTCATGTGGTTTGCAGACTTAGAGGCTTTACCTATTCTGCAAATTATTGAACCTATTTATCCACGTTTAGTTAAGTTGTTCTATGCTAATTTAACTGTGACTGATGATGGCTTGTCAACTTATCTTCTAGGTAATGAGATTCAAATATGTGATAATACTATATGCTCATTAATTGGAATTGTTGAAAAAGAGCTAGGATGTTATTTTCGGGGAAAATGGGATATGGACACAGTTGGTGCCACTCACTCTGAAGCTTTAGAAACTGTGTTTGCAAACCCAAATTTAGGAATAATTCCCAAGAGTTGTGAACATTTATTACCTTTTAACTCTAAAATTTTGCATCACATTCTAATAAGCATTATTATTCCTAAGCGCTTCATCATGATGAGATCAGTTTCAACTTTGAATTAGGTACCTTATATTGGATCATGACTAGACAACATTTCTGCTTTTGGTTACCTAATCAGCAGACACATGATAGAGGTCCTTTCTAAAGGATCAATATTACCATATGGAGGTTTAATAACTAGACTATTGCATGCCCATAACATCTGCATTCCACCAGATGAAGAAGCAATACAAATCGAAAAATTTAATGTTATTAATGTTAAACTCTTGAGACGACTTAGATGTACTGTCGAGCATGGAATAGGGGTTAGGCAACCTAGGAGATGTGATATACCTCCCCCGGCCGTAGACCATCCTGAAACACCAGTCCTTAGGGGAAATGAATCTCCTCCTCCTGATCCTTTTGTTGCAGCTACATCAGTGACATTTTCTGCTCCATCTACTACTGACCCGATCATGAGAGAGTTAAATGAAGTAAAACTACAGCAAATTGAAATTTTGAAGGAAATGCGGAAGATGAACTTAAAGATCGATCACATGTATAGGCATCTTGGCATTCCTCCTGAGGAGTAGCTTGCTGTGTTTTCTTTTTGAACGATGTAAACTTATGTTGTATGTTGACATTTATGTTGTATTCCTTACATCGTGACATCTATATTGTCTTAACTTCATGCTGTGTTATCTTACATCTTTTCGGCCACTGTGGAATGGTTTTCGGTTTTCTGATTTCCTTTTCCACATTTGTGATGTTTTCCGACCCTCCTTATTGTTATGATTCCCTCGTTTCCTTTTTGTTGATGACAAAGGGGGAGAAATGATATGTGTACTGCCATATGATACCAAAATGATATGTGTACTGCCATATGATACCAAAATGATATGTGTACTGCCATATGATACCAAAATGATATGTGTACTACCAAAATGATATGTGTACTGCCATATGATACCAAAATGATATGTGTACTGCCAAAATGATATGTGTACTGCCATATGATACCAAAATGATATGTGTACTACAATATGATATGCGTTGTCCAAAATAAACTTAGTTGGGTTCTTGATATCATGTTTTTTGATTATGTATACTTCATTGATATCCTTGATATCTATTTTGAAATCTTGAAATTAAAATTAATTATGTTGAATTCAAAAATTGAATTCAAGCAATTTTTCTTTATGGCATATACAAAGGGGGAGTTAAGAATAACTCCATCACCAATTGATTGTCATCATCAAAAAGGGGGAGATTGTTAAATCTCGGATTTTGATGATGAAATCAATTGGTGAAATATTTGTTCTAATCTCTTTGTTGAGATGAGTGTGCAGGAATAACTACGATGGAAAGAAAACATAACGTGATTTACCGAAGCCAAGTCCGTCGGGGGTTCAAGAGTTCATCGGAAGTCCGAGAGATTTTCGGAAGAGTTGCCGGAACCATCCAAGATCAAATCGTGGACTTGTCGAAGTTTTCAAAGTCCATTTCAAAGATCGTCGAAGGTTCGCGGAACTTCCGGAAGATTCGAAACCAACCAAGACTAGTTGAGCTCGCCGGAGTATCTTTGGGAGACCACTGTAGCAATCCGAGGAAGCATCGGAGGCTGCCGGAATCTCGCCGGAAGTCGACTTGAAGGGTGTCCGATCAAATCACGTTAAGTTATGTTCGTAATTTGCACATGAGTAGAGCAAGGATTTAAGAAATAAATCCTGCCCAAAATTCAGTAGGAGCCAACCAGGCCTCTACTGTGTCAAGTTGAGATCTAAACAGGCCCCATTCACTCATCCGAATGGGGGCAAGAGGTGGAACCGCCCAAGCCTGGGGCGGTGGAACCGCTAAGCTGAAGGCGGTGGAACCGCCCGCTGGGCGTAGCACCGCCAGACACACACACAAAGCGGTGGAAACCGCTGCAAGCGTAGCACCGCCAGATACGACGGCGGTGGAACCGCTGGTCAAGCGCGTGGCACCGCCTTGATCACCGGATCTGAGCGGTAGCACCGCTGCTGGGCGGTGGCACCGCCAGACGTCGATCAAAGATCGACACAGCGTGGCACCGCCGACAGCGGCACGCCGACGACACGGTGGCACCGCTTTGACCACCAGAAACACAGGGAACTCCAAATTCACTTGGAATTTGGAGCCCAATTTGAATCCACTTTGGATCTATAAATACCCCCTTTCTCACCGAAAGGGTTACCCTTTGAGCAAGAAAAAGTTTGAGTCTTGAGCTTTTGAAGAGTTTTGAAAAGTGTTGTATTCTTTGCTAAGTGTTCACCTTCTTCTTCTTCTTGAGAGATCTTGTACAAGTGTGAACATCTTGTAAAGGGTTGTAAAAAGGGGTGTTTGATCCTCCCCTTCAAAGGACTTGCTAGTGGAAGAGTGGAGCCTCATCGCAAAGGCTTCAAGAGTGGATGTAGGTCATTTGACCGAACCACTATACATCATTGTGTCCTTAAATGTGTGAGTGTTTATATTTCTGAAATCACTTCATTTCTTGGCTGCAAGTTCATAGTTAGTTCCTTTTCACAAGCAATTACTTTCAAGTTCTCTTTCGTCGAATCGAATTCTTCTACGAACTTGTGTTTCTTTGCGAAATCGGTTTCAAGAATACGAATTTAATCCGCTGCACTAATTCACCCCCCCCCTCTTAGTGCCTTTTGATCCTTTCAGATATTAGTCCACATTGAGTCTGGTATGGGTAGTGGTATTAGTTTCCTTGGACTCGCCACTGTTTCACCCTTTTACTGTTGACATACATCACATTGTGCCACGTATTTAGAAATAATTTTTTTCATCCCTCTCCGATAAAAATTTTGCTTCACTCTTTTGTAGGTTCTTAGAAATCTAGAGTGCCCTGCTAAAGGTTTGGGTGTATTTCATGCAGAATGACTTTGATGCAAGGGGAGTTGGGTATAAGTACAATATGACTTTTATAGCGTAGATCCATCGAATCCCAACTATAGTGAGCTATTGCGCTTGGATCCTCCTCCAATTTTTTAATGATGTCGCTGGTCTCTAGATCCTTCTTCTATTCCTCCCTAATATCCTCGAGGAAGCTAGTGGTAGGAAGAGAGATGGCTGAAATTTTAAATTGCTCAAGTAACCGTGAGAGTGCATCTACAATAATTTTTTCTTTCCCCTTTTTGTAAATAATTTCATAATCAAATCCTAGCAGTTTGGTTACCCATTTTTGCTACTTCAGAGATGATATCTTCTGCTCTAAAAAGTACTTGAGGCTTCTATGATTAGTTTTAATTTGAAATCACCGGTCGATCAGGTAAGGTCTCCACTTCGTGACTACGTGCACAATGGCGAGCATCTCCTTATCATAGATAGATATTTTTTGATAGAAGGGAGACAATGCCTTACTAGTGTATGCAAGTGGTCGACCATCTTAGATGAGAATGGCTCCAATGCTGACTCGAGATGCGTCGGCCTCAATGATGAAGGGTCGGCTGAAATCTAGTAGTACTAGCACCAGTGTCGTCGTCATGGCTACCTTAAGATTGTCGAAGGTAGCGAAGGCTTTGTTTGACTATTGGAAGGCATCATTTTTTAGTAGAAAAGTAAGGGAGGCACTGATCTTCCCAAATTCCTTCACGAATTTTTGGCAGTAGCCGTTAGTCCAAGGAACCCACACAATAATTTCACGTTTGTAGGTTTCGGCCAGCCTTGCATTACTTTGACTTTTGTTTGGTCTACTACCACTCCTTTCGATATTATGTACCCAAGATACTCTACTTTTTGCTAGAGAAAGCTGCACTTTAATAGCTTAACAAAAAGAGTATTCTCCCGAAGGATCGTCAGAACAAACCACAAGTGCTGAAAGTGAGTCTCAAATGAAGGGTTGTAAATGAGAATATCATCGAAAAATATCAGCATAAATTTATGAAAAAAGTTCCAAAAAATATTGTTCATGAGACTTTGAAAAGTTGAAGGAGCATTAGTGAGTTCAAAAGGTATTACCAGGAATTCATAATAGCCATTATGTGTGCGAAAAGCAGTTTTTGGAATATCATCTTCATATACCCGAATTTGGTGGTAACCGGATCAGAGGTCTAACTTCGTGAAGACTTGAGCTCTTTTTAACTCATCAAGAAGTTCATCCACCACTAGTATTGGTTACTTATCCTTGACAGTGATGCCATTTAGAGCTCGGTAGTCAATGCACATCCGCCAAGTTCCATCCTTCTTGTGTACAAGTAGCACCGGCGAGGAATAAGGACTATAGCTTAGCTGAATCACCCCTGTTTTAAGCATCTCCTTTATAATCTTCTCAATTTAATCCGTTTGGAGGTAAGTGTTAGGATCTAGAGTGGCACTAAAAGGGGGGGGGTGAATTAGTGTAGTGGTTAAAAATATTGATTTGGGCGATTTTGGAAAACTTCGTTCGAGAATAATCATGTTTTAATGAAAACCAACTTCATTTACATTTTAACTTAAAGAGATTCGTAAGTGAAAAATAAGGATTCGAGTGATTGCAATAAGGTAAAGAATTTGCAGAAATATAAATTGTAAGAAAAGAAATGCAAACCGATTTTATAGTGGTTCAGTCCTCCGACCTACGTCCACTCCCGATTCCTCCTTCGTTGAGGTCACCAGCTTTCACTAATGATCTTCTTTCAATGGGTGAAGATTAACCACCCTTTTACAACTCTTTCTCCTTTTTAAAGGTTTAGGAGATAACCTCTACAAGTCTCACACCTCCTTTAGACAAACTTCTAAACTTTTCAAGAGGAGGGAGAGAACACTTAAGACTTTTTCAAGATTACAACTTGATTCACCAAAGTTTTCGCTTACTTTTTCTTATGTAATCCTTACAGGGATGAGTGGGGTATTTATAGGCCCCAAATGGCTCTAAAAACAAAGCCAAAATTCAAATTTCTGGGTCTTTCAGGTACAAGCGGTACCGCCTGCATCGGGCGGTGCAATCGCCCATAGAACCTCGAAAACAAAGGTTCTAGCAGTGCTACCACTAGCCTGGAGTAGTACCACTACTACAGCTTTACTGCTGGGTGGTACCACTGCCCAGACTAGGTGGTACCACTACCTACAGCCTAGAAAAATATGCTTTTTCACTTTTTTAACTCATAGGCGGTTCTACTGTCAATTTGGTGGTGCCACCGCCGATAACAACATTTGGGCAATTGAATGGGCCTCTTAATGAGCCCAAATCAATCCCAATTTAGGCCCAATTAGCCCCTAATTGAGTTGGTATGATTTCACCCAAAACCAACTCAATTTTGACCTAACGTTCGACCATTAAGACATAAACAACTACAAGCTACGAATCTAAGTTATCCGGCATATCATTGGTTCTCCTGGTGAAGTTCCAGCAACCTTCCAGTGAATTTTCAGCACATCGTCCGAACCTTCAGTGAAGTGCCCGATCCACCGAGATGTTGATTCCCGCAACATCCGTTCTCGGCACATTGTTCGATTCTTCCAACCCGATGCCCGAACTTTGACTCCGGCCCATCACTTAATTCTTGTTGCTTTAATTGTTTTGCCTCTTTTAATCAAGGTTAGTCCTGCATCACTTATCTCAAAGTATAGATTAGATAACAAACTTATCGATTTCATCATCAAAATATGAGATTCAACAATCTCCCCCTTTTTGATGATAACAACCAATTGATGGAGTTAAACTCAACTCCCCCTATCTATATGTCATATCAAAATAAGGTAAACTTGAATTCAAAAGAAATAATAACCTTTGAATTCAAGTGAAACAATTTGATCATATATAACATCTTGTATCAAGATTTCATACATTGTGCATCATAATTTCAAATCATCGAAGTACAATATACACAATCACAACAAATCAACAATCACTTTAGGTATAACATACATGATACCAAAACATTAAGATTTTCAATCATTCATCATTACTTACTTCTCCCCCTTTGTCATCAACAAAAAGGAGGTGAATTAAAAAAAGTCATTATAAGGTATCAGGATGCATATCATTTATCAAACATATCAAAAACATATGATACATGAGACTAATATTTGCTTAGAAATTGAGTTGAACATAATGCAAAATATGTCATCTGAGATGGATAAATCCGAAATGTGATTTGATCATTTTTATTCATGTCTATGAAATCCGAAAAATGATCAAGTTATGAAGGATTCATACATGAAAGAGGTTCAAGATACAATTTTGAAAATTCAAACATAAAATTATAAATTGGAAATATAGATCATTGAAGCCATTCATCAAACATTTAGCCATTCGTCAAATATACTAATAAGAGCTCATGTAAAAAAAATTCATGAGAGAAAGATCATGATAAAGTTCATGAAAAAATTTAACATGGCATTTATGAAGTGCAAAGCATCAACATCAAAAGTTTGAAAGAGAGATTCAACTTGGCATTCTCATGAGGTGGAGAAAAAGAAAAAAACAATCAAGTAATAAAAGATCAAGAGTTAAGAATAAAGTCCGAAGAGAGTATAATAAACTCTTGAGAGCTTAATCATTATGCAAAAATTTCATGACATTAAGCTTCAAATGATAAAAAAATCATGAAATTCATTTAATCATTCCAATAAAGGTAGGAGTATAAAACCAATTTTAATACTTCATCAAAAGGCATGATCTTCATCAATCGAATGAGGAGAATCAAAATGTTACGATCGAAGGATAAAAATGAGTGCTTCATTCAAAATATGATATCGAAAAGATGTCATCCAAAATCCGAAAATAATATCAAGTTGAGATTATGTAAACCGAGGTTGAAAAATTTCGAAAAAGGAACATACAACATCTTCATGCATTAGAACAATTTAGCATGCCAAATTCTCTTCTAATGAAGTTAAATTATTCTTCATTTAGGGGTTTTGTGAAGATATCGGCGAATTGGTATTTTGTATCAATAAATTCTAGAATGACATGATCTTGTATAAAGTGATGTCTAATGTCAATATGCTTAGTTCTAGAGTGTTGAATAGGATTTTTGATTAGACAAATAGTACTTGTGTTATCACATTTTATGGGAATGTTCTTTAAATAAATTTCATAATCTTCTAATGTATTTTTCATCCAAATAACTTATGCACAACATGCACTTGCAGCTATGTATTCAGCTTCAGTCGTACATAGAGCAACCGAGTTTTGTTTCTTGGAAGACCAAGAAACAAGTGTATGTCCTAAAAATTGACATGTTCCGGATGTGCTTTTTCTATCTGTTTTATATCCGCTAAAATCAGCATCCACATAAGCTATTAAATCAAAGTTATTATATTTTAGATATCATAATCCTAGATTATGAGTTCCTTTAAGATATCTAAGGATTCTTTTAACAACTTGAAAACTAGCATAAATTCCTATACTAAACATAATATCCGGTCTAGTTGCGGTGAGGTAAAGTAAACTACCTATCATTCCCCTATATGTTTTTTTGATCAAAACTTTCTCCACTTTTGTCCATGTCTAATTTAGTGGAGGTTCTCATAGGAGTGTTGATGGCTTTTGAACCATCCATATTAAACCGTTTTAACAATTCAAAAGCATATTTGGTTTGACAAAGAAATATACCATCACTAAGTTATTTAATTTGTAATCCTAAAAAGAAGGTTAGTTCACCCATTAGACTCATTTTAAATTCTTGGCTCATACACTTGGCAAATGATTCACATAACGATTCGTTTGTAGAACCAAAGATAATATCATCAACATAAATTTGAACAATAAGAAAATTATTTTTAAAATATTTAATAAACAATGTAGTATCGACCTTGCCTTTAGTAAAATTATTTAAAATTAAAAAATAACTAAGCCTCTCATACCAAGCCCTTGGAGCTTGTTTTAACCCATAGAGAGCCTTAGTCAATTTAAACACATGATTAGGAAAAAGCGAGTTTTCAAATCCGAGTGGTTGTTCAACAAACACATCTTCAGAAATAAAACCATTTAAGAAAGTATTTTTGACATCCATTTGAAATAATTTAAAATTATTATTACTAGTATAGGCAAGGAGCATCCTAATGGCTTCTAATCTTGCCACAAGAGTGAAGGTCTCTTCGTAATCGATACCTTCTTCTTAGTTAAAACCTTTGGCCACTAATTTAGCCTTGTTTCTAACCATGATACCAAATTCATCTTGCTTATCTCTAAATACCCATTTAGTACCTATAACTAAATGGTCACTTGGTCTAGGAAGAAGATTTCACACCTCATTCTTCTCATTTTGGTTCAATTCCACATGCAATGCGACAACCCAAAAATTATCTTTCAAGGCTTCGTCAATGCACTTCGGTTCAATTTGAGAAAGGAAAGTGGCGTTGGCACAAATATTCTTAAAAGAGGAATGAGTTTGAACCCCTTTTGATGTATCTCATATAATTAGCTCCTTTAGATGGGCATCTACATACTTCCATTCCTTCGATATGGAAATTTGGGAAGAAGATGCATCCAAGTTGCTATTTTGAGGAGAGGGTTCATTCAAATTCAAACCATCAAAACCAAGATCATTATCAAAAATTTTTTTCTTAAATTTGAAAACTTCATTAAAAACTATATGAATAGACTCTTCTATAACCAAGGTTCTATTGTTGAAAATACGAAAGGCTTTAGAAACGGAAGAGTAACCAAGAAAGATGCCTTCATCAGATTTAGCATCAAATTTTCCTAAGACATCCTTTTCATTCAAGATAAAGCATTTGTAATTGAAAACTTTAAAATAAGAAATATTTGGTTTTTTGTTATTCGATAATTCATAAGGGGTTTTGGATAGAGATAGTCTTACTAGAACACTATTCATGACATAGCAAGCCGTATTAACGGCTTCAGCCCAAAAGTATTTGGGTAAGCTATGTTTATTTAACATGGTTCTTGTCATTTCTTGTAAATTTCTATTCTTTTTTTCTACTACTCCATTTTATTGAGGATTCCTCAGAGTAGAGAAGTTGTGGTTATATCCATTAGATTCACAAAAATTTTGGAAGTCATGGTTTTGGAATTCACCACCATGATAACTCCGAATCGATGAAATCATGAAACCCTTTTTGTTTTGAATAAGTTTACAAAATTTAGAAAAATATTTAAAACAATCACTTTTATGAGCCAAGAAATAGGTCCAAGTTTATCTACTATAGTCATCTACAATGACAAACTTATATTTTCTACCTCCTAAACTCGTTGTGTCAATTGATCTAAATAAATCCATATGGATCAATTGTAATAGTCTAGAGGTGCTTATTTGATTCTTTGGTTTGAAGCTAGTTTTTATTTGTTTTCCTAGTTGATAAGCATCACATACTTTGTCTTTAATGAACTTAACATTGGGAATGCCTCTTACAAGTCCTTTAGATGTGATTTGAGAGATTAGTTTCATGCTAGCATGGCCTAATCTCCTATACCAAAGCGAATCATCATCATTCAAAATCAAAAAGTACATTTCATTACTAAGATCATCCATGTTTATGGTGTTGACATTATTTTGTTTTAGTGCAATCATAGATGTGTTGTTATATGTTTTTTCAATGGTGCAAGCATTATATTCAAATTTCATAATATATCCCTTATCATATAATTGACTAATGCTTAAAAGATTATGCTTTAAACCATCTACCAATAACATATTATCAATTGAAAAACTTGATTTATTACCTATAGTTCCCTTACCAATAATTTTACCCTTGTTGTCTCCGAAGGTGACATACCCTTCATCTTGGCTAGTAAGCATAGAGAATTGAGATGGATCTTGGGTTATGTGCCTTGAGCATCATCCACTATCAAGGTGCTATCTCTTGCTCCTAGCTTGTGTGGATGAATGTGTCTACAAAAGAGGATGGTTTTTAGGTATCCATTTGAACTTGGGTGCCTCAAAAATTGATCTACTAAACATGTCATTGTTCATTGAGTTCCTTATTGTTTCTTTAGGAATCCATATTAACCTTTGTCGGCTAAGTTTCTTATACGAACATTTGTAGGCAACATGCCTAGATTTGCAACAAAAATTACATTTTAGATGAGAAGATACATGTAGTGTGGGTCCTTTAATGAAGGTGGTTGGAGTATAGTGAGATCCACTCACAAATCCAATACCACTTCTATTTCTGACGTGACTCTTGTTTACAAGAATCATGTCCAAGACCTTGCTACCGACCTTAAACTTGTTTAGGTTCTCTTTAAGTAGCAAGTTCTCATTTTTAATTACATCTAAGTGTTCGCACTTAGAGTATGGGGTTAAAGAGGGAGTTTTAAGACTATCAAGCTTATCTTGTAATAAAGCATGCTCTTTTAATAAATTAAACTTTTTACTAATAGCTCTACACTTATCAGATAATTCATGAAAAGTGATTGAAAGTACATCAAAAGATAAATCTTCATTAATTAACTCACATACCTCTTCTCCAAAAGCCATAAATGTGAAGTTGGCCTTCTCTTTGTTGCTTGCTTTTTCATCTTCGGAGCCACTTGAGTCATCCCACGTCGCCTTTAGAGCTTTCTTCCTCTTTGGTAGCTTCTTCTTGGCTTGGGGGGCATTCACTTTTGAAGTGCCCCGGCTTCTTGCATTCGTAACATATGACTTGGTCCTTTTTTGTTTCAAGTTTGTATTTAGTGTCTTTTTTAATTTATTCTTTCTTATAAATTTTTTGAATTTTTAAGTTAAGAGTGTAAGTTCATCATCAAGGTCCTCATCACTTGAAACTTCCTTCGAGTGGTCTTCTTATGTTCTCAATGCCATATCCTTCCTATTCTTTGGAAGGGGTTCTCTAGCTCATCATAAGCATGGCATGTCATTTCGTAGGTCATTAGAGACCCAATGAGTTCTTCGAGAGGAAAAGTTTTAAGGTCCTTGGCCTCTTGAATAGCTATAACTTTTAGAACCCAACTCTTTGGAAGGAATTTTAAAATTTTAGTTACAAGTTCGAAATTAGAAAAATCTTTACCAAGTGCTTTGAGTTTATTGACGACATCCATGAAATGGGTGTACATGTCTCCAATGGACTCACTTGCTTTTATTCGAAATAATTTGTAAGAATGCACCAAGAGATTGATTTTGGACTCTTTCACTCGGCTAGTGCCTTCATGAGTGATTTCAAGAGTACACCAAATATCAAAGGCTGATTCACAAATTGAAATATAATTAAACTCATTTTTATTAAGTGCACAAAATAAGGCATTCATATCCTTTACATTTAGAGTGAAAACTTTCTTCTCTGATTCATTCCATTCGTTCATCGGAAGAGAAGAATTTTGAACCATTTTCAACGATATTCAAAAGTTTGAAATCCATGAAAATCAAAAAAATCTTCATGTGAGTCTTCCAATAAGTGTAATCCAACCCATTAAATATAGGTGGACGTGTAATGGAATGACCTTCTTACATGCTAGTATAAGTCATCTCTCTTGGGTTTTATACCAAATGAGAGTGACCAAGCTCTAATACCAATTGCTAGGATCTAGAGCGATACTAAGAAGGAGGGTGGGTGAATTAGTGCAGCGGTTAAAAACATTGATTTATGCGATTTCAGAAAACTTTGTTCGAGAAGAATCACGTTTCGATGAAAACCAACTTCGATTGCATTTTAACTTAAAGAGATTCGTAAGGGAAAGAGAAGGATTCGAGTGATTGCAATAAGGTAAAGGATTTGCAGAAATGTAAATTGCAAGAAAAAAATGTAAACCGATTTTATAATGGTTTGGTCCTCCGACCTACGTCCACTCCCGATTCCTCCTTCGTTGAGGTCATCGGCTTTCACTAATGATCTTCTTTCAATTGGTGAAGATCAGCCACCCTTTTACAACTCTTTCTTCTTTTCAAAGGTTTGGGAGCTAACCTCTACAAGTCTTAGACCTCCTTCAGACAACCTTCTAAACTTTTCAAAAGGAGGGTGAGAACACTCAAGACTTTTTCAAGATTACAACTTGATTCACCAGAGTTTTAGCTTTCTTTTTCCTATGTAATCCTTGTAGGGATGAGTGGGGTATTTATAGGCCCCAAATGATTCCAAAATTGAAGTCAAATTTTAAATTTCTGGGTCTTTCGGGTACAAGCGGTACTACCGCTTGCATCAGGCGATGCAACCACCCACAGAACCTCGAAAATAGAGGTTTTGGTGATGCTACTACCAGCCTGGTGTGGTACCACCACTGCAGCTTTAATGTTGGGTGGTACCACCGCCCAAATTGGGTGGTACCATCGCCTATAGCTTGGAAAAGTATGCTTTTTCACTTTTCCAGCTCATAGGCGGTTCTACCGCCATTTTGGCGATGCCATCGCCTACAACAACATTTGGGCCACTGAATAAGCCTCTCAATGAGCCCAAATCAATCCTAATTTAGGCCCAATTGGCTCCTAATTGAGTTAGTATGATTTTACCCAAAATTAACTCAATTTTGACCTAATGTTCGACCATTAAGACATAAACAACTACAAGCTACGAATCTAAGTTATCCGGTATGTCATTGGTTCTCCCGGTGAACTTCTAGCAACCTTCTGGTGATCTTCCGGTGAACTTCTGGTGCATCGTCCGAACCTTCGGTGAAGTGCCCAATCCACCGGCATGTTGACTCCTTCAACATCCGTTCTTGGCGCATTGTCTAATTCTTCCGACCCGATGCCCAAACTTTGACTTCGACCCATCACTTGATTCTTCTTGCTTTAATTATTTTGCCTCTTTTGATCAAGGTTAGTCCTGCATCACTTATCTCAAAGCATAGATTAGATAACAAACTTATCAATTGATTTCATCATCAAAATCTGATATTCAATAGTGAGGATAGCGATACAACCGAGTGTTCACTGGTGGTTTGCTTGGAAGAATTAGAATTCGGTAGTCATGTTGCCGAGTAGGAGGAAGACCACGTGGTTCAGGAAAAATATAATCAAATTTAGCGAGCAAATGAGCGAGATTCTGATCTTCAATTTCTATTTTATTCCCCTTTGGTTGCTATTGGAGATGCATCAAAAGGCCACTATTTATTTTATGTAAAACTTTCTCCATTTGTTGGGTCGAAATAGTGGTTACGTTGCCTCTATGCTTCCCACGTAGGATGACTTGTTTGCCTTTGCAATAGAATTTCATAATTAATTTAGAAAAGTTTCAAGAGACATCACCTAGCATCGTTAGCTATTCTATATCCAACATGGCCTCATAATCATCAATTGGTAGGAGGAAGAAGTCAGCGATAATTTCTTGGTCTTGTAGTAATAGTTTCACCTAAGACACCTAAGGATTCTCTTAACAATTTTAAGGTGAGATAACTTAGGATTAGCTTGGAATCTTGCACATAGACCTATACTAAACATGATATCTGGTTTAGTTGCGGTGAGGTAAAATAAGCTACCTGTCATTCCCCTATATTTTTCTTGATCAAAATTTTCTCCACTTTCATCCAAGTCTAACTTGGTGGAAGTACTCATTGGAGTGTTGATGGCTTTTGAACCATCCATGTTAAATCGTTTTAACAAATCTAATGTATACTTTATTTGATTAAGAAATATACCATCACTAAGTTGTTTAACTTGTAATCCTAAAAAGAAGGTTAATTCTCCCATTAGGCTCATTTCAAATTCATGACTCATACACTTGGCAAATGATTCACATAGTGATTCATTCGAAGAACCAAAAATAATATCATCAACATAAATTTGAACAATAAAAAAATTATTTTCAAAATGTTTGATAAACAATATAGTATCAACCTTACCTTTAGTAAAATTATTTGAAATTAAGAAAGAACTAAGCCTCTCATACCAAGCCCTAGGGGCTTGTTTTAATCCATAGAGAGCCTTAATTAGTTTAAACACATGATTGGAAAGAAGAGAATTTTCAAATCCAGGTGGTTGTTCAAAATACACTTCTTTGGAAATAAAACCATTTAAGAAAGCACTTTTGACATCCATTTGAAAAAGCTTAAAATTATTACTACTAGTATAGGCAAGGAGCATCCTAATGGCTTCTAATCTTGCCACAAGAATGAAGGTCTCTTTGTAATCGATACTTTCTTCTTGGTTGAAACCTTTGGCCACTAATCTAGCCTTGTTTCTAAAGACTCATTTAGTACCAATAACTAAATGGTCACTAGGTCTGGGAACAAGCTTTCATATCTCATTCTTTTCAAATTAATTCAATTCTTCTTTCATTGTGATAACCCAAGAATTATCTTTCAAGGCATCGTCAAATGCACTTAGGTTCAATTTGAAAAAGAAAAGTGGCATGGGCACAAAAATTTTTAAGAGAAGAACGAGTTTGAACCCCTTTCGATGTGTCTCCTATAATTAACTCCTTGGGATGGGCATCTACATACTTCCATTCCTTAGGTAAGGAATTTTGGGAAGAAGATGCATCCAAGTTGCTATTTTGAGGAGAGAGTTCATTTAAATTCAAACCATCAAAACCAAAATCATCATCAAAATCTTTTTTCTTAAATTCGGAAATTTCATTAAAAACTACATGAATAGACTCTTCTATAACTAACGTTCTTTTGTTAAGAACACGAAAATCTTTATAAATGGAAGAGTAACCAAGAAAGATGGCTTCATCGGATTTAGCATCAAATTTTCCTAAAGCATCCTTTTCATTTAAAATAAAGCATTTGTAACCAAAAACTTTTAAATAAGAAATAATAGATTTTTTGTTATTCCATAATTCATAAGGAGTCTTAGATAGAGATGGTCTTACTATAACCCTATTCATGATATAGCAAGCCATATTAACGACTTCGGCCCAAAAATATTTAGGTAAGCTATTTTCATTTAACATGGTTCTTACTATTTCTTGTAAATTTCTATTCTTTCCTTCTTGGAGTAGAGAAGTTATGGTTATATCCATTAGATTTACAAAAATTTTGAAAATCATGGTTTTGGAATTCTCCACCATGATCACTTCGAATCAATGAAATCATGAAACCCTTTTCGTTTTGAGTAAGTTTACAAAATTTAGAAAAATATTTAAAGCAATCACTTTTGTGAGCCAAGAAAGAGGTCCAAGTATATCTACTATAGTCATCTACAATGACAAATGCATATTTGCTACCTCCTAGACTTGTTGTGTCGATTGGTCCAAATAAATCCATATGGATCAATTGTAATAGTCTAGAGGTGCTTATTTGATTTTTTGATTTGAAGCTAGTTTTTATTTGTTTTCCTAGTTGACATACATCACATACTTTGTTCTTGATAAACTTGATATTTGGAATTCCTCGTACTAGTTCTTTAGAAGAAATTTTAGATATTAGTTTCATGCTTACATGGCCTAATCTTCTATGCCAAAGCCAAGCATCATCATTTAGAACGGAGAAGCACATTTCATTACTAAGTTCTTCAATGTTAATGGTGTAAACATTATTTTGTTTTAACACAATCATGGATATGTTATTGTTTGGTTTTTCAATGATGCAAGCATTAGATTCAAATCTAACAATATAACTTTTATTGCATAATTGATTAATGCTCAAAAGATTATATTTTAATCCATCAACTAGTAATATATCATCAATTGAAAAACTTGATTTGTTACCTATGGTTCCCTTGCCAATGATTTTACCCTTGTTGTTATCTCCGAATGTGACATACCCTTCTTCTTTGCTAGTGAGCATAGAGAATTGAGATGGATCTCCGGTCATGTACCTTGAGCATCCAGTATCAAGATACCATCTCTTGCTCCTAGCTTGTGTTGGTGAATAGTTCTACAAAAGTGGATAGTTTTTAGGTACCCATTTGATTTTGGGTGCCTCAAATATTGATTTACTAAATTTGTCATTTAGCATTGAATTATTTATGGTTCCTTTAGGAACCTATATCAATTTATGTAGACTAATTTTCCTAAATGGACATTTGTAAACAACATATCCGCATTTACAACAAAAATTACATTTTAAATGAGATGAAACATGTAATGTGGGTCCTTTAATGAAGGTGGTAGGATTTCGGTGAGATCCACTCACAAATCCAATTCCACTTCTATTTCCGACATGATCCTTCTTTGCAAGGATCATGTCCAAGCCCTTGCTACCGACCTTAAACTTGTTTAGGGTCTCTTTAAATAGCAAGTTCTCATTTTTTATTGCTTCTAAGTGTTCACACTTAGAGCATGGGGGTGAAGAAAGAGTTTGGAGACTATCAAACTTATCTTGTAATAAAGCATGCTCTTTCTTTAATAAATTTAACTTCTTATTAATAGTTCTACATTCATCAAATAATTCATGAAAAGCGATAGAAAGTTCATCAAAAGATAACCCTTCATTAAATAACTCACTAACCTCTTCTCCTAAAGCCATTAGCGCGAAGTTGGCCTCCTCTTTGTTGCCTGCTTCTTCATCCTCGGAGTCACTTGAGTCATCCCATGTAGCCTTCAATGCCTTCTTCTTCTTGAGTTGCTTCTTCTTGGCTTGGGGGCATTCATATTTGAAGTATCCCGGCTTCTTGCATTCATAACATATGACTTGGCCCTTTTTTAGTTCAAGTTTGTTTTTGGTTTCATTTTTAAATTTACCCTTTTTAATGAATTTTTTAAATTTTCTAATTAAGAGTGCAATGTCTTTGTCAAAGTCCTCATCACTTGATGTTCCTTTCAAGTAGTTTTCTTGTGTTCTTAATGTTATATCCTTCCTGTTCTTTGGAAGGGGGTTCTCTAGCTCATCATGAGCATGACATGTCATTTCATAGGTCATTAGAGACCCGATAAGTTCTTCAAGAGGAAATGTTTCAAGATCCTTAGCCTCTTGAATGGCCATAACTTTTGGATCCCAACTATTTAGAAAGGATCTTAAAATTTTAGTCATAAGTTCAAAATTAGAAAAGCCTTTACCAAGTGCTTTGAGTCTATTGATGACATCAATGAAGCGAGTGTACATGTCTCCGATGGACTCACTTGGTTTTATTCAGAAAAGTTTGTAAGAATGCACAAGAATGTTGATTTTGGACTCTTTCACTTGGCGAGTGCCTTCATGAGTGATCTCAAGAGTATGCCAAATATCAAAAGCTGATTCATAAATCAAAACATGATTAAATTCATTTTTGTCGAGAGCGCAAAACAAGGCATTCATAGCCTTTGCGTTTAAAGCAAAAGTCTTCTTCT
Source organism: Musa beccarii (assembly GCA_024322285.1). Lineage (NCBI taxonomy): Eukaryota > Viridiplantae > Streptophyta > Magnoliopsida > Zingiberales > Musaceae > Musa > Musa beccarii. The sequence goes on along the minus strand of CM044396.1, from coordinate 47,855,638 downwards.
CCAATTCATTCCATTTGCTCATCGAAAGAGAAGATTTTTGAAAACCATTTTTGACGATGCTCCAAAGCTCAAAATCCATGGAAATAAGAAAGATCCTTATATGAGTCTTCCAATACATGTAATCCAACCCATTAAACATAGGCGGACGTGTAATAGAGTGACCTTCTTACATACTGGAATAGGCCATCTCTCTTGGGTTTTAAACCAAATATGAGAGTGAACCTTGCTCTGATACCAATTGTTAGAATCGGAGAGGCACTAAGAGGGGGGGGGGTGAATTAGTGCAGCAGATTAAAACTCGAAAGTTTGAAATCTATTTCGTAAATAGCTAGTTCGTATGAAGATTTTGATTCGACGAAAGATAACTTAGTTAAAGTAGCTTGAGTAAAGGAGATGAAAACCGAATGATTTACAGTTAAGTAGAGAAATGATTCAGAAATTTAAACACTCACACATTCAAGGAACACAACGATGTATAGTGGTTTGGTCAAATGACCTACATCCACTTCCGAAGCCTTCTTCGATGAGGCTCCTAACTTCCACTAGCAAGTCACTTTGAAGGGGAAGGACCAAATATCCCTCTTACAACCCTTTTACAAGAGGTTCATACTCTTACAGATTTTTCAAGAGAAAGAGGGAGGTGAACACTAGCAATGGAAAACAAGACTTTGCCAAAGCTTATGCTCAATTTCTAACTCTCAAAAGGGTGCTCTTTCTGCTAAGAAAGGAGGGGTATTTATAGATCCAAAGATGATTCAAATTTGAGCTCCAAATTTGAATTCTGTTTGGGTTTCCTAGTGCTGGTGGTGCCACCGCCTGTCAATGGTGGTGCCACCGCCTGTCAGTTGTTAGACTGATAATGCACTAGGTGGTTCCACCACCCAAGGCAACGACGCTACCACTAAGCATTTTTCAGCACATCGGTTTAGGCCTTAAACTCTGCCCAAACCGGTCCAAAACAAGGCCCAATGGGCCCCTACTTTGGGTTATAGGATTAATACCTAATCCTAACCCAAATTATATGCTTAACTATGAAATTGAAACATAATTCTAAGTGATTTAAATAGACATTCTTCAAGTCTTCTTCTGGCGAGCTTTTTGGCAAAATTCCGGTGGACTTCCGACACTCCTTCGGATTTCTTCTAGCGGACTCCCAATAAGCTCCTAGATTCTGTGGTGAGTTCAATGAGTCTTCGGTAAGCTTTCAAACCTTCTCGGTGATCTCCGCGAACCTCCAACGATCTTTCCGGTGAACTTCTGAAACCTTCGGCAAGTCCCTGATTCTATCTCGGTTGGTTCCGGCAACACTTCCGATGATCGTTCGGACTTCCAATGAACTCTCGAACTCTCGGCGAACTTGACCTCGGTAAATCGCTTTATGTTTTCATCCCATCGTAGTTAATCTTGCACACTTATCTCGACAATATGGATTAGAACAAATAATTCACCAATTGACTTCATCATCAAAATTCGAGATTCAACACCTTCTATTATCAAAAACATTATTTCCATTTCATGTTTGACAATTAGTGGATATAAATTAGTTTTTGAGAATAATGGTTGTTCAATAATATTAGATGATGAGATCATCACAAGAGGAACATTACATAATGGTTTATTTATGCTAGATATAGCTCCACATATCATGAGTGTAAGTGAGTTTAAGAGGAAATGAGAAGAGGTGAATAATGCATATCTGTGACATTATAGGCTAGGTTACATCCATGAGGGAAGGAATCAAAAGTTGCTAAAGAATGGATATCTAGATCCATTTGACTATGAGTCATATGTGAGTTGTGAACCTTGCCTTCAGAGAAAGATGACAAACTCTCTATTTAGTAGAACTGGAGAGAGAGCCACTGAGTTACTAGAACTCATACATAGTGATGTATGCGGTCCCATGACGACTCATATCATAGGTGCTAGTCATATGTGCCTTGCAAGCCAATCACATGAGTGATGGCACTTGTGACTTGATATGCATTTTCTCTCTTTGCTTATTATTAGGCGTTTTATCACTTTATTTTGCATGTTGCATATATTGTGATATCCCTGGACCTGTGTAATGGGAATCGGATCATAATGAGATCACGATAATGAGATCGATTCACCTTTAAACACAGACCCTGAATTATCCTGGTCATAGGTTACTAGAGAAGGACATCAAGATAATCTGATAGACTGGTGTGCTGTATACCCATCCATATTATGGAGGTAGCTGGTCTCACAACTACTCATGTGGGGACACTAAGGGTACAGTGCAGGTGCTCATTGGAGAATGAGTTCGCTGATTGATCCGCCTATGGAATGCTGGATGGTTATTGATACCTCACATCAGACAGTAATTTCGTAGTCCTAATAGTGTATCTGGTCTTTAGACTTGAGATACCAAGGATGTCCTATATGAGTACTCCACTCTTTGATACCGGACTTATAGGTTTGGAAAGTTCCAGATCTAGTATAACCGATCATTGGGAGTAGTAGTCAACTTTACGAGGGCTATTGAGTGTCAATAGAGGATCATCCGCTCTCGGTATCATGAGAGGAATATCCCATGTGTTCTTGCTCGAATAAATCCTTGGCCAAGGTTATTCAGATTGAGAGATAAAGGGTTCTTCGGGAGAATTCGACAAGAGCAAGACTCGAGGAGAGACCGTATGCGTATGACAGTACCATGCCTGGTATAGGGTCTTTGGGATACTAGATGGATGAGGGACTATAGATACATAGTAATTGAGGACAGATAGGTCCAAAGGATTAGATTCCCCTGTATCGTTTGGGGGCCGCGGCGTAGTGGCCTAGTACGTCCATAGTCGATGAGTTGGGTGAATTATTATAGAGATAATAATTCACTAAGTCAGAAGGAGTTCTAACAAGTATGACTCACGGCCAGCTCGATATTGGGCCTAGAGGGTCACACACATATGGTAGGTGTTGCGACGAGTAGAGGTTCAGATATGAGATATTCGTTGAACCCCCTATCTTATTGGATATCCATTAAGCCCCTAAATTATTAGATCCTGAGATGAGATCCAATAATTGCTAATAAGAGATTATTGGGTAGAAACTCACTAATCCAAGAGGCTTGGGTGATTGGATAGAGATCCAATACCCAATAGGGCAAAAAGATCCATTAAGGTTTTTAGGGGGCCTCTATAAATAGGATGGAACCAAAGCTCTATAGGTTGAAGGTTTCTTTTGGTAGCCACCTCATATTCTCTTCTCCTAGAGAGAGATGTGCATCGTTGCAATCCCTACCGTGTAGATATCGCTAGAGAGGAAGATGCTTGACCTCCTTCATCCTCTCCCATAGATCTCTAGGAATTCAGGGATATACGATCTCCCTAGGTATCTTCTTTTACATGTGCAATTTTACAGATTTGTTTTTGACGCATCGATCTTCGCACGATGACGGAAACTTTTTACGGGGAATCTAGGGTTTTGTTTTCTGTTCTTCCGCTATGCATGTGATGTCGCTCCCCTGAGGGATTTCCAAATAATAGGTGGTTACTCCTACTTTATTACTTTCATTTATGATTTCTCAAGATATAGACATGTGTACTTGATGAAGTACAAGTCTGAGGCTTTTGAGAAATTCAGGAAATATAAAAATGAAGTGAAAAACCAGATAAGAAAGAGTATTAAAACCCTTCGATCAGATCGAGGAGGTAAGTACTTGAGTACAAAGTTCAACTAGTTCCTCAAAGACCATGGGATTTTATCCCAATGGACACCTCCTTATACACCACAGCTTAATGGTGTATCAGAAAGGAGGAATCGCACACTGTTAGATATGGTGCGTTCCATGATGTATTTCGCCGACCTACCCATCTCATTCTAGGGATATGCCCTAGAGACCACAGCTTACCTTCTGAATAGAATTTCAACTAAGTCAGTGATGTCTACTCTATATGAGATATGGAATGGGAAGAAGCCCGATCTTATGGTTGTTAAGATTTGGGACTGCCCTGCCCACATCAAGAGACACAACCCCAACAAGTTGGAATCCAGGACAGAATGATACAAGTTCATGGGATACCCTAAGGAAACTTGTGGGTATTATTTCTATCACCCTAAAGACCAAAAGGTCTTTGTAGCCAAGAGAATAGTGTTCCTTGAGAAGGAATACATTCTTGGTGGAGACAATGAGAGCATGATAGAGTTGAACGAGGTTGGAAAACTTAGCTCAAGCATCATTCCACAGCCAGAGTCTGTTCAGGTGCTTAGCACATAAGTTCCAACTTTACATAGGTCTGATAGAGTATCTCATCCTCCTGAGAGATATATGGGACATATAAGAGGAGAGGATGTTAAGGATATTGATCCTCAGACCTACGAGGAGGCTATTTTGAGCATAGACTCCGAAAAATGGCAAGAAGCCATGAATTCAGAAATGGATTCCATGTACTCCAATAAGATTTAGAACCTAGTTGATGCACCCGAGGGTATTGTACCCATTGGCCGCAAGTGGATCTTCAAAAAGAAGATTGGAGTATATGGAAAGGTAGAGACATATAAAGCAAGGCTAGTGGCTAAGGGGTATCGTTAGAGGCAAGGTGTTGACTATAATGAAACTTTCTCATATGTAACCATGCTAAAATCCATTCGAATTCTATTAGCTATTGCAGCACACTATGGTTTTGAGATCTGGCAGATGGACGTCAAAATCGTATTCCTCAATAGCAACCTTGAGGAGGAGGTGTGTATGATATAGCCTGAGGGATTTGTATCCGGGGATAACCCAGATAAGGTATGCAGGTTGCTTAGGTCCATTTGTGGACTGAAGCAAGCTTCCTGAAGTTGGAATATAAGATTTGATGAGGCGATCAGATCTTATGACTTCGTTTAGAATGAAGATGAGCCTTGTATGTACAGGAAGGTAAGTGGGAGCACTATCACCTTTTTGGTATTATATGTGGATGACATCCTGATTATTAGAAATGATGTAGGAATGCTCTCCATAGTAAAGACTTGGTTATCTAGGCACTTCTCCATGGACTTAGGGGAAGCATCCTACATATTGGGGATACGGATCTATAAAGATAGATCTAAGAGGATGCTTGGTTTGTCCTAGTCCAGGTACATAGACACCATTGTCAAAAGGTTTGGCATGAAAAATTCTAACAGAGGTCTCATACTAATGAGACATGGAATATCACTTTCTAAGAGTATGTCCCCAAAGACTTCTGAGGAAAGGGAACACATAGATATAATATTATATGCCTCAGTGATAGGATCTATCATGTATACTGTGCTATGTACCAGGCTTGATATAGCATATGCTCTGAGTGTCACGAGCAGATATCAGGCAGATCTAGGCTTGGAGCACTGGAAAGCAGTAAAATGTATCCTTAAGTACTTGAGAATGACTAAGGATCTTTTACTAGCTGATGGAGATAGTAGCCTCAGGGTTGAGAGCTACACAGACTCGAGCTTCTAGTCCGATGTCGATGATAGCAAGTCTAATTCAGGGTATATGTTCACCCTGAATGGAGGAGCAGTATGCCGACAGAGTTCCAAGCAAGACACTACTGTTGACTCGACCACAGAGGCAGAATACATTGCTGCGATAGAGGTAGCAAAGGAGGGAATCTAGATAAAAAATGTTTATCATAGATCTAGGAGTCATCCCGAGCAGCAAGGAGTCGATTCCCTTAAATTGCGACAACTACAGGGTGATTACTCAAATAAGGAAACCCGGGTCTCATTAGAAGTGTTCTGAGGAGGTTCTAGATTATTAGAGAGATCATGGCCCGAAGAGATGTAGTAGTGGAAAGAGTTCCATCCGAAGATAACATTATAGATCAACTGACAAAGCTATTGACTCAAATTGTATTTGAGTGTCACAGAGGTCTGATGGGGATCAAACATGTTAATGATTGGCTTTAGGTCAAGTGGGAGATTGCTAGTCATATGTACCCTGCAAGCTAATCACATGAGTGATGGCACTTGTGACTTGATATGCACTTTTTCTCTTTGCATATTATTAGATGTTTTATCACTTTATCTTGCGTGTTACATATATTATGATATCCTTGGATCTGTGCAATGGGAATCAGATCGTGATGAGATCATGATAATGATTCTGATTCACCTTTAAATATAGACCCTAAATTATCCTAGTCATAGGTTACTCAAGAAGGACATCGAGATAACCGAATAGACTGGTGTGTTATATACCATGTGATGGAGGTGGCTAGTCTCATAGCTACTCATGTGGGGACACTAAGGGTACAATGCAGGTGCTCATTGGAGAATGAGTTCACTAATTGATCTGCCTACGGAATACTGGATGGTTATTGATACCTCACGTCAAATAGTGATTCCGTAGACCCAATAGTGTATCTGGTCCTTAGACTTGAGACACCGAGGATGTCCTATATGAGTACTCCACTCTTTGATACCGGACTTATAGGTTTGGAAAGTTCCAAATCTAGTTCAACTAGTTATTGGGAGTGGTAGCCAACCTTACGAGGTCTATCGAGTGTCAATAGAGGATCATCTGCTCTTGGTATCATAAGAGGAATATCCCATGTATTCTTGCTTGAACAAATCCTTATCCAAGGTTATTCGGATTGAGAGAGAAAGAGTTCTCCGGGAGAATCCGACAAGAGTAAGACTCGAGGAGAGACCGTATAGACCTGACAGCACTATGCCCAGTATAGGGTCTCTGGGATATTAGATGGATGAGGTACTATAGATACATGGTAACTGAGGATAGATAGGTCCAAAGGATTGGATTCCCTTGTATCATCTAGGGGCTACGGCGTATTGGCCTAGTATGTCCGTAGTCGATGAGTTGGGTGAATTATTATAGAGATAATAATTCACTAAGTCAGAAGGAGTTCTGACAAGTATGACTCATGGCCAGCTCGATATTAGGCTTTGAGGGTCACACACATATGGTAGGTGTTGCGACGAATAGAGGTTCGGATATGAGATATCTACTGGAGCCCCTAACTTATTGGATATCCATTAAGCCCCTGAATTATTGGATCCTCGGATGATATCCAATAATTGCTAATAAGAGATTATGTTAGAACCCCCACGGATTCTAAGCTTGGGGTTGATCTCTATAGGGGATTGGCCTCCTTGAAACTCTATAGGGGTTCCTTCCTCTAAGTTGCTGCTTAAAGGCTGCTAAAAGATTGATCTATTCATGATGAAAAGAGGGTGGATACATGGCTATTTATAGGGCTTCTAAACCCCAACTCCTAATATGACTCTTACTCAAGACTCCTACTTCTAACCAACTCTTACTTCTAATTAGGACTCCTTCTCCAGTAGGACTCCTAATTCTAATAAAACTCTTTCTCTAATATGACTCCTACTTCTAATAGGACTCTTTCTCTAATAAGCCTCCTACTTCTAATAGGACTCTTTCTCTAATAGGACTCCTATTTCTAATAGGACTCCTTTTCTAAGAAGCAACCTAACCCTAACCTAGCCGGCCTATTCACCTCTTTAATAGGGGTCAGCTAGATAGGATTTACATGAATGCCCTTATCAATGAAACTAAATTAGGATGCTCATAGCTAGAGTCCTAACAGACCCGCCCTCTTCAAATCAGCCATGTCCTCGAGGCTGACATTCCATGAATTCTGAGAATTTGATCTTCAAGTCGTCATAGTTCTCTCAAGTGGCATCTTCTATTGGTAGGTTTGCCCACTATATTAATACTTCTGTAGTAGGTCATCGTGGTCGAGTCACGATCTGCCGATCAATAATGGCACTTGGTTAGGTCTGGGGCTCTCCTTGGATAGTTATATTTGATAAATGGCTTTGGGCTATCTCATGTTGTCCCAACTTGAGCTTCAAACATGATACATGGAAGACTGGATGGATTCGGGAGCAGGTGGGTAAGTCCAATCTATATGCTACTGCTCCGATGCACTCCAAAATCTGGTAGGGTCCATAGAACCGAGGTGAAAGCTTCATAGATGCTCTGGTTTGGATTGATATTTTCTTGTATGGCTAGAGCCGTAGGAAGACCTAATCTCTTACTGAAAATTCTCTTTCACTTTTTTATTGATCATATTGCTGTTTCATCCTTGCTTATGCTATAGTGAGATTATCTTTTAGCAACTTTAGCATTTTGTCTCTTTCTTGTAGTTTCCTGTCTACTTGTTCTACTTTAGAGGTGCCCAACACATATTTTGGAATTACGGTGGGGAGGGGGGGGGGTCGACCATACATGGCCTCATAGGGAGTACATTTTGTGGAGAAATGATAAGTTGTATTATACCGCCACTCGGCCTAGGGAAGCTACTTTGTCCATTCTTTTGGTTGGTCACTGGTGAAGCATCTAAGGTATATCTCCAAACACTTGTTCACCACTTCAGTTTAGCCGTCGGTTTATGGGTGATATGCCGTACTCATCTTTAATTTAGTGCCCTGCATTTGGAATAACTCTATCCAAAATTTGATTGTGAAGACCCTATCATGATCACTTACAATAGATCTCGGCATCCCATGTAGTTTTACAATATTCTCCATAAAGATTCGAGCAATACTAGAAGTAGTGTAGGGATTACGGATGACACAAAAGTGAGCATACATTGTAAGGCGATCAACCACGATAAAAATTGTACCTTTTCCTTATGATGAGGGAAACCCTTCGATGAAATCCATTGATATATCAGTCTATATTAATTCTGGGATGGGTAGATGTTGTAACTTTCTAGGACTTGCCATTGTCTCGCCTTTGTGTCGTTGACATACATCACATTGTGCTAGAAATTTAGCAATAATATTTTTCATCCCTATCCAATAAAAATTTTGCTAAATTCTTTTATAGGTTCTAAGGAACCTAGAGTGCCCGGCCGTAGGTGTGGAATACATCTCTTGAAGGATGGTCTTTATGCAAGTAGAATTTGGCACAAGCACAATGCATCCTTTATATCGCAAGTCCTTTGATTCCCAACTGTAATGAGCCATGGAGCTTGGTGCTTCCACCAATTTTTTTATGATTTCACTCGTTTCCAGATTATCTTGTCATTACCTCCTAATATCCTCAAGAAAATCGCTGGTCGGAAGTAAAACAATCGAAAATTCAGCTTGCTCGGGTAGCCACGAAAGCGCATCAGCAACAACATTATCTTTCCCCTTTTTGTAAGTTATTTCATAATCATATCCAAGAAGCTTTATTACTCATTTTTGTTGCTCAAGGGAAGATATCTTCTACTCCAAAAAATATTTTAGGCTTTTATGGTCAGTCTTGATTTGAAAGCGTTGCCCGATCAAGTACGGTCTCCATTTGGACACTACATGCACAATCACGAGCATCTCCTTGTCGTATATAGTCATCTTGAGATGGAAAAGAGATAATACCTTACTAGTATAAGTGAGGGGGTGGCTATCTTGCATTAGTACAGTACCAATTTCTACTCTAGAGGCAATGGCTTCAATAATAAAAGTCTTACCGAAGTTGGGTAACGCTAGTACTGGTTTTGTTATCATTGCGACTTTAAGTTCGTCGAAGGTGGTGGTGGCTTTGTCCAACCACTAGAAAGCATCTTTTTTCAGCAAGGAAGAGGTGCATTGATCTTTCCATAGTTTTTCATGAACTTAAGGTAGTAACCTGTTAAACCGAGAAAGCCGCGCAGCGATTTTATGTTCCTCAGGGTCAGCCAGTTCTACATTGCTTCAATTTTGGAGGGGTCCACTACCACCCCTTCCTCTGATATGATATGTCCAAGGTATTTTACTTTTTGTTGAAGAAAGCTGCACTTCATTTTTTTGACAAAAAGAACATGTTCTTGTAAAATTATCAAAACAAGTCGTAAGTGCTGAATATGACTTTCAAGAGAAGGGCTGTAAATAAGGATATCGTTGAAGAAAACTAGCACAAACTTTCAAAGATAACTCTAGAAAATATCATTCATAAGGCTCTGGAAGGTGGAGGGAGCATTGGTGAGACCAAAGGGCATTACCAGAAATTCGTAGTGACCATTGTGCGTTCGAAAGGTAGTTTTCGGTATGTCTTCATCGCACACTCGTATTTGATGATACCCGGATCGAAGGTCCAGCTTTGTGAAGACTCATGCTCCCTTTTAATTCATTAAGCAATTCATCTACTACTGTAATAGGGCACTTGTCCTTGACGGTTATGCCGTTGAGAGCTCGGTAATCAACGCACATTCTCCATGTTCCGTCTTTCTTTCGTACGAGGAGCACCGGTGAAGAGTAGGGGCTTCAACTTGGCTGAATAACTCCTGTTTCAAGCATCTCTTTTACAATCCTTTCTATTTCATCTTTTTGGAGATGTGGATACCGATATGGTCGAGTATTTGCTGGAGGTTTGCCTAGAAGAATCGGTATACAATGATCATGTCGGCGGTTAGGAGGTAGGCTGTGTGGTTCGTCAAATATATCTGAAAATTCAGCAAGCAAGGGAAGTAGGTTTGGATCTTCAAATTTGGTTGGCTCTCCCTTAGATTGCTGCTCAAGTTGTACCAAAAAGCCACTGCATGAGTTATGCAAAACGTTCTCCATTCGTTATGTGCAAATTGTCATTACGTCGCCCCCACGTTTCCCGTACAGTATCACCTGTTTCCCCTTACTGTAAAATTTTATAATTAATTTTAAAAAATTCCAAGAAACATCACCTAATGTCATCAACCATTTGATACCAAGCACGGCCTCATAATCGTTGAGAGGGAGGAAGAAAAAATCTACAATTATCTCTTGGTCCTGCAGCAATAGTTTCACCTACGATCACACTTCAAAATTCATCCATCTGCGACCTTAACATCAAACCTACTACAATTCTCAATAGGTAAGGCCATCTAGACAACCTTACTGTTCATAAAATTATTAGTGCTCCTGGTGTCAATAAGAATGGTGATCGGTTGTTGCTTCAGAAATCCTTCCACTTTCATTGTTTGCGGGTTCGCGTAACCGGCAAGGGCATACATCGTAATATCACTTGACTACTGTTCTTTATTCATGACCTCTTCCTCATGCTCTTGGACCTCCTCCTCTATGTCTTCAAGAGGTTCAATCAACAGGAGGCGGCCCCTTTTGCAGCGATGATCGCAGTTCCACGGCTCGTCGCAATGCCAACAAAGACCCTTTGCTGATCGGTCACATAGTTCTTCTCTTGTCAATTTTTTTTGCAGCGAAGGACAGGTGGGAGCAGAAGGGGGTTTATATGCTAAGGTTCTAGGAGTGGTTCTCATCCTCTGAGCATCTTGGCTGAGCCGTTCTTCTTATATTCGGGCAAAAGAAATCGTAACCATCACGGTACAGGGCTATCGCGCCTTAACTTCCCCTTTTATCTCTAACTTGAGTCCTTCGATGAATGTTCCTAATAATTGATGGTCAGTCTAATCACGAGCAAGATAGAATAGCTTCTTAAACCTGGTTTGGTACTCTTGAATCGTAGAGGTTTGTCAAATCTTTGCGAGTTGTCCGTCGATATTTTCATACTCCATAGGTCTGAAATGGTTCAGTAGTGCATTCTTAAATTTATTTCATGTCAGAGCCCTATGATTATATTCTAACCAATTGTACCATTGAATAGCATCTCCTTCAAGGTGGATGATAGCAATCTCCACCATAGCATTGTCCGACGTTCGGTAGTAGCAAAAGTAACGTTCGACGCACGAAATCCACCCCGCCAAGTCTCCTTCTTCCCATCATGGGAAGTCCACCCTCATGCATGGTCGAAGCATGTCCGAGGGCTGTCCCTCCTTCTCTGGGGTCATTTCTAAATTCTCTCCTTGTTGCAATTTGGTTGGACTTAGTGGTTGTCTAATTCTGAATTCTGCAAACAAAGCACGTAATTTGTCTTCCAAGCACGATTCAAGCCATGATTCAATCCGAGATTCCCATGCTTCAAATTTGGCATCGATTGGATCTTGAGAAGCCATAGCATATGCCTGTTGCAATTCACGGGAAGATCAATGGATGATCTACGGTGGTGGAGATGACGGTGGAATTCAACGATGATCTTCTAAGCAATTTGTGGGAATTGCTTTGGGCGGTTGTGGAGGGCTGGTGGATGGCTGTGGAAGGGCAGCGAGATGCCAAGAACGCTGCTCTGATACTAAGTGTTAGAACCCTTACGGATTCTAAGCTTAGGGTTGATCTCTATAGGGGATCGGCCTCCTTGAAACTCTATAAGGGTTCCTTCCTCCAAGTTGCTGCTCAAAGGCTGCTAAAAGATTGATCTATTCATGATGAAAAGAGGGTGAATACATGGCTATTTATAGGGCTTCTAAACCCCAACTACTAATTGGACTCTTACTCAAGTCTCCTACTTCTAACCAACTCCTACTTCTAATTAGGACTCCTTCTCTAGTAGGACTCCTAATTCTAATAGGACTTTTTCCCTAATAGGACTCATACTTCTAATAGGACTCTTTCTCCAATAGGACTCCTACTTCTAATAGGACTCTTTCTCTATTAGGACTCTTATTTCTAATAGGACTCCTTTTCTAAGAAGCAACCTAATCCTAACCTAGCCGGCCTCTTCACCTCTTTAATAGGGGTCGGCTAGATAGGATTTACATGAATGCCCTTATCAATAAAACTAAATTAGGACCCTCATAGCTAGAGTCCTAACAGATTATTGGGTAGAGACTCACTAATCCAAGAGGCTTGGGTAATTGGATGGAGATCCAATACCCAATAGGGCAAGATCCATTTGGGTTTATAGGGGGCCTCTATAAATAGGAGGGAACCAAAGCTCTATAGGCTGAGGGTTTCTTTTGGTAGCCACCTTCTATTCTCCTCTCCCTAGAGAGGAGAATCGTCGCAGTCCCTGCCGTGTGGATACCGCCAGAGAAGAAGACACTTGACCTCCTTCATCCTTCCTATAGATCTGTAAGGATTCAAGGATATACGATCTCCCTAGGTATTTTTTTTTACATATGCAGTTTTTACAGATTTATTTTGATGCACCGATCTTCACACGATGATGGAACCTTTCTACGGGAAACCTGGGGTGTTTTGTTTTGGTTCTTCCGCTGCGTATGAGATGTCACTCCCAAGAAGGATTTCCCAATAGATACTACATTATTTATTAAAAATTTTAAAAATAATTTTCTTGTTATTCAAATTTATGTTGATGATATTATCTTTGATTCTGCAAATGAATTATTATGTGAATCATTTGCCAAGAGTATGAGCCAAGAGTTTGAAATGAGTCTAATGGGTGAACTAACATTCCTTTTAGGTTTACAAATCAAACAACTTAGTGATGGTATATTTCTAAGTCAAACCAAATATGCATTAGAATTGTTAAAACGATTTAATATAGATGGTTCAAAGGCCATCAACACTCCCATGAGTACCTTTACTAAGTTAGACATGGACGAAAGTGGAGAAAGTTTTGATCAAAAAACATATAGGGGAATGATAGGTAGTTTACTTTACCTCACCACAACTAGATTGGATATCATGTTTAGTGTCAAACTTTGTGCTATATTTCAAGCTAATCCTAAGTTATCTCATCTTAAAGTTGTTAAAAGAATCCTTAGATATCTTAAAGGTACTCGTAACCTAGGATTATAGTATCCAAAATCTGATAACTTTGATTTAATAGCTTATGCGGATGCGAATTTGCTGGATGTAGAATAGATAGAAAAAGCACATCTCGAATATATCAATTTTTAGGACATGCACTTGTTTCTTAGTCTTCGAAGAAATAAAACTCGATTGCACTATCTACAATCGAAGTCAAATATATAGTCGTAAGTGCATGTTGTGCACAAGTTGTATGGATGAAAAATATATTAGAAGATTATGGAATTCATTTAAGGAATATTTTCATAAAATGTGATAACATAAGTACTATATATTTAACTAAAATTCTCATTCAACACTCTAGAACTAAACATATTGACATTAGGCATCACTTTATATGAAATAATATCAATAACAATGATGTTACTCTAGAATTCATTGATACAAAACATCAATGCATGAGTTTCTAATGGATATCTTCATAAAACCTTTAAATGAAGAATAATTTGACTTCATTAGAATGGAATTAGGTATGCTAAATTGTCCTAATGCATGAGTTTGTTGTATGCCTTTTTCGGAATTTTTTGATTTTGTATCATCTTTTCCGTTTTCATGAATTTATTTTGATCTTTCATCTGTCTCAGTATCATCTTTTTTGATTTTGTAGATGGAGCCTTCATTTTTATCTTCCTCCATCTTGGATTGATACTCTTGCCTCATTGATTGATGATTCAAGTTTAATGATTTTTTGAATTAGAATCATACCCATTTAATGACTTTGTGAATTTTATTATATTGATTTTATCCTCCCTCAATTTTCGTTGGCATGAATGAATGGCTTTTCACATTTTTATGTCATGAAATTTAAAGTTTGATAAATTCTTGATAATTTAAACAAATTGCTTTCATGGCACACAAAACTATTCTTTTATACATATTTTTATGTCATGGACTCTATATGAAAAGAAGAAGCTCTCATAAATTTTTTTAATAGCTCGAATGCTCTCTTAATTTCAATTTGGATTTCATTCACTTCTCTAAATGCAAATTTTATGATTTAACTCTTGTATAAATTTTTACGTCATGAGCTTTTATGAATTTTTCTTGACTTGATTGGTTGTATTCTACTTCATGGATTTTTCATGGAAATGCCAAGTTAGCTCTTATCATGATATGAATTTTCAATCATTCAAACAAATTGCCTCTTGAACTTTTCAAGAGTTTCAATATCTCTTACCATGAGTTTTTATGAATTTTGTGCTTAAATGATCTCTTTTCTATCTCACAAATTTTACTCGGTGGAAGTATGGACGTTATTGACTTTTGAATGAAGTTTTCTTTATGTCATGAGCTCTTGATGTAAAGTAGAAATTTTTATGAATTTTTTGCTTCGATGATCTATCTTTTCTACTTTACGAATTTATCTCTAAGGCATGAATTTTCAATAGAATGAACGAATTGCTTTTCAATATTCTTGACAATTTAAGTCTTCTTGATAGATTTATCCTTCTCTTTTTGCCATCTTCACAAAAAGTTCTATCATAACATTTGGTATCAATGGCCCATTTCCTTTTTGTTGATGACAAAGGGGGAGAAATGTGGCAAATTGATGACATGCTTCGTATCATAAAACAATTGCCATGCTTTGTATCGTAAAATGCTTGCTTTCATTAAAAGCATCACAATGTATCACAAATATATGAACTGTATCAAATGCATTGCAAATGATTGAAGCGTATTGTGATGTATCGCAATTGTATGGAATGTATCGTATGCATCGCAAATAACAAATGTATGCTTAATTTTTCAATGATCATTATCGTATCATGCTTATTTATCTTACTTGAATTTGGTATCATGCCATGATATGATAATTTGGTTTCATTTTTGTATCATTGAATGATGCATCGTCAATTGATATCATGCCTTGAATTTGTGAACTATTTGATATCATTTGACTCTTGCTAAATTTCAAAATTAAAATTGGTATCGTTTGTTGAAATGAGTTGTCGAAAGTTTGTCGAAAGGTTCATTGGAAGTTCGCAGAGCTCACCGAGAAAGATCAGAGCTTGCCAAAGAAGACTCTCGGAACTCGCCAAAGTTGTTGTAAAGTCCGGGAGCCTATTAGAAGTCCACGGAAGATGTCTGAGGATTTGTCGGAAGTTCACCGGAAGCTTATCGGAAGAAGGCTTGATGTGTCAGATCATGTTTTTGCTTAGAATATGTTTTTAATTTCATAGTTAGAATGTAATTAGGGTTAGGATTAGATGTTAATCTTTTAACCCTAGTAGAGGCCAATTGTGTAACATCCCTCATTTTTGAAAATTTGTAAGGGCTTGTTTATAATGTAAGGACCAAAATTGTAAAAAATGAGAATTTGTTTAAAAATCCTTTAGTACTAAATATTTATATATTGAAAGTTTAGTGCTAGGGACCAAAATGTGAATACTAATACTTAGATAGGATTTATGAAGGATTTGCATTCAGTTTAAGAAAGAAATAAAGAAAATAAATAAAATAAAAATAGAGGACATGTGGCATTAGTTAACCTAAGAATGAGCCACTTATGTTTATTCTAAGAATGACACCTACGCCTCCATCATGCATACTTGTCACCTTGTAAATCTTTGCATGTTGCCAAACTTAAGCAATTAAAGGCACAATTAAGGGAAACTTTGTAGCTAACGTAACTTGAGAAGAGAAGGGAAGAGGAATTGAAGTGGAAGGAGGAGTTTGGCTTTTGCTTGAGGTTTTGGATCAATTCCTCTATATTTGGGAATCAAAATTTTTCTAAGGCAAGTGTTCCACTCCTTTCTACTACAATTTAAATCTTTGTTTTTTTGCCTTTGATATGAGAAATTTGAATTATTCTAGCCTTGAAATCTGATATCTCTATTTTTTGGAATGTAAATGTTTGAATCTGGAAAATTATCAAGATTCTGACCATTCTACTTTATTTCGGCTATAAACTCCTATACAGATTTTCAATTTAGGCAAAACTTGTTTGATCTGAATATAGACTTGTAACCTTTCTTTTGACAGCTTACTTGGATGATTTGGAATAAATTTTCCTATCCAAACATTAAATTGAATCAGCACTACGGAATCTGTAAATCAGAGACAATAAGTTTTGACCTTTTAATACTAAACTGTCTATAACTCTCTATTAGAAAATCTGATTTATATGAAACTTATTTTGTTAGAAAATAAACTTGTTTATATTTTTTTTTAATACTTAGATTGAAAGGTTTGGAGTCCAATTTTTTTTATTTTTTATTTTTGTCCTATGTTTCACAGAAGTTTAATGTGTTTGATTTGTATCACTCTTTTAAGATGTCATAAGATAATAGGAAATCAAAACGGATGACTAAAATAAAGGCATAAAGCCATAAATAGGAAATCAAATCAACGAAAGCCGAAAAGATGATGAAAAATTTCCGAAAGGCATAAAATAAATTCATTCACGAGGATAATTCAACATACCTAATTCCCTTCTAATGAAGTCAAATTGTTCTTAATTTAAGGGTTTTGTGAAAATGTTCGCTAATTGATGTTTTGTATCAATGAATTTTAGAATGATATCATTATTATTTACGTGATCCCGTATAAAGTGATGCCTAATGTCAATGTGCTTAGTTCTAGAGTGTTGAATGAGATTTTTTGTTAGACAAATAACACTTGTGTTATCACAATTTATGAGAATATTCTTTAAATGAATTCCATAGTCTTCTAAAGTGTTTTTCATCTAAACAACTTATGCACAGCATGCACTAGCAGCTATGTATTCAGCTTCGGCCGTAGATAGTGCAAACGAATTTTGTTTCTTGGAAGACCAAGAAACAAGTGCATGTCCTAAAAATTGGCATGTTCCGGATATGCTTTTTCTATCCATTCTACATCCGCCAAAATTCACATCCACATAGGCTTTTAAATCAAAGTCAACGGATTTTGGATACCATAATCCTAGGTTAGGAGTGCCTTTAAGGTATCTAAGGATTCTTGTAACAGCTTTAAGATGAGACAACTTAGGATTAGCTTGAAATCTTGCACAAAGTCCTACACTAAACATGATATCCGGTCTAGTTGCAGTAAGGTAAAGTAAACTATATATCATTCCCCTATATACTTTTTGATCAAAATTTTCTCCACTTTCATCCATGTCTAACTTAGTGGAGGTACTCATAGGAGTGTTTATAGCTTTTGAACCATCCATGTTAAATCATTTTAATAATTCTAATATATATTTAGATTGATTAAGAAATATATTATTACTAAGTTATTTAATTTACAATCCTAGAAAGAAGGTTAGTTCACCCAGACTCATTTCAAATTCATGACTCATACACTTGGCGAATGATTCACATAGTGATTCATTTGAAGAACTAAAAATAATATCATCAACATAAATTTGAACAATAAGAAAATTATTTTCAAAATATTTAATAAACAATGTAGTATCAACCTTGCCTTTAGTAAAATTATTTAAAATAAGAAAGGAACTAAGCCTCTCATACCAAGCTCTAGGGGCTTATTTTAATCCATAGAGAGACACATGATTGGGAAGAAGAGAGTTTTCAAAACCTAGTGGTTGTTCAACATACACTTTTTCGGAAATAAAGCCATTTAAGAAAGCACTTTTGACATCCATTTGAAAAAGCTTAAAGTTATTACTACTAGCATAGGCAAGGAGCACCCTAATGGCTTCTAATCTTGCCACAGGAGCGAAGGTTTCTTCGTAATCGATACCTTCTTCTTCGTTGAAACCTTTGGCCACTAATCTAGCTTTGTTTCTAACCACGATACCACATTCATCTTGCTTGTTTCTAAAGACCCATTTAGTACCAATAACTAAATGGTCACTAGGTCTAGGAACAAGCTTCCATACCTCATTTCTCTCAAATTGATTCAATTCTTCTTGCAATGCGATGATCCAAGAATCATCTTTTAAGGCATCATCAATGCACTTAGGTTTAATTTGAGAAAGAAAAGTGGCATAAGCACAAAAAATTTTAAAGGAAGAATGAGTTTGAACCCCTTTCGATGTGTCTCCTATAATTAGCTCCTTTAGATGGGCATTTACATGCTTCCATTCCTTGGGTAAGGAAATTTGGGAAGAAGATGCATCCAAGTTGCTATTTTGAGGAGAGGGCTCATTTAAATTCAAACTATCAAAACCAAGATCATCATTAAAATAATTTTTCTTAAGTTTGAAAACTTCATTAAAAACTACATGAATAGACTCTTCTATGACTAATGTTCTTTTATTAAAAACATGAAAGGCTTTAGAAATGGAAGAGTAACTAAGAAAGATGTTAGAACCCTTGCAGATTCTAAGCTTGGGGTTGATCTCTATAGGGGATTGGCCTCCTTGGAACTCTATAGGTGTTCCTTCCTCCAAGTTGACGCTCAAAGGCTGCTAAAAGATTGATCTATTTCTTTATTAAAAGAGGGTGAATACATGGCTATTTATAGGGCTTTTAAACCCCAACTCCTAATAGGACTCTTACTCAAGACTCCTACTTCTAACCAACTCCTACTTCTAATTAGGACTCCTTCTCTAATAGGACTCCTACTTCTAATAGGACTCTTTCTCTAATAGGACTCCTACTTCTAATAGGACTCTTTCTCTAATAGGACTCCTACTTCTAATAGGACTCCTTCTCTAAGAAGCAACATAATCCTAACCTAGCCGACCTCTTCACCTTTTTAATAGGGGTTGGCTAGATAGGATTTACATGAATGCCTTTATCAATTAGGACTCTCATAGCTAGAGTCCTAACAGACCTGCCCTCTTCAAATCAGCCTTATCCTCGAGGCTAACGTTCCATGAATTTTGGGAATTTGATCTTCAAGTCATCATAGTTCTCCCAAGTGACATCTTTTGCTGGTAGATTCGCCTACTATATTAACACTTCAGTAGCAGGTCATCGTCGTCGAGTCACGATTCGTCGATCAATAATAACACTTGGTTGGGTTTGGAGCTCTCCTTGGGTAGTCATATTTGGTAGATGGCTTTGGGCTGTC
Source organism: Musa beccarii (assembly GCA_024322285.1). NCBI lineage: Eukaryota > Viridiplantae > Streptophyta > Magnoliopsida > Zingiberales > Musaceae > Musa > Musa beccarii. Next base: position 47,836,144 of record CM044396.1, on the reverse strand, counting down.
TCATGTTGTCCCAACTTGATCTTCAAACATGATATATGGAAGACTAGATGGATTCAAGAGCTGACGGGTAAGTCCAATCTGTATACTACTGCTCCGATGCACTCCAAAATCTAGTAGGGTCCATAGAATCCAGGTGAAAGCTTCATAGATACTTTGGTTTGGATTGATATTTGCTTGTATAGCTGAAGCCGTAGGAAGACCCAATCTCCTACTAAAAACTCTCTTTCGCCTTTGTGTTGTTGACATACATCACATTTTGCTACAAATTCAGTAATAATATTTTTCATCCCTATCCAATAAAAATTTTGCTTAATTCTTTTATAGGTTCTAAGGAACCCGGAGTGCCCGACCATAAGTGTGAAATGCATCTCTTAAAGGATGGTCTTTATGCAAGTAGAATTTGGCACAAGCATAATGCGTCCCTTATATCGCAAGTTCTTGGAGTCCCAACTATAATAAGCCATGGAGCATGGTGCTTCCTCTAAGTTTTTTATGATTTTACTTATTTCTAGATTATCTAGCCATTCTCTCCTAATATCCTTAAGGCAGTCACTGGTCGGAAGTGAAATAGCCAAAAATTCAGCTTGCTCGGGTAGCCGCGAAAGCGCATCTACAATAACATTATCTTTCCCCTTTTTGTAAGTTATTTCATAATCATATCCAAGAAGCTTTGTTACCCATTTTTGCTGCTCGGGGGAAGATATCTTCTACTCCAAGAAATATTTTAGGCTTTTATGGTCGGTCTTGATTTGAAAGCGTTGCCCGATCAAGTACGGTCTCTATTTGGACACTGCATGCACAATTACGAGCATCTTCTTGTTATAAATAGTCATTTTGAGATGGGAAGGAGATAACGCCTTACTGGTATAAGTGAGGGGGCAACAATCTTACATTAGTACAACACCAATTTCGACTTCGAAGGCATCGGCTTCAATAATAAAAGTCTTGCCGAAGTCGGGTAACGCTAGTACGAGCATTGTTATCATTGCGACTTTAAGTTCGTCGAAGGCGGTGGTGGCTTTGTCCAACCATTGGAAAGCATCTTTTTTCAGTAAGAAAGTAAGGGGTGCACTGATCTTTCTGTAGTTTTTCACGAACTTGTGGTAGTAACCTGTTAAACCGAGAAAGTCGCGCAGCAATTTTAGTTCCTCAGGGTCAGCCAATTCTGCATTGCTTCAATTTTGGAGGGGTCCACTACCACCCCTTCCTCTGATATGATATGCCCAAGATATTCCACCTTTTTGTTGAAGAAAGCTGCACTTCATTTTTTTTGACAAAAAGAACATGTTCTCGTAAAATTGTCAAAACAAGTCGTAAGTACTGAATATGACTTTCAAGAGAAGGGCTATAAATAAGGATATCGTCAAAGAAAACCAACACAAACTTTCAAAGATAACTCTAGAAAATATCATTCATAAGCTTTGGAAGGTGGAGGGAGCATTGGTGAGACCAAAGGGCATTTACTAGAAATTTATAGTGACCGTTATGCTTTTGAAAGGTAGTTTTCGGTATGTCTTCTTCGCACACTCATATTTGATGATATCCGGATCAAAGGTCCAGCTTTGTGAAGATTCATGCTCCCTTGAATTCATCAAGAAATTCATCTACTACTGAAATAGGGTACTTGTCCTTGACGGTTATGCCATTGAGAGCTCGGTAACCAACGCATATTCGCCATGTTCCGTCTTTCTTTCGTACGAGGAGCACCGGTGAAGAGTAGGGGCTGCAACTAGGCTGAATAACTCATGTTTCAAGAATCTCTTTTACAATCCTTTCTATTTCATCTTTCTAGAGATATGGATACCGATATGGCCGAGTATTTACTAGAGGTTTGCCTGAAAGAATCAGTATATGATGATCATGCCGGCGGTTCGGAGGTAGGCTGCGTGGTTCGTCAAATATATCTAAAAATTCAACAAGCAAGGGAAGTAGGTTTGGATCTTCAAATTCAGTTGGCTCTCCCTTAGATTGCAACTCAAGTTGCACCAAAAAGCCATTACATGCTTTGTGCAAAACTTTCTCCATTCGTTGTGTGTAAATCATCGTTACGTCACCCCCATGTTTCCCGCACAAGATCACCTGTTTCCCCTTATTATAAAATTTCATAATTAATTTTAAAAAATTCTAGAAAATATCACCTAATGTCATCAACCATTAGATGCAATGCATGGACTCATAATCATCGAGAGGGAGGAGGAAAAAAATCTGCAATTATCTCTTGGTCTTGCAGCAATAGTTTCACCCGTGGGCACCTACGATCACACTTCAAAATTCATCCATCTGCGACCTTAACATTGAACCTGCTATAATTCTCAATAGGTAAGGCCATCCAGACAGCGACCTTACTGTTCATAAAATTATTAGTGCTCCCGGTGTTAATAAGAATGGCGATGTTGAATCTCGGATTTTGATGATAAAATCAATTGGTGAAATATTTGTTCTAATCTATATTGTCAAAGATAAGTGTGCAGGATTAACTACGATGGGTCAGAAACATAAAGTGATTTGCCGAGGTCAAGTCCATCGGGTGTTCAAGAGTTCATCGGAAGTCCGAAGGATCGTCGGAAGTGTTGTCGGAACCAAGATCGAATCAGGGACTTGCCAAGTTTTTTAAAGTTCGTCGTAAAGATCATTGAAGGTTCGCAGAACTTTGTCGAGAAGGTTCGGAAGCTTGTCGAAGACTCGTTGAGCGTGCCATACAAGCCGGGAGCATGCAGGGAATCCATCGGAAGAAATCCGAGGGAAATATTGGAGGACCGCCGAAGTCTCATCATAAAGCTCGCCGGAATAAGACTTGAAGAATGCTAGTTTAAATCACTGTTAATTATGTTTTAATTTTGTAGTTGGCATGTACTTAGGGCAAGGATTTCGAATTAATCATGCTCTAAATTGGTAGGGGCCAACCGGGCCCTTACTGGGCTTTTTGGGCCTTGAACAAGGCCCATTTAGGAAAGCTGAATGGGCCAGGCAGTAGCACCCGCTTTGGCACCATGTGCTTTGGCGCGGTGCTACGCGCCAGCCTAGGCGATAGAACCGCCCGACTACATATCTGATGGTGGTAGCACTGCTTTGCTGCTCAGGCGGTAGCACTTTGCCAGTAATCGCTGGCTGACGATCGACAGCAAGAGCACCGCCTCGACAAGCAAAGCAGCACCGCTTAGCACCGAACTCAATTTGATTTCAAATTTAGAGCCCAAATTTGAAACCATTTTGGATCTAAAAATACCCCCCTTTCTCAACTGAAAGGGCACCCTTTTGAGAGTTAGAATCTTGAGTTTAAGTCTTTGAATAGTCTTGAAAAGCCTTGTCTCTTACTAAGTGTTCACCTCCTTCTTCTTCTTGAGAAATCTTGTAAGAGTGTAAACCTCTTGTAAAGGGTTGTAAAAAGGGGTATTTGGTCCTTCCCCTTCAAAGGATTTGCTAGTGGAAGTGCGAAGCCTCATTGTGAAGGCTTCAAGAGTAGATGTAGGTCATTTGACCGAACCACTATACATCATTGTGTTCATGAATGTGTGAGTGTTTACATTTCTGAATCATTTTATTACTTAGCTGCAAATTGCTTAGTTCCTTGCTATTTCCTTTACTCAAGCAACTTCTTACAAGTTCTTTTTCATCGAATCGAAATCTTCCTTCGAACTTGTCTTTGTACGAAGTCGGCTTCAAAGTTACGTTTTTAATCCGCTGCACTAATTCACCCCCCCCCCTCTTAGTGCCTTTTCGATCCTAACAATTAGTATCAGAGCAAGGTTTACTCTCATATTGGTTTAAAACCCAAGAGAGATGGCCTACTCCAGTATGCAAGAGGGTCACTCCATTACTCGTCCGCCTATGTTTAATGGGTCGGATTATACATATTGGAAGACTCGTATAAGGATTTTTCTCATTTCTATGGACTTCGAACTTTGGAACATTATTGAAAATAGCTTTGCAAAATCTTCTCTTCCGATGAGTGAGTGGAATGAGTCGAAAAGGAAGATTTTTTGCTCTCAATGCAAAGGCTATGAATGCCTTATTTTGTGCACTTGATAAGAATGAGTTTAATCGGGTTTTTATTTATGAATCGGCATTTGATATTTGGCGCACTCTTGAAATCACTCATGAAGGCACTAGCCGAGTGAAAGAGTCAAAAATCAACATTCTTGTGCATTCTTATGAACTTTTTCGGATGAAACCAAATGAGTCCATTGGAGATATGTACACCCGCTTTACGGATGTCATCAATGGACTTAAAGCTCTTGGTAAAGGTTTTTCTAATTTTGAGTTGGTAACTAAAATTTTAAGATCCCTTCCAAAGAGTTGGGATCCAAAGGTTACGGCCATTCAAGAGGCCAAGGATCTTAAAATATTTCCGCTTGAAGAACTTATTAGGTCTCTAATGACCTACGAGATGACGTGCCATACTCATGAAGAGCTTGAGAACCCCCTTCCAAAGAACAGGAATGATATGACACTTAGAACACAAGAAGACCACTTGAAAGGAACATCAAGTGATGAGGACAGTGACAATGACATTGCACTTTTAACTCGAAAGTTTAAGAAATTTATAAGAAAGAACAAATTTAAAAATGACACAAAAAATAAATTTGAACACAAAAAGGACCAAGTTATTTGCTACGAATGCAAGAAGCCGGGACACTTCAAGAATGAATGCCCTCAAGCCAAGAAGAAGCAATTCAAGAAGAAGAAAGCTTTGAAGGCCACGTGGGATGATTCAAGTGACTCCGAGGTTGAAGAAGCTAGCAACAAAGAGGAGGTCAACTTCGCGCTAATGGCATTAGGAGAAGAGGTTAGTGAGTTATTTAATGAAGAGTTATCTTTCGATGAACTTTCTATCATTTTTCATGAGTTATTTGATTAATGTAGAACTCTTAGTAAGAAGTTTAATTTGCTTAAGAAAGAGTATGCTTTATTACAAAATAAATTCAATAGTCTCTAAACCCCTTCTCTACCCCCATGCTCGAACACTTGGAAGCAACAAAAAGGGAGAACTTGCTACTCAAAGAGACCCTAAATAAGTTTAAGGTCGGTAGCAAGGGCTTGGACATGATCCTTGCTAACAAGGGTCACGTCGAAAATAGGAGTGGAATTGGATTTGTGAGTGGATCTCACCAAAATCCCACCACCTTCATTAAAGGACCTACATTGCATGTATCAACCCATTTGAAATATAATTTTTGTGGTAAAATGGGACATGTTGCTTACAAATGTCCATTCAAGAAATTTAGTCCACAAAAATTGATATGTGGTTCCTAAAGGAACCATAAACAACTCAATGTTGAATTACAAATTAAGTAGATCAATTTGTAAGGCACCTAAAATCAAATGGGTACCTAAAAATCATCCTCTTTTGTAGACAAACTCATAAGCTAGGAGCAAGAAATGGTATCTTAATAGTGGATGCTCAAGGCACATGATCGGAGATCCATCTCATTTCTCTATGCTCACTAGCAAAAAAGAAGGGTATGTCACCTTCGAAGACAATAACAAGGGTAAAATCATTGGCAAGGGGACCATAGGTAATAAATCAAGTTTTTCAATTGATCATATGTTGCTAGTTGATGGTTTAAAACATAATCTTTTAAGCATTAGTCAATTATGCGATAAAGGTTATGTTGTTAGATTTGAATCTAATGTTTGCATTATTGAAAAACCAAACAATGACATATCCATGATTGCTTTAAAACAAAACAATGTCTACACCATAAATATTGATGAATTAACTAATGAAATATGTTTTTCGGTTTTGAATGATGATGCTTGGCTTTGGCATAGGAGATTAGGCCATGCAAGCATGAAACTAATTTCTAAGATTTCATCTAGAGAGTTAGTAAGAGGTATCCCAAACATGAAATTTATCAAGGGCAAGGTATATGATGCATGTCAACTAGGAAAATAAATAAAAACTAGTTTCAAATCAAAAAATCAAATTAGCACCACTAGACCATTGCAATTGATCCATTTGGACTTATTTGGACCAATTGACATAACAAGCCTAGGAGATAGCAAATATGCCTTTGTAATTGTGGATGACTATAGTAGATACACTTGGACCTATTTCTTGGCTCACAAAAGTGATTGTTTCAAATGTTTCTCTAAATTTTGTAAACTCACTCAAAATGAAAAAGGTTTTATGATTTCATCGATTCGAAGTGATCACGGAGGTGAATTTCAAAATCATGACTTCCAAAATTTTTGTGAAATAAACAGATATAACCATAACTTCTCTACTCCAAGAAATCCACAACAAAATAGAATAGTGGAAAGGAAAAATAGAAGTTTGCAAGAAATGGCTAGAACCATGTTAAATGAATACAATTTACCAAAATATTTTTGGGCTGAAGCTGTGAATACGGCTTGCTATGTTATGAATAGAGTTCTAGTGAGACCATCCCTATCTAAAACTCCATATGAATTATGGAATGATAAAAAACCCAATGTTTCTTATTTTAAAGTTTTTGGTTGTAAATGTTTTATTTTAAATGAAAAGGATACCTTAGGAAAATTCGATGCAAAATCCAATGAAGACATATTTCTTGGTTATTCTTCCGTTTCTAAGGCTTTTGTTTTCAACAAAAGAAACTTAGTTATAGAAGAATCTATTTATGAAGAATCTAGTTTCGAATTTAAGAAGAAAGATTTTGATGATGATTTTGGCTTTGATAATTTGAATTTGAATGAACCCTCTCCTCAAAATGACAACATGGATGCATCTTCTTCCCAAACTTCCTTACCCAAGGAATGGAAGTATGTAGATGCTCATCCCAAAGAGTTAATTATAGGAGATGCATCGAAAGGGGTTCAAACTCGCTCTTCTTTCAAAGATTTTTATGCCAATGCCGCTTTTCTTTCTCAAGTTGAACCAAAATGCATTGATGATACCTTGAAAGATGATTCTTGGGTTATCGCAATGCAAGAAGAATTGAATCAATTTGAGAGGAATGAGGTATGGAAGCTTGTTCCTAGACCTAATGACTACTTAGTTATTGGTACTAAAAGGGTCTTTAGAAACAAGCAAGATGAATGTGGAATCGTGGTTAGAAACAAGGCTAGACTAGTGGCCAAAGGTTTCAACCAAGAAGAAGGTATCGATTACGAAGAGACCTTCGCTCCGGTGGCAAGATTAGAAGCCATTAGGATGCTCCTTGCCTATGCTAGTAGTAATGATTTCAAATTATTTCAAATGGATGTCAAAAGTGCATTCTTAAATGGTTTTATTTCCGAAGAAGTGTATGTCGAACAACCACCCGGATTTGAAAACTCTCTTTTTCCTAACCATGTGTTTAAGCTAACTAAGGCTCTATATGGTCTAAAACAAGCCCCTAGGGCTTGGTATGAGAGGCTTAGTTCTTTTTTAATTTTAAATAATTTCACTAACGGCAAGGTTGATACTACATTGTTTATTAAACATTTTAAAAATAATTTTCTTATTGTTCAAATTTATGTTAATGATATTATTTTTGGTTCTTCTAATAAATCACTATGTGAATCATTTGCTAAGAATATGAGTGATGAATTTGACATGAGCCTAATGGGAGAACTAAATTTCTTTTTAGGATTACAAATTAAGCAACTAAGTGATGGTATATTTCTAAATCAATTAAAGTATACATTAGAATTGTTAAAATGATTTAACATGGATGGATCAAAAGACATTAGCACTCCTATGAGCACCTCCACTAAGTTAGATATAGATGAAAAAGGAGAAAGTTTTGATAAAAAACATATAGGGGCATGATAGGTAGCTTGCTTTATCTCACTGCAACCAAACCTGACATCATGTTTAGTGTGGGGTTATGTGCAAGATTCCAAGCTAATCCTAAGCTATCTCACTTCAAAGCCGTTAAGAGAATCCTTAGATATCTTAAAGGGACTCCGAATCTTGGATTATGGTATCCAAAATCCGATAACTTTGTTTTGAAAGCTTATGCAGATGCGGATTTTGGTGGATATAAAATAGATAGAAAAAGTACATCCGGAACATGCTAATTTTTAGGACATGCACTTGTTTCTTGGACTTCCAAGAAACAAAATTCAGTTACACTATCTACGGTAGAAGCCGAATACATAGCTGCAAGTGCATGCTGTGCACAGGTTATTTGGATGAAAAATACGCTAGAAGACTATGGAATTTATTTAAAGAATATTCCTATAAAATGTGATAACACGAGTGCTATCTGTCTAACTACAAATCCAATTCAACACTCTCGAACTAAGCACATTGACATTAGGCATCATTTTATACGTGATCATGTCAGTAGTAAAGATGTCACCCTTGAATTTATTGATACAAATCATCAATTAGCGGACATTTTTACAAAACCCTTAAACGAGGAACAATTTGATTTTATTAGAAGGGAATTAGGCATGTTAAATTGTCCTAATAAATGAGCTTTATTGTATGAGATTTTTCTTTGAAATTTCGGTTTTCGTCGATTTGACTTCCTCTCGGATTTCTTTTTAAAATTTCGGATTTCTTTTTGACATCATCCCATCCTTAAAATCTCTGAAAATAAATTCAGAATAATTTTTTAAAAAAAAAAATTATTTTGTGGGGCCAGCTATAGCACCACCTGAACCGGCGATAATACCACCTGGGTATTCAGCTCCCAAGTGGTAGCACCGCCTAGTTGGCGGTAGTACCTAGTTAGCGAACAACACCCCCATATTAAAGGGGTGTTAGGGTCGACAGTAGAACCGACCGACCAAAACTCTCTCCCTTTCATTCTTCTTCCTCCTATGCACCTCTAAGCCTTCTCCTCTCCATTCTTCCTCCTCCTAAAGGGCAATTAAAGGCATTTTTGTGATCCAAGCTCCTCACCTCTCTAGGAAACACAAATAAGGTAATAGCTGAAATTTTCTCTTCTACTCACAATTGCTTGTCTTTTCCTAATTATTTCCTTTTGTTTGTTCACCATGAATAGATATAGACATGGCTCCTAAGAAATCAACAAGAGGGAAAGGGAAAAGGTTGGAAGGAGATTCATTTGACCCAACCCTTTTTAGATCTAATGAGGTAGCCTTAAGATACCCAAATTTTGATTGTAAAACCATACATAAGGGTAAACATGTTGATCTAGGTGAACTAGAAAACCTAGAACCTATTAGATGGTTTGCTAATCTAAATAGAGGATATTATTTTAGAGGGCAATGGGATATGGATGCAATCGGAGCAACCCACTCCGAAGCCTTAGAAATGATTTTTGCTAATCCTAACCTAGGCATTATCCCTAAAATCTGCGAGCACTTATTACCTTTTAACTCGAAATTACTTCATCACATTATGATAAGCATTCTACTTTCGAAGCAGTTTCATCCTGATGAAATGAATATGTTAGAACTGAGTACGATGTATTGGATTATGACTAGACAAAACAACTGCTTTGGTTATTTGATTAGACAACATATGATAGAAATTTTCTCTAGAGATTCGATGTTGTCGTATGGTGGGTTGATCACTAGACTCATTTTTGCCCATGACATTTGTGTGTCACCCAACGAGGAAGTAATGAAAGTTGATAGATATAACACAATTAATAGAAGTCTCCTGAAGCGGCTTAGATGCACCTTTAGAGATGGCATATGGATTAGGCAACCTAGAAGGGTTGATATAGTTCCTCCACCAGTAGAGCAACCTGAAACACCAATTTTTAGGGGAAATGAATCTCCTCCGCCTAGTCCCGTTGATCCAGCACCATTTGAGCCAACTCTTGCTCCATCTACTAAAGAGCCGATCATGCGTGCCTTGAATCAAATCACATCATAACAAACTGAAATTTTGAAGGAAGTGCAACAAATGAATCGCAAAATAGATCACATGTATAGGCATCTTGGCGTTCCTCCTCCGGAGTAGCTGTTGTTTTCTTTTTAAACACTTGTCCTGTTATACTTATGACTACTATGGATGATGTTGTAACTTCCATTTCATCTACTCACTTTATGCGTGAACTTTTTTTTTGATTTGATCATAATTTTGACTTGATACCTTCTTCCTTATGACTACTATGGATTACACTTTTATATCATTTTATGACGTGATACTTTCCTCGAATGGTTTCTTGCTTTCTCCATGATAATGAATGGTTTCTTCACCTTCATTATTTTTGTTGATGACAAAGGGGGAGAAAAATGTAAATTGCTATGATTGAGTAATTGTTGCTATGTTAGAATAAAATGCTTAAAGTGAAATATGAATCAATTGTATCGCATTGCAAATGCTTAAGAACTCTTATTCTTGAGATAAGCTACTATTTCATGTGATATCATGACTTGATATTAAAACACTCTTTTGGATATCACTTGATCTTTATCATGTTTGAATTAATATTTCTGGTTATTATAGGTGTAAATACTTTGACATTGTTTAAAATACATTGCTTTGAGTATTTATGCCTAAGCTTGCTTATTAAGCTTTATGTTGAATAAAATCTATTCAATTTGGCTTAAATTCAAAAGATTGAATTTAAGTGCTTTTTACCTTCTAATGATATGGCATATAGATAGGGGGAGTTGAGTTTAACTCCATCATCAATTGATTGTCATCATCAAAAAGGGGTAGATTGTTGAATCTCGAATTTTGATGATAAAATCAATTGGTGAAATATTTGTTCTAATCTATATTGTTAAAGATAAGTGTGCAGGATTAACTACGATGGGTCAGAAACATAAAGTGATTTGCCGAGGTCAAGTCCGTCGGGTGTTCAAGAGTTCATCGGAAGTTTGAAGGATCGTCGGAAGTGTTGCCGGAATCAACCAAGATCGAATCAGGGACTTGCCGAAGTTTTCGAAAGTTAGTCACAAAGATCGTTGAAGGTTTGTGGAACTTTGCCGAGAAGGTTTGGAAGCTTGTCGAAGACTCGTTGAGCATGCCATACAAGCCGGGAGCATGCTGGGAATCTGTCGGAAGAAATCCAGGAAATATCGGAGGACCGCCAAAGTCTCATCATAAAGCTCGCCGGAATAAGACTTGAAGAATGTCAGTTTAAATCACTGTTAATTATGTTTTAATTTCATAGTTGGCACGTAATTAGGGCAAGGATTTCGAATTAATCTTACTCTAAATTGGTAGGGGCCAACCGAGCCCTTACTGGGCTTTTTGGGCCATGAACAAGGCCCATTCAGCAAAGCTGAATGGGCCAGGCGATAACACCGCCTGGCAGCCATGTGTTGGGCGGTGCTACCGCCCAGCCTGGGGCGGTAGTACCACCCGGCTACAATATACAATGGCGGTAGTACTGCCTGCTCCAAGCGATAGCACCGCTTGTGCACTATCAGTCTGATGACTGACAGGTGGTAGCATCGCCTCTGACAGGCGGTAGTACCGCCAGCACCATGAACTCCAATTTGATTTCAAATTTGGAGCCCAAATTTGAAACCATTTTGGATCTATAAATACCTCCCCTTTATCAGCTGAAAGGGCACCCTTTTGAGAGTTAGAATCATGAGTTGAAGTCTTTGAATAGTCTTGAAAAGCATAGTCTCTTGCTAAGTGTTCACGTCCTTCTTCTTCTTGAGAAATCTTGTAAGAGTGTGAACCTCTTGTAAAGGGTTGTAAAAAGGGTAATTTGGTCCTTCCCCTTCAAAGGATTTACTAGTGGAAGTGCAGAGCCTCATCGTGAAGGCTTCAAGAGTGGATGTAGGTCATTTGACCGAACCACTATACATCATTGTATTCATGAATGTGTGAGTGTTTACATTTCTGAATCATTTTATTACTTAGCTGCAAATTGCTTAATTCCTTGCTATTTCCTTTACTCAAGCAACTTCTTACAAGTTCTCTTTCATCGAATTGAAATCTTCCTATGAACTTGTCTTTGTACGAAGTCAGCTTCAAAGTTACGTTTTTAATCCACTACACTAATTCACCCCCCCCTCTTAGTGCCTTTTCGATCCTAATAGGTGATCGGTTATTGCTTTAGAAATCCTCCCACTTTCATTGTTTGCGGGTTCACGTAACCGGCAAAGGCATGCATCGTAATATTAATTGACTATTGTTCTTCATCCATGACCTCTTCCTCATGCTCCTAGACCTTCTCCTCCATGTCTTCAAGAGGTTCAATCAGTAGGAGGTGGCCCCTTTTGCAACGATGATCGTGGTTCCACGGCTCATCGCAATGCCAATAAAGACCCTTTGTTGATCGGTCACGTAGTTATTCTCTTGTCAATTTTTTTGGCAACAAAAGATGCCTGGGAGCAAAAGGGAGTTTATATGTTAAGGTTCTAGGAGCGGTTCTCATCCTCCGAGCATCATGGCTGAGCCATTTTTCTTATATTCTGGTAAAAGAAATCATAGCCATCACGGTACGGGGCTGTCGCGCCTTAACTTCCCCTTTTATCTCTTGCTTGAGTCCTTCAATGAATGTTCCTAACAATTGATGGCCAGTCCAATTATGAGCAAGGTAGGATAGCTTCTCAAACCTAGTTTGGTACTATTGAATCGTAGAGGTTTGTCGAATCTTTACGAGTTGGCCGTCGATATTTTCATACTCCGTAGGTTTGAAACGGTTCAATTGTCATTCTTAAATTGATTCCACGTCAGAGCCCCATGATTATATTCTAGCCAATTGTACCATTGAATAGCATCTCCTTCAAGGTAGATGATAGTAATTCCTACCATAGCATTATCCGACGTTCGGTAGTAGTGAAAGTACCGTTCGGCATGTGAAATCCACCCCATCGGGTCTCCTTCTTCCCATCATGGGAAGTCCACCCTCATGCATGGCTGAAGTATGTCTAAGGGTTGTCCCTCCTTCTCTGGGGTCTTTTCTGAATTCTCTCCTTACTGCAATTTGGTTGGACTCAATGGTTGTCCAATTCTGAATTCTACAAACAAAGTACACAATTTGTCTTCCAACCGCGATTCAAGCCGTGATTCAATCCAAGATTCCCATGCTTCAAATTTGGCATTAATTGGATCTTGAGAAGCCATAGCATATGCTTGTAGATCACAGATGCCCTTATCTTTTTTCTGTTGACGGGTTAGTGGCATAGGGTGGTGGAAGGTTCGGATAATAGATCGGTGATAGAAGGGTTTGGCTGTAATAGTTTACTGCTTTGGGCTACAGTTTTTGATACTGTTACAGTTATGAAACTAGGTTATGATGGCTGAATCTTAAGGCTAGATGGATGCCCTAAAGACATCTTGGTTGGTGGCAGCAAGGTGGCTAGGGTTTGGTAGGTTACGAAGGAGAAAAAGGACAAAGGTGCAGCACCATAATTTTTGCCGAATAAATTTCAGCAGTAAATATGCAATTATTTTCAGAAATTTTTAATAGAGATTTAAGAAAAACTTAAAGGGAATCTATTGGTAAGGGAGAGGTAATATTGTTAAAAATTTTGTAGAAAGAAACGACAAAGAAGAGGTTCAAAGACAAAATTGAGGATCAAGGAGAGGTACTATAGCATATTTTTACGTCTAAAGTACAACAGATTGGACGTAAAAAATAAGTGGTTTATATTGAGAATTTTTTGACAAAACCAAAGGAAAAACCACTGTTAGGAAGTGTCAAAGCCATCATAAAAATTTCACAGAGATTTGGATTGAAAAAATTACAGTAGCAAGATAAAAAAGATGATGCTATGCGGTTGAAATTCTACAATGCAACTTTCATTGTAGAGATGAAATCTTTATGATGAAAAGTTTATGAATAAGGATAACTAAACTATAGTAGCAGTAAGGTAGATAACCAGAACCTGTTGCAATTCACGGGAAGATCAAAGGATGATCTACGGTGGTGGAGATGACGGCGGAATTCGACATGATCATCCAAGCAATTGTGGGAATTGCTTTAGACGGTTGTAGAGGGCTGGTAGATGGCTGAGGAAGGGCAGCGAGACACTAAGAACACTGCTCTGATACCAAGTGTTAGAACCCTTGTAGATTCTAAGTTTGGGGTTGATCTCTATAGGGGATCGGCCTCCTTGGAACTCTATAGGGGTTCTTTCCTCCAAGTTGCTGCTCAAAAACTGCTAAAAGATTGATCTATTCCTTTATGAAAAGAGGGTGAATACATGGCTATTTATAGGGCTTCTAAACCCCAACTCCTAAAAGGACTCTTACTCAAGACTCCTACTTCTAACCAACTCCTACTTCTAATTAGGACTCCTATAGTATGACTCCTACTTCTAATAGGACTCTTTCCCTAATAGGACTCTTACTTTAATAGGACTCTTTCTCTAATAGGACTCCTACTTCTAATAGGACTCCTTCTCTAAGAAGCAACCTAACCCTAACTTAGCCGACCTCTTCACCTCTTTAATAGGGGTCGGCTAGATAGGATTTATATGAATGCCCTTATCAATTAGGACTCTCATAGCTAGGATTTACATGAGGAGAGGATTTATTTAAATTCAAACTATCAAAACCAAGATCATCATTAAAATTATTTTTCTCAAGTTCAGAAACTTAATTAAAAACTACATGAATAGACTCTTCTATAACTAACATTCTTTTGTTAAAAACATGAAAAGCTTTAGAAATGGAAGAGTAACCAAGAAAGATGCCTTCATCAGATTTAGCATCAAATTTTCCTAAGGCATCCTTTTCATTCAAGATAAAGCATTTGCAACTGAAAACTTTAAAATAAGAAACATTTGATTTTTTATTATTCCATAATTCATAAGGGGTTTTGGATAGAGATGGTCTTACTAGAACCCTATTCATGACATAGCAAGCTGTATTAATGGCTTTGGCCCAAAAATATTTGGGTAAACTTTGTTCATTTAACATGGTTCATGCCATTTCTTGTAAATTTCTATTCTTTCTTTTAACTACTCCATTTTGTTGAGGATTCCTTGGAGTAGAGAAGTTGTGGTTATACCTATTAGATTACAAAAATTTTGGAAGTCGTGGTTTTGAAATTCTCCACCATGATCACTCCGAATCGATGAAATCATGAAACCCTTTTCGTTTGGAGTAAGTTTACAAAATTTTAAAAAATATTTAAAGAAATTACTTTTTGAGCTAAAAAATATGTCCAAGTGTATCTACTATAGTCATCTACAATGACAAATGTGTATTTACTACCTCCTAGACTTGTTTTGTCGATTGGTCCAAATAAATCCATGTGGATTAATGGCAATGGTTTAGAGGTGCTTATTTAATTCTTTGATTTGAAGCTAGTTTTTATTTGTTTTCCTAATTGACATGCATCACATATTTTGTCCTCGACAAACTTGATATTAGGAATTCCTCATACTAGTTCTTTAGATGAAATTTTAGATATTAGTTTCATGCTTGCATGCCCTAATCTCCTATGCCAAAGCCAAGCATCATCATTTAAAATAGAAAAGCACATTTCATTACTAAGTTCTTCAATGTTAATGGTGTAGACATTATTTTGTTTTAACGTAATCATGGATATGTTGTTGTTTGGTTTTTCAATGATGCAGGCATTAGATTCAAATTTAACAATGTAACCTTTATCGCATAATTGACTAATGCTCAAAATATTATGTTTTAATCCATCAACTAGTAACACATTATTAATTGAAAAACTTGATTTGTTACCTATGGTTCCCTTGCCAATGATTTTACCCTTATTGTTGTCTCCGAAGGTGACATACCCTTCTTCCTTGCTTGTGAGTATAGAATGAGATGGATCTCCGGTCATGTGCCTTGAGCATCCACTATCAAGATACCATCTCTTGCTCCTAGCTTGTGAGTGTGTCTACAAAGAGGATAGTTTTTTGGTACCCATTTAATTTTGGGTGCCTCAAACATTGATCTACTAATTTTGTCATTTAGCATTGAATTATTTATGGTTCCTTTAGGAACCCATATCAATTTGCATGGACTAATTTTCTTAAATAGACATTTGTAAATAACATGCCCAGATTTATAACAAAAATTACATTTCAAACAAGATGATACATATAGTGTGGGTCCTTTAATGAAAGTGGTAGGATTTTGGTGAGATCCACTCACAAATCCAATTCCACTTCTATTTGCAACGTGACCTTTGTTTGCAAGGATCATGTCTAAGCCCTTGCTACTGACCTTAAACTTGTTTAGGGTCTCTTTAAGTAGCAAGTTTTCATTTTCTATTACTTCTAAGTGTTTATACTTTGAGCATGGAGGTGAAGAGGGAGTTTGAAGACTATCAAGTTTATCTAGTAATAAAGCATGCTCCTTTAATAAATTAAACTTCTTACTAATAGTTCTACACTCATCAAATAATTCATGAAAAGCTATTGAAAGTTCGTCAAAAGATAAATCTTCATTAATTAAATCATATACCTCATCTCCTAAAGCCATTAGCGCGAAGTTGGCCTCCTCTTTGTCGCTTGTTTCTTCATTCTCGGAGTCACTTGAGTCATCCCACGTCACCTTTAAAGCTTTCTTCTTCTTTGGTTGCTTCTTCTTGGCTTGGGGGCATTTATTTTTTAAGTGCCCTAGCTTCTTGTATTCGTAATATATAACTTGGTCCTTTTTGGTTCAAGTTTGTTTTTAGTGTCATTTTAAATTTATTCCTTCTTATGAATTTTTTAAATTTTTGAGTTAAGAGTGCAATGCCATCGTCACTATCCTCATCACTTGATGTTTCTTTCAAGTGGTCTTCTTATGTTCTTAATGTCATATCCTTCCTATTTTTGGAAGGGAGTTCTCGAGCTCTTCATGAGTATGGCATGTCATTTCATAGGTCATTAGAGATCCAATAAGTTCTTTAAAAGGAAAAGTTTTCAGGTCCTTGGCCTCTTGAATGGCCGTAACCTTTGAATCTCAACTCTTTGGAAGAGATATTAAAATTTTAGTTACAAGTTCAAAATCGAAAAAACCTTTACCAAGTGCTTTGTGTCCATTGACGATATCCGTGAAATGAGTGTATATGTCTCCAATAGACTCACTTGGTTTCATCCGAAAAAGTTCATAAGAATGCACGAGAATGTTGATTTTGGACTCTTTCACTCGGCTAGTGCCTTCATGAGTGATTTCTAGAGTATGCCAAATATCGAAAGCCAATTCATAAATCAAAACATGATTAAACTCATTTTTATCAAGTGCACAAAACAAGGCATTCATAGCCTTTGCATTTAAAGCAAAAACCTTCTTCTCCGATTCATTCCATTCGCTCATCGGAAGAGAGGATTTTAAAATCTATTTTCAACGATATTCCAAAGCTTAAAGTCTATAGAAATAAGAAAGATCCTCATACGAGTCTTCTAATACGTGTAATCTGACCCATTGAACATGGGTGGACATGTAATTGAATGACCCTCTTGTATGCTAGAATAAGCCATCTCTCTTGGGTTTTAAACTAGATGAGAGTGACCAAGCTCTGATACCAATTATTAGGGATCGAGCGGCACTAAGAGGGGGGGCTGAATTAGTGCAGTGGTTAAGTATGATAATTTTCGACAATTTAAAACAACTTTGGAGACTTTGTGCAACAAAATTATGTTTCGATGAAATTCGATTTTGATTATGTATAAACTTAAAATGATTTGTAAGGAAGTGAGGAGGAAGCGGAGTAAGTAAATGAATAAGTTTGCAGAAATGTAAGTAACAATATTGAAATGCAAACTAGAGTTTTTATAGTAGTTCGGTCATACGACCTACGTCCACTCCCGATTCCTCTTCTCTTGAGGCCACCAGCTTTTCACTAGGTGCCTTCCTTCGAAGGGCAAAGACCAATTCCCTTTTATAGCACTTTCTCCTTTTGACAGGCTTAGGAGACAAACCCTTACAAGCACTCACTCCTTTCTTTTGAATCGAACACAAGAGAAAAACTAAAGGAGGGATTTTTAGAGAGATTTGAATAGCGTTTTCTAGCTTTTAAAGTGTATGTGCTTACATATCTCAACGCAGGGATAGGAGGGGTTTTTATAGGCTCCAAGAGGATTCAAATTTGGAGCCCAAATTTAAAACTTTTCGATTTTCTAGGCAACTAGCGGTACCATCGCCTGACACTGGCGATACCACTGCCTGACACTGGCGATACCACTGCCTGACACTAGTGGCACCACCGCCTGACAGAGTCCTCGAGCTTTATGGTTTGGTGGTACCACCGCCTGACACTAGCAGTACCATCGCCTGCCAGGCATTAAAGTCGACGGTACCACCACTGACCTAGGCGGTGCCACTGATTGGAACACCTGGGATTTTGGTCCCTAGGCAGTGCCACCACCTAGGTCTAGCGGTGCCACCGCACGACTATTCCAGCAAGGTTGAATGGGCCCTGACTTCGGCCCAAATCAGCCTAAATAAGGCCGAATTGGCCCCTGTAAAGATTAAATAGGATTATTACCTAGTTCTTACCCTAATTATGTGTAAACTATGGAATTAAAACTTAATTCTAAGAAAATTAACAACCGGCAATGTCGATTCTTCTTTCGTGAGCTTTCCGACGAACTTCCGATCGATTTTCATGCACCCTCGATTTGGTAACTCTATGGCGAGTTCGATGTGTCTTTGGCAAGTCTTCACCTTTTTAATAGGGGTTGGCTAGATAGGATTTACATGAATGCTTTATCAATTAGGACTCTCATAGCTAGAGTCCTAACAGACTGCCCTCTTCAAATCAGCCTTATCCTCGAGGCTAACGTTCCATGAATTTTGGGAATTTGATCTTCAAGTCGTCATAGTTTCCCAAGTGACATCTTTTGCTTTGTAGATTCGCCTACTATATTAACACTTGATGAGCAGTCATCGCGCCGAGTCACGATTAAATCGATCAATAATAGCACTTGGTTGGGTTTGGAGCTCTCCTTGGGTAGTCATATTTGGTAGATGGCTTTGGGCTGTCTCATGTTGTCCCAACTTGATCTTCAAACACGATATATGGAAGACTAGATGGATTCAAGAGCTTGCTAAGTCCAATCAAGATACTAACGCCTCTTTGCTCGATGCACTCCAAAATCTAGTAGGGTCCATAGAATCCAGGTGAAAGCTTCATAGATACTTTGGTTTGGATTGATATTTGCTTGTATAGTTGAAGCCGTAGGAAGACCCAATCTCCTACTAAAAACTCTCTTTAAGCCTTTGTGTTGTTGACATACATCACATTTTGCTACAAATTCAGCAATAATATTTTTCATCCCTATCCAATAAAAATTTTGCTTAATTCTTTTATAGGTTCTAAGGAACCCGGAGTGCCCGATCATAAGTGTAAAATGCATCTCTTAAAGGATGGTCTTTATGCAAGTAGAATTTGGCACAAGCATAATGCGTCCCTTATATCGCAAGTCCTTGAAGTCCCAACTATAATAAGCCATGGAGCATGGTGCTTCCTATAAGTTTTTTATGATTTTACTTATTTCTAGATTATCTAGCCATTCTCTCCTAATATCCTTAAGGCAGTCACTGGTCGGAAGTGAAATAGCCAAAAATTCAGCTTGCTCGGGTAGGCGCGAAAGCGCATCTACAATAACATTATCTTTCCCCTTTTTGTAAGTTATTTCATAATCATATCCAAGAAGCTTTGTTACCCATTTTTGCTGCTCGGGGGAAGATATCTTCTACTCCAAGAAATATTTTAGGCTTTTATGGTCGGTCTTGATTTGAAAGCGTTGCCCGATCAAGTACGGTCTCTATTTGGACACTGCATGCACAATTACGAGCATCTTCTTGTTATAAATAGTCATTTTGAGATGGGAAGGAGATAACGCCTTACTGGTATAAGTGAGGGGGCAACAATCTTACAATAGTACAACACCAATTTCGACTTCGAAGGCATCGGCTTCAATAATAAAAGTCTTGCCGAAGTCGGGTAACGCTAGTACGAGCATTGTTATCATTGCGACTTTAAGTTCGTCGAAGGCGGTGGTGGCTTTGTCCAACCATTGAAAGCATCTTTTTCAGTAAGAAAGTAAGGGGTGCACTGATCTTTCTGTAGTTTTCACGAACTTGTGGTAGTAACACATTAAACCGAGAAAGTCACGCAGCAATTTTAGTTCCTCAGGGTCAGCCAATTCTGCATTGCTTCAATTTTGGAGGGGTCCACTACCACCCCTTCCTCTGATATGATATGCCCAAGATATTCCACCTTTTTGTTGAAGAAAGCTGCACTTCATTTTTTTTGACAAAAAGAACATGTTCTCGTAAAATTGTCAAAACAAGTCGTAAGTACTGAATATGACTTTCAAGAGAAGGGCTATAAATAAGGATATCGTCAAAGAAAACCAACACAAACTTTCAAAGATAACTCTAGAAAATATCATTCATAAGCTTTGGAAGGTGGAGGGAGCATTGGTGAGACCAAAGGGCATTACTAGAAATTTATAGTGACCGTTATGCTTTTGAAAGGTAGTTTTCGGTATGTCTTCTTCGCACACTCATATTTGATGATATTCGGATCAAAGGTCTAGCTTTGTGAAGATTCATGCTCCCTTGAATTCATCAAGAAATTCATCTACTACTGAAATAGGGTACTTGTCCTTGACGGTTATGCCATTGAGAGCTCGGTAATCAACGCATATTCGCCATGTTCCGTCTTTCTTTCGTACGAGGAGCACCGGTGAAGAGTAGGGGCTGCAACTAGGCTGAATAACTCATGTTTCAAGAATCTCTTTTACAATCCTTTCTATTTCATCTTTCTAGAGATATGGATACCGATATGGCCGAGTATTTACTAGAGGTTTGCCTGAAAGAATCAGTATATGATGATCATGCCGGCGGTTCGGAGGTAGGCTGCGTGGTTCGTCAAATATATCTAAAAATTCAACAAGCAAGGGAAGTAGGTTTGGATCTTCAAATTCAGTTGGCTCTCCCTTAGATTGCAACTCAAGTTGCACCAAAAAGCCATTACATGCTTTGTGCAAAACTTTCTCCATTCGTTGTGTGTAAATCATCGTTACGTCACCCCCATGTTTCCCGTTTAAGATCACCTGTTTCCCCTTATTATAAAATTTCATAATTAATTTTAAAAAATTCTAGAAAATATCACCTAATGTCATCAACCATTAGATGCAATGCATGGACTCATAATCATCGAGAGGGAGGAGGAAAAAAATCTGCAATTATCTCTTGGTCTTGCAGCAATAGTTTCACCGTGGGGCACCTCGATCACACTTCAAAATTCATCCATCTGCGACCTTAACATTGAACCTGCTATAATTCTCAATAGGTAAGGCCATCCAGACAGCGACCTTACTGTTCATAAAATTATTAGTGCTCCCGGTGTTAATAAGAATGGCGATGTTGAATCTCGGATTTTGATGATAAAATCAATTGGTGAAATATTTGTTCTAATCTATATTGTCAAAGATAAGTGTGCAGGATTAACTACGATGGGTCAGAAACATAAAGTGATTTGCCGAGGTCAAGTCCATCGGGTGTTCAAGAGTTCATCGGAAGTCCGAAGGATCGTCGGAAGTGTTGCCGGAACCAAGATCGAATCAGGGACTTGCCAAGTTTTTGAAAGTTCGTCGTAAAGATCATTGAAGGTTCGCAGAACTTTGCCGAGAAGGTTCGGAAGCTTGTCGAAGACTCGTTGAGCGTGCCATACAAGCCGGGAGCATGCAGGGAATCCATCGGAAGAAATCCGAGGGAAATATTGGAGGACCGCCGAAGTCTCATCATAAAGCTCGCCGGAATAAGACTTGAAGAATGCTAGTTTAAATCACTGTTAATTATGTTTTAATTTCGTAGTTGGCATGTACTTAGGGCAAGGATTTCGAATTAATCATGCTCTAAATTGGTAGGGGCCAACCGCAGGGCCCTTCTTGGGCTTTTGGGCCTTGAACAAGGCCCATTTAGAAAGCCGAATGGGCCGAGCAATAGCACCGCTTTGGCACCATGTCTTTGGGCGGTGCTACTGCTTCAACCTAGGCGATAGAACATGACTTCGACTACAGTATGATACTGATGGTGGTAGCACCGCTGCTCCAGCGGTAGCACCGCTTGCAATACCTGTCGATCTGACATTGACACGATAGCACCGCCTCTGACAAGCAGTAGCACCGCTAGCACCGGGAACTCCAATTTGATTTCAAATTTAGAGCCCAAATTTGAAACCATTTTGGATCTAAAAATACCCCCCTTTCTCAGCTGAAAGGGCACCCTTTTGAGAGTTAGAATCTTGAGTTTAAGTCTTTGAATAGTCTTGAAAAGCCTTATCTCTTACTAAGTGTTCACCTCCTTCTTCTTCTTGAGAAATCTTGTAAGAGTGTAAACCTCTTGTAAAGGGTTGTAAAAAGGGGTATTTGGTCCTTCCTTTCAAAGGATTTGCTAGTGGAAGTCAAAGCCTCATTGTGAAGGCTTCAAGAGTAGATATAGGTCATTTGACCGAACCACTATACATCATTATGTTCATGAATGTGTGAGTGTTTACATTTCTGAATCATTTTATTACTTAGCTGCAAATTGCTTAGTTCCTTGCTATTTCCTTTACTCAAGCAACTTCTTACAAGTTCTTTTTCATCGAATCGAAATCTTCCTTCGAACTTGTCTTTGTACGAAGTCGGCTTCAAAGTTACGTTTTTAATCATGCACTAATTCACCCCCCCTCTTAGTGCCTTTTCGATCCTAACAATTAGTATCAGAGCAAGGTTTACTCTCATATTGGTTTAAAACCCAAGAGAGATGGCCTACTCCAGTATGCAAGAGGGTCACTCAATTACTCGTCCGCCTATGTTTAATGGGTCGGATTATACATATTGGAAGACTCGTATGAGGATTTTTCTCATTTCTATGGACTTCAAACTTTGGAACATTATTGAAAATAGCTTTGCAAAATCTTCTCTTCCGATGAGTGAGTGGAATGAGTCGAAAAGGAAGATTTTTTGCTCTTAATGCAAAGGCTATGAATGCCTTATTTTGTGCACTTGATAAGAATGAGTTTAATCGGGTTTTTATTTGTGAATCGGCATTTGATATTTGGCGCACTCTTGAAATCACTCATGAAGGCACTAGCCGAGTGAAAGAGTCAAAAATCAACATTCTTGTGCATTCTTATGAACTTTTTCGGATGAAACCAAATGAGTCCATTGGAGATATGTACACCCGCTTTACGGATGTCATCAATGGACTTAAAGCTCTTGGTAAAGGTTTTTCTAATTTTGAGTTGGTAACTAAAATTTTAAGATCCCTTCCAAAGAGTTGGGATCCAAGGTTACTGACCATTCAAGAGGCCAAGGATCTTAAAATATTTCCGCTTGAAGAACTTATTAGGTCTCTAATGACCTACGAGATGACGTGCCATGCTCATGAAGAGCTTGAGAACCCCCTTCCAAAGAACAGGAATGATATGACACTTAGAACACAAGAAGACCACTTGAAAGGAACATCAAGTGATGAGGACAGTGACAATGACATTGCACTTTTAACTCGAAAGTTTAAGAATTTTATAAGAAAGAACAAATTTAAAAATGACACAAAAAATAAATTTGAACACAAAAAGGACCAAGTTATTTGCTACGAATGCAAGAAGCCGGGACACTTCAAGAATGAATGCCCTCAAGCCAAGAAGAAGCAATTCAAGAAGAAGAAAGTTTTGAAGGCCACGTGGGATGATTCAAGTGACTCCGAGGTTGAAGAAGCTAGCAACAAAGAGGAGGTCAACTTCGCGCTAATGGCATTAGGAGAAGAGGTTAGTGAGTTATTTAATGAAGAGTTATCTTTCGATGAACTTTCTATCATTTTTCATGAGTTATTTGATGAATGTAGAACTCTTAGTAAGAAGTTTAATTTGCTTAAGAAAGAGCATGCTTTATTACAAAATAAATTCAATAGTCTCTAAACCCCTTCTCTACCCCCATGCTCGAACACTTGGAAGCAACAAAAAGGGAGAACTTGCTACTCAAAGAGATCCTAAATAAGTTTAAGGTCGGTAGCAAGGGCTTGGACATGATCCTTGCTAACAAGGGTCACGTCGAAAATAGGAGTGGAATTGGATTTATGAGTGGATCTCACCAAAATCCCACCACCTTCATTAAAGGACCTACATTGCATGTATCAACCCATTTGAAATATAATTTTTGTGGTAAAATGGGACATGTTGCTTACAAATGTCCATTCAAGAAATTTAGTCCACAAAAATTGATATGGGTTCCTAAAGGAACCATAAACAACTCAATGTTGAATTACAAATTAAGTAGATCAATTTGTAAGGCACCTAAAATCAAATGGGTACCTAAAAACCATCCTCTTTTGTAGACAAACTCACAAGCTAGGAGCAAGAAATGGTATCTTAATAGTGGATGCTCAAGGCACATGACCGGAGATCTATCTCATTTCTCTATACTCACTAGCAAAGAAGAAGGGTATGTCACCTTCGAAGACAATAACAAGGGTAAAATCATTGGCAAGGGGACCATAGGTAATAAATCAAGTTTTTCAATTGATCATATGTTGCTAGTTGATGGTTTAAAACATAATCTTTTAAGCATTAGTCAATTATGCGATAAAGATTATGTTGTTAGATTTGAATCTAATGTTTGCATTATTGAAAAACTAAACAATGACATATCCATGATTGCTTTAAAACAAAACAATGTCTACACCATAAATATTGATGAATTAACTAATGAAATATATTTTTCGGTTTTGAATGATGATGCTTGGCTTTGGCATAGGAGATTAGGCCATGCAAGCATGAAACTAATTTCTAAGATTTCATCTAGAGAGTTAGTAAGAGGTATCCCAAACATGAAATTTATCAAGGGCAAGGTATATGATGCATGTCAACTAGGAAAATAAATAAATAATTAGTTTCAAATCAAAAATCAAATTAGCACCACTAGACCATTGCAATTGATCCATTTGGACTTATTTGGACCAATTGACATAACAAGCCTAGGAGATAGCAAATATGCCTTTATAATTGTGGATGACTATAGTAGATACACTTGGACCTATTTCTTGGCTCACAAAAGTGATTGTTTCAAATGTTTCTCTAAATTTTGTAAACTCACTCAAAATGAAAAAGGTTTTATGATTTCATCGATTCGAAGTGATCACGGAGGTGAATTTCAAAATCATGACTTCCAAAATTTTTGTGAAATAAACAGATATAACCATAACTTCTCTACTCCAAGAAATCCACAACAAAATGAAATAGTGGAAAGGAAAAATAGAAGTTTGCAAGAAATGGCTAGAACCATGTTAAATGAATACAATTTACCAAAATATTTTTGGGCTGAAGCCGTGAATACGGCTTGCTATGTTATGAATAGAGTTCTAGTGAGACCATCCCTATCTAAAACTCCATATGAATTATGGAATGATAAAAAACCCAATGTTTCTTATTTTAAAGTTTTTGGTTGTAAATGTTTTATTTTAAATGAAAAGGATACCTTAGGAAAATTCGATGCAAAATCCAATGAAGACATATTTCTTGGTTATTCTTCCGTTTCTAAGGCTTTTCGTGTTTTCAACAAAAGAAACTTAGTTATAGAAGAATCTATTTATGAAGAATCTAGTTTCGAATTTAAGAAGAAAGATTTTGATGATGATTTTGGCTTTGATAATTTGAATTTGAATGAACCCTCTCCTCAAAATGACAACATGGATGCATCTTCTTCCCAAACTTCCTTACCCAAGGAATGGAAGTATGCAGATGCTCATCCCAAAGAGTTAATTATAGGAGATGCATCGAAAGGGGTTCAAACTCGCTCTTCTTTCAAAGATTTTTATGCCAATGCCGCTTTTCTTTCTCAAGTTGAACCAAAATGCATTGATGATACCTTGAAAGATGATTCTTGGGTTATCGCAATGCAAGAAGAATTGAATCAATTTGAGAGGAATGAGGTATGGAAGCTTGTTCCTAGACTTAATGACTACTTAGTTATTGGTACTAAGAGGGTCTTTAGAAACAAGCAAGATGAATGTGGTATCGTGGTTAGAAACAAGGCTAGACTAGTGGCCAAAGGTTTCAACCAAGAAGAAGGTATCGATTACGAAGAGACCTTCGCTCCGGTGGCAAGATTAGAAGCCATTAGGATGCTCCTTGCCTATGCTAGTAGTAATGATTTCAAATTATTTCAAATGGATGTCAAAAGTGCATTCTTAAATGGTTTTATTTCCGAAGAAGTGTATGTCGAACAACCACCCGGATTTGAAAACTCTCTTTTTCCTAACCATGTGTTTAAGCTAACTAAGGCTCTATATGGTCTAAAACAAGCCCCTAGGGCTTGGTATGAGAGGCTTAGTTCTTTTTTAATTTTAAATGATTTCACTAACGGCAAGGTTGATACTACATTGTTTATTAAACATTTTGAAAATAATTTTCTTATTGTTCAAATTTATGTTAATGATATTATTTTTGGTTCTTCTAATAAATCACTATGTGAATCATTTGCTAAGAATATGAGTGATGAATTTGACATGAGCCTAATGGGAGAACTAAATTTCTTTTTAGGATTACAAATTAAGCAACTAAGTGATGGTATATTTCTAAATCAATTAAAGTATACATTAGAATTGTTAAAATGATTTAACATGGATGGATCAAAAGACATTAGCACTCCTATGAGCACCTCCACTAAGTTAGATATAGATGAAAAAGGAGAAAGTTTTGATCAAAAAACATATAGGGGCATGATAGGTAGCTTGCTTTATCTCACTGCAACCAAACCTGACATCATGTTTAGTGTGGGGTTATGTGCAAGATTCCAAGCTAATCCTAAGCTATCTCACTTCAAAGCCGTTAAGAGAATCCTTAGATATCTTAAAGGGACTCCGAATCTTGGATTATGGTATCCAAAATCCGATAACTTTGTTTTGAAAGCTTATGCAGATCACGGATTTTGGTGGATATAAAATAGATAGAAAAAGTACATCCGGAACATGCTAATTTTTAGGACATGCACTTGTTTCTTGGACTTCAAGAAACAAAATTCAGTTACACTATCTACGGTAGAAGCCGAATACATAGCTGCAAGTGCATCTTTGTGCATAGGTTATTTGGATGAAAAATATGCTAGAAGACTATGGAATTTATTTAAAGAATATTCCTATAAAATGTGATAACACGAGTGCTATCTGTCTAACTACAAATCCAATTCAACACTCTCGAACTAAGCACATTGACATTAGGCATCATTTTATACGTGATCATGTCAGTAGTAAAGATGTCACCCTTGAATTTATTGATACAAATCATCAATTAGCGGACATTTTTACAAAACCCTTAAACGAGGAACAATTTGATTTTATTAGAAGGGAATTAGCATGTTAAATTGTCCTAATAAATGAGCTTTATTGTATGAGATTTTTCTTTGAAATTTCGGTTTTCGTCGATTTGACTTCCTCTCGGATTTCTTTTTAAAATTTCGGATTTCTTTTTGACATCATCCCATCCTTAAAATCTCTGAAAATAAATTCAGAATAATTTTTTTTAAAAAAAAAATTATTTTGTGGGGCCAGCTGTAGCACCACCTGAACCGGCGATAATACCACCTAGGTATTCAGCTCCCAAGTGGTAGCACCGCCTAGTTGGCGGTAGTACCGCCCGAACACCCCCATATTAAAGGGGGTGTTAGGGTCGACGGTAGAACCGACCGAAAACTCTCTCCCTTTCATTCTTCTTCCTCCTATGCACCTCTAAGCCTTCTCCTCTCCATTCTTCCTCCTCCTAAAGGGCAATTAAAGGCATTTTTGTGATCCAAGCTCCTCACCTCTCTAGGAAACACAAATAAGGTAATAGTTGAAATTTTCTCTTCTACTCACAATTGCTTGTCTTTTCCTAATTATTTCCTTTTGTTTGTTCACCATGAATAGATATAGACATGGCTCCTAAGAAATCAACAAGAGGGAAAGGGAAAAGGTTGGAAGGAGATTCATTTGACCCAACCCTTTTTAGATCTAATGAGGTAGCCTTAAGATACCCAAATTTTGATTGTAAAACCATACATAAGGGTAAACATGTTGATCTAGGTGAACTAGAAAACCTAGAACCTATTAGATGGTTTGCTAATCTAAATAGAGGATATTATTTTAGAGGGCAATGGGATATGGATGCAATCGAGCAACCCACTCCGAAAGCTTAGAAATGATTTTTGCTAATCCTAACCTAGGCATTATCCCTAAAATCTGCGAGCACTTATTACCTTTTAACTCGAAATTACTTCATCACATTATGATAAGCATTCTACTTTCGAAGCAGTTTCATCCTGATGAAATGAATATGTTAGAACCGAGAGTACGATGTATTGGATTATGACTAGACAAAACAACTGCTTTGGTTATTTGATTAGACAACATATGATAGAAATTTTCTCTAGAGATTCGATGTTGTCGTATGGTGGGTTGATCACTAGACTCATTTTTGCCCATGACATTTGTGTGTCACCCAACGAGGAAGTAATGAAAGTTGATAGATATAACACAATTAATAGAAGTCTCCTGAAGCGGCTTAGATGCACCTTTAGAGATGGCATATAGATTAGGCAACCTAGAAGGGTTGATATAGTTCCTCCACCAGTAGAGCAACCTGAAACACCAATTTTTAGGGGAAATGAATCTCCTCCGCCTAGTCCCATTGATCCAGCACCATTTGAGCCAACTCTTGCTCCATCTACTAAAGAGCCGATCATGCGTGCCTTGAATCAAATCACATCATAACAAACTGAAATTTTGAAGGAAGTGCAACAAATGAATCGCAAAATAGATCACATGTATAGGCATCTTGGCGTTCCTCCTCCGGAGTAGCTATTGTTTTCTTTTTAAACACTTGTCCTGTTATACTTATGACTACTATGGATGATGTTGTAACTTCCATTTCATCTACTCAGCTTTTGCGTGAACTTTTTTTTCGATTTGATCATAATTTTGACTTGATACCTTCTTCCTTATGACTACTATGGATTACACTTTTATATCATTTTATGACGTGATACTTTCCTCGAATGGTTTCTTGCTTTCTCCATGACAATGAATGGTTTCTTCACCTTCATTATTTTTGTTGATGACAAAGGGGGAGAAAAATGTAAATTGCTATGATGGAGTAATTGTTGCTATGTTAGAATAAAATGCTTAAAGTGAAATATGAATCAATTGTATCGCATTGCAAATGCTTAAGAACTCTTATTCTTGAGATAAGCTACTATTTCATGTGATATCATGACTTGATATTAAAACACTCTTTTGGATATCACTTGATCTTTATCATGTTTGAATTAATATTTCTGGTTATTATAGGTGTAAATACTTTGACATTGTTTAAAATACATTGCTTTGAGTATTTATGCCTAAGCTTGCTTATTAAGCTTTATGTTGAATAAAATCTATTCAATTTGGCTTAAATTCAAAAGATTGAATTTAAGTGCTTTTTACCTTCTAATGATATGGCATATAGATAGGGGGAGTTGAGTTTAACTCCATCATCAATTGATTGTCATCATCAAAAAGGGGTAGATTGTTGAATCTCGAATTTTGATGATAAAATCAATTGGTGAAATATTTGTTCTAATCTATATTGTCAAAGATAAGTGTGCAGGATTAACTACGATGGGTCAGAAACATAAAGTGATTTGCCGAGGTCAAGTCCGTCGGGTGTTCAAGAGTTCATCGGAAGTTTGAAGGATCGTCGGAAGTGTTGCCGGAACCAACCAAGATCGAATCAGGGACTTGCCGAAGTTTTCGAAAGTTAGTCACAAAGATCGTTGAAGGTTTGTGGAACTTTGCCGAGAAGGTTTGGAAGCTTGTCGAAGACTCGTTGAGCATGCCATACAAGCCGGGAGCATGCTGGGAATCTGTCGGAAGAAATCCAAGGGAAATATCGGAGGACCGCCAAAGTCTCATCATAAAGCTCGCCGGAATAAGACTTGAAGAATGTCAGTTTAAATCACTGTTAATTATGTTTTAATTTCATAGTTGGCACGTAATTAGGGCAAGGATTTCGAATTAATCTTACTCTAAATTGGTAGGGGCCAACCGAGCCCTTACTGGGCTTTTTGGGCCATGAACAAGGCCCATTCAGCAAAGCTGAATGGGCGGCGATAACTTCCGCTGGCAGCCGTGTGTTGGGCGGTGCTACCGCCCACTGAAGGCGATAGTACCACCCGACTCTACAATATACAATGGCGGTAGTACCGCTTGCTCCAGCGATAGCACCGCTTGTGCACTATCGATCGATGGTGACCGATCGATGTGTGGTAGCATCGCCTCGACAGCGCAGTAGTACCACCACACCATGAACTCAATTTGATTTCAAATTTGGAGCCCAAATTTGAAACCATTTTGGATCTATAAATACCTCCCCTTTATCAGCTGAAAGGGCACCCTTTTGAGAGTTAGAATCATGAGTTGAAGTCTTTGAATAGTCTTGAAAAGCATAGTCTCTTGCTAAGTGTTCACGTCCTTCTTCTTCTTGAGAAATCTTGTAAGAGTGTGAACCTCTTGTAAAGGGTTGTAAAAAGGGTAATTTGGTCCTTCCCCTTCAAAGGATTTACTAGTGGAAGTGTAGAGCCTCATCGTGAAGGCTTCAAGAGTGGATGTAGGTCATTTGACCGAACCACTATACATCATTGTGTTCATGAATGTGTGAGTGTTTACATTTCTGAATCATTTTATTACTTAGCTGCAAATTGCTTAATTCCTTGCTATTTCCTTTACTCAAGCAACTTCTTACAAGTTCTCTTTCATCGAATCGAAATCTTCCTATGAACTTGTCTTTGTACGAAGTCAGCTTCAAAGTTACGTTTTAATCCACTACACTAATTCACCCCCTCTTAGTGCCTTTTCGATCCTAATAGGTGATCGGTTATTGCTTTAGAAATCCTCCCACTTTCATTGTTTGCGGGTTCACGTGAATCGCAAAGGCATGCATCGTAATATTAATTGACTATTGTTCTTCATCCATGACCTCTTCCTCATGCTCCTAGACCTTCTCCTCCATGTCTTTAAGAGGTTCAATCAGTAGGAGGTGGCCCCTTTTGCAGCGATGATCGTGGTTCCACGGCTCATCGCAATGCTAATAAAGACCCTTTATTGATCGGTCACGTAGTTGTTCTCTTGTCAATTTTTTTGGCAACGAAAGATGGCTGGGAGCAAAAGGGAGTTTATATGTTAAGGTTCTAGGAGCGGTTCTCATCCTCCGAGCATCTTGGCTGAGCCATTTTTCTTATATTCTGGTAAAAGAAATCATAGCCATCACGGTACGGGGCTGTCGCGCCTTAACTTCCCCTTTTATCTCTTGCTTGAGTCCTTCAATGAATGTTCCTAACAATTGATGGCTAGTCCAATTATGAGCAAGGTAGGATAGCTTCTCAAACCTAGTTTGGTACTCTTGAATCGTAGAGGTTTGTCGAATCTTTGCGAGTTGGCCGTCGATATTTTCATACTCCGTAGGTTTGAAACGGTTCAATAGTCGTTCTTAAATTGATTCCACGTCAGAGCCCCATGATTATATTCTAGCCAATTGTACCATTGAATAGCATCTCCTTCAAGGTAGATGATAGTAATTCCTACCATAGCATTATCCGACGTTCGGTAGTAGTGAAAGTACCGTTCGGCATGTGAAATCCACCCCATCGGGTCTCCTTCTTCCCATCATGGGAAGTCCACCCTCATGCATGGCTGAAGTATGTCTAAGGGTTGTCCCTCCTTCTCTGGGGTCTTTTCTGAATTCTCTCCTTACTGCAATTTGGTTGGACTCAATGGTTGTCCAATTCTGAATTCTACAAACAAAGTACACAATTTGTCTTCCAACCGCGATTCAAGCCGTGATTCAATCCAAGATTCCCATGCTTCAAATTTGGCATTAATTGGATCTTGAGAAGCCATAGCATATGCTTGTAGATCACAGATGCCCTTATCTTTTTTCTGTTGACGGGTTAGTGGCATAGGGTGGTGGAAGGTTCGGATAATAGATCGGTGATAGAAGGGTTCACTGTAATAGTTTACTGCTTTGGGCTACAGTTTTTGATACTGTTACAGTTATGAAACTAGGTTATGATGGCTGAATCTTAAGGCTAGATGGATGCCCTAAAGACATCTTGGTTGGTGGCAGCAAGGTGGCTAGGGTTTGGTAGGTTACGAAGGAGAAAAAGGACAAAGGTGCAGCACCATAATTTTTGCCGAATAAATTTCAGCAGTAAATATGCAATTATTTTCAGAAATTTTTAATAGAGATTTAAGAAAAACTTAAAGGGAATCTATTGGTAAGGGAGAGGTAATATTGTTAAAAATTTTGTAGAAAGAAACGACAGCAAGAGGTTCAGCAAAATTGAGGATCAAGGAGAGGTACTATAGCATATTTTTACGTCTAAAGTACAACAGATTGGACGTAAAAAATAAGTGGTTTATATTGAGAATTTTTTGACAAAACCAAAGGAAAAACCACTGTTAGGAAGTGTCAAAGCCATCATAAAAATTTCACAGAGATTTGGATTGAAAAAATTACAGTAGCAAGATAAAAAAGATGATGCTATGCGGTTGAAATTCTACAATGCAACTTTCATTGTAGAGATGAAATCTTTATGATGAAAAGTTTATGAATAAGGATAACTAAACTATAGTAGCAGTAAGGTAGATAACCAGAACCTGTTGCAATTCACGGGAAGATCAAAGGATGATCTACGGTGGTGGAGATGACGGCGGAATTCGACATGATCATCCAAGCAATTGTGGGAATTGCTTTAGACGGTTGTAGAGGGCTGGTAGATGGCTGAGGAAGGGCAGCGAGACACTAAGAACACTGCTCGATACCAAGTGTTAGAACCCTTGTAGATTCTAAGTTTGGGGTTGATCTCTATAGGGGATCGGCCTCCTTGGAACTCTATAGGGGTTCTTTCCTCCAAGTTGCTGCTCAAAAACTGCTAAAAGATTGATCTATTCCTTTATGAAAAGAGGGTGAATACATGGCTATTTATAGGGCTTCTAAACCCCAACTCCTAAAAGGACTCTTACTCAAGACTCCTACTTCTAACCAACTCCTACTTCTAATTATGACTCCTATAGTATGACTCCTACTTCTAATAGGACTCTTTCCCTAATAGGACTCTTACTTTAATAGGACTCTTTCTCTAATAGGACTCCTACTTCTAATAGGACTCCTTCTCTAAGAAGCAACCTAACCCTAACTTAGCCGACCTCTTCACCTCTTTAATAGGGGTCGGCTAGATAGGATTTATATGAATGCCCTTATCAATTAGGACTCTCATAGCTAGGATTTACATGAGGAGAGGATTTATTTAAATTCAAACTATCAAAACCAAGATCATCATTAAAATTATTTTTCTCTAAGTTCAGAAACTTAATTAAAAACTACATGAATAGACTCTTCTATAACTAACATTCTTTTGTTAAAAACATGAAAAGCTTTAGAAATGGAAGAGTAACCAAGAAAGATGCCTTCATCGATTTAGCATCAAATTTTCCTAAGGCATCCTTTTCATTCAAGATAAAGCATTTGCAACTGAAAACTTTAAAATAAGAAACATTTGATTTTTATTATTCCATAATTCATAAGGGGTTTTGGATAGAGATGGTCTTACTAGAACCCTATTCATGACATAGCAAGCTGTATTAATGGCTTTGGCCCAAAAATATTTGGGTAAACTTTGTTCATTTAACATGGTTCATGCCATTTCTTGTAAATTTCTATTCTTTCTTTTAACTACTCCATTTTGTTGAGGATTCCTTGGAGTAGAGAAGTTGTGGTTATACCTATTAGATTACAAAAATTTTGGAAGTCGTGGTTTTGAAATTCTCCACCATGATCACTCCAAATCGATGAAATCATGAAACCCTTTTCGTTTGGAGTAAGTTTACAAAATTTAAAAAAATATTTAAAGCAATTACTTTTTGAGCTAAAAAATATGTCCAAGTGTATCTACTATAGTCATCTACAATGATAAATGTGTATTTACTACCTCCTAGACTTGTTTTGTCGATTGGTCCAAATAAATCCATGTAGATTAATGGCAATGGTTTAGAGGTGCTTATTTGATTCTTTGATTTGAAGCTAGTTTTTATTTGTTTTCCTAATTGACATGCATCACATACTTTGTCCTCGACAAACTTGATATTAGGAATTCCTCATACTAGTTCTTTAGATGAAATTTTAGATATTAGTTTCATGCTTGCATGCCCTAATCTCCTATGCCAAAGCCAAGCATCATCATTTAAAATAGAAAAGCACATTTCATTACTAAGTTCTTCAATGTTAATGGTGTGGACATTATTTTGTTTTAACGTAATCATGGATATGTTGTTGTTTGGTTTTTCAATGATGCAGGCATTAGATTCAAATTTAACAATGTAACCTTTATCGCATAATTGACTAATGCTCAAAATATTATGTTTTAATCCATCAACTAGTAACACATTATTAATTGAAAAACTTGATTTGTTACCTATGGTTCCCTTGCCAATGATTTTACCCTTATTGTTGTCTCCGAAGGTGACATACCCTTCTTCCTTGCTTGTGAGTATAGAGAATTGAGATGGATCTCCGGTCATGTGCCTTGAGCATCCACTATCAAGATACCATCTCTTGCTCCTAGCTTGTGAGTGTGTCTACAAAAGAGGATAGTTTTTTGGTACCCATTTAATTTTGGGTGCCTCAAACATTAATCTACTAATTTTGTCATTTAGCATTGAATTATTTATGGTTCCTTTAGGAACCCATATCAATTTGCATGGACTAATTTTCTTAAATGGACATTTGTAAATAACATGCCCAGATTTATAACAAAAATTACATTTCAAACAAGATGATACATATAGTGTGGGTCCTTTAATGAAGGTGGTAGGATTTTGGTGAGATCCACTCACAAATCCAATTCCACTTCTATTTGCAACGTGACCTTTGTTTGCAAGGATCATGTCTAAGCCCTTGCTACTGACCTTAAACTTGTTTAGGGTCTCTTTAAGTAGCAAGTTTTCATTTTCTATTACTTCTAAGTGTTCATACTTAGAGCATGGAGGTGAAGAGGGAGTTTGAAGACTATCAAGTTTATCTAGTAATAAAGCATGCTCCTTTAATAAATTAAACTTCTTACTAATAGTTCTACACTCATCAAATAATTCATGAAAAGCTATTGAAAGTTCGTCAAAAGATAAATTTTCATTAATTAAATCATATACCTCATCTCCTAAAGCCATTAGTGCGAAGTTGGCCTCCTCTTTGTCGCTTGTTTCTTCATTCTCGGAGTCACTTGAGTCATCCCACGTCACCTTTAAAGCTTTCTTCTTCTTTGGTTGCTTCTTCTTGGCTTAGGGGCATTTATTTTTTAAGTGCCCTAGCTTCTTGTATTCGTAATATATAACTTGGTCCTTTTTTGGTTCAAGTTTGTTTTTAGTGTCATTTTTAAATTTATTCCTTCTTATGAATTTTTTAAATTTTTGAGTTAAGAGTGCAATGCCATCGTCACTATCCTCATCACTTGATGTTCCTTTCAAGTGGTCTTCTTATGTTCTTAATGTCATATCCTTCCTATTTTTGGAAGGGAGTTCTCGAGCTCTTCATGAGTATGGCATGTCATTTCATAGGTCATTAGAGATCCAATAAGTTCTTTAAAAGGAAAAGTTTTCAGGTCCTTGGCCTCTTGAATGGCCGTAACCTTTGAATCTCAACTCTTTGGAAGAGATATTAAAATTTTAGTTACAAGTTCAAAATCGAAAAAACCTTTACCAAGTGCTTTGTGTCCATTGACGATATCCGTGAAATGAGTGTATATGTCTCCAATAGACTCACTTGGTTTCATCCGAAAAAGTTCATAAGAATGCACGAGAATGTTGATTTTGGACTCTTTCACTCGGCTAGTGCCTTCATGAGTGATTTCTAGAGTATGCCAAATATCGAAAGCCAATTCATAAATCAAAACATGATTAAACTCATTTTTATCAAGTGCACAAAACAAGGCATTCATAGCCTTTGCATTTAAAGCAAAAACCTTCTTCTCCGATTCATTCCATTCGCTCATCGGAAGAGAGGATTTTTAAAATCTATTTTCAACGATATTCCAAAGCTTAAAGTCTATAGAAATAAGAAAGATCCTCATACGAGTCTTCTAATACGTGTAATCTGACCCATTGAACATGGGTGGACATGTAATTGAATGACCCTCTTGTATGCTAGAATAAGCCATCTCTCTTGGGTTTTAAACTAGATGAGAGTGACCAGGCTCTGATACCAATTATTAGGGATCGAGCGGCACTAAGAGGGGGGGCTGAATTAGTGCAGTGGTTAAGTATGATAATTTTCGACAATTTAAAACAACTTTGGAGACTTTGTGCAACAAAATTATGTTTCGATGAAATTCGATTTTGATTACTTATAAACTTAAAATGATTTGTAAGGAAGTGAGGAGGAAGCGGAGTAAGTAAATGAATAAGTTTGCAGAAATGTAAGTAACAATATTGAAATGCAAACTAGAGTTTTTATAGTAGTTCGGTCATACGACCTACGTCCACTCCCGATTCCTCTTCTCTTGAGGCCACCAGCTTTTCACTAGGTGCCTTCCTTCGAAGGGCAAAGATCAATTCCCTTTTATAGCACTTTCTCCTTTTGACAGGCTTAGGAGACAAACCCTTACAAGCACTCACTCCTTTCTTTTGAATCGAACACAAGAGAAAAACTAAAGGAGGGATTTTTAGAGAGATTTGAATAGCGTTTTCTAGCTTTTAAAGTGTATGTGCTTACATATCTCAACGCAGGGATAGGAGGGATTTTTATAGGCTCCAAGAGGATTCAAATTTGGAGCCCAAATTTAAAACTTTTCGATTTTCTAGGCAACTAGCGGTACCATCGCTCGACATCGGCGATACCACTTTGCACTGACAGCGGCGATACCACTGCCTGACACTAGTGGCACCACCGCCTGACAGAGTCCTCGAGCTTTATGGTTTGGTGGTACCACCGCCTGACACTAGTAGTACCACCGCCTGCCAGGCATTAAAGTCGACGGTACCACCACTGACCTAGGCGGTGCCACTGATTGGAACACCTGGGATTTTGGTCCCTAGGCAGTGCCACCACCTAGGTCTAGCGGTGCCACCGCACGACTATTCCAGCAAGGTTGAATGGGCCCTGACTTCGGCCCAAATTAGCCTAAATAAGGCCGAATTGGCCCCTGTAAAGATTAAATAGGATTATTACCTAGTTCTTACCCTAATTATGTGTAAACTATGGAATTAAAACTTAATTCTAAGAAAATTAACAACCGGCAATGTCGATTCTTCTTTCGGTGAGCTTTCCGACGAACTTCCGATCGATTTTCGATGCACCCTCGGATTTCTTCCGGTGGACTCCCAGCAGGCTCCCGGACTCTATGGCGAGTTCGATGTGTCTTTGGCAAGCTTTTGAACCTTTTCGGTGAGCTCCGCGAACCTCCAACGATCTTTCTGGTGAAATTCCGATGCCTCGGCAAGTTCTCGATTCTTTCTCGGTTGGTTCCGGCAGCACCTTTAACGATCCTTCGGACCTCCGGTGGACTCTCAAACTCCCAACTACTTGACTCCAATAATTTATTTTAAGTCTTCAAGCTATCGTAGTTAATCCTGCACACTTATCTCAATAATATAGATTAGATCAAATAACCCATCAATTGACTTCATTATCAAAATCCGAGATTCAACACGGATAAGTTCCAATTACTCTTTACTCCATTTGTTATGAACCAAATACGATTTGAATGAAATGACATTTGTGATTTTGTATCTAATGAGCTTATATCCATGAATTCTTGTATTTCTACCTTGCATTTGGATACCAAGTCTGTTTGAAGCTATTCTCCTCTTGTTCTGGATTTGTTTGCCACTTGCTTAGCTTTGTAGCTCACTCCGTTGTTATATAACCCTATTTTTAGGTTAGCTTGTCACACGCTAAAATATTAGAATTAGGCTGAGGTAGTGAGAAGCTATTAAGATTATGACAAGTCATTGTGGATGGCTATGTTATTGTTTTATAAATATATTTTGTATGAAATGAGATGTTGTCGACAGATTTGGATTGATGTATCATGTAAAAGCTTTAAAAGGACTCGTACGATTGAAATTTTGGAATATTGAGTTTAGTTTACGATGATATGAATTTATGATAAATGGTTAGAATTCTGATTTGTATAATTCTTATGCTTACAGAATTATAAGTGAGGTTAATAATTTGTTGAGTTGGTTTGGATTTTCATAAGGGTTCACGTGATGTGATGTATGATTATATCTGCACAGGTTTTATGGATATGATTGATATTTGAATGTTTCTCTGTATCCTTAAATGTTAGTTTGGATTCTGGGATTGGATTGATCATTGAAAAATGAGATTAAAATTCAGGGGGGGGGGGCATGACAAATTGGGCCCATAAATTTATTAGATTTGGTCAGATTCAACCCCCATCCAGAAATGCTAGACCTTGTCTAGTAGTGTCATCGCCAAACTAATGCGATGGAATCGCCCACCCAAGGACTAGTTTCCTAAGAGCACTAGGTGGTGGTACTGCCCAAGTCAGCGGTGGTACCACCGACAGTTATTAACTGTTAGGCGGTAGTACCGCCCCTCCATAGAACCCAAGGCTTTCCTCTAGCGGTATTGGGTGGTGCTACCACCCAATGTCAGGGTCAACTTCTAGTGATAGGTGGTGGTACCGCTAGCTCCCAGAAATCTAGGATGGGACTTTTTTTTGCTCCAATTCTAAAGCCAATTGAGCCTATAAATACCCATTACTTCTCAGCTAGTAAAGCATATTGAGAAGTGATAAGAATTGAGTCAAAACTATAATAAAATAGCCTTGAAAATTTAAGAGTGTTCACCTCCCAAATTCTCAAATATAAAAATTCTGTAAAAGGGTGTGAGCCACTTGTAAAGTTCTATAAAATGGGCGTTTGATCCATCCCCTTCAAGAAGGATTGATAGTGGAAGCCGATAACCTCATCGGAGGAGGTTTCAAAAGTGGACGTAGGTCAATTGGCCGAACCACTATAAAATCGCTGTATTCTTCTCTTAGTGCATATTTACATTTGCTACATTTCTATTTTTACTTGGCTGCATTCTTTCAATCTCTCCTTTTGTACTCTCTTTCGTATTCACTCGAATCATTTTCTTTACTGAAATCGTTTTCGTCGAACAAAACTTCTCAATGCATAAAGTTTTCTGGAATTGATTTAAATCATCGATTTTTATCCACTACACTAATTCACCCCTCCCCTCTTAGTGCTACTCTAGATCCTAACATACACTATCTAGGAGAACTGATCCTCCCCCACCTGAACCAGAACCTGAAACACATGTATATAGTAGGGGAAATCAATCTCCTCCTACTAGTCCCTTTAAGGCAACACCTTCAACAGATCCAGTACCCTCCTAATCTGCCAACCCCATAGTAACTTGAATAGATCAAATTGAACTACGTCAAGATCAGATCTTAATCGAAAATGTAGCAAATTCATCATTAACTCAATACTTGGTTTAGACATTTTGGTTTACCACCGGATGAATAGCTTGTATATTTCTTCTTTCTTCCTGTTGAGGAGGAAGAACTCTTTCTGTACTCCTTATGTTGTTCTTCTTATCTTGGTGTACTCTATAATATTATGTTATATACTTCTTAATATTATGATGACTGCGACACTATATGATTCAATTAGGCATGATAAATCTTTCGAATGCATGAGTTTATCTTATACATTTTTCAAATTTTTTGATTTTTGAAAATGGAGCTTTTATCGAGTTCATTTCTTATCTTCT
The DNA here is from genome assembly GCA_024322285.1 of Musa beccarii. Taxonomy (NCBI): domain Eukaryota; kingdom Viridiplantae; phylum Streptophyta; class Magnoliopsida; order Zingiberales; family Musaceae; genus Musa; species Musa beccarii. Next base: position 47,796,584 of record CM044396.1, on the reverse strand, counting down.
TCTTGCAATCTCATTCATTGATATTTTAGACACTTGTTTTGTCATTTGATGAGCTTTTCCGATAACCCCCCCATACTTACAAAAGAAGAAGTTTTGTTCATGGACTTTTTGATATACTTGATTTTTGTGCAATGATTATTTACTATGAACCCTTCTAGCTACAAAAATAGGGATTTGATTTTTAAACCTTGAACATACATATTTTGATCTTTTATGTGATGAATCCTTTCTCTATTTATGAAAGTAGAAGTTTAATTCATGGATTTTGGATTCTTAAAGCTTGATTTTCCTTATGATGAATGAATTTTGCCCTTCTCATTTTTCTTCTCCTTTTTGTATGACAAAGGGGAGATACTAAAAACTGCTTGTACATCTCAAGAAGAACCTTGCACATCAAAATAGAAGTATTAGCAAAAGTTGCTATCTTGTGAAAATTTTTGCTTAATTTCATCTTTGCTAGCTTGCCTACTTCAAAGCTAAAGAGAAGTGCTAACAAGAGTAGTGCTAGCCTGCACATCTAAAGCATAAGTTGCTAGCTTGCTGATTTAAAGAAACAAACATTGCAATTATAATGGTGTAAAACTATCTTGTGTGTCTGGTGCAATGGTGTCAAAATGTTTGCACATTTCGGTTTTGTTGATGACAAAAGGGGAGAAATTGATAAATGCTTGGTATTATAATGTTTAGTATCATGCTTGGCATCATGCTTAAATGTTTGAAATGGTATCAAAATGAATGTTTGAAATGACAAATTTTGGTATCATGCCTAAATGTTTGGTATCATGATGAATGCTTGGTATCAGGCTTAGTATCATACTTAAATGATGAATCATGATCATGTTTAGTATCATGCTTAAATGATGAATGTTTGACATTATGCTTAAATGTTTGAAATGGTGTCATAATGAATGTTTGAAATGATAAATTTTGGTATCATGCATGAAGTGATGATTGCCAAATTGATTAGTTTCTAGTATTATATTGTGCATGTTACACCTTGGTAACTTGAAACTATAATGATGAACAATGCATGAAATTTCTAATTAAAATTAGTTAAAGCTTGAATTCAAAGGTTGTGAATTCAAGTCTATCTTTCCTAAGTATGACATACAGATGGGGGTAGTTAAGGCTAACTCCGTCATCAATTGGTTGTCATCATCAAAAAGAAAAAGATTATTGAATCTTGAATTTTGATGATGAAATTGTTAGGATCATAATCGGTATTAAGAAGGGGGGAGGTGAATTAGACTAGCAGTAAATCATTTGATTTTGGAAAACCATTTCGATGAAAGGCTTCATTCAATGAAAACCGATATCGATTGTGCTTGAAATTAAAGTGAGTGTAAGATGGAATAAGTAAGTAAAACACTTGCAAAATAAGTAAACAAGCAAAGCAGAGATCACACCATATTTTATAGTAGTTTGGTCATCCGACCTAAGTCCACTCCCGATTCCTCTTTCATCGAGGCCATCAACATCCACTAATGGTCTTCCTTTAATAGGCGCAGACCAACTATCTTTACAGCTCTACTCTCCTTTTGACAGGCTCAGGAGTTAACCTTTTATAAGCCCACTCACCCCTCTCTTAACAAAAATCAATGCTAGACATAGAGGAGGAGATTTCTCACAAGATTACAATAGAGTTTTCCCTCTTTTTGTATTCAGTTGGTGTGTCCTAACCAGGGATGAAAGGGGTATTTATAGGGCTCAAGGTGATTTAAACTTGGAGCCAAAATTTGAATTACCCTGAGTCTTCAGGATGCTGGCGGTACCACCACCAAGTTTGCCCTGACATTGGGTGGTACCACCGCCTATCTAGCGGTACCACCATCTGACACAATCTCGGAGACTATATCTTGGAGACCAACCACCAGCGGTTCCACCACATGTTATGGCAGTCCCACCGCCTGGCCCACCCATTGGGTTATTATTTGGGCCTTTCACTTGGCCTAACATAGCTCAAACTTAAGCCTAGTTGGTCCCTAATTGAGTTGGCTCAATTCTAATCCAATTATGCCTAAAACCTACTTCGATCTAGATAATTATTACAAAACTTAATCAAATGTTATCCAGCATGTCATTGGTTCATCCAGCACTTCGTTCGATTCTTCGACACATCATCCTCTCTTGTAGTCCATTACCCAATCAGCCAACTCCAATCTCCTTGTCGTAATATCCGCTCTTCTTGGCCTGATGCCCGAACCCATCGTCTGAAGCCTTCTATCGATACGTCGATTGATCCTTCGGATTGATGTCCAATCTTCTAGTATGTTCTCCTCCTGTCCAATAAGGATTCTTCTAGCTTTAATTGTCTCTCCCTAATCAAAGCTTCCTATGTTACTCAAAATGCAGATCATATATTAAACACTATCAATTGGTTTTATCATCAAAATTTGAGATTCAATAATCTCTCCCTTTTTTATGATGACAACCAATTGATGACAAAGTTAATCTTAACTCCCCTATCAATATTATCATATTGATAGATCTTTTGAAATAAAAAATCTAACATTCAATGCATGAAATTATCATCATACTTCTCCCCCTTTGTCATCAACAAAAAGGAGAAATTCATCTAGTAAGTTTTTAAGATATGCAAGTTTTATAACATACAAGCTAGCAATTTATCACTTTAGAACATGCAAGTATAGTAAGTTTTAAAGATGTGCAAGCATAACGATTTATCACTTGCTTCTTGAGATGTGTAAGTTTGCACTTTTGCTTCTTAAGATAGGCAAGATAGCACTTTGCTTCTCTTGAGATTGCAAGCTTGCAATTTTTGGTGGTGTTCATGATAGCAAGTTCTTTGTTCTCTTTTGAGAAGTGCAAGCAAGTTTTGCCTTTCTAGCAATTTTGCCTTTCAAGCTAGCAATTTTGGTTCATTTGTAATGTTCAAGCTAGCAAGTCTTTCTCCCCCTTTGTCATTGTCAAAATGAAAGGAACAGTATAATTTTTCTTTTACATCAATGCTCTAATCATGACAAAAATTAATAACAAACATAAATCAATGATTCATTCATATCATGAGATATATAAACCATAGACAAAGAAATCATGTCATGAAAGATATAATATTAAACATCATGAAGGATTAAATCATGAACATCCAAAAGTCCATGAATCATTTTGAGAAATCTCCTTTTTAGCAAATAACAAAAAAACATTAGGAGATCAAAGATCTTGAAAAAATCTTAAGTATTAAGTATCATGAACATGGATTGTTTGCATAAATTTCTTCTTTAGTGACTCCAAGAAGAATCGTAGGAGAAAAATCTTGAATCATAAATCTTAGTTCAAATGAAAGAGTCAAAATTCATTTAGGTAGGTCTTCTCTTTAATGAATGGCAAAAAGAAACATGGGAGAACAAAATGAATTGAGAAAGATAGAGGCATTGAGAATTATTCATATTAAAATACATCTCAAGTCATAAACACGGAAAATCAAATGTTTGTAAAATCCAAAATCATCATCAAAATCATATTCAAGAAATTCATAAATAATAAATATAGATTCATCATTAAGGATTTCGATAAGATAGAGATTGAAAATGCATTCATTTTTTATGTGCTTCAAATTTTGTGATTTATTTTATATAAGCATGCCTTTGTCTTTTATGTCAAATACAAATATGTATCAATGTTTAAGACCGATTCACAAGTTTCATCATAAAAATCATTAAGATCAAAAACATATATAACACATTAATCCAAAACATAAGATTTCAAATCATCATTACTTCAACTCATCATGCATAGTTTCAAAATGTAAAATCATCAAGCATGATACAAACATTTATTGTCAAAATACTCATTATTATTTTTAACTCATTCAATTTGATAAATTACTTTCAAGAGATTCAATATAACATAACTAGATTAATTAGTCTCTTATTGAAAAAATAACCAAAACTTTAAAGATAGATTATTTTTTTTTACAAAAATATTTCTCTTTTTAGGTGTTTCAATTATGGAATTTGATTTCATGTAAGCATGTTCAAATTTTTCATACAAAGGCCAAGCATCATATTTAGAACTGAAAGCAATACAAAATCATCAAGATAATTGCATCTTAAAACATATATAGATTTAATCTTATTTGGTGTGCAAACATTATCATCATACATTTTGTTTCTTTATCATAAAACATGTAATTATCATGATCAATAATTTTTTTTAACAATTTATATATAAAAATTTTTACTAACTAATTTAAATTAAATCATGAGAAGCACTAAGTTATTTTATGGTAAAGAAAAAAAGATTGGATTAAGTCACTTACCTCGTTGTCGATAGCCGTCAAAGCGTAGTTTGTGTTTTCGTCTTCAGATGTACTCGATTTGTCCTTGAGTTCTTTCTTCTTCTTTGACACCTTCTTTTCAAGTTCATTTTTTTTCTTAATTTTTTATTTTATAATTTTTTTAAATTTTATGGTGATAAGTTCAAGGTCATCATCATCTTCATCACTTGAGTTATCACTCAAATGGTATTCTATTGTTCGAAATCCCAAATCCTTTGTGTTCTTTGGAAGATTGTTCTCATGTTCGTCATATGCCATAAATGTCATCTCATAGGTTATTAATAGCCCGATCAGTTCTTCAATAGGAAAGTTATTTAGATTCTTTACTTCTTGAATAGTAGTTACCTTAGGATTCATATTTTTAGGGAGAGAATGTAAAATTTTATTAACAAGTTCAAGATTCAAAAAACTTTTACCAAGTGCTTTCAAACCATTGACGACATCTATAAATTAAGTATACATGTCTCTAATGGTTTTGCTTCGTTTCATATAAAATAATTTAAAATTATATATCAAAAGATTAATTTTTAAATCTTTTACTCTATTAGTGCCTTCTTGTGTAATTTCAAGTGTATGCCATATGTCATATGCAGTTTCATAAATCAAAATCCAATTAAACTTATTTTTATCTAATGCATAAAATAAGGCATTCATAGCCTTTGCATTTAACGAAAATGATTTTTTTTTTCAAAGTCATTCCACTCATTCATAGATTTAGAGGGTGTTTGAAAATCATTTTCAATGATGTTCCATAAATTTAAATGCAAGGAAACCAAGAAAACTCTCATTCGAGTTTTCCAATAGGTGTAGTCTATCCCATTAAACATAGGAGGATGAATAATAGAGTGACCCTCTTGAAAGTTAAAAAGAGCTATTTCTCTTGGGTGTTAATCCAAATGAGAAATACCGTGACACTTATACCAACTGTTAGGATCACAATCAACACTAAGACAGGGGAGGGGGGGATGAATTAGTATAGCAGTAAATCATTTGATTTCGGAAAACCATTTCGATGAAATACTTCTTTCAATGAAAACAGATATCCATTGTGGTTGAAATTAAAGTGAGTGCAAGATGGAATAAGTAGGTAAAACACTTGCAAAATAAGTAAACAAGCAAAGTAGAGATCACATCGGATTTTATAGTGGTTCGGTCGTTCGACCTATGCCCACTCCCGATTCCTCCTTCGTCAAGGCCACCGGCATCCACTAATGGTCTTCCTTCAATGGGCAAAGACCAACCAGCCTTATAGTTCTACTCTCCTTTTGATAGGCTTAGGAGTTAACTTTTTACAAACCCACTCACCCCTCTCTTAATTGAAATCAACACTAGACTTAGAGGAGGGGATTTCTCACAAGATTACAATAGAGTTTTCCCTCTTTTTGTTCTTAGTTGGTGTGTATCCTAACTAGGGATGAGAGGGGTATTTATAGGGCTCAAGGGGATTCAAACTTGGAGCCAAAAATTAAATCACCCTAAGTCTTTAGGGTACTGGCAGTACCACTGCCTGACATAATCTCGGAGACTATGTCTTGGGGACCAAGCCATCGGTGGTTCCACCGCCTGTTCTGGTTGTGCCACCACTTGACTCACCCATTAGGTCACTATTTGGGTCTTTCACTTAGCCGAACACAACACAAACTTAGGCCCAATTGGCTCCTAATTTAGTTGGCCTAATTCCAACCCAATTACTAGTTATAGGTGCCCTACAAGCCAATCACATGAGTGATAGCACCTGTAACACGCTGCGTCAATCTCTTTGCTTATGATTATTGGCATTATCTTACATTATCTAGATGTATATTGTGATGTCCCTGGATCTGTGCAATGGGAATCGGATCGTGATGAGATCACGATAATGAGATCGATTCACCTTTAAACACAGATCCTAAATTATCCTGGTCATAGGTTACTCGAGAAGGACATCGAGATAACCGGATAGACTGATGTGCTGTATACCTATTCATATGATAGAGGTAGATGGTCTCATAGCTACTCGTGTGGAGACACTAAGGGTACAGTGCAGGTGCTTATTGGAGAATGAGTTCACTGATTGATCCGCCTACAGAATGCTGGATGGTTATTGATACCTCACGTCAGACAGAGATTCCGTAGTCCCAGTAGTGTATCTGATCCTTAGACTTGAGACACCAAGGATGTCCTGTATGAGTACTCCACTCTTTGATACCAGACTTATAGGTTTGGAAAGCTCCATATCTAGTACAGTCGGCCATTGGGAGTGGTAGCCAACCTTACGAGGGCTATTGAGTGTCAATAGAGGATCATCTGCTCTCAGTATCATGAGAGGAATATCCCATGTGTTCTTATTCGAACAAATCCTTGGCCAAGGTCATTCGGATTGAGAGAGAAAAAGTTCTCTGGGAGAATCCGACAAGAGTAAGACTCGAGGAGAGACTGTATGGGCCTCACAGCACCATGCACGGTATAGGGTCTCTGGAATATTAGATGGATGAGAGATTATAGATATATGGTAACTGAGGACAGATATGTCCAAAGGATTAGATTCCCCTGTATCGTCTAGGGGCCACGGCGTAGTGGCTTAGTACGTCCGCGGTCGATGACTTGGGTGAATTATTATAGAGATAATAATTCACTAAGTCAAAAGGAGTTCTGACAAGTATGACTCACGGCCAGCTCGATATTGGGCCTAGAGGGTCACACACATATAATAGGTGTTGCGACGAGTAGAGGTTCGGATATGAGATATCCGCTGAACCCCCTATCTTATTGGATATCCATTAAGCCCATGAATTATTGGATCCTGAGATAAGATCCAATAATTGCTAGTAAGAGATTATTGGGTAGAGGCCCACTAATCCAAGAGGCTTTGGTAATTGGATGGAGATCCAATACCCAATAGGGCAAAAGATCCATTAGGGTTTTTCAGGGGGGGCCTCTATAAATAGGACGAAACCAGAGTTCTATGGCTGAGGGTTTATTTTAGTAGTCACTTCCTGTTCTCCTCCCCCTAGAGAGAGAGGAGCATCGTCGCAATCCCTATTGTGTGGATACCGCTAGAGAGGAGGACACTTGACTTCCTTCATCCTCTCCCACAGATCTGCAGGAATTCAGGGATATACAATCTCCCTAAGTATCTAATTTTACATGTGTAGTTTTCGCGGATTTGCTTTTGACGCACCGATCTTCGCACGACGACGGAAACTTTCTACGAGAAATCTGGGGTGTTTTGTTTTCTGTTCTTCTGCTGCGCATGTGATGTCGCTCCCCCCTTGATGGAGTTCCCAACAGTGGCATCATAGCCAGGTTGTTCATGCGAAGATCGGATCTTAAACTGCATGTGTTGTGTTCTAGATATACTTTTGACGCCAAAATCATTGGCGCGAATAGCAAGAAAGGGCAGCAACTGTTGTTGCAGCAACCGCAAGGCTGCTTGTAGCCTTTATCGCTGCTACAGCAAAGCAATGCCGGCCGGTGGGCTGCGGGCATAGCAGTCGCTACTGCACCGGTGGCTCTGCTGCACCTGCTGCGACCCTCGGCGAGGCACCCACGAGGTAGTGCTCCCCTCGGCAATCTTTGCCTAAGGGCGGCGATGCCGCAGGGCGACCGCCGCCGCCGCGACCAGCAGACAACGCCTGCACCACCGTATGGGCGGTCCCGTAGAGGCAAGGCCACCTAAGGCGGCGCGCCGCTCGCACGGTGACGTCGTGATGCGCAGCGCATACCAGCGCGATGCCCACGGCGCGCCGGCTGAGCGCCGCGGGAGCCCGCGGGGTAGCGCTTTGCTAGTCTTGCGCCCGCCTCCTACGGCCGAAAGCCCTGCTCTTTGCGGTCAAGCGCCCGCGCTAGACCGCAAGGCGGGCATGCCGCCACACGACAGACCGCTGCAGCGCTGTGCCCATAAGCAGTGTGCGCTTGCCTGCACAAAGCCAATGGCCGCCGCCGATGGGGTGGCGGCGGCCGCGACTCTATAGAAGGGAAAGGTGTTAGGGTTTTTTGGGCAAAAGACTATTTTGCCCATCAGAATTTTAGAAATTTTAGATTCTGTCCCTTTTGATAGAATTACCAAAATACCCTCAGAATTTTAGAAATTTCATTCTGTGTCCCTTTTGGCAGAATGACCAAAATACCCTTGGGAATTCAAAAAATTCCATCTATGTCCCTATTTTCAGAAAAATTAAATATGTTAATTAAATAGTTTAATTAACTATTATTTTTTATCTAGTAGTCCTATAAGATAACATATACATGTGATGTATGATGTGGACAGATGATCATGGACTTGTGATGTTGTGTGTGTATATGTGATTATTATTATTGGGGTCTGCGAGCCTCTATTTTTCTCATTTATTGTTAGGTCTACGTGCCTATAATTATGTTGTAATTATCAGAGGAGGCGCAGTGGTAGCGTGACTCGCGAGGTTGAGACGGACGATCCGACGCATAGAGATGCATTGAGATGCCGACGGATCCGACGAAGCGAGATGGACGATCACAGGGCATAGAGATGCGCCGAAGTACACATAGATCTTGATGTGAGTGATTAGGCCCACTGGCTCAGGCCTGATCACATTAGGATATGGTCCATGATCATTTGGTGTGATTGCTCATGTGATGTATAATTAGTTATACACCTACTAGATATGTATATATATATTTGCATGTGATGTAGATATATATATTAAATAAGTATGTGTGTGACACATTATGTTAGGAGACCAAATCAAAATTCCTCTCCATTAATAATATTAAGTCGGTAAACGTGAGGCAATTAGATTGACCCATGTGGCCTTCCATCGTTATAGCTAGGAGCCGATTCCCGGTGTAGGTTGAGTTGGTCGAGTCCCTCGAGACTCACCTATATCGCGTCTCGCCATCTTATCTACGACATAGAGATGTCAGAGGTGACCTGAGGACATGGTATGCTTGATCGAGTCCCTCAAGAGTATATCACCTAATCAGACTCATCTGGTAACGATGTTAATGACTTAACCGAACATCATGGTTGGTTGAGTCCCTCGAGGCCATGGTAGTTCGGAGGCCGAATAGGACAGGAATCACAAGGAGTTATGATTAGCAAGAGTTGCCTACCTTTACGGGCTTAACGTGATTGGTCGAGTCCCTCGAGGTTATGTTAAGATGCCGATTGGATCCTGATCCCCACTAGAGATCCACCGTGGTTCTCCGATTCACATACCGGAGGGTGTTGTGTGTCTCGTGAAAAAATAGTTGGAATATATTAAGATAGAAGTCCTTATCTTAATTATTTAATTTTAGCAAAGTCTACATGTTATTTATTTCTGCTACATCTTTTATTTCAGAAAAATTTCGCTTTCAAATCCTTTATGTGGCATACTTGATGCCAACTGCCTCATTGGTCCAAATTATACGGATTGGCTTCGTAATCTAAGAATCATTCACACAGCGGAGAAAATTGCATATGTCCTTGATACAGTGATCCCTACGCCCGACGAAGGGGCAAGCGAGGATGAGATCACTCGTTATGTGAAGTACTTAGATGATTCCACTCTTGCTCAGTGTTATATGTTGGCCTCTATGACTACTGAGTTACAGAGACAGCATGAAAATATGGATGCTAATTTCATACTCCTACATCTCCGCAAACTGTTTGAGGAACAGGGAAGAACTCAGCGATATGAGATATCAAAGAGTCTTTTCCGTGCTAGGATGACTAAGGGGACACCGGTTCAGAACCATGTCCTTAAGATGATTGAGTGGATTGAGAAACTCACAGGTCTAGGAATGGTCCTAGAGGATAACCTGTGTGTGGATCTTGTACTTCAGTCCCTACCAGATTCCTTTTCTCAGTTCATAATAAATTTTAATATAAACAAACTTGAGGTGACCCTCCTAGAGCTCCTCAATATGTTGAGAGAAGCAGAGAGCACCATCAAGAAAGAGAAGTCGGTTCTCTACATTGGTAAGATCAGAAAGAAAAGGAAGGTTGAGAAGACCCTTAAGAAGGGCAAGGGCAAGGGCAAAATGGGTAAGGAAAAGGTTACCAAGAAAGACCCAACAAAGGACAAAGGTCAATGCTTCCACTGCGGCAAAGATGGGCACTGGAAGAGGAACTGCAAAGAGTACCTTGCAGAGAAGGCGAAACAGAAGCTTGCAGACGTTTCTGGTACATTCATGATCAGTCTCCATTTGTCAGAATTTTGTGATAACACATGGGTATTAGATACCAAGAGTGCTTATCATATTTACAATTCGTTACAGGTTCTGGCAGAACCTAGGAGATTGAACAGAGGCGAGATGGACCTTAAGATGGGCAATGGAGCAAAGGTTGCTGCACTGGCTGTTGGCAAGGTCACCTTACATCTGCCTGGTAGAGCTATTATTGCATTAGATGCATGCTATTATGTTCCTTCTATTATCAAAAATATTATTTTCATTTCATGTTTGACAGTTGTTGGATATAAATTAGTTTTTGAGAACAATGGTTGTTCAATAATATTAGATGATAAGATCATCACGAGAGGAACATTGCATAATGGCTTATATATGTTAGAAACAGCTCCATATATCATGAGTGTAAGAGAGTCTAAGAGGAAATGAGAAGTGGAGAACCATACAGGAAATAGTATTAAAACCCTACGATTAAATCGAGGAGGTAAGTACTTGAGTACAGAGTTCACCCAGTTCCTAAAAAACTATGGGATTTTATCCCAATGGATACCTCCTTATACACCACAGCTTAATGGTGTATCAGAAAGGAGGAATCGCACACTATTAGACATGGTGCATTCCATGATGTGTTTCGTCGACCTACCCATCACATTTTGGGGATATACCCTAGAAACCGCAACTTACCTTCTGAACAGAATTCCAACTAAATCAGTGATGTCTACTCCATATGAGATATAGAATGGGAAGAAGCTCAATCTTAAAGTTGTTAAGATTTAGGGCTGCCCTGCCCACGTTAAGAGACACAACTCTAACAAGTTGGAATCTAGGACGGAACGGTGCAAGTTCGTGGGATACCCCAAAAAAACTTGTGGGTATTATTTCTATCACCTTGAGGACTGAAAGATCTTTGTAGCTAAGAGAGCAGTGTTCCTTGAGAAGGAACACATTCTTGGTGGAGACAGTGGGAGTATGATAGAGTTGAGCGAGGTTGGAGAACCTAGCTCAAGCACCATTTCAGAGTCTGTTCATATACCTAACACATAAGTTCCAACTTTACAAAGGTCCGATAGAGTATCCCATCCTCCTGGGAGATATGTGGGATATATCAGAAGAGAGGATATTGAGGATATTGATCCTCAGACCTACGAGGAGGCTATTATGAGCATAGACTCCGTGAAATGGCAAGAAGCCATGAATTCAGAAATGGATTCCATGTACTCTAATAAGATTTGGAACCTAGTTGATGCACCCAAGGGTATTGTACCCATTGGTTGCAAGTGGATCTTCAAAAAGAAGATTGGAGTAGATGGAAAGGTAGAGACCTATAAAGCAAGGCTAGTTGCTAGGGGGTATCGTCAAAGGCAAGGTGTTGACTATGATGAAACTTTCTCACCTGTAGCCATGCTAAAATCCATTTGAATTCTATTGGCTATTACAGCATACTATGATTATGAGATATAGCAGATGGACGTCAAAACCACTTTCCTCAATGGTAACCTCGATGAGGAGGTGTATATGATACAGCCTGAGGGATTTGTGTCCAAGGATAACCCAGATAAGGTGTGCAAGTTGCTTAGGTCCATTTATAGATTAAAGTAAGCTTCCCGAAGTTGGAACATAAGATTTGATGAGGCGATCAGATCTTATGACTTCATTAAGAACGAAGACTTGGCTATTACCTTGTGTGTATAGGAAATTAAGTGGGAGCACTATCACCTTTTTGGTATTATATGTGGATGACATCCTGATCATTGGGAATGATGTAGAAATGCTCTCTACAGTAAAGACTTGGCTATCTAGGCACTTCTCCATAAAGGACTTAGGGGAAGCATCCTATATATTGGGGATACGGATCTATAGAGATAGATCCAGGAGGATGCTTGGCTTGTCCTAGTCCAAGTACATAGACATCATTGTCGAAAGGTTTGGCATAGAAAATTCCAAGAGAGGTCTCATACCAATGAGACATGGAATATAACTTTCTAGGAATATGTCCCCAAAGACTCTTGAAGAAAGGGCACACATGGATATGATACCATATGTATCAGCGATAGGATCTATCATGTATGCTATGCTATGTACCAGGCTTGATATAATGCATGCTCTGAGTGTCACGAGCAGATATCAGGTAGATCCAGGCTTGGAGCACTGGAAAGCAGTATAATGTATCCTTAAATACTTGAGAAGGACTAAGGATCTTTTACTGGTATATGGAGGTAGTAGCCTCAAGGTTGAGGGCTACTCGGACTCGAGCTTCCAGTCCGATGTCGATGATAGCAAGTCTAATTCAGGATTTGTGTTCACCCTGAATAGAGGAGCAGTATGCTGAAAGAGTTCTAAGCAAGACACTACTGCTGACTCGACCACAGAGGCGGAATACATTGCTGCGGTAGATGCAGCAAAGGAGGGAGTCTAGATAAAGAAGTCATCACAGATCTAGGAGTCATCCCGAGCAGCGAGGAGCTGATTCCTTTATATTACGATAAATACGGGACGATTACTCAAATAACGGAACCGGGGTCTCATCAGAAGTGTTTTGAGGAGGTTTCAACTTATTAGAGAGATCATGGCCCGAAGAGATGTAGTAATGGAAAGAGTTCCATCCGAAGATAACATTACAGATCCACTGACAAAGCCATTGACTCAGATTGTCTTTGAGCGTTATAGAGGTCTGATGGGGATCAGACATGTTGTTGATTGGCTTTAGGTCAAGTGGGAGATTGCTAGTTATAGGTGCCCTACAAGCCAATCACATGAGTGATAGCACCTGTAACACGCTGCGTCAATCTCTTTGCTTATGATTATTGGCATTATCTCACATTATCTAGATGTATATTGTGATATCCCTGGATCTGTGCAATGGGAATCGGATCGTGATGAGATCACGATAATGAGATCGATTCACCTTTAAACACAGACCCTAAATTATCCTAGTCATAGGTTACTCGAGAAGGACAACGAGATAATTGGATAGACTGGTGTACTATATACCCGTTCATATGATGGAGGTAGTTGGTCTCATAGCTACTCGTGTGGGGACACTAAGGGTATAGTGTAGGTGCTCATTAGAGAATGAGTTCACTGATTGATCCGCCTACGAAATGCTGGATGGTTATTGATACCTCACGTCAGACAGTGATTCCGTAGTCCCAGTAGTATATCTGGTCCTTAGACTTGAGACACCAAGGATGTCCTGTATGAGTACTCCACTCTTTGATACTGAACTTATAGGTTTGGAAAGCTCCATATCTAGTACAGCCAATCACTGGGAGTGGTAGCCAACCTTACGAGGGCTATTGAGTGTCAATAGAGGATCATCCGCTCTCGGTATCATGAGAGGAATATCCCATGTGTTCTTGCTCAAAAAAATCCTTAGTCAAGGTCATTCAGATTGAGAGAGAAAGAGTTCTCCGGGAGAATCCGACAAGAGCAAGACTCGAGGAGAGACCGTATGGGCCTGACAGCACCATATCCGGTATAGGGTCTCTGGGATATTAGATGGATGAGAGATTATAGATACATGGTAACTGAGGACAGATATATCCAAAGGATTAGATTCCCCTGTATTGTCTAGGGGCCGCGGCGTAGTGGCCTAGTACGTCCGCGGTCGATGAGTTGGGTGAATTATTATAGAGATAATAATTCACTAAGTCAGAAGGAGTTCTGACAAGTATGACTCACGGTCAGCTCGATATTGGGCCTAGAGGGTGACACACATATGGTAGGTGTTGCGACTAGTAGAGGTTCGGATATGAGATATCCGCTGAACCCCCTATCTTATTGGATATCCATTAAGCCCCTGAATTATTGGATCCTGAGTTGAGATCCAATAATGGCTAATAAGAGATTATTGGGTAGAGGCCCACTAATCTAAGAGGCTTGGGTAATTGGATGGAGATCCAATACCCAATAGGGCAAAAGATCCATTAGGGTTTTTCAGGGGGGGCCTCTATAAATAGGAGGGAACCAGAGTTCTATAGGCTGAGGGTTTCTTTTGGTAGCCACCTCCTGTTCTCCTCCCCCAAGAGAGAGAGGAGCATCGTCGCAATCCCTATTGTGTGGATACCGCTAGAGAGGAGGACACTTGACTTCCTTCATCCTCTCCCACAGATCTGCAGGAATTCAGGGATATACGATCTCCCTAGGTATCTAATTTTACATGTGTAGTTTTCGCGGATTTGCTTTTGATGCACCGATCTTCGCACGACGACGGAAACTTTCTATGGGAAATCTGGGGTGTTTTGTTTTCTGTTCTTCCGCTGCGCATGTGATGTCACTCCCCCTTGATGGATTTCCTAACACCAATTACACCTAAAACCTACTTCAATTTAGACAATTATTATAAAGCTTAATCAAATATTGTCCGGTATGTCATTGGTTCATCTGGTGCTTTGTTTGATTCTTCGGTGCATCATCCTCTCTTGCAACCTATTGCCTAATTAGCCAACTTCATTCTCCTTAGTGCAATATCTGTTGAATCTTTGATTTTGATTATGAAAACTAATTGATTATATTTTAAAAATTTAACTATGTTTTGAGTCACGTAGGTCTACTCTTGATCAGGATTAGATAATTAAAGTAGGATGAATCAACATTGCGTCGAAGGAGAACACGTTCGGAAATTGAGCGTCAAGTCGAAGGTCCGATTGACAATCGACAGAAGGCTTCAGACTAAGAGTTCAGGAATTAGGCTAAGAAAAGTGGAATTGGGCCAAGAAAATCAGGGTTGCGAAACCGATTGGGCAATAGACAGCAAGAGAGGACGATGCACCGAAGAACTGGACAAAGCACCGACCAATGACGTGTCAGGCAACACAACGTTGATTCATTGTAATTGTCTAGATCGAAATAGGTTAAGGCTTAATTAGTGTGCTATGATTGCAATGAAGATGTAAAGCAAAATAAAGTGCTAGAGTCAAGTACGATTAATTCGGTGGGAGTTCGAGAGCTCGTCGAGAGTCTTAAGACTCATCGGAGTCCTGTCATAATTAGCCGAGAATGAGTCGGGGGCTTGCCAAAGGGTTGTCGGAAGTTCGCTAGAAGGTTCGTCGAAAGTTCACGGAGCTCATGAAGAAAGATCGAAGCTTGCTAAAGAAGACTCATCGAAACTCGCTAAGTTCTTTGTAAAGTCCAGGAGCTTGTCGGGAGTCCACTGGAAGGTATCTGAGGGTTTGTCGAAAGACAGCCAGAAGTTCACCGGAAAAAGACTTGATGTTCCGGATTATGTCTTTGCTTAGAATATGTCTTTAATTTTATAATTAGCTTGTAATTAGGGTTAAGATTGAGAGATAATCCCATTAACCCTAGTAAGGGCCAAATGGGCTCAAAACTAAACTAGTTTGAGTCAGATTCAAGGCCCAACCTAGTGCTGGACCCTATTTGGCAGTGGCACTACCAAACTAGGGTGGTGGTACCACTCGAGTTCAGTTCCCTAAGTGGTTTGAGTGGTGGTACCGCCTAGGAACAGTGCACCTAGGTGGTGGTACTACTGATCGGGCGGTGGTACCACCCAATACACTAACAAGGTCAGTGTGCCCAAGCAATGGTACCGCCTAGACTGGGCGATGGTACCGCCTAGACTAGACGATGGTACCGCAATCAATTGGCGGTGGTACACTAGTACCCTGGAATTCCGGGGTGATTCAAATTTGGGCTCCAAATTTGAATCCTCTTGGGGTCTATAAATGCCTCAGGTGTTCTTGCTTGGGATAGTAAGAATTGTGAAAGAAAACTAATGGAAAACTCTATAATTCTTGGTAGAAATCCCTCCTCCGAAACTTTAAAGAGTTGGTCTTAAGTGTTTTGGTTGAGGGAAACCTTATAAAAAAGTTTGTAAGGAAATTAGTCTTTGCCATTGGAAGGGAGACTACTAGTAGAAAGCTGGTGGCCTCAAGAGAAGAGGAATCGAGAGTGGACGTAGGTCAAATGACCGAACCACTATAAAAATTGATTTACATTTACTTATTGTCATTTATATTACTGCAAACTATTTTATTTTACTACAATTATCTGGCTTCTTCTATATCCTCTTACAATCATTCTCAAGCTCAAGTATTTCCAATATGTTTTTTATCGAAACATCTTTTATCATACGAAGTTTTTCGAAATCTTCTGAAATCATTTAAATTGGCCGAACTTGTGGTATTTTACCATTGCACTAATTCACCCCCCATGCTTAGTGCCAAACTAATACTAACAGTTGGTATCGGAGCACAGTATTTCTCTTTTGGATTCACACCTAAAAGAAAATAGCTCTTTTCAGATTTCAAGAGGGATTTTCGATCGTTCGTCCTCCCTTCTTTAATGGGTCGAACTACACTAATTGGAAAACTTGAATGAGAGTTTTCTTGCTTTCTATGAATTTGGATTTATGGAACATCATTGAAAATCATTTTTAAACTCCCTCTAAACCGATGAACGAATGGTCAGATCTTGAGAAAAAGTCTTTTTCTTTAAATGCAAAGGTTATGAATGCCTTATTTTGTGCTTTGGATAAAACCAAATTTAATTAGATTTCTACTTGTGAAATAACTTTCAAATGCACACTCTTGAAGTCACTCACGAGGGTACTACTAGAGTCAAAGACTCGAAAGTAAACCTCTTAATGCACGATTTTGAGCTTTTTCGAATGACACCAAGCGAAATTATCGATGACATATACACCCATTTCATGGATGTCATCAATATTTTAAAAAGTCTTGGTAAATATTTTTTTGAATTTTGAACTCACTAACAAGATCTTAAGATCCCTTCCAAAAAGGTGGGATCCTAAAGTAATGGCGATACACGAAACTAAAGATCTAAATGAATTTTCATTGGAAGAACTAATTGGCTTATTGATGATGTAAGAAATGAACTTTTTGGAACTCGATGAACACATGAACCACCTTCTAAAGAATAAGAAGGATTTGACACTTCGAACAAGAGAATGTCACTTGAGTGATGACTCAAGTGATGAGGACAATGTTGAGGACCTTGAACATTTATCATTAAAATTTAAAAAGTTTATAAAACAAGAATTAAAAAATACTAATGAACCTAAAAAGAACACCAACTCTTGCTATAAATGCAAGAAACTAGAACACTCTAAAGATGAGTGCACTAAAGTGAAGAAGAGGTAAGTAAGCAATGAAGAATCAAGTAACGAAGAGACGAATTGTGCTTTGACGGCTTTTAACTACAAGGTAAGCAACTCAAACAAAACCCCCTTGCTTAATGAAATTACTTGATGCTTGTCATGAGAATGCTTAATTTAGTTGAAAATAATAAATTATTTTGTAAAAATATATCATGCTTTTCCTTCTAGTGTTTTTGAAAATTAAGATGATACTTGTATGATAAAGAAACAAAATGTTTTGTGATAATGATTGTACACCTAACAATATTAATTCCATGCAATCATGCATGATAATGGAAATGTAAAATGTATGTATCATACTTATGATTTGAAATCTTCTATTTAGGATTAATGTGTTTTTAGCTTTGACGAAATTTGTTTCGGATTTATACGATGATGGTTTTCGTATAAAACCTTGAATATACTTGCATGAAACAAATGAAACACATAAAAAGGAAAGTGTATGATCATGATAAATGTATAAATCTTAATGATTTGATATTGCTTTTGGTTTCAAACGAGATGCATGATTAATTGTCATGATAATCGCATATTTCATGATAATGCTTGCACACCATATTGGATTAAAAGATAGAAGCAAGTATATTGATGATTTTGAATTACTTTTCGATTGTCAACATGATGCTTGGCTTTTGTGTGAAAATTTGAACATGCTAATATGAGATCAATCACATGAAATAAAACACATAAAAAAAGAAAAAATGTACTATCATGATGTTTTATGTTTGATGTGTTTGGCTTTGATGATTTCATGATGAAACGTGTGTTTTGATTTTAAAACATGATACACTTATATGCACATTATGAATCTATTGAATCGAATTTTTGTTGGAAGATGCCGCATGCTTATTGTGTCATATTGTTTGACTTAAAGATCTTTATGATGGTTTTTGACTTTTGGTTTTTGTACGTTGATACTTTCTTTAAAAGGAAAGGCTTGCTTATAAGAAGCAAATCACATGAATAGAAACTTATAAAAATGAAATACAATCCTCTATCTCAATCTTGTCATTATTTTGGAATTCATGAATCTATGCATGTCATTTACGAATTTCTTGAATGAAAGTTTTTTATGATGATTTCAGATTTATATGATGATTCATGGATTTCGAATAAATATTTTGAACACAATTATATGAAACAAACAATTTATAATGAAACACATTATCATGATAAATTGAATTTTATGTTTTGAAGTAATGTGTTATATTTTTGTTTAGACGATCTTTATGACTTGGTTTGCCTTTCACTCTTGAATGTTGATACTTGTTTTTATTAAAGGCAAAGACAAGCTTATAAGATGAAACACATAAAAAGAGATTACATTTTCTATCTTATCAAGATTAAAGATTTTATTTATGATACTTTATGAATCTCATAAATTATGAAAGAGATTTTCATGATGGGTTGAATGTACGAATCGATAATTTTTGTCCCTTGTTTGATACCCCCAAATTTCTTGATGATTCAATATTTCTTGAATGGGTTTTATCATGATCTTGATTTCTCGACATTTGATACTTGAGATTTTTCTTGAGAACCAAGATTTCCTATTTGATCTCTTGCATTTCTTGTGCAATTTACAAAGAAAAGACATATCAAAGTGAATCATGATCTTTATACTTAATGCCTATGATTCTTTAAGATTCTTTATCTCTTAAGAATTCTTTACATTACTTGCTAAAAAGGAGATTTATTGAAATGATTCATGGACTTCTTGGATTTATAACTTTTGTTATTCATGATATGATTTCATTCATGATATGCCTTATGTGATGATTGAAAATTTAATGAAATGATACATTCAAATGAATCACTTATCGATATTTATAATTGCAATATAAGTTTGTTGAAATATTCTTCTAATATGATCTTGATAACTTAAGATTCATTGTGTGTTCATGACATGAATTATTTATGGCTTGTATGCCTCATGACTGAAATACTTTGAGCCTTTTGTTCCTCCCCTTCTTTTCAACAATGACAAAAAGGGGAAAGAAAATATGTGTAAATCATGATCTTGGTACTTCTTGAAAGAATACTCATCTTGATCTTATGAATATGAACCATGAATGATATTTATGAATTGATCCTTGTTGATTTTGCATATTGATATCTTTCATGATTTCTTTGCATTTTTGCCTTGTATGCATCATGTGATAATTGAAAGATTGTTATAAATTTTTATTGATGTAAATTTGTAATTGATGTGAAAAGTTTATATCATTATATTCCCTCCCTTCTCTTTGACAATGACGAAGGGGGAGTTAGATTGCTAGCTTGTGCATCACAAGAGAAGAAATTGCTAGCCTATGTATCACATGGAAAACTTGCTAGCTTGAACATTGAGAAGCAAAAAGTTGCTATCTCAAGAGAGGCAAAAATTTTGCTCAAATTTCAAAAATTGCTAAGCTTGCAAAGGTAAAACTTGTTGCACCTCTCAAAAGAAGAACAAACAAATTGCTATCTTGCCTATCATGAGAAACTAAGTACAAACTTGCACATCTCAAGAAGCAAGTGAAAAATTGCCATGCTTGAACTTAAAAAAAAAAAATTGCTATGATTGAATGTTGTAAATCTTGCTAGTATGATTGTAAAATTTGTATATATTTTAAACTAGCTAGATGCAACTTCTCCTTTTTGTTGATGATAAAGGGGGAGAAGTAGATTGATGATCTCTCATGCATTGTAATGATGATTAAATATTTTTTAAAATATTGTATGATATTTTTGATAACATGTTCTTAGATTTTTGTAATTCAAGGTTTCTATCAATATGGCATATTGATAGACGGAGTTTGTTTAAACTCCAAGAGTTAAGGTTAACTTCGTCATCAATTAGTTGTCATCATCAAAAAGGGGGAGATTGTTGAATCTCGGATTTTGATGATGAAAACTAATTGATTATGTTTTGATAATTTAACTATATTTTGAGTCATGCAGGTCTACTCTTGATCAAGATTAGACAATTAAAGCAGGATGAATCAACATTGTGCTAGAGTAGAACATGTCAGGAAATTGGGCGTTGAGTCGAAGGTCCTGTCGACGATCGACAGAAGGCTTTGGACCAAGAGTTTGGGCATTGGGCCAAGAAGTGCAAAATTATGCCAAGGAGATCGGGGTTGCAGAAGACCACCACTCAGGCAATAGGCCACAAGAGAGGACGATGCGCCGAAGAACCGGATGAAGCGCCAACTAATGATGTACCGAGCAACAAGATGTTGATTCGTTGTAATTATCTAGATCAAAGTAGGTTAAGGCTTAATTAGTCTATAGGATTAACTATGATTGCGATGAAGACATAAAGCAAAATGAAGTGTCAGAGTCAAGTACGATCGATTCGTTGGGAGTTCAAGAGCTCATCGGGAGTCCGAAGACTCATCGGAGTGCTGTCGGAATTGGCCGTGAATGAGTCGGGGGCTTGCTGAAGGGATGTTGGAAGTTTGCTGAAAGGTTTATCAGAAGTTCATGGAGCTCGTCGAGAAAGATCGAAGCTTGCTAAAGAAGACTCGTCAGAACTCACCAAGATCATCGTAAAGTCCAAGAGCTTGCCGGGAGTCCGTTGGAAGGTGTCTGAGGGTTTGTCGGAAGACTGCCAAAAGTTTGTCGGAAGAAGACTTATGTTTCGGATTATGTCTTTGCTTAGAATATGTCTTTAATTTCATAATTAGTATGTAATAGAGTTAAGATTAGGAGGTAATCCCATTAACCCTGCTAGGGGCCAACTAGGCCCGAAACTAAACTGGTTTGGACTGGATTCATGGCCCAACCTAGTGCTGGACCCTCTTTGGTGGTAACACTATGAGACTGGGGTGGTGGTACCACCCGGGATTAGTTCCCCAGGTGGTCTAGGTGGTGGTACTACTGACTAGGCAGGGGTATCGCCCAGTACACTAACAAGGTCAATATGCCCAAGCGATGGTACCGCCCATTATCAGTCAACTAGCGGTGGTACCGCCAATACCCGAAAATTCTAGGATGATTCAAATTTAGGCTCTAAATTTAAATCCTCTTGGGGTCTATAAATACCTTAGGTGTTCTTGCTTGGGATAGCAAGAATTGTGAAAGAAAACTAAGGGAAAACTCTATAATTCTTAGTAGAAATCCCTCCTTTGAAACTTTAAAGAGTTGGTCTTAAGTGAGTTAGTTGAGGGAAACCTAGTAAAAGAGTTTGTAAGAGAGTTAGTCTTCACCTATTCGAATGAAGACTACTAATGGAAAGCCGATAGCCTCAAGAGAAGAGGAATCGGGAGTGGACATAGGTCAGATGACCGAATCATTATAAAAATCGATTTACGTTTACTTATTATCATTTACATTACTACAAACCATTTCATTTTACTGTAATCATTGGGCTTCTTCTATATCCTCTTATAATCATTCTCAAACTCAAGTATTTCCAATATGCTTTTCATCAAAACATCTTTTATCGTATGAAGTTTTCTGAAATCTCTTGAAATCGTTTAAATTGGCCGAACTTATAGTATTTTACCACTGTACTAATTCACCCCCCCTCTTAGTACCGAACTGATCATAACAATTGGTATCAAAACCTGATATTTCTCTCTTGGATTCACACCTAAGAGAAATGACTCTTTTCGGATTTCAAGAAGGTTTTTCGATCATTCATCCTCCATTCTTTAACGGGTTGGACTACACTTATTAGAAAACTCGAATGAGGGTTTTCTTGCTTTCTATGAATTTGGATTTATGGAATGTCATCGAAAATCATTTTCAAACTACATCGATGGCTTTTAGTGATGTGGTATGTGACTTAACTGAAATTTCTTTACCTTATAATGAATTATTTGATGCATTTCACAATTTATATGATGAACTTAAAATAATCGATAAGAAATATAAATTACTAAAATAGGATCATGTATTTCTCTCTAATAAATTTGATGAATTAAAAAATAAGTATGACAATTGCATGTTAACATCTTGCACTAAATATAAATGGACTCACTCAAAAATAAAAATATGTTATTATAATAAATATTAAAAAATTTAAAATTAGAAATAAATCATTAAATATGATTCTTGCTAATAGAGATTATGTACATAGAAAGGAAAGAATTGGCTTTGTGAGCAGCAACATTCAACAAAAGTCAATTATATTTGTAAAAGGATCCACATTACACATTCCCCCTAGAGTTAAATGTAAATTTTTATAGAAGATATGGTACTATGCTTATACATGTTCATTTAGAAAATATAGCTCTAATAAATTAGTTTAGGTTCCTGAAGGAAACATAAATGATTTAATTATAACTAGGTAAACAAATAAATAGTAGCTTTAAACCTAAAAATTGAGTGTGTACCTCTAGACCGTTATAATTAATTCATATGGATTTATTTGAACCAATTAATATTGTAAGTCTAGGAGGTAGTAAATATGCTTTTGTAATTGTTGATGATTATAGTAGATATACTTGGATATACTTTTTGGCATATAAAAGTGATTGCTTTAAATGTTTTACAAAGTCTTGCAAACAAGTTCAAAATTAAAAAGCTTTATGATTTCTTTTATTCGTCGTGAACATTGTGATGAATTTAAAAATTATGATTTTCTAGAATTTTATGATTTAAATGGGTTTGACCATAATTTATCTACTCTAATAAATCCATAACAAAATAAAGTTGTTGAGAGAAAAAATAAGAGTTTATAAGAGATAGTAAAAATCATGCTTAATGAACATAGCCTACCCAAATATTTTTCAACTGAAACTATTAACATGGCATAGAGTTCTCATAAGACCACTACTATCTGTAACTCCGTATGAATTATGGAATAATAAATGACCTAATATTATATATTTTAAAGTTTTTGGTTATAAATATTTTATTTTAAATGAAAAAGACACCTCAAGAAAAAAAGATGCAAAATCCGATGAAGGTATTTTTCTTAGATATTCCTCTTTGTCTAAAGCTTATTAAGTTTTCAATAAAATAACTTTAGTTATTGAGGAATCTATTCATGTTATTTTTAATAAGTCTTTCAAATTCAAGAAAAATAATTTTGATGATGAGTTTGAATTTGATATATTGAATTTGAATGAGAATTCTCCTCTTTAAAATAATTTAGATACATTTACTTCTAAAGAATCTTTACCTAAATAATGGAAGTATGTAGATGCATATTCTACGGAGATAATAATTGGAAATACATCAAAAGGTATTCAAACTCGCTTTTTATTAAAAAATATTTATTAAAATGTATAAATCAAGAACTTTTACTATTTATTCTTATATGTGCTAGTCATTTGTGTCCTGCAAGCCAATCACATGAGTGATGGCACTTGTGACTTGATATGTACTTTTTCTTTTTACTTATTATTATTAGGTATTTTATCACTTTATCTTGTGTGTTGCATATATTGTGATGTCCTTGGATCTGTGCAATGATAATCGGATCATGATGAGATCACGATAATAAGACCGATTCACCTTTAAACACAGACCCTAAATAATCGCGGTCATAGTTACTCGAAAGGGACATCGAGATAACCAGATAGACTGTTGTGCTGTATACCTATTCATATGATGGAGGTGGCTGGTCTCATAGCTACTTGTGTGGAGACACAAAGGATATAGTACAAGTGCTCATTGGAGAATGAGTTCACTGATTGATCCACTTATGAAATGCTGGATGGTTATTGATACCTCACGTCAGACAACGATTCCGTAGTCCCAGTAATGTATCTGGTCCTTAGACTTGAGAAACCAAGGATGTCTTATATGAGTACTCCATTCTTTGATACCGGACTTATAGGTTTTGAAGTTCCAGATCTAGTATAATCGGTTATTGGGAGTGGTAGCCAACCTTACGAAGGCTAGTGTCAATAGAGGATCATCCGCTCTTGGTATTATGAGAGGAATATCCCATATATTCTTGCTTGAACAAATCATTGGCTATGGTTATTCGAATTGAGAGAGAAAGAGTTCTCCGAGAGAATCCAATAAGAGCGAGACTTGAGGAGAGACCGTATGGGCCTGACAGTACCATGCCCAGTATAGAGTCTCTAGGATATTAGATGGATGAGGGACAATAGATACATGGTACCTAAGGATAGATAGGTCCAAAGGATTGGATTCCCCTATATCATCTAGGGATTGTGGCATAGTGACCTAGTACGTTCGTAGTCGATGAGTCGGGTGAATTATTATGGAGATAATAATTCACTAAGTCAGAAGGAGTTCTGTCAAGTATAAATCACGGCCAGCTTGATATTTGGCCTAGAGGGTCACACACATATGGTAGGTGTTGCGACGAGTAGAGGTTCGGATATGAGATATCCGCTGGGGCCCCTATCTTATTGGATATACAATAAGCTCTTGAATTATTTGATCCTAAGATGAGATCTAATAAGACCTAATAAGAAATTATTGGGTAAAGAACTATTAATCTAAGAGGCTTGGGTAATTTGATAGAGATCCAATACCCAATAGGGCATGATCCATTAAGGTTTACAGGAGGCCTTTATAAATAGGAGGGAATTGAAGGCCCATAGGCTGGGGTTCTCTCAGTTGTCACCTTCTATTCTCCTTTACTCAAGAGAGGAGCATCGTCGCAGTCCCTGCCATGTGGATACCACTAGAGAGGAGGACGCTTGACCTTTATCCTCTCCTACAGATCTGTAAGGATTCAAGTATATACGATCTCCCTAGATACTTTCTTTTACATATGCAGTTTTCACGGATTTGTTTTTGAAACATACTGATCTTTGTACGATGACGGAACCTTTCATAGAAATCCAAGATTTTTATTTTTTGTTCTTCCGCTGCGCATGAGATGTTGCCCCCTAGGATTTCCCAACAATGGTATCAGAGCCCGGTGGTTCGTGCGAAGATCAGATCTTAAACTGCATGTATTATAATTTAGAACAGCTTTTGTCGTCAAAATCATTGGCGTAAAAGATGAGGAAAGGCAGCAAATGTTGTTCCCCTTGCTGTGCTCGCACAGCGGCTGTAAGGCTGCTTGCAACAGTAACGACGGTAGTTGCGGGCAAGGTGCCCGCAAGGTGGCTACAAGCAACAGATGGCTAGCAGCCCACCTACAACAGCAGCCTCGAACATGGGTGGGGAGCGCCCGTGGGCACTACGCCCACGGGGAAGCAACGCCACCCGCGGGCAGACCACCCGCGGGTGAGCCGCCCACGTGGAAATGATGCCACCCATGGGCAGACCACCTACGGGCAAGTCGCCTACAAGGGCGGTGCTCGCGGGAGGAGGGGGGGCAGGCGCAAGGTCGCCTGAGGAGGCAGTGCTTGCCCATAGCGACGCCACCCGCAGGCGAGCCGCTTGCCTGCGGGCGCTACGCCCGCTGTGGTGACCTCGCCCGCGGGGGCGACCGCCACCACGGGCACAAAGCCGCCAAGGGCACCCGCCTACAAGCGAGCAGCTCACAGCGATGCCCGGAGGGGCGTGCGCATGCAGGGGCGTGCACTTGCAAGGGTGGCACCAGCGGAGGGCAACGCCGCCCGCGGTAGGGTGGCGGCAGCCACAACGCAGTAGGTAGAAGTCGGGGTTTAGGGTTTTCGAGCAAAAGATAGTTTTGCCACTCGAAATTTTAGAAATTCTGATTTCTATCC
This sequence comes from Musa beccarii, assembly GCA_024322285.1. Taxonomy (NCBI): domain Eukaryota; kingdom Viridiplantae; phylum Streptophyta; class Magnoliopsida; order Zingiberales; family Musaceae; genus Musa; species Musa beccarii. The sequence continues at coordinate 47,770,426 of CM044396.1, read as the reverse complement.
CTTTTGATCGAATGACTAAAATACCCCTCATAATTTGGAAATTCTAATTTTATCCTTTATTACCGAATGACCAAAATACCCTTTAGAATTTTAAAATTTTCCTATATATCCCTGATTTCAAAAAAATATTTGCTAATTAAAATATTTAATTAATTATTATTATTTATCTATAGTCCTATATAATAACATATACATATGATGTATGATATGAATAGATGATCATGGACCAAGTGATGTGATGTGTGTACGTGTGATTATTATTATTGGAGCCTACGAGCCTCTATTTTTCTCGTTTATTAACGGGCCTGCGTACTTGTAATTATGTTGTAATTACACGAGGAGGCACAGCGAAAGCGTGAAAGCAATAGTGGGACCCACGAGGTTGAGACAAATGATCCGACGTTTGGAGATGCGTTAAGATGCCAACAAAACCGACGAGGCGAGATAGGTGATCACAGGGTATGGAGATGCATCGATACACAGATCTTAATGTGAGTGATTGGGCCCATTGGCTCAGGCTTGATCATATTAGGATGTGGTCCATGATCATTTGGTGTTATTGCTCATGTGATGTGTGATTGCTTATACACCTACTAGATATGTATATATATTTACATGCGTTGTAGATATATATATATTAAATATGTATGTGTGTGACACATTATGTTAGGAGACTAAATCAAAAATCCCCTCTATTAATAATATTAAGTTGGTAAATGTGAGGTAATTAGATTGACCCACATGGCCTTCCATCGTTATAGGTAGGAACCGATTCCCAGTGTAGGTTGAGTTGGTCGAGTCCCTCGAGTCTTACCTATATTGCTTTTCGCTATCTTATCTATGACATAGAGATGTCACCGATGGCCTTAGGACATAGTATGCTTAGTCGAGTCCCTCGAGAGTATATCATCAAATCACACTCATCTTGTAACGATGGTGATGACTTAACTAAACATCATGTTGGTCGAGTCCCTCGAGGTTACTTTAAGATGCCAATTAGATCCTGATCCCACTAGAGATCCGCCTATTGGTTATAGGTGCCTTACAAGCCAATCACATGAGTGATAGGACCTGTAACATGCTGTGTGAATCTCTTTGCTTATGATTATTGGCATTATCTCACATTATCTAGATGTATATTGTGATGTCCGTGGATCTGTGCAATGGGAATTGAATCGTGATGAGATCACAATAATGAGATCGATTCACTTTTAAACACAGACCCTAAATTATCTTGGTCATAGGTTACTCGAGAAGGACATCGAGATAACTGGATAGACTAGTGTGCTGTATACTCGTTCATATGATGGAGGTAGTTGGTCTCATAGCTACTCGTGTGGGGACACTAAGGGTACAGTGCAAGTGCTCATTAGAGAATGAGTTCACTGATTGATCCGCCTACGGAATGCTGGATGGTTATTGATACCTCACGTTAGACAGCGATTTCGTAGTCCCAGTAGTGTATCTGGTCCTTAGACTTGAGACACCAAGGATGTCCTATATGAGTGCTCCACTCTTTGATACCGGACTTATAGGTTTAGAAAGCTCTATATCTAGTACAGCCGGTCATTGGGAGTGGTAGCCAACCTTACGAGGGCTATTGAGTGTCAATAGAGGATCATCCGCTCTCGGTATCATGAGAGGAATATCCCATGTGTTCTTGCTCGAACAAATCCTTGGCCAAGGTCACTCGGATTGAGAGACAAAGAGTTATCCGGGAGAATCCGACAAGAGCAAGACTCGATGAGAGACCGTATGGGCCTGACAGCACCATGCCCGGTATAGGGTCTTTGAGATATTAGATGGATGAAAGATTATAGATACATGGTAACTGAGGACAGATAGGTCCAAAGGATTGGATTCCCCTGTATTGTCTGGGGGCCGCGGCGTAGTGGCCTAATACGTCCACGGTCGATGAATTGGGTGAATTATTATAGAGATAATAATTCACTAAGTTAGAAGGAGTTCTAACAAGTATGACTCACGGCCAGCTCGATATTGGGCCTAGAGGGTCACACACATATGGTAGGTGTTGCGACCAGTAGAGGTTCGGATATAAGATATCCGCTGAACCCCCTATCTTATTGGATATCCATTAAGCCCACGGTGACGTGCGCGCGTGCAAACGCATGCTCGCGCGCGGCGCCAGGGGCAAAGACTGGCGCCGGCGGAGCCATGGGGTAGCGCCGCGGCGCTGCGCCGCGTCTGCTGTGGCGAGCCGCCGCCGCTAGCTAGCCCTCAAGGGGGCAAGGCGCCTGCGAGACGACCGCTCGCGACGCTTCGCCGAGCAAGCGACGCCCGCCATGATGCGCGCCGCCGGCAGGGTGGTGGCGGCCGCAACGCTGCAGAGGAGAGGAGTTAGGGTTTTCGGGCAAAAGACGGTTTTGCCCCTCGTAATTTGAGAAATTCCAGATTCTGTCTCTTTGAAAGAATTACCAAAATACCCTCAGAATTTGAGAAATTTCAATCTCTGTCCCCTTTGGCCGAATGACCAAAATACCCTTAGAAATTTAGAAAATTCTCTTTATGTCCCTATTTTCAGAAATATTAGTTAATTAAATAGTTTAATTAACTATTATATTTATCTAGTAATCCTATAAAATAATATATACATGTGATGTATGATGTGTGATGAGATGATCATGGACTTGTGATATGATGTGTGTATATGTGATTATTATTATTGGGGTCTACGAGCCTCTATTTTTTCTCGTTTATTGTCGGGCCTGCGTGCCTATAATTATATTATAATTATCGAGGAGGCGTAGTGGTAGCGTGACTCACGAGGCCAAGACGGACAATCTAACGCATGGAGATGCGTTGAGATGCCGACGCTTCGACGATGCGAGATGGACGATCACAAAGCATAGAGATCCGCTTGAAGTACACATAGATCTTGATATGAGTGATTAGGCTCACTAGCTCGGGCCTGATCACATTAGGATATGGTCCATAATCATCCGGTGTGATTACTCATGTGATGTGTGATTAGTTATACACCTACTAGATAAGTATATATATATATTTACATGCGATGTAGATATATATATATTAAATACGTATGTGTATGACACATTATGTTAGGAGACCAAACCAAAATCCTCTCTATTAATAATATTAAGTCGGTAAACGTGAAGCAATTAGATTGACCCATGTGGCCTTCCATCATTATAGCTAGGAGCCGATTCCCGATGTAGGTTGAGTTGGTCGAGTTCCTTGAGACTCACCTATATCGCGTCTCGCCATCTTATCTATGACATAGAGATGTCAGAGGTGACCTGAGGATATGGTATGCTTGGTCGAGTCCCTCGAGAGTATATCACCTAATCAGACTCATCTAGTAACGATGTTAATGACTTAACCGAACATCATGGTTGGTCAAGTCCCTCGAGGCCATGGTGGTTCGGAGGCCGAATAGGATAGGAATCACAAGGAGTTGTGATTGACAAGAGTTGCCTACCTTTACGGGCTTAATGTGATTGGTCGAGTCCCTCGAGGTTACATTAAGACGCTGATTGGATCCTCGATCCCCACTAGAGATCCTACAGAGTCTCCGATTCACATACCGAGGGTGTTGTGTGTCTTACGAAAAATTAGTGGGAATACATTAAGATAGAAGTCCTTATCTTAATTATTTAATTTTTGCAAAGTCTGCATGTTATTTATTTTTGCTACATCTTTTATTTCAGAAAAATATCACTTTCAAATCCTTTACGTGGTATACTTGATGCAAACTGCCTTACTGGTCCAAATTATACGGATTGGCTTCGCAATCTGAGAATCGTTCTCACGATGGAGAAAATTGCGTATGTCCTTGATACAGTGATCCCTACGCCCGACGAAGGGGCAAGCGAGGATGAGATCGCTCGTTATGTGAAGTACTTAGATGATTCCATTCTTGCTCAGTGTTATATGTTGGCCTCTATGACTACTGAGTTATAGAGACAACATGAAAATATGGATGCTAATTTCATACTCCTACATCTCCGCAAACTGTTTGAGGAACAGGGAAGAACTCAGTGATATGAGATATCAAAGAGTCTTTTCCGTGCTAGGATGACTAAGGGGACACCAGTTCAGAACCATGTCCTTAAGATGATTGAGTGGATCGAGAAACTCATAGGTCTAGGAATGGTCCTAGAGGATAACCTGTATGTGGATCTTGTGCTTCAGTCCCTATCAGATTCCTTTTCTAAGTTCATAATTAATTTTAATATGAACAAACTTGAGATGACCCTCCCAAAGCTCCTCAATATGTTGAGAGAAGCAGAGAGCACCATAAAGAAAGAGAAGCCGGTTCTCTACACTAGTGAGACCAGAAAGAAAAGGAAGGCTGAGAAGACCCTTAAGAAGGGCAAGGGCAAGGGTAAAATGGGTAAGGCAAAGGTTGCCAAGAAAGACCCAACAAAGGACAAAGGCCAGTGCTTCCACTACGGCAAAGATGGGCACTGGAAGAGGAACTACAAAGAGTACCTTGCAGAGAGGGCGAAATAGAAGCTTGTAGAAGCTTCAGGTACAATCATGATCAGTCTCCATTTGTCAGAATCTTATGATAACACATGGGTATTAGATACCGGGAGTGCTTATCATATTTGTAATTCGTTGCAGGTTCTGGTAGGACCTAGGAGATTAAACAGAGGCGAGATGGACCTTAAGATGGGCAATGGAGCAAAGGTTGCTATAGTGGCTGTTGGCAAGGTCACCTTACATCTGCCTAGTGGAGCTATTATTGCATTAGATGCATGCTATTATGTTCTCTTCTATTATCAAAAACATTATTTCCATTTCATGTTTGACAGTTGTTGGATATAAATTAGTTTTTGAGAACAATGGTTGTTCAATAATATTAGATGATGAGATCATCACGAGAGGAACATTGCATAATGACTTATATATGCTAGATATAGCTCCACATATCATGAGTGTAAGTGAGTCTAAGAGGAAACATGAAGTGGAGAACCAGACTGGAAAGAGTATTAAAACCTTTCGATCAGATCGAGGAGGTGAGTACTTGAGTATAGAGTCCACCTAGTTCCTCAAAGACTATGGGATATTATCTCAATGGACATCTCCTTATACACCATAGCTTAATGGTGTATTAGAAAGGAGGAATCGCACACTGTTAGACATGGTGCATTCTATAATATGTTTCACCGACCTACCCATCTCATTCTGGGGATATGCCTTAGAGACCGCAGCTCACCTTCTAAACAGAATTCCAACTAAATCAGTGATGTCTACTCCATATGAGATATGGAATGGGAAGAAACCTGATCTTAAAGTTGTTAAGATTTAGGGCTACCATACCCACGTTAAGAGACACAACCCTAACAAGTTGGAATCTAGGATGAAACGGTGCAAGTTCATGGGATATCCCAAAGAAATTTGTGGGTATTATTTCTATCACCCTGAGGATCGAAAGGTCTTTGTAGCCAAGAGAGCAGTGTTCCTTGAGAAGGAACACATTCTTGATGGAGATAGTGGGAGCATGATAGAGTTGAGCGAGGTTGGAGAACCTAGCTTAAGCACCATTCCAGAATCTGTTCAGATACCTAACACACATGTTCCAACTTTACATAGGTCAGATAGAGTATCCTATCCTCCTGAGAGATATGTGGGACATATCAGAAGAGAGGATGTTGAGGATATTGATCCTCAGACCTACGAGGAGGTTATTATGAGCATAGACTCTGGGAAATGGCAAGAAGCCATGAATTTAGAAATGGATTCTATGTACTCCAACAAGGTTTGGAACCTAATTGATGCGCCCGAGGGTATTGTACCTATTGGTTACAAGTGGATCTTCAAAAGAAGATTGGAGTAGATGGAAAGGTAGAGACCTATAAAGCAAGGCTAGTTGCTAAGGGGTATCGTCAAAGGTAAGATGTTGACTATGACGAAACTTTCTCACCTGTAGCCATGCTAAAATCCATTCGAATTCTATTAGCTATTGCAGAATACTATGATTATGAGATCTGGCAGATGGACGTCAAAATCACTTTCCTCAATGGTAACCTCGATGAGGAGGTGTATATGATATAGCCTGAGGGATTCGTGTCCAAGGATAACCTAGATAAGGTGTGCAAGTTGCTTAGGTCCATTTATGGATTGAAGCAAGCTTCATGAAGTTGGAACATAAGATTTGATGAGGCAATCTGATCTTATGACTTCGTTAAGAACGAAGATGAACATTATGTGTACAGGAAATTAAGTGGGAGCACTATCACACTTTTGGTATTATATGTGGATGACATCCTGATCATTGGGAATGATGTAGGAATCCTCTCCACAGTAAAGACTTAGCTATCTAGGCACTTCTCCATGAAGGACTTAGGGGAAGCATCCTACATATTGGGGATACGGATCTATAGAGATAGATCCAAGAGGATGCTTGGCTTGTCCTAGTCCAGGTATATAGACACCATTGTCAAAAAGTTTGGCATGAAAAATTCAAGGAGAGGACTCATACCAATGAGACATAGAATATAACTTTCTAGGAGTATGTCCCCAAAGGCTCCTGAAGAAAGGGCACACATGGATATGATGCCATATGCATGAGCGATAGGATCTATCATGTATGCTATGCTATGTACCAGCCCTGATATAGCGCATGCTCTGAGTGTCACGAGCAGATATCAGGCAGATCCAGGCTTGGAGCATTGGAAAGCAGTAAAATGTATCGTTAAGTACTTGAGAAGGACTAAGGATCTTTTACTGGTATATGGAGGTAGTAGCCTCAAGATTGAGGGCTACACGGACTCGAGCTTCTAGTCCGATATCGATGATAGTAAGTCTAATTCAGGATATGTGTTCACCCTGAATGGAGGAGCAGTATGCTGGAAGAGTTCTAAGCAAGACACTACTGCTGACTTGACCATAGAGGCGGAATACATTGCTGCGGTAGAGGCAGCAAAGGAGGGAGTCTGGATGAAGATGTTTATCATAGATCTAGGAGTCATCCCGAGCAGCGAGGGGCTGATTCCTTTATATTGCGACAAATATGGGATGATTACTTAAATAACGGAACCCGGGTCTCATCAGAAGTGTTCTGAGGAGGTTTCAACTTATTAGAGAGATCATGGCCCGAAGAGATGTAGTAATGGAAAGAGTTCCATCCGAAGATAACATTACAGATCCATTGACAAAGCCATTGATTCAGATTGTCTTTGAGCATCATAGAGGTCTGATGGGGATCAGACATGTTGTTAATTGGCTTTAGGTCAAGTGGGAGATTGCTGGTTATAGGTGCCTTACAAGCCAATCACATGAGTGATAGCACCTGTAACATGCTGCGTCAATCTCTTTAAATATGATTATTGGCATTATCTCATATTATCTAGATGTATATTATGATGTCCTTGGATCTATGCAATGGGAATTGGATCGTGATGAGATCACGATAATGAGATCGATTCACCTTTAAATACAGACCCTAAATTATCTTGGTCATAGGTTACTCGAGAAGGACATCGAGATAACCGGATAGACTGGTGTGCTGTATACCCGTTCATTTGAAGGAGGTAGCTGGTCTCATAGCTACTCGTGTAGGGACACTAAGGGTACAGTGCAGGTGCTCATTAGAGAATGAGTTCACTGATTGATCCGCCTACAGAATGCTGGATGGTTATTGATACCTCACATCAGACAGTGATTCCGTAATCCCAATTGTGTATCTGATCCTTAGACTAGAGACACCAAGGATATCCTATATGAGTACTCCACTCTTTGATACCGGACTTATAGGTTTGGAAAGCTCCATATCTAGTACAGCTGGTCATTGGGAGTGGTAGCCAACCTTACGAGGGCTATTGAGTATCAATAGAGGATCATCCGCTCTCGGTATCATGAGAGGAATATCCCATATATTTTTGCTCAAACAAATCCTTGGCCATGGTCACTCGGATTGAGAGAAAAAGAGTTCTCCGGGAGAATTTGACAAGAGCAAGACTCGAGGAGAGACCGTATGGGCCTGACAGCACCATGCCCGGTATAGGGTCTCTGGGATATTAGATGGATTAGAGATTATAGATACATGGTAACTAAGGATAGATAGGTCCAAAGGATTGGATTCTCCTGTATCGTCTAGGGTCCACGGCGTAGTGGCCTAGTACGTCCGCGGTCGATGAGTTAGGTGAATTATTATAGAGATAATAATTCACTAAGTTAGAAGGAGTTCTGATAAGTATGACTCATGGCCAGCTCGATATTGGGCCTAGAGGGTCACACACATATGGTAGGTGTTGCGACGAGTAGAGGTTCGTGTTGAATCTCTGATTTTGATGATAAAATCAATTGGTGAAATATTTATTCTAATCTATATTGTCAAAGATAAGTGTGCAGGATTAACTACGATGGGTCAAAAACATAAAGTGATTTGCTAAGGTCAAGTCCGTCGGGTGATCAAGAGTTCATCGGAAGTCCGAAGGATCGTTGGAAGTGTTGTCGGAACCAACCAAGATCGAATCAGGGACTTGCCGAAGTTTTCGGAAGTTCGTCGCAAAGATCATCGAAGGTTCGCGGAACTTTGCCGAGAAGGTTCAGAAGCTTGTCGAAGACTCGTTGAGTGTGCCATACAAGCCGAGAGCATGCTGGGAATCCGCCGGAAGAAATCTGAGGAAAGTATCGGAGGACCGCCGAAGTCTCATCGTAAAGCTCGCCGGAATAAGACTTGAAGAATATCGATTTAAATCACTATTAATTATATTTTAATTTCGTAGTTGGCACGTACTTAGGGCAAGGATTTTGAATTAATCCTGCTCTAAATTGGTAGGAGCCAACCGGGCCCTTACTGGGCCTTTTGGGCCTTGAAAGCTGAATTGGCCAGGCGGTAGCACCACTTGGTAGCCGTGTGCTGGGCGGTGCTACCGCCTAGCCTGAGGCGGTAGTACCACCCGACTATAGTGAATAGTGGCGGTAGTACCGCCTACTCTAAGCGAGTAATCTTGCAGTGCAATCGTCGGGCGACGACTAACAAAGATAGCACCGCATGGCATTGGGAACTCCAATTTGATTTCAAATTTGGAGCCAAAATTTGAATCCATTTTGGATCTATAAATACCCCTCCCCCTTTCTCAGCTGAAAGGGTACCCTTTTAAGAGTTAGAAATCAAGCTAAAGTCTTGCAAAAGTCTTGTTTTCGTGAGTTTGTGTTCACCTCATTCTTTCTCTTTGAAAAATCTGTAAGAGTGTGAACTTCTTGTAAAGGGTTGTAAGAGAGGTGTTTGGTCCTTCCCCTTCAAAAAGATTTGCTAGTGAAAGTTGGGAGCCTCATCGGAGAAGGCTTCAGAAGTGGATGTAGGTCACTTTGACCGAACCACTATATATCGCTGCGTCTTGAATGTGTGAGTGTTTAAATTTCTATTTCATCTCTTTACTTGTCTGCAAACCATTCAGTTTGATATTACTTTTACTTAAGCAACTTCTACCAAGTCATCTTTCGTCGGATTGAAGTTTTTCATACGAACTAGCCTTTTACCAAATCGATTCCAAGTTTACGTTTTTAATCCGCTGCACTAATTCACCCCCCCTCTTAGTACTTGTCCAATCCTAACAATTGGTATCAGAGCAAGGTTTGCTCTCATATTGGTTTAAAACCCAAGAGAGATGACCTACTCTGGTATGCAAGAAGGTCACTCCATTACTCGTCCGCCTATGTTTAATGGGTCAGATTATACGTATTGGAAGACTCGTATGAGGATTTTTCTTATTTCTATGGACTTCAAACTTTGGAACATTGTTGAAAATGGCTTTGCAAAATCTTCTCTTCCGATGAGTGAGTGGAATGAGTCGGAAAGGAAGATTTTTGCTCTCAATGCAAAGGCTATGAATGCCTTATTTTGTGCGCTTGATAAGAATCAGTTTAATCGGGTTTCTATTTGCGAATCGACATTTGATATTTGGCGCACTCTTGAAATCACTCATGAAGGCACTAGCCGAGTGAAAGAGTCCAAAATCAACATTATTGTGCATTCTTATGAACTTTTTCGGATGAAACCAAATGAGTCCATTGGAGACATGTACACCCGCTTTACGGATGTCATCAATAGACTTAAAGCTCTTGGTAAAGGTTTTTCTTACTTTGAGTTGGTAACTAAAATTTTAAGATCCCTTCCAAAGAGTTCAGATCCAAAAGTTACAGCCATTCAAGAGGCCAAGGATTTTAAAATATTTCCGCTTGAAGAACTTATTGAGTCTCTAATGACCTACGAGATGACGTGCCATGCTCATGAAGAGCTTGAGAACCCCCTTCCAAAGAACAGGAATGATATGGCACTTAGAACACAAGAAGATCACTTGAAAGGAACATCAAGTGATGAGGACAGTGACAATGACATTGCACTTTTAACTCGAAAGTTTAAGAAATTTATAAGAAAGAACAAATTTAAAAATGACAAAAATAAATTTGAACACAAAAGGACCAAGTCATTTGCTACGAATGCAAGAAGCCGGACACTTCAAGAATGAATGCCCTCAAGCCAAGAAGAAGCAATTCAAGAAGAAGAAAGCTTTGAAGGCCACATGGGATGATTTAAGTGATTCCGAGGTTGAAGAAGCTAGCAACAAAGAAGAGGCCAACTTCACACTAATGGCTTTAGGAGAAGAGGTTAGTGAGTTATTTAATGAAGAGTTATCTTTCGATGAACTTTCTATCACTTTTCATGAGTTATTTGATGAATGTAGAACTATTAGTAAGAAGTTCAATTTGCTTAAGAAAGAGCATGCTTTATTACAAAGTAAGTTTAATAGTCTCCAAACCCCTTCTCTACCCCTATGCTCTAAGTGTGAACACTTAGAAGCAACAAAAAGGGAGAACTTGCTACTCAAAAAGGCCCTAAACAAGTTTAAGGTCGGTAGCAAGGGCTTGGACATGATCTTTGCTAACAAGGGTCACGTTGGAAATAGAAGTGAAATCGGATTTATGAGTGGATCTCACCAAAATCCCACCACCTTCATTAAGGGACCCACAATGCATGTATCACCCCATTTGAAATATAATTTTTGTGGTAAAATAGGACATGTTGCTTACAAATGTCCATTCAAGAAAATAAGTCCACAAAAGTTGATATGGGTTCCTAAAGGAACCATAAACAATTCAATGATAAATTATAAATTAAGTAGATCAATTTGTAAAGCACCCAAAATCAAATGGGTGTTAGGGATCGAGTGGCACTAAGAGGGGGGGGGGGTGAATTAGTGCAGCGGTAAAGAACGATAGATTTTTCAACGATTAACGAAAGTTCGAAAACTTCAGACAAATAAATGCAGCATTTCGTTTGAACCCTGGAAAGATTGCATTTTAACTTTAAAGCATACGTAAGAAGATGAAGATGAAGTTGAGTAAATAAGGCAGCAAATGAAAATGGTTTGCAGCAAAGTAAGTTACGAGAAAGTAAATGCAAACCGATTTATAGTGGTTCGGTCATCCGACCTACATCCACTTTCGAAGCCTTCTCCGATGAGGCTCCCAACTTCCACTAGCAAATCCTTTTGAAGGGGAAGGACCAAATACCCCTCTTATAACCCTTTTACAAGAAGTTCACACTCTTACAAATTTTTCAAAGAGAAAGGAGGTGAACACAAGCTATTGAAAACTAGACTTTCCTAAGCCTTTTCCTCAATTTCTTACACTCAGAAAGGTTGTCTTTCAGCTGAGAAAAGGGGGGTATTTATAGATCCAAAATGGATTCAAATTTGGGCTCGAAATTTGAAATCAAATTGGAGTTCCCAATTTTGGCGGTGCTACCGCCTGTCAGAGGCGGTGCTACCGCCTGTCAGTCGTCAAACTGACAGTGCACAGGCGGTACTACCGCCACTGTTACTGTAGCTGGGCAGTACTACGGCCCCAGGCTGGGCGGTACTAACGCCCAGTCATTTTCAACATAGTAGTTTTGGCCGAAAACTCGACCGAAACCGGTCCAAACGAAGTCCGAATTGGCTCAAATTTGGTTTATAGGAGTAACACCTAATCCTAAACCAAATTATGTGCTAAATACAAATTTTAAAGATATTTTTTAAGCTATTTCAAAGTCCATAAGACAAGACTTCTTTTGGTGAGCTTTCATCGAACTTCCGGCGGTCTTCCGATGAACCCTCGAAAACCATTCTATGGACTCCCGACAAGCTCCCAGACTTCATGATGATCTTGGCGAGTTCCATCGAGCTTCTTTGGCAAGCTCCGATCTTTCTTGGCAAGCTCCACAAACTTCCGACGAACCTTCCAGCGAACTTCCGAAAACCCTTCGGTAAGCTCCCTACTCGTTCTCGGTCAGTTCCGGCAACTACTCCCAACGAATCTTTGGACTTCCATCGAACTCTCGAACTCCCAACGATCCATCCCACTTGTCTTCCGACACTTTGTTTCGCTTTACGTCTTCATCGTCATCATAGTTAATCCTGCACACAAACAAACAAACACTCTACTTTGATCTAGACAATTATTACAACACGAATTGACATTCAGTTGCCCGGCATGTCATTGGTCGGTGCTTCGTCCGAACCTTCGGCACATCGTCCTCTTTTGTGGTCCATTGCCCAATCGGCGGATGACCTCCACAACCCCAATATCCTTGGCATAACATGCATCTTGGCCCGATGCCCGACGTCGTCTGAAGCCTTGGTCGATTGTCAATCGAACCTCCACTTTCGACATCCAATATCCAGACGTGATCACCCAAATATAACGCCAATTCCTCCACCTCAACCGCTGCTAATCTCGATCGATAGTAGACCTACGTAACTCAAAATGTAGTTAAACAATAAACCACAATCAATTAGTTTTATCATCAAAATCTGAGATTCAATAATCTCCCCTTTTTGATGATGACAACTAATTGATGACTAATGGAGTTAACCATAACTCCCTGAGTTTAACCAAACTCTCCCTATCAATATGCCATTGATAGAACACTTGGATTATCCCAAATCCAAGCAACATTCATCATAATTAATAAATCAAACCATCATGTAAATATATAAATATGCCAATCAATGCATGAAGTCATCAATCTACTTCTCCCCCTATGTCATCAACAAAAAGGAGAAGTTGCATCATAGGTAGTTTAAAAGATATGTAAATTTTATAACATACTAGCTATCAATCTAGATATACATCATACAACATTTAAGCATAGCTTTGCATTACAACATCCAATCATACCATTCAATCATAGCAAGTTTTTAAGGATGGGCAATGATGGTAATTTTTTTACTTGCTTCTTGAGATGTGCAAGTTTGCACCTTGTTTCTCACGATAGCAATATTTGCATCCTTTGATATAACAATTCTTAGCTTCTCATGATGTTGCAAAATAGGAATCAAGATGGTAAATTTTTGCAATGTTCGAGCTAAAAACTTTCTCCCCCTTTGTTAGCATCAAAAAGAAGGGGAGGATCAAATACTTCAAATAATCTTGTATGAGATTCAACAATAATTTGTAACAAAAATGCAAACAATTTTGATGAAGTGAAATTGAACAAGATTTTTGCCTCTCTTGAGATAGCAACTTTTTGCTTCTCAATATTCAAGCTAGCAAAATTTTCTCTTTTGATGCACAAGCTAGCAATTTTCTTCCTCTTGAATGAGCTAGCAAATTAATCATGCAAGCTAGCAATAAATCTTCTCCCCCTTTGATTTTGTCAAAAAGAAGGGAAGAATACAATTCTTTTCCCTTTACATGAATGCTTCCATCATGACAAAATAACAAATTTCCATCATGAATTTTTAACATATCAAGTCATGAATTCAAGGAAGTCATAAACAAATCATGGTATGAGAAAAATTTATAACAAGCAAGCAAGCAATAATGATAAGCTAGCATACTTTGCGATACGCAAACTAGTTTTCTTTCAATTTTTCTCTTTTGCAACTAAGTTTCCCTTTTGCAAGCCATCAACTTTTTGTTTGCAATGAGCTAGTAATTTTTGTAAAATTTATAACATTTTAAAACTGTAGGCTCATGAGTTAAAAAATAATGCAACTTTGCAATTTCTTTCTTCTCATTTTGAGAAGTGCAAGTTTTGCCTTTATATGCCAAATCAAAATATTCAAAACCAAAGGACAAACTTCATTATAAAAATCATTAAGACAAAAATATAACACATCATTTCAAGACATGAAATTTAATTTATCATGATAATGTGTTTCATTTTATTTCAAACAAGTGTGCTCATGTTTCAAAAGATGAGTATCAAATTTAAGATCAAAACATGAGTTTGTCATCAAGATATAATATCACAAAGTCATTAAGCATGATAACAAACTTTTAATATTTTTATTTCAATGATGATTTCATAATGTATGTTCAAATATTTATACAGAAAGCCATCATTGTATAAATTCAGAATACAAGTTTGTCATTAAACCCATCAAGATTAAATGTATCAAAATCTTTCATTCAAAAATTTTAATAAGAGTAATATAAATTGATTACATGTGAGCATGTATCAACAATTCAAAGCAAGACATAAGTTTTGTTATAAAAACCATTAAGACCAAACACATCAAAAATAAAACATTGTGATTAAAATATTTTTAACTTTTGTGTTTTATTTTATGTGGTTGATCTTATATAAGCATGTTCAAAACTTTCATGTAAAAATGAAATCATCAATATGCTTGCTTTTATCTTTTAATCATATTTGGTGTGCAAGCATTATCTTGAAACATGCTATTAATTTTTTGTGTCAAAAATCATGCATCTTGTTTGAAATCAAAAGCAATGTAAAATCATCAAGATTCATGAATTTGTCATGATCATACGTATGGAGCATTTTCATTTATCAAGTAAGATTTCACATAAGCATGCCCAAAAACTTTTTGCATGAAAGATATGTATCAAGTTTAAAGCCAAAAATGATAGAAAAATCATCAAGATTCATGAATTCATTATGAATATATTATTTCAAAATATGAGATTTCAAGTCATCAAGTATGATACAATCATTAAGCATGTTTTCATAATGCATCATCAAAATCATTTTAATTCTTTCTTTCATTTGTAATAACAAGATGATCAATGCTCAAATTTTTGCTAAAATCATGCATCATTTTATAAAAATGTGAAAAATAATTTCGTCATGAAAACCATCAAGTCCGAATATACATTATTCCAAAATGTAGGATTTTAATCTTCATAATTTCAATTCCTCATTAAGCATGATACAAAAATTTAAAGATCAAACATCATGTTTAGAAACGAAATATAAAACATCAAGATACACATGCATGGATTAATCTAGGCAACATCACAAATCATGCAAGTATCATTCATAATTTTTACTTTTCAAAAATACTAGAAAGAAAAGCATAGTATAATTTTAAAACAATTTAAATTTCCAAAAATACAAGAAAAGCATGAAAAAAATTCCTACTAAGTTAAGCATTCATGGAAAGCATTATGTAATTTCAAAATAATTCAAGGGAGTTAAGTTACTTACCTTATAGTCGAAGCCCGTTAAAGCCCAATTCACCATTTCGTCATTTGATTCTTCTTTGCGCTTTTTCTTCATCTTTGGCCTCTTCCTCTGTTCAAGTTCATTGTTCATTTTAGATTTTTGTTTAATGAACTTATTAAGATTCATTAATAGTTCAATGTCATCTTCATTGTCCTCATCACTTGAGTCATCACTCACTCAAGTGGCATTTCATAGTTCGAAGTGCCAAATCCTTCCTGTTCTTTGGAAGGTGCTCCATGTGTTTATCGAGTTCATTGTGTTCCAAGAAAGCCATTTCATAGGTCATTAAAGACCCAATGAGTTCTTCAAGAGATAAGTTATGTAAATTTTTAGCTTCTTGTATTGCCATTACTTTTGGATCCCACTCTTTTGGAAGGGATCTTAAAATCTTATTTACTAAATCAAAACTTGAAAAAGATTTACCAAGACTTCTTAGACTATTGACGACATCCGTGAATCGGGTATACATGTCGTCGATAGATTCGCTTGGTGTCATTTGGAAGAGCTCAAAATCATGCAATAAGAGGTTTACTTTTAAGTCTTTAACTCTACTAGTTCCCTTGTGCGTGAGTTCAAGAGTTCGCTAAATGTCAAAAGCCGTTTCACACATAGAAATCTGATTGAACTTGTTCTTGTCCAAAGCGCAAAATAAGGCATTCATAGCCTTTGCGTTTAAAGAAAATGATTTCTTCTCTAAGTCTGACCATTCGTTCATCGGTTTAGAGGGAAGTTGAAAGCCATTTTCGATGATGTTCCACAAATCCAAATTCATTGAAAGCATGAAAACTCCCATTCGAGTTTTCCAATAAGTGTAGTCCGAACCGTTAAAGAACGGTGGACAAAAAACCGAAAAGCCCTCTTGAAAACCATTTAGAGCCATTTCTCACGGGTGTAAATCCGAAGAGAAAGAACGTGGCTCGATATCAATTGTTAGGGATCGAGTGGCACTAAGAGGGGGTGAATTAGTGCAGCGGTAAAGAACGATAGATTTTTCAAATGATTAACACAAGTTCGAAACTTCGCATGCGAATGAATGCAGATTTCGCTTTGAACCCGAAAGATTGCGTTTTAACTTTAAAGCATACGTAAGAAGATGAAGATGAAGTTGAGTAAATAAGGCAGCAAATGAAAATGGTTTGCAGCAAAGTAAGTTGCGAGAAAGTAAATGCAAACTGATTTATAGTGGTTCGGTCATCCGACCTACATCCACTTCTGAAGCCTTCTCCGATGAGGCTCCCAACTTTCACTAACAAATCCTTTTGAAGGGGAAGGACCAAATACCCCTCTTATAACCCTTTTACAAGAAGTTCACACTCTTACAAATTTTTCAAAGAGAAAGAAGGAAGTGAACACAAGCTATTGAAAACTAGACTTTCCTAAGCCTTTTCATCAATTTCTAACTCTCAAAAGGGTTGTCTTTCAGCTGAGAAAGGGGGGGTATTTATAGATCCAAAATGGATTCAAATTTAGGCTCCAAATTTGAAATCAAATTAGAGTTCTCGATGCTAGCGGTGCTACCGCTTGTCAAAGGCGGTGCTACCACCTGTCAGAGGCGGTGCTACAGCTTGTAAGTCGTCAGACTGACAGTGCATAGGCGATACTGCCGCCTGGAGCAGGTGGTACTACCGCCGCTGTTACTGTAGCTAGGTGGGACTACCGCCCCAGGCTGGGCGGTACTACCACCCAGGTCATTTTCAGCACAGTGGTTTCGGCTGAAACCGGTCCAAACGAAGTCTGAATTGGCTCAAATTTGGTTTATAAGATTAACACCTAATCCTAAACCAAATTATGTGCTAACTACAAATTATAAAGATATTTTTTTAAGCTATTTCAAAGTCTATAAGATAAGACTTCTTTCGGTGAGCTTTCGGCGAACTTCCGTGATCTTCCGACGAACCCTCGAAAACCATTCTACGGACTCCCAAGCAAGCTCCCTGGACTTCATGATGATCTTGACAAGTTCCATCAAGCTTCTTTGGCAAGCTCCAATCTTTCTTGGCAAGCTCTGTGAACTTCTGATGAACTTTTCGGCGAACTTCCGAAAACCCTTCGGCAAGCTCCCTACTCGTTCTCGGTCGGTTCCGGCAACTACTCCCAACGAATCTTCGGACTTCCATTGAACTCTCGAACTCCCAACGATCCATCCCACTTATCTTCTGGCACTTTGTTTCGCTTTACGTCTTCATCATCATCGTAGTTAATCCTGCACACAAACAAACAAACACTCTACTTCGATCTAGACAATTATTACAACACGAATTGACATTCAGTTGCCCGGCATGTCATTGGTCGGCGCTTCGTCCGAACCTTCGGCACATCATCCACTTTTACGGTCCATTGCCCAATCGGCGGATGACCTCCGTAACCCCGATATCCTTGGCTCAACATGCATCTTGGCCCGATGTCCGACGTACGAAGCCTTCAGCCGATTGTTGATCGAACCTCTGGCTCGACATCCAATATCCAGATGTGATCACCCGGTGCAATGTCAATTCCTCCAGCGTCAATTGTCTAATCCTGATCGATAGTAGACCTGCGTAACTCAAAATGTAGTTAAACAATAAACTACAATCAATTAGTTTCATAATCAAAATCCGAGATTCAACAATGGGTACCTAAAAATCATCCTCTTTTGTAGACAAACTCATAAGCTAGGAGCAAGAAATGGTATCTTGATAGTGGATGCTCAAGGTACATGACCCGAGATCCATCTCATTTCTCTATGCTCACTAGCAAAGAAGAAGGGTATGTCACCTTCGGAGACAACAACAAGGGTAAAATCATTGGCAAGGGAACCATAGGTAACAAATCAAGTTTTTCAATTGATGATGTGTTGCTAGTTGATGGTTTAAAACATAATCTTTTAAGCATTAGTCAATTATGCGATAAAGGTTATGTTGTTAGATTTGAATCTAATATTTGCATCATTGAAAAACCAAACAATGACATATCCATGATTGCTTTAAAATAAAACAATGTCTACACCATAAATATTGATGAATTAAGTAATGAAATGTGTTTTTCGATTTTGAATGATGATGCTTGGCTTTGGCATAGGAGATTAGGCCATGCAAGCATGAAACTAATTTCCAAGATTTTATCTAGAGAGTTAGTAAGAGGAATCCTAAACATGAAATTTATCAAGGACAAAGTATGTGATGCATGTCAACTAGGAAAACAAATAAAAACTAGTTTCAAATCAAAAAATCAAATTAGCATCACTAGACCATTGCAATTGATCCATTTGGACTTATTTAGTCCAATTGACATAACAAGCCTAGGAGGTAGCAAATATGCCTTTGTAATTGTGGATGACTATAGTAGATATACTTGGACCTATTTCTTGGCTCACAAAAGTGATTGTTTCAAATGTTTCTCTAAATTTTGTAAACTCACTCAAAATGAAAAAGGTTTTATGATTTCATCAATTCGAAGTGATCATGGAGGTGAATTTCAAAATCACGACTTCCAAAATTTTTGTGAAATAAACGGATATAACCACAACTTCTCTACTCCAAGAAATCCTTAACAAAATGGAATAGTGGAAAGGAAAAATAGAAGTTTGTAAGAAATGGCTAGAACTATGTTAAATGAATATAATTTACCAAAATATTTTTGGGCCAAAGCCGTGAATACGGCTTGCTATGTTATGAATAGAGTTCTAGTAAGACCATCCCTATCTAAAACTCCATATGAATTATGGAATAATAAAAAACCCAATGTTTCTTATTTTAAAGTTTTTGGTTGTAAATGCTTTATTTTAAATGAAAAGGATGCCTTAGGAAAATTTGATGCAAAATCCAATGAAGGTATATTTCTTGGTTATTCTTCCGTTTCTAAGGCTTTTCATGTTTTCAACAAAAGAACCTTAGTTATAGAAGAATCTATTCATGTGGTTTTCAATGAAATTTCCGAATTTAAGAAAAAAGATTTTGATGATGATTTTGGCTTTGATAATTTAAATTTGAATGAACCCTCTCCTCAAAATGACAACTTGGATGCATCTTCTTCCCAAACTTCCTTACCCAAGGAATGGAAGTATGTAGATGCTCATCCCAAGGAGTTACTTATAGGAGATGCATCGAAAGGGGTTCAAACTCGCTCTTCTTTCAAAGATTTTTGTGCCCATGCCGCTTTTCTTTCTCAAGTTGAACCAAAATGCATTGATGATGCATTGAAAGATGATTCTTGGGTCATCGCAATGCAAGAAGAGTTAAATCAATTTGAGAGAAATGAGGTATGGATGCTTGTTCCTAGACTTAATGACCATTTGGTTATTGGTACTAAATAGGTCTTTAGAAACAAGCAAGATGAATATGGTATTGTGGTTAGAAACAAGGCTAGATTAGTGGCCAAAGGTTTCAACCAAGAAGAAGGTATTGATTATGAAGAGACCTTCACTCCTGTGGCAAGATTAGAAGCCATCAGGATGCTCCTTGCCTATGCTAGTAGTAATGATTTTAAACTATTTCAAATGGATGTCAAAAGTGCTTTTTTAAATAGCTTTATTTCCGAAGAAGTATATGTTGAACAATCACCCGGATTCGAAAATTCTCTTCTTCCTAATCATGTGTTTAAATTAACTAAGGCTCTCTATGGACTAAAACAAGCCCCTAGGGCTTGGTATGAGAGGCTTAGTTCCTTCTTAATTTCAAATAATTTTACTAAAGGCAAGGTAGATACTACATTATTTATTAAACATTTTGAAAATAATTTTCTTATTATTTAAATTTATATTGATGATATTATTTTTGGTTCTTCGGATGAATTACTATGTGAATCTTTTGCCAAGTGTATGAGTCATGAATTTGAGATGAGTCTAATAGGAGAATTAACCTTCTTGGATTACAAATTAAACAACTTAGTAATGGCATATTCCTTAATCAATCTAAATATACATTAGAATTGTTAAAACGATTTAATATGGATAGTTCAAAAGCCATCCATACTCCAATGAGTACTTCCACCAAGTTAGACTTGGATGAAGGTGGAGAAAATTTTGATCAAAAGACATATAGGGGGATGATAGGTAGCTTGCTCTATCTTATTGCAACTAGACTAGATATCATGTTTAGTGTAGGACTTTGTGCGAGATTTCAAGCTAATCTTAAGTTGTCTCACCTTAAAGCCATTAAAAGAATTCTTGGATATCTTAAAGGTACTCATAATCTAGGATTATGGTATCCAAAATCTGATAACTTTGATTTGAAAGCCTATGCAGATGTGGATTTTGGTGGATGTAGAATAGATAGAAAGAGCACATCCTAATATGCCAATTTTTAGGACATGCACTTGTTTCTTGGACTTCCAAGAAATAAAATTCGCTTGCACTATCTATGGCGGAAGCGAATACATAGCCGCAAGTGCATATTGTGCTCAAGTCATTTGGATGAAAAATACACTAGAAGATTATGGAATTCATTTAAATAACATTTCTATAAAATGTGATAATACAAGTGTTATTTGTCTAACAAAAAATCCTATTCAATACTCTAGAACTAAACACATTGACATAAGACATCACTTTATATGAGATCATGTTAACAAAGAATAATGTCACTCTTGAATTTATCGATACAAAACATCAATTAGCGGACATCTTTATGAAACCTTTAAATGAAGAACAATTTGACTTCATTAGGAGGGAAATAGACATGTTAAATTGTCCTTGTGAATAAGTAGCATTATATTTAGTTTCTTTCGGCTTTCGTGTGGCTTTTACTTAAAACTCGGCTCTTGCAAATTTGCCTCCTCATTTTAATTCTATATCTTAAGGAGTGATCTATGATTACATATCATCTCATTTCAACACTAGCAAACAAATTTGAAATTTAAAAAAATTGTGGGGCCAACGATAGCACCTCCTGAACCACGGTAGTACCGCTTGGTACTCGGCTCCCAAAGCGGTAGCACTACGCAGGTTGGCGATAGTACCGCCCGAACAACCCTATATTAAAAGGGGTGTTAGGTCGGCGATAGAACCGACCAAAACACTCTCCCTTTCATCTTTCTTCCTCCTAAGGTCCTCTAAGCTTTCTCCTCTCCATTCTTCCTCCTCCTAAAGGACAATCAAAGGCATTTTTGTGATCCAAGCTCCTCACCTCTTTAGGAAACACAAACAAGGTAATAGATGAAATTTTTTCTTCTACTCACAATTGCTTGTCTTTTCCTTATTATTTCCTTTTGTTTGTTCATCATGAATAGGTATAGATATGGCTCCTAAGAAATCAACAAGAGGTAAAGGGAAAAGGTTGGAAGGAGATTCATTTGATCCAATCCTTTTAGATCTAATGAGGTAGCCTTAAGATACCCAAATTTTGATTATAAAACCATACATGAGGGTAAACATATTGATCTAGATGAACTAGGAAACCTAGAACCTATTAGATGGTTTGCTAATCTAAATGCTCTACCTATCTTGCAAATTAATGAACCAATCTACTCTAGGTTGGTTAAGCTATTTTATACTAATATGATTATTAAAGATGATGTTTTGTCCACCTATGTGTTAGGAACCACAATTTAGATTTTTGATCGTATCATATGTGAGTTACTTGGAATTGAAGAAAAGAATAGAGGATGTTATTTTAGAGGGCAATGGGATATGGATGCAATCCAGCAACCCATTCAAAGCCTTAGAAATAATTTTTGCTAATCCTAACCTAGGCATCATCCCTAAAAGCTGCGAGTACTTATTACCTTTTAACTCAAAATTACTTCATCACATTATGATAAGCATTCTACTTCCGAAGCAGTTTCATCCTGATGAAATGAGTATATTAGAACTGAGTACGATGTATTGGATTATGACTAGACAAAACAACTGCTTTGGTTATTTGATTAGACAACACATGATAGAAATTTTCTCTAGAGACTCGATGTTGTCATATGGTGGGTTGATCACTAGACTCATTTTTGCCCATGACATTTGTGTGTCACCCAACGAGGAAGTAATGAAGATTGATAGATATAACACAATTAATAGAAGTCTCCTGAAGTAGCTTAGATGCATCTTTAGAGATGGCATATGGATTAGGCAACCTAGAAGGGTTGATATAGTTCCTCCACCAGTAGAGAAACCTGAAATACCAATTTTTAGGGGAAATGAATCTCCTCCGCCTAGTCCCGTTGATCCAGCACCGTCTGAGCCAGCTCCTGCTCCATCTACTGAAGATCCGATCATGTTTGCCTTAAATCAAATCACATCACAACAAACTGAAATTTTGAAGGAAGTGCAACAAATGAACCGCAAAATAGATCACTTGTATAGGCATTTTGGCGTTCCCCCTCCGGAGTAGCTGTTGTTTTCTTTTTAAACACTTGTCCTGTTATGCTTATGACTACTATGGATGATGTTGTGTGTTGTTACTTTCATTTCATCTACTCAGCTTTTGAATAAACTTTTTTTTCGATTTGATCATAATTTTGACTTGAAACCTTCCTTCTTGTGACTACTATGGATGACACTTTTATATTATTTTATGACTTGATACCTTCCTCGAATGGTTTCTTGCTCTCTCCATGGCTTACTTGATGACAATAAATGATTTCTTCACCTTCATTATTTTTGTTGATGATAAAGGGGGAGAAAAATGTAAATTGCTATGATGGAGTAATTGTTGCTATGTTGGAATAAAATGCTTAAAGTGAAATATGAATCAATTGTATCGCATTGCAAATGCTTAAGAACTCTTATTCTTGAGATAAGCTACTTTTTCATTTGATATCATGTCTTGATATTAAAACACTCTTTTGGATATCACTTGATCTTTATCATGTTTGAATTAATATTTCTAGTTATTATAGGTGTAAATACTTTGACATTGTTTAAAATATATTGTTTTTAGTATTTATGCCTTAGCTTGTTTATTAAGCTTTATGTTGAATGAAATCTATTCGATTTGGCTTAAATTCAAAAGATTGAATTCAAGTGCTATTTACCTTCTAATGATATGGCATATAGATAGGGGGAGTTGAGTTTAACTCCATCATCAATTGATTGTCATCATCAAAAAGGAGGAGATTATTGAATCTTGGATTTTGATGATAAAATCAATTGGTGAAATATTTATTCTAATCTATATTGTCAAAGATAAGTGTGCAGGATTAACTACGATGGGTCAGAAACATAAAGTGATTTGCCAAGGTCAAGTCTGTCGGGTGTTCAAGAGTTCATCGGAAGTCCGAAGGATCGTCAGAAGTGTTGCCGGAGCCAACCAAGATCGAATCAAGGACTTACCGAAGTTTTCGGAAGTTCAATCGCAAAGATCGTCGAAGGTTCACGAAACTTTGCCGAGAAGGTTCGGAAGCTTGTCGAAGACTCGTTGAGCATGCCATACAAGCCGAGAGCATCTTTGGGAATCCATCGGAAGAAATCCGAGGGAAGAATCGAAGGACCGCCGAAGTCTCATCATAAAACTCGCCGGAATAAGACTTGAAGAATGTCGGTTTAAATCACTATTAATTATGTTTTAATTTCATAGTTGGCACGTACTTAGGGCAAGGATTTCAAATTAATCCTGCTCTAAATTGGTAGGGGTCAACCGGGCCCTTACTGGGCCTTTTGGGCCTTGAACAAGGCCCATTCAAATAGCTTAGAACACTGTGCTTAAGCGTAGAACCGCCTGCAGCCGTGTGCTGGGCGGTGCTACACCGTAACCTGAAGCGGTAGTACCGCCTGACTATAGTGAACAATGGCGGTAGTACCGCTTTGCTCCAAGCGAGTAGTACCGCTTTGTGCCTTTATTAGTCTGACGATTGACAAGCGGTAGCACCTCCAAAGACCAGAACTCAATTTGATTTCAAATTTGGAGCCCAAATTTGAATCCATTTTGGATCTATAAATACCCCCCACCCTTTTTCTCAACTAAAAGGGCACCCTTTAAGAGTTAGAAATCAAGCTAAAGTCTTGCAAAAGTTTATTTTCAATAGTTTGTGTTCACCTCATTCTTTCTCTTTGGAAAATCTATAAGAGTGCGAACTTTTTGTAAAGGGTTGTAAGAGGGGTGTTTGGTCCTTCCCCTTCAAAAAGATTTGCTAGTGGAAGTTGGGAGCCTCATCGGAGAAGGCTTGAAGTGGATGTAGGTCACTTTGTCCGAACCACTATACATTGCTGCAAGTCTTGAATGTATGAGTGTTTAAATTTCTATTTCATCTCTTTACTTGGTACTGTAAACCATTCAGTTTGACATTACTTTTACTCAAGCAACTTCTCCCAAGTCATCTTTAAATCGGATCGAAGTTTTCATATGAACTAGCCTTTTCTTGAAATCGGTTCCAAGTTTACGTTTTTAATCCATTTGCACTAATTCACCCCCTCTTAGTGCTTGTCCGATCCTAACTTGATTCGGATATGAGATATCCATTGAACCTCCTATCTTATTGGATATCCATTAAGCCCTGAATTATTGGATCTTGAGATAAGATCCAATAATTGCTAATAAGAGATTATTGGGTAGAGGCCCACTAATTCAAGAGGCTTGGGTAATTGGATGGAGATCCAATACCCAATAGGGCAAAAGATCCATTAGGGTTTTTCGAGGGGGCCTCTATAAATAGGAGGGACCAAAGCTCTATAGGCCGAGGGTTTTGGTAGCCACCTCCTATTCACCTCTCCCCTGAGAGAGAGTGCATCGTCGTAATCCTGCTGTGTGGATACCGTTAAAGAGGAGGACACTTGACTTCCTTCATCCTCTCCCACAGATCTGCAGGAATTCATGGATATACAATCTCCTAGGTATCTTCTTTTACATGTGCAGCTTTCGTGGATTTGTTTTAACGCACCGATCTTCGCATGACTTGCGAAAACTTTCTACGGAAATGCAGGGTGTTTTGTTTTCTGTTCTACACTGTGCATGTGATGTCGCTCCCCCATGACGGATTTCCCAACACCGCCGAGGTCTTCGATTCACATACCGGAGGGTATTGTGTGTCTCACAAAAATTAATGATAATACATTAAGATAGAAGTCCTTATCTTAACTATTTAATTTTTGTAAAGTCTGCATGTTATTTATTTCTACTACATCTTAATTTCAGAAAAATATCACTTTCGAATCCTTTATGTGGCATATTTGATGCCAACCACCTCAATGGTCCAAATTATACGGATTGGATTCGTAATGTCGAGAATCGTTCTCATGTCGGAGAAAATCACGTCGCTTGGAGTGAAGAGGCAAGTGAGGATGAGATTGCTCGTTATGTAAAGTACTTAGATGATTCCACTCTTACTCGAAGTATTATATGTTGGCCTCTATGACTATTGAGTTCTGAGACAACATGAAAATATGGATGCTAATTCCATACTCTTTCTTCTCCATGGCTTGTTTGAGGAGCGGAGGAAGAACTCAACGATATGAGATATCAACTCTTTTCCATGCCAAGATGACTAAGGGGACACTAGTTTAGAACCATGTCCTTAAGATAATTGAGTGGATCGAAAAACTCACGAGTCTAGGAATGGTCCTAGAGAATAACCTATGTGTGGATCTTGTGCTTTAGTCCCTACCCCTTTTCTCGGTTTATAATAAATTTTAATATGATCAAGCTTGAGGTGACCCTCCTAGAGCTCGTCAATACATGGATATGATGCCATATGCATGAGCGATAGGATCTATCATGTATGCTATGCTATACCACCTCGATATAGCGCATGCCTCGAGTGTCACGACGGATATCGTGCAGATCCAGCTTGAGCATTGGAAAGCAAGAAATGTATCGTTAAGTACTTGAGAAGGACTAAGGATCTTTTCTTTCAGATATTGGAGGTAGTAGCCTCAAGATTGAGGGCTACACGGACTCGAGCTTCTAGTCCGATATCGATGATAGTAAGTCTAATTCAGTGATATGTGTTCACCTGAATGGAGGAGCAGATCGAAGAGTTCTGTAAGCAAGACACTACTCGGACTTGACCATAGAGGCGGGAATACATTGCTGCCGCAGCAGAGGCAAAGCAAAGGAGGGAGTCTCGATGAAGATGTTTATCATAGATCTAGGAGTCATCCTGAGCACTGAGGGGTCGATTCCTTTATATTGCGACAAATACGGGATGATTACTTAAATAACGAACCCGGTCTCATCGTGTATGTTCTGAGGAGGTTTCAACTTATTAGAGAGATCATGGCCCGAAGAGATGTAGTAATGGAAAGAGTTCCATCCGAAGATAACATTACAGCATCCATTGACAAAGCCATTGATTCAGATTGTCTTTGAGCATCATAGAGGTCCGATGGGGACTGCACATATTGTTGATTGGCTTTAGGTCAAGTGGGAGATTGCCGGGTTATAGGTGCCTTACAAGCCAATCACATGAGTGATAGCACTGCAACATGTCAAGGCCAATCTCTTTACTTATGATTATTGGCATTATCTCACATTATCTAGATGTATATTATGATGTCCTTGATCTATGCAATGGGGAATTGGATCGTGATGAGATCACGATAATGAGATCGATTCACCTTTAAATACAGGACCTTAAATTATCTTGGTCATAGGTTACTCGAGAAGGACATCGAGATAACCTGGATAGACTGGGTGTCAGATACCCGCTTCATTCAAGGAGGTAGCCGGTCTCATAGCTACTCGTGTAGGGACACTAAGGGCAGTGTGCTCATTAGAGAATGAGTTCACCGATTGATCCGCCTGGCTGCACGCTGGATGGTTATTGATACCTCACATCGCATGCTGATTCCATAATCCCAATATCCGATCCTTAGACTAGAGACACCAAGGATATCCTATATGAGTACTCCACTCTTGATACCGACTTATTGGTTTGGAAAGCTCCATATCTAGTACAAGATCCGGTCATTGGGAGTGGTAGCCAACCTTACGAGGGCTATTGAGTATCAATAGAGGATCATCCGCTCTCAGGTATCATGAGAGGAATATCCCATATGTTTTTGCTCTAACAAATCCTTGGCCATGGTCACTCGATTGAGAGAAAAAGAGTTCTCCGGAGAATTCGACAAGAGCAAGACTCGAGGAGAGACCGTATGAGCCTGACAAAGACCATGCCCTGTGATAGGGTCTCCGGGATATTAGATGGATTAGAGATTATAGATACATGGTAACTAAGGATAGATAGGTCCAAAGGATTGATCTCCCAGATCGCCTAGGGGCCACTGCCAGAGTGGCCTAGTACGTCCGCTGCCGATGAGTTAGGTGAATTATTATAGAGATAATAATTCACTAAGTTAGAAGGAGTTCGACAAGTATGACTCATGGCCACCGATATTAAGCCTAGAGGGTCACACACATATGGTAGGTGTTGGGTCGACGAGTAGAGGTTCGTGGTTGAATCTCTGATTTTGATGATAAAATCAATTGATGAAATATTTATTCTAATCTATATTGTTAAAGATAAGTGTGCAGGATTAACTACGATGGGTCAAAAACATAAAGTGATTTGCTAAGGTCAAGTCCGTCGGGTGATCAAGAGTTCATCTAAGTCCAAGGATCGCTAAGCGTTGTCGAACCAACCAAGATCGAATCAGTGACTCGCCGGGTTTTCTGAAGTTCGCCGCAAAGATCATCGAAGGTTCGTGGAACTTTGCCGAGAAGGTTCGTAAGCTTGTCAAGACTCGCTGAGTGTGCCATACAAGCCGAGAGCATGCCGGGAATCCATAAAGAAATCCGAGGAAAGTATCGGAGGACCGCCAAGTCTCATCGTGAAAGCTCGCTTAATAAGACTTGAAGAATATCGCTTTTAAATCACTATTAATTATATTTTAATTTCGTGAGTTGTACATACTTAGGCAAGGATTTTGAATTAATCCGCTTAAATTGGTAGGAGCCAACCGGCCCTCTTATCGGGCCTTTTGGGCCTTGAAAACTGACCACAAAGCATAGCCGTGTGTCATGGGGCGGTGCTACCGCTTAGCTCGAGGCGGTAGTACCACCCGGCTGACATAAGGAATAGTGGTAGTACCGCTTACTCCAAGCGTGAGTATCGGCTCAGGCACCGTCCGGCCTGACGACTAACAAGCGTAGCACCGCATTGGGAACTCATTTGATTTCAAATTTGGAGCCCAAATTTGAATCCATTTTGGATCTATAAATACCCCTCCCCTTTCTCACCGAAAGGGCACCCTTTAAGAGTTAGAAATCAAGCTAAAGTCTTGCAAAAGTCTTGTTTTCAGTGAGTTTGTGTTCACCTCATTCTTTCTCTTTGAAAATCTGTAAGAGTGTGAACTTCTTGTAAAGGGTTGTAAGAGAGGTGTTTGGTCCTTCCCTTCAAAAAAGATTTGCTAGTGAAAGTTGGGAGCCTCATCTGAGAAGGCTTCATGGATGTAGGTCACTTTGACCGAACCACTATATATCACCTGCCTTGAATGTGTGAGTGTTTACATTTCTATTTCATCTCTTTACTTGTCTGCAAACCATTCAGTTTGATATTACTTTTACTTAAGCAACTTCTACCAAGTCATCTTTCGTCGGATTGAAGTTTTTCATACGAACTAGCCTTTTACCGAAATCGATTCCAAGTTTACGTTTTTAATCCGCTGCACTAATTCACCCCCCCTCTTAGTACTTGTCCAATCCTAACAATTGGTATCAGAGCAAGGTTTGCTCTCATATTGGTTTAAAACCCAAGAGAGATGGCCTACTCCGGTATGCAAGAAGGTCACTCCATTACTCGTCCGCCTATGTTTAATGGGTCGATTATACGTATTGAAGACTCGTATGAGGATTTTTCTTATTTCTATGGACTTCAAACTTTGGAAGATTGTTGAAAATGGCTTTGCAAAATCTTCTCTTCCGATGAGTGAGTGGAATGAGTCGGAAAGGAAGATTTTTGCTCTCAATGCAAAGGCTATGAATGCCTTATTTTGTGCGCTTGATAAGAATCGCTTTAATCGGTTTCTATTTGCGAATCGACATTTGATATTTGGCGCACTCTTGAAATCACTCATGAAGGCACTAGCCGAGTGAAAGAGTCCAAAATCAACATTATTGTGCATTCTTATGAACTTTTTCGGATGAAACCAAATGAGTCCATTGGAGACATGTACACCCGCTTTACTTGGATGTCATCAATAGACTTAAAGCTCTTGGTAAAGGTTTTTCTTACTTTGAGTTGGTAACTAAAATTTTAAGATCCCTTCCAAAGAGTTCAGATCCAAAAGTTACAGCCATTCAAGAGGCCAAGGATTTTAAAATATTTCCGCTTGAAGAACTTATTGAGTCTCTAATGACCTACTTAGATGACGTGCCATGCTCATGAAGAGCTTGAGAACCCTTCCAAAGAACAGAAATGATATGGCACTTAGAACACAAGAAGATCACTTGAAAGGAACATCAAGTGATGAGGATAAAGGACAATGACATTGCACTTTAACTCGAAAGTTTAAGAAATTTATAAGAAAGAACAAATTTAAAAATGACAAAAATAAATTTGAACACAAAAAGGACCAAGTCATTTGCTACGAATGCAAGAAGCCGACACTTCAAGAATGAATGCCCTCAAGCCAAGAAGAAGCAATTCAAGAAGAAGAAAGCTTTGAAGGCCACATGGGATGATTTAAGTGATTCCGAGGTTGAAGAAGCTAGCAACAAAGAAGAGGCCAACTTCACACTAATGGCTTTAGGAGAAGAGGTTAGTGAGTTATTTAATGAAGAGTTATCTTTCGATGAACTTTCTATCACTTTTCATGAGTTATTTGATGAATGTAGAACTATTAGTAAGAAGTTCAATTTGCTTAAGAAAGAGCATGCTTTATTACAAAGTAAGTTTAATAGTCTCCAAACCCCTTCTCTACCCCTATGCTCTAAGTGTGAACACTTAGAAGCAACAAAAAGGAGAACTTGTTACTCAAAAGGCCCTAAACAAGTTTAAGGTCGGTAGCAAGGGCTTGACATGATCTTTGCTAACAAGGGTCACGTTGGAAATAGAAGTGAAATCGGATTTATGAGTGGATCTCACCAAAATCCCACCACCTTCATTAAGGGACCCACAATGCATGTATCACCCCATTTGAAATATAATTTTTGTGGTAAAATAGGACATGTTGCTTACAAATGTCCATTCAAGAAAATAAGTCCACAAAAGTTGATATGGGTTCCTAAAGGAACCATAAACAATTCAATGATAAATTATAAATTAAGTAGATCAATTTGTAAAGCACCCAAAATCAAATGGGTGTTAGGATCGAGTGGCACTAAGAGGGGGTGAATTAGTGCAGCGGTAAAGAACGATAGATTTTTCAACGATTAATCTAAAGTTCGAAAACTTCACAAATAAATGCAGCATTTCGCTTTGAACCCGGAAAGATTGCATTTTAACTTTAAAGCATACATAAGAAGATGAAGATGAAGTTGAGTAAATAAGGCAGCAAATGAAAATGGTTTGCAAAGCAAAGTAAGTTACGAGAAAGTAAATGCAAACCGATTTATAGTGGTTCGGTCATCCGACCTACATCCACTTTCGAAGCCTTCTCCGATGAGGCTCCCAACTTCCACTAGCAAATCCTTTTGAAGGGGAAGGACCAAATACCCATCTTATAACCCTTTTACAAGAAGTTCACACTCTTACAAATTTTTCAAAGAGAAAGGAGGTGAACACAAGCTATTGAAAACTAGACTTTCCTAAGCCTTTTCCTCAATTTCTTACACTCAGAAAGGTTGTCTTTCACCGAGAAAAGGGGGTATTTATAGATCCAAAATGGATTCAAATTTGGGCTCGAAATTTGAAATCAAATTGGAGTTCCCAATTTTGGCGGTGCTACCGCTTGTCAGAGGCGGTGCTACCGCCTGCTGGTCGATCAACCGATAGCACAGCGGTACTACCGCCATCGCATCGTGAGCTGGGCAGTACTACGGCCTCAGTCAAGCGGTACTAACGCCCAGTCATTTTCAACATAGTAGTTTTGGCCGAAAACTCGACCGAAACCGGTCCAAACGAAGTCCGAATTGGCTCAAATTTGGTTTATAGGAGTAACACCTAATCCTAAACCAAATTATGTGCTAAATACAAATTTTAAAGATATTTTTTAAGCTATTTCAAAGTCCATAAGACAAGACTTCTTTTGGTGAGCTTTCATCGAACTTCCGGCGGTCTTCCGATGAACCCTCGAAAACCATTCTGTGGACTCCCGACAAGCTCCCAGACTTCATGATGATCTTAGCGAGTTCCATCGAGCTTCTTTGGCAAGCTCCGATCTTTCTTGGCAAGCTCCACAAACTTCCGATTTAACCTTCCAAATAACTTCCGAAAACCCTTCTAAGCTCCCTACTCGTTCTCGGTTAGTTCCGGCAACTACTCCCAACGAATCTTTGGACTTCCATCAAACTCTCGAACTCCCAACGATCCATCCCACTTGTCTTCCGACACTTTGTTTCGCTTTACGTCTTCATCGTCATCATAGTTAATCCTGCACACAAACAAACAAACACTCTACTTTAATCTAGACAATTATTACAACACGAATTGACATTCGCCTGTTCTGCAAGATGTCATTGGTCGGTGCTTCATCCAAACCTTCGCACATCATCCTCTTTTGTGGTCCATTGCCCAATCAGCGGATGACCTCCGCAACCCTAATATCCTTGGCATAACATGCATCTTGGCCCGATGCCCGACGACGGTTTAAGCCTTCAACGATTGTCAATCGAACCTCCACTGACATCCAATATCCGACGTGATCACCCGCAACGCCAATTCCTCCACCAACCGCCTAATCCTGATCGATAGTAGACCTACGTAACTCAAAATGTAGTTAAACAATAAACCACAATCAATTAGTTTTATCATCAAAATCCGAGATTCAATAATCTCCCCCTTTTTGATGATGACAACTAATTGATGACTAATGGAGTTAACCATAACTCCCTGAGTTTAACTAAAACTCTCCCTATCAATATGCCATTGATAGAACACTTGGATTATCCCAAATCCAAGCAACATTCATCATAATTAATAAATCAAACCATCATGTAAATATATAAATATGCCAATCAATGCATGAAGTCATCAATCTACTTCTCCCCCTATGTCATCAACAAAAAGGAGAAGTTGCATCATAGGTAGTTTAAAAGATATGTAAATTTTATAACATACTAGCTATCAATCTAGATATACATCATACAACATTTAAGCATAGCTTTGCATTACAACATCCAATCATACCATTCAATCATAGCAAGTTTTTAAGGATGGGCAATGATGGTAATTTTTTTACTTGCTTCTTGAGATGTGCAAGTTTGCACCTTGTTTCTCACGATAGCAATATTTGCATCCTTTGATATAACAATTCTTAGCTTCTCATGATGTTGCAAAATAGGAATCAAGATGGTAAATTTTTGCAATGTTCGAGCTAAAAACTTTCTCCCCCTTTGTTAGCATCAAAAAGAAGGGGAGGATCAAATACTTCAAATAATCTTGTATGAGATTCAACAATAATTTGTAACAAAAATGTAAGCAATTTTGATGAAGTGAAATTGAACAAGATTTTTGCCTCTCTTGAGATAGCAACTTTTTGCTTCTCAATATTCAAGCTAGCAAAATTTTCTCTTTTGATGCACAAGCTAGCAATTTTCTTCCTCTTGAATGAGCTAGCAAATTAATCATGCAAGCTAGCAATAAATCTTCTCCCCCTTTGATTTTGTCAAAAAGAAGGAAGAATACAATTCTTTTCCTTTACATGAATGCTTCCATCATGACAAAATAACAAATTTCCATCATGAATTTTTAACATATCAAGTCATGAATTCAAGGAAGTCATAAACAAATCATGGTATGAGAAAAATTTATAACAAGCAAGCAAGCAATAATGATAAGCTAGCATACTTTGCGATACGCAAACTAGTTTTCTTTCAATTTTTCTCTTTGCAACTAAGTTTCCTTTGCAAGCCATCAACTTTTGTTTGCAATGAGCTAGTAATTTTGTAAAATTTATAACATTTTAAAACTGTAGGCTCATGAGTTAAAAAATAATGCAACTTTGCAATTTCTTTCTTCTCATTTTGAGAAGTGCAAGTTTTGCCTTTATATGCCAAATCAAAATATTCAAAACCAAAGGACAAACTTCATTATAAAAACCATTAAGACAAAAATATAACACATCATTTCAAGACATGAAATTTAATTTATCATGATAATGTGTTTCATTTTATTTCAAACAAGTGTGCTCATGTTTCAAAAGATGAGTATCAAATTTAAGATCAAAACATGAGTTTGTCATCAAGATATAATATCACAAAGTCATTAAGCATGATAACAAACTTTTAATATTTTTATTTCAATGATGATTTCATAATGTATGTTCAAATATTTATACAGAAAGCCATCATTGTATAAATTCAGAATACAAGTTTGTCATTAAACCCATCAAGATTAAATGTATCAAAATCTTTCATTCAAAAATTTTAATAAGAGTAATATAAATTGATTACATGTGAGCATGTATCAACAATTCAAAGCAAGACATAAGTTTTGTTATAAAAACCATTAAGACTAAAAACACATCAAAAATAAAACATTGTGATTAAAATATTTTTAACTTTTGTGTTTTATTTTATGTGGTTGATCTTATATAAGCATGTTCAAAACTTTCATGTAAAAATGAAATCATCAATATGCTTGCTTTTATCTTTTAATCATATTTGGTGTGCAAGCATTATCTTGAAACATGCTATTAATTTTTGTGTCAAAATCATGCATCTTGTTTGAAATCAAAAGCAATGTAAAATCATCAAGATTCATGAATTTGTCATGATCATACGTATGGAGCATTTTCATTTATCAAGTAAGATTTCACATAAGCATGCCCAAAACTTTTTGCATGAAAGATATGTATCAAGTTTAAAGCCAAAAATGATAGAAAAATCATCAAGATTCATGAATTCATTATGAATATATTATTTCAAAATATGAGATTTCAAGTCATCAAGTATGATACAATCATTAAGCATGTTTTCATAATGCATCATCAAAATCATTTTAATTCTTTCTTTCATTTGTAATAACAAGATGATCAATGCTCAAATTTTTGCTAAAATCATGCATCATTTTATAAAAATGTGAAAAATAATTTCGTCATGAAAACCATCAAGTCCGAATATACATTATTCCAAAATGTAGGATTTTAATCTTCATCATTTCAATTCCTCATTAAGCATGATGCAAAAATTTAAAGATCAAACATCATGTTTAGAAACGAAATATAAAACATCAAGATACACATGCATGGATTAATCCTAGGCAATATCACAAATCATGCAAGTATCATTCATAATTTTTACTTTTCAAAAATACTAGAAAGAAAAGCATAGTATAATTTTAAAACAATTTAAATTTCCAAAAATACAAGAAAAGCATGAAAAAAATTCCTACTAAGTTAAGCATTCATGGAAAGCATTATGTAATTTCAAAATAATTCAAGGGAGTTAAGTTACTTACCTTATAGTCGAAGCCCGTTAAAGCCCAATTCGCCATTTCGTCATTTGATTCTTCTTTGCGCTTTTTCTTCATCTTTGGCCTCTTCCTCTGTTCAAGTTCATTGTTCATTTTAGATTTTTGTTTAATGAACTTATTAAGATTCATTAATAGTTCAATGTCATCTTCATTGTCCTCATCACTTGAGTCATCACTCACTCAAGTGGCATTTCATAGTTCGAAGTGCCAAATCCTTCCTGTTCTTTGGAAGGTGCTCCATGTGTTTATCGAGTTCATTGTGTTCCAAGAAAGCCATTTCATAGGTCATTAAAGACCCAATGAGTTCTTCAAGAGATAAGTTATGTAAATTTTTAGCTTCTTGTATTGCCATTACTTTTGGATCCCACTCTTTTGGAAGGGATCTTAAAATCTTATTTACTAAATCAAAACTTGAAAAAGATTTACCAAGACTTCTTAGACTATTGACGACATCCGTGAATCGGGTATATATGTCGTCGATAGATTCGCTTGGTGTCATTTGGAAGAGCTCAAAATCATGCAATAAGAGGTTTACTTTTAAGTCTTTAACTCTACTAGTTCCCTTGTGCGTGAGTTCAAGAGTTCGCTAAATGTCAAAAGCCGTTTCACACATAGAAATCTGATTGAACTTGTTCTTGTCCAAAGCGCAAAATAAGGCATTCATAGCCTTTGCGTTTAAAGAAAATGATTTCTTCTCTAAGTCTGACCATTCGTTCATCGGTTTAGAGGAAAGTTGAAAGCCATTTTCGATGATGTTCCACAAATCCAAATTCATTGAAAGCATGAAAACTCCCATTCGAGTTTTCCAATTAGTGTAGTCCGAACCGTTAAAGAACGGTGGACAAAAAACCGAAAAGCCCTCTTGAAAACCATTTAGAGCCATTTCTCACGGGTGTAAATCCGAAAGAGAAAGAACGTGGCTCTGATATCAATTGTTAGGGATCGAGTGGCACTAAGAGGGGGGGGTGAATTAGTGCAGCGGTAAAGAACGATAGATTTTTCAGCGATTAACACAAGTTCGGAAACTTCGTATGCGAATGAATGCAGATTTCGCTTTGAACCCGGAAAGATTGCGTTTTAACTTTAAAGCATACGTAAGAAGATGAAGATGAAGTTGAGTAAATAAGGCAACAAATGAAAATGGTTTGCAGCAAAGTAAGTTGCGAGAAAGTAAATGCAAACTGATTTATAATGGTTCGGTCATCCGACCTACATCCACTTCTGAAGCCTTCTCCGATGAGGCTCCCAACTTTCACTAACAAATCCTTTTGAAGGGGAAGGACCAAATACCCCTCTTATAACCCTTTTACAAGAAGTTCACACTCTTACAAATTTTTCAAAGAGAAAGGAGGTGAACACAAGCTATTGAAAACTAGACTTTCCTAAGCCTTTTCATCAATTTCTAACTCTCAAAAGGGTTGTCTTTCAGCTGAGAAAGGGGGGGTATTTATAGATCCAAAATGGATTCAAATTTAGGCTCCAAATTTGAAATCAAATTAGAGTTCTCGATGCTAGCGGTGCTACCGCTTGTCAAAGGCGGTGCTACCACTGCCGAGAGCGGTGCTACTGCTTGTAAGTCGTCGATCGACAAAGGCATAGGCGATACTGCCGCCTGGAGCAGGTGGTACTACCGCCGCTGTTACTGTAGCTAGGTGGGACTACCGCCCCAGGCTGGGCGG
This sequence comes from Musa beccarii, assembly GCA_024322285.1. NCBI lineage: Eukaryota > Viridiplantae > Streptophyta > Magnoliopsida > Zingiberales > Musaceae > Musa > Musa beccarii. Next base: position 47,733,883 of record CM044396.1, on the reverse strand, counting down.
TACTACCACCCAGTCATTTTCAAGACAAGTGGTTTCACCAAACCGGTCCAAACGGTCCGAATTGGCTCAAATTTGGTTTATAAGATTAACACCTAATCCTAAACCAAATTATGTGCTAACTACAAATTATAAAGATATTTTTTAAGCTATTTCAAAGTCTATAAGATAAGACTTCTTTCGGTGAGCTTTTAGGCGAACTTCCGTGATCTTCCGACTAACCCTCGAAAACCATTCTCGGACTCCCTAAGAAGCTCCCTGACTTCATGATGATCTTGACAAGTTCCATCAAGCTTCTTTGGCAAGCTCCAATCTTTCTTGGCAAGCTCAGAACTTCGATGAACTTTCCGGCGAACTTCCGAAAACCCTTCGGCAAGCTCCCTACTCGTTCTCGGTCGGTTCCGGCAACTACTCCCAACGAATCTTCGGACTTCCATTGAACTCTCGAACTCCCAACGATCCATCCCACTTATCTTCTGGCACTTTGTTTCGCTTTACGTCTTCATCATCATCGTAGTTAATCCTGCACACAAACAAACAAACACTCTACTTCGATCTAGACAATTATTACAACACGAATTGACATTCAGTTGCCCGGCATGTCATTGGTCGGCGCTTCGTCCGAACCTTCGGCACATCATCCACTTTTACGGTCCATTGCCCAATCGGCGGATGACCTCCGTAACCCCGATATCCTTGGCTCAACATGCATCTTGGCCCGATGTCCGACGTACGAAGCCTTCAGCTGATTGTTGATCGAACCTCTGGCTCGACATCCAATATCCAGATGTGATCACCCGGTGCAATGTCAATTCCTCCAGCGTCAATTGTCTAATCCTGATCGATAGTAGACCTGCGTAACTCAAAATGTAGTTAAACAATAAACCACAATCAATTAGTTTCATCATCAAAATCCGAGATTCAACAATGGGTACCTAAAAACCATCCTCTTTTGTAGACAAACTCATAAGCTAGGAGCAAGAAATGGTATCTTGATAGTGGATGCTCAAGGCACATGACCGGAGATCCATCTCATTTCTCTATGCTCACTAGCAAAGAAGAAGGGTATGTCACCTTCGGAGACAACAACAAGGGTAAAAACATTGGCAAGGGAACCATAGGTAACAAATCAAGTTTTTCAATTGATGATGTGTTGCTAGTTGATGGTTTAAAACATAATCTTTTAAGCATTAGTCAATTATGCGATAAAGGTTATGTTGTTAGATTTGAATCTAATATTTGCATCATTGAAAAACCAAACAATGACATATCCATGATTGCTTTAAAATAAAACAATGTCTACACCATAAATATTGATGAATTAAGTAATGAAATGTGTTTTTCGATTTTGAATGATGATGCTTGGCTTTGGCATAGGAGATTAGGCCATGCAAGCATGAAACTAATTTCCAAGATTTTATCTAGAGAGTTAGTAAGAGGAATCCTAAACATAAAATTTATCAAGGACAAAGTATGTGATGCATGTCAACTAGGAAAACAAATAAAAACTAGTTTCAAATCAAAAAATCAAATTAGCATCACTAGACCATTGCAATTGATCCATTTGGACTTATTTAGTCCAATTGACATAACAAGCCTAGGAGGTAGCAAATATGCCTTTGTAATTGTGGATGACTATAGTAGATACACTTGGACCTATTTCTTGGCTCACAAAAGTGATTGTTTCAAATGTTTCTCTAAATTTTGTAAACTCACTCAAAATGAAAAAGGTTTTATGATTTCATCAATTCGAAGTGATCATGGAGGTGAATTTCAAAATCACGACTTCCAAAATTTTTGTGAAATAAACGGATATAACCACAACTTCTCTACTCCAAGAAATCCTTAACAAAATGGAATAGTGGAAAGGAAAAATAGAAGTTTGTAAGAAATGGCTAGAACTATGTTAAATGAATATAATTTACCAAAATATTTTTGGGCCAAAGCCGTGAATACGGCTTGCTATGTTATGAATAGAGTTCTAGTAAGACCATCCCTATCTAAAACTCCATATGAATTATGGAATAATAAAAAACCCAATGTTTCTTATTTTAAAGTTTTTGGTTGTAAATGCTTTATTTTAAATGAAAAGGATGCCTTAGGAAAATTCGATGCAAAATCCAATGAAGGTATATTTCTTGGTTATTCTTCCGTTTCTAAGGCTTTTCATGTTTTCAATAAAAGAACCTTAGTTATAGAAGAATCTATTCATGTGGTTTTCAATGAAATTTCTGAATTTAAGAAAAAAGATTTTGATGATGATTTTGGCTTTGATAATTTAAATTTGAATGAACCCTCTCCTCAAAATGACAACTTGGATGCATCTTCTTCCCAAACTTCCTTACCCAAGGAATGGAAGTATGTAGATGCTCATCCCAAGGAGTTACTTATAGGAGATGCATCGAAAGGGGTTCAAACTCGCTCTTCTTTCAAAGATTTTTGTGCCCATGCCGCTTTTCTTTCTCAAGTTGAACCAAAATGCATTGATGATGCATTGAAAGATGATTCTTGGGTCATCGCAATGCAAGAAGAGTTAAATCAATTTGAGAGAAATGAGGTATGGATGCTTGTTCTTAGACTTAATGACCATTTGGTTATTGGTACTAAATAGGTCTTTAGAAACAAGCAAGATGAATATGGTATTGTGGTTAGAAACAAGGCTAGATTAGTGGCCAAAGGTTTCAACCAAGAAGAAGGTATTGATTATGAAGAGACCTTCACTCCTGTGGCAAGATTAGAAGCCATCAGGATGCTCCTTGCCTATGCTAGTAGTAATGATTTTAAACTATTTCAAATGGATGTCAAAAGTGCTTTTTTAAATGGCTTTATTTCCGAAGAAGTATATGTTGAACAATCACCCGGATTCGAAAATTCTCTTCTTCCTAATCATGTGTTTAAATTAACTAAGGCTCTCTATGGACTAAAACAAGCCCCTAGGGCTTGGTATGAGAGGCTTAGTTCCTTCTTAATTTCAAATAATTTTACTAAAGGCAAGGTAGATACTACATTATTTATTAAACATTTTGAAAATAATTTTCTTATTATTTAAATTTATATTGATGATATTATTTTTGGTTCTTCGGATGAATTACTATGTGAATCTTTTGCCAAGTGTATGAGTCATGAATTTGAGATGAGTCTAATAGGAGAATTAACCTTCTTGGATTACAAATTAAACAACTTAGTAATGGCATATTCCTTAATCAATCTAAATATACATTAGAATTATTAAAACGATTTAATATGGATAGTTCAAAAGCCATCCATACTCCAATGAGTACTTCCACCAAGTTAGACTTGGATGAAGGTGGAGAAAATTTTGATCAAAAGACATATAGGGGGATGATAGGTAGCTTGCTCTATCTTATTGCAACTAGACTAGATATCATGTTTAGTGTAGGACTTTGTGCGAGATTTCAAGCTAATCTTAAGTTGTCTCACCTTAAAGCCATTAAAAGAATTCTTGGATATCTTAAAGGTACTCATAATCTAGGATTATGGTATCCAAAATCTGATAACTTTGATTTGAAAGCCTATGCAGATGCGGATTTTGGTGGATGTAGAATAGATAGAAAGAGCACATCCGGAACATGCCAATTTTTAGGACATGCACTTGTTTCTTGGACTTCCAAGAAATAAAATTCGGTTGCACTATCTACGGCGGAAGTCGAATACATAGCCGCAAGTGCATATTGTGCTCAAGTCATTTGGATGAAAAATACACTAGAAGATTATGGAATTCATTTAAATAACATTTCTATAAAATGTGATAATACAAGTGTTATTTGTCTAACAAAAAATCCTATTCAATACTCTAGAACTAAACACATTGACATAAGACATCACTTTATATGAGATCATGTTAACAGTAACAATGTCACTCTTGAATTTATCGATACAAAACATCAATTAGCGGACATCTTTATGAAACCTTTAAATGAAGAACAATTTGACTTCATTAGGAGGGAAATAGACATGTTAAATTGTCCTTGTGAATAAGCAGCATTATATTTAGTTTCTTTCGGCTTTCGTGGTTTTTACGAAAACTCGGCTCTTGCAAATTTGCCTCCCTCATTTTAATTCTATATCTTAAGGAGTGATCTATGATTACATATCATCTCATTTCAACACTAGCAAACAAATTTGAAATTTAAAAAAAAAATTTGTGGGGCCAACGATAGCACCTCCTGAACCAACGGTAGTACCGCTTGGTACTGGCTCCCAAAGTGAGTAGCACCGCCTGGTTGGCGATAGTACCGCCCGAACAACCCTATATTAAAAGGGGTGTTAGGGTCGGCGGTAGAACCGACCAAAACACTCTCCCTTTCATCTTTCTTCCTCCTAAGGTCCTCTAAGCTTTCTCCTCTCCATTCTTCCTCCTCCTAAAGGGCAATCAAAGGCATTTTTGTGATCCAAGCTCCTCACCTCTCTAGGAAACACAAACAAGGTAATAGATGAAATTTTTTCTTCTACTCACAATTGCTTGTCTTTTCCTTATTATTTCCTTTTGTTTGTTCATCATGAATAGGTATAGATATGGCTCCTAAGAAATCAACAAGAGGTAAAGGGAAAAGGTTGGAAGGAGATTCATTTGATCCAATCCTTTTTAGATCTAATGAGGTAGCCTTAAGATACCCAAATTTTGATTGTAAAACCATACATGAGGGTAAACATATTGATCTAGATGAACTAGGAAACCTAGAACCTATTAGATGGTTTGCTAATCTAAATGCTCTACCTATCTTGCAAATTAATGAACCAATCTACTCTAGGTTGGTTAAGCTATTTTATACTAATATGATTATTAAAGATGATGTTTTGTCCACCTATGTGTTAGGAACCACAATTTATATTTTTGATCGTATCATATGTGAGTTACTTGGAATTGAAGAAAAGAATAGAGGATGTTATTTTAGAGGGCAATGGGATATGGATGCAATCGGAGCAACCCATTCCGAAGCCTTAGAAATAATTTTTGCTAATCCTAACCTAGGCATCATCCCTAAAAGCTGCGAGTACTTATTACCTTTTAATTCAAAATTACTTCATCACATTATGATAAGCATTCTACTTCCGAAGCAGTTTCATCCTGATGAAATGAGTATGTTAGAACTGAGTACGATGTATTGGATTATGACTAGACAAAACAACTGCTTTGGTTATTTGATTAGACAACACATGATAGAAATTTTCTCTAGAGACTCGATGTTGTTATATGGTGGGTTGATCACTAGACTCATTTTTGCCCATGACATTTGTGTGTCACCCAACGAGGAAGTAATGAAGATTGATAGATATAACACAAGTAATAGAAGTCTCCTGAAGTAGCTTAGATGCATCTTTAGAGATGGCATATGGATTAGGCAACCTAGAAGGGTTGATATAGTTCCTCCACCAGTAGAGAAACCTGAAATACCAATTTTTAGGGGAAATGAATCTCCTCCGCCTAGTCCCGTTGATCCAGCACCGTCTGAGCCAGCTCCTGCTCCATCTACTGAAGATCCGATCATGTTTGCCTTAAATCAAATCACATCACAACAAACTGAAATTTTGAAGGAAGTGCAACAAATGAACCGTAAAATAGATCACTTGTATAGGTATTTTGGCGTTCCCCCTCCGGAGTAGCTGTTGTTTTCTTTTTAAACACTTGTCCTGTTATGCTTATGACTACTATGGATGATGTTGTGTGTTGTTACTTTCATTTCATCTACTCAGCTTTTGAATAAACTTTTTTTTCGATTTGATCGTAATTTTGACTTGAAACCTTCCTTCTTGTGACTACTATGGATGACACTTTTATATTATTTTATGACTTGATACCTTCCTCGAATGGTTTCTTGCTCTCTCCATGGCTCACTTGATGACAATAAATGATTTCTTCACCTTCATTATTTTTGTTGATGATAAAGGGGGAGAAAAATGTAAATTGCTATGATGGAGTAATTGTTGCTATGTTGGAATAAAATGCTTAAAGTGAAATATGAATCAATTGTATCGCATTGCAAATGCTTAAGAACTCTTATTCTTGAGATAAGCTACTTTTTCATTTGATATCATGTCTTGATATTAAAACACTCTTTTGGATATCACTTGATCTTTATCATGTTTGAATTAATATTTCTAGTTATTATAGGTGTAAATACTTTGACATTGTTTAAAATATATTGTTTTTAGTATTTATGCCTTAGCTTGTTTATTAAGCTTTATGTTGAATGAAATCTATTCGATTTGGCTTAAATTCAAAAGATTGAATTCAAGTGCTATTTACCTTCTAATGATATGGCATATAGATAGGGGGAGTTGAGTTTAACTCCATCATCAATTGATTGTCATCATCAAAAAGGGGGAGATTATTGAATCTTGGATTTTGATGATAAAATCAATTGGTGAAATATTTATTCTAATCTATATTGTCAAAGATAAGTGTGCAGGATTAACTACGATGGGTTAGAAATATAAAGTGATTTGCCAAGGTCAAGTCTGTCGGGTGTTCAAGAGTTCATCGGAAGTCCAAAGGATCGTCAGAAGTGTTGCCGGAACCAACCAAGATCGAATCAGGGACTTACTGAAGTTTTCGGAAGTTCGTCGCAAAGATCGTCGAAGGTTCACGAAACTTTGCCGAGAAGGTTCAGAAGCTTGTCGAAGACTCGTTGAGCATGCCATACAAGCCGAGAGCATGCTGGGAATCCGTCGGAAGAAATCCGAGGGAAGAATCGAAGGACCGCCGAAGTCTCATCATAAAACTCGCCGGAATAAGACTTGAAGAATGTCGGTTTAAATCACTATTAATTATGTTTTAATTTCATAGTTGGCACGTACTTAGGGCAAGGATTTCAAATTAATCCTGCTCTAAATTGGTAGGGGCCAACCGGGCCCTTACTGGGCCTTTTGGGCCTTGAACAAGGCCCATTCAAGCAGCGTAGAACACTTTGTGCTGCTGTAGCACCGCCTGGCAGCGTGTGCTTGGCGGTGCTACCGCCAGCCTGAAGCGTAGTACCGCCTTGACTATAGTGAACAATGGCGGTAGTACCGCCTGCTCCAAGCGGTAGTACCGCCTGTGCACTGTTAGTCTGACGATTGACAAGCGGTAGCACCTCCAGCACCGGGAACTCCAATTTGATTTCAAATTTGGAGCCCAAATTTGAATCCATTTTGGATCTATAAATACCCCCCACCCCTTTTTCTCAACTAAAAGGGCACCCTTTTAAGAGTTAGAAATCAAGCTAAAGTCTTGCAAAAGTTTATTTTCAATAGTTTGTGTTCACCTCATTCTTTCTCTTTGGAAAATCTATAAGAGTGCGAACTTTTTGTAAAGGGTTGTAAGAGGGGTGTTTGGTCCTTCCCCTTCAAAAAGATTTGCTAGTGGAAGTTGGGAGCCTCATCGGAGAAGGCTTCGGAAGTGGATGTATGTCACTTTGTCCGAACCACTATACATTGCTGCGTCTTGAATGTGTGAGTGTTTAAATTTCTATTTCGTCTCTTTACTTGGCTGTAAACCATTCAGTTTGACATTACTTTTACTCAAGCAACTTCTCCCAAGTCATCTTTCGTCGGATCGAAGTTTTCATATGAACTAGCCTTTTACTGAAATCGGTTCCAAGTTTACGTTTTTAATCCGCTGCACTAATTCACCCCCCCCCCCTCTTAGTGCTTGTCCGATCCTAACAGTTCGGATATGAGATATCCGCTGAACCTCCTATCTTATTGGATATCCATTAAGCCCCTGAATTATTGGATCTTGAGATGAGATCCAATAATTGCTAATAAGAGATTATTGGGTAGAGGCCCACTAATTCAAGAGGCTTGGGTAATTGGATGGAGATCCAATACCCAATAGGGCAAAAGATCCATTAGGGTTTTTCAGGGGGGGCCTCTATAAATAGGAGGGGACCAAAGCTCTATAGGCTGAGGGTTTTTGGTAGCCACCTCCTATTCACCTCTCCCCAGAGAGAGAGGTGCATCGTCGTAATCCCTGCTGTGTGGATACCGTTAAAGAGGAGGACACTTGACTTCCTTCATCCTCTCCCACAGATCTGCAGGAATTCATGGATATACAATCTCCCTAGGTATCTTCTTTTACATGTGCAGCTTTCGTGGATTTGTTTTAACGCACCGATCTTCGCACGACGACGAAAACTTTCTACGGGAAATCTGGGGTGTTTTGTTTTCTGTTCTACCGCTGTGCATGTGATGTCGCTCCCCCCATGACGGATTTCCCAACACCGCCGAGGGTCTTCGATTCACATACCGGAGGGTATTGTGTGTCTCACAAAAAATTAATGATAATACATTAAGATAGAAGTCCTTATCTTAACTATTTAATTTTTGTAAAGTCTGCATGTTATTTATTTCTACTACATCTTAATTTCAGAAAAATATCACTTTCGAATCCTTTATGTGGCATATTTGATGCCAACCACCTCACTGGTCCAAATTATACGGATTGGATTCGTAATCTGAGAATCGTTCTCATGTCGGAGAAAATCACGTACGCCCGATGAAGAGGCAAGTGAAGATGAGATTGCTCGTTATGTAAAGTACTTAGATGATTGCACTCTTACTCAGTATTATATGTTGGCCTCTATGACTATTGAGTTACAGAGACAACATGAAAATATGGATGCTAATTCCATACTCTTTCTTCTCCGCAAACTGTTTGAGGAGCAGGGAAGAACTCAACGATATGAGATATCAACTCTTTTCCATGCCAAGATGACTGAGGGGACACCAGTTTAGAACCATGTCCTTAAGATAATTGAGTGGATCGAAAAACTCACAGGTCTAGGAATGGTCCTAGAGAATAACCTATGTGTGGATCTTGTGCTTTAGTCCCTACCAGATTCCTTTTCTCAGTTTATAATAAATTTTAATATGATCAAGCTTGAGGTGACCCTCCTAGAGCTCGTCAATATGTTGAGAGAAGCAGAGAGTACCATCAAGAAAGAGAAGCCAGTTCTCTATGTTGGTGAGACCAGAAAGAAAAGAAAGGCTGAGAAGTCCCTTAAGAATGGCAAGGGCAAGAGCAAAATGGGTAAGGCAAAGGTTGCCAAGAATGACCCAACAAAGGACAAAGGCCAGTGCTTCCACTACGGTAAAGATGGACATTGGAAGAGGAACTACAAAGAGTACCTTGCAGAGAGGGCGAAACAGAAGCTTGAGAAGCTTCAAGTACATTCATGATCGCTCTATTTGTTAGAATCTTATGATAACACATGGGTATTGGATACCGAGAGTGCTTATCATATTTGTAATTCTTTGCAGGTTCTGGCAGGACCTAGGAGATTGAAGAGACGTGAGATGGACCTTAAGATGGGCAATGGAGCAAAGGTTGCTATAGTGGCTGTTGGCAAGGTCATTTTACATCTGCCTGGTGGAGCTATTATTACATTAGATACATGTTATTATTTTCCTTCTATTATCAAAAATATTATTTTCATTTTATGTTTGATAGTTAGTGGATATAAATTAGTTTTTGAGAACAATGGTTGTTCAATAGCATTAGATGATGAGATCATCACGAGAGAAACACTACATAATGGTTTATTTATACTAGATACAACTCCACACATCATGAGTGTGAGTCTAAGAGGAAATGAGAAGAGGTGAACAATGCATATCCGTGACATTGTAGGCTAGGTCACATCCATGAGGGAAAGATTCAAAAGTTACTAAAGAATGGATATCTAGATCTATTTGATTATGAGTCATATGCAACTTGCGAACCTTACCTTCGGGGAAAGATGACCAACTCTCTATTTAGTAGAACTAGAGAGAGAGCCACCGAGTTATCGGAACTCATATATAATGATGTATGTGGTCCCATGTCAACTCATGCCATAGGTGGTTACTCCTACTTCATTACTTTCACCGATGATTTCAAGATACGGACATGTGTACTTGATGAAGTATAAGTCTGAGACTTTTAAGAAATTCAGAGAATATAAGAATGAAGTGGAGAACCAGATTGGAAAGAGTATTAAAACCCTTCGATCAAATCGAGGAGGTGAGTACTTGAGTACAGAGTTCACCTAGTTCCTTAAAGACCATGAGATTTTATCCCAATGGACACCTCCTTATACACAATAGCTTAATGGTGTATCAGAAAGGAGGAATCGCACACTGTTAGACATGGTGCATTCCATGATGAGTTTCACCGACCTACCCATCTCATTCTAGGGATATGCCCTAGAGACCGTAGCTTACCATTTAAATAGAATTTCAACTAAGTCAGTAGTGTCTACTCCAGATGAGATATGGAATGGGGAGAAGCCCGATCTTAAGATTGTTAAGATTTGGGATTGCCCTGCCCACGTCAAGAGACACAACCCCAACATGTTGGAATCCAGGACGGAACTGTGCAAGTTCGTGGGAAACCCTAAGGAAACTTGTGGGTATTATTTCTATCACCCTGAGAACCAAAAGGTCTTGGTAGCCAAGAGAGCAGTATTCCTTGAGAAGAAACACATTCTTGGTGGAGATAATGGGAGCATCATAGAGTTGAGCGTGGTTGGAGAACCTAGCTCAAGCACCATTCCATAGCTAGAATCTATTCAAGTACCTAGCACACAAGTTCCAACTTTACGTAGGTCTGATAGAGTATCTTATCCTCTTGAGAGATATATAGAACATATCAGAAGAGAAGATATTGAGGATATTGATCCTCAGACCTACGAGGAGGCTATTATGAGAATAGACTTTGGGAAATGGCAAGAAGCCATGAATTCAGAAATGGATTCCATGTACTCCAACAAGGTTTGGAACCTGGTTGTTGCACTCGAGGGCATTGTACCCATTGGTTGTAAGTGAATCTTTAAAAAGAAGATTGGAGTAGATAGAAAGGTAGAGACCTATAAAGCAAGGCTAGTGGCTAAGGGGTATCGTCAAAGGCAAGGTATTTACTATGATGAAACTTTCTCACCTGTAGCCATGCTAAAATCCATTTGAATTCTATTAGCTATTGCAGCAAACTATGATTATAAGATCTGGCAAATGGACGTCAAAACTGTATTCCTCAATGGCAACCTCGAGGAGGAGGTGTATATAATACAGCCTGAGGGATTCATATCCAAGGAAAACCCAAACATGGTGTGCAGGTAAATGGAAGCGCTATCACCTTTTTGGTACTATATGTGGAGGACATCCTGATCATTGGGAATGATGTAGGAATGCTCTCCATAGTAAAGGCTTGGCTATCTAGGTACTTCTCCATAAAGGACTTAGGGGAAGCATCCAGCATATTGGGGATATGGATCTATAGAGATAGATCCAAAAGGATGCTAGGCTTGTCCTAGTCTAGGTACATAGACACCATTGTCAAAAGGTTTGGCATAGAAAATTCCAAGAGAGGTCTCATACCAATGAGACATAGAATATCACGTTCTAGGAGTATGTCTCTAAAGACTCCTAAAGAAAGGGCACACATGGATAGGATACCATATACCTCAGTGATAGCATCTATCATATATGCTATGCTATGTACCAGGCCTGATATAGCATATGCTCTAAGTGTTACGAGCAAGTATCAAGCAGATCTAGGCTTGGAGCACTAGAAAGGAGTAAAATACATACTTAAGCACTTGAGAAGGACTAAGGATCTTTTACTAGTATATGGAGGTAGTAACCTCAGGGTTGAGGGCTACATGGACTCGAGCTTCCAATCTGATGTCGATGATAGCAAGTCTAATTCAAGGTATACCCTGAATGGAGGAGCAGTATGCTGGAAGAGTTTCAATCAAGAAACTACTACTGACTCGACCACAAAGGTGGAATACATTGCTGCGACAAAAGCAACAAAGGAGGGAGTCTAAATGAAGAAGTTCATCACAGATCTAGGAGTCGTCCTGAGTAGCGAGGAGCCAATTTCCTTATATTACGATAACTATGGGGCAATTACTCAAATAAGGGAACTCAAGTCTCATCAGAAGTGTTCTGAGGAGGTTCCAACTTATTAGAGAAATCATGGCTCGAAGAAATGTAGTAGTGGAAAGAGTTCCATTCAAAGATAACATTGCAGATCCATTGACAAAACCATTGACTTAGATTGTCTTTAAGAGTCACAAAGGTCTGATAGGGATCAGACACATAGGTGATTGGCTTTAGGTCAAGTCGAAGATTGCTAGTCATATGTGCCCTGCAAGCCAATCACATGAGTGATGGCACTTGTGACTTGATATGCACTCTTTCATTTTGCTTATTATAATTTTGTATTTTATCACTTTATCTTGTATGTTTCATATATTGTGATGTCCTTGGATCTGTGCAATGGGAATCGAATTATGATGAGATCACGATAATGAGACCGATTCACCTTTAAACACAAACCCTAAATAATCTCTATCATAGGTTACTCGAAAGGGACATCGAGATAACCGGATAGACTGGTATACTGTATACCTATCCATATGATGGAGGTGGTTGGTCTCATAGCTACTCATATAGAGACACTAAGAATATAATACAGGTGCTCATTGGAGAATGAGTTCACTGATTAATCCGCTTACGAAATGATAGATGGTTATTGATACCTTATGTCAAACAGCAATTCTGTAATTCCAGTAGTGTATCTGGTCCTTAGACTTGAGACACCAAGGATGCCCTGTATAAGTACTCCATCTTTGATATTGGACTTATAGGTTTGGAAGTTCCAGATCTAGTACAGCTGGTTATTGGGAGTGATAGCCAACCTTACGAAGGCTATTGAGTATCAATAGAGGATCATCCACTCTCGGTATCATGAGATGAATATCCCATATATTCTTGCTCGAATAAATCCTTGGCCAAGATTATTCGGATTGAGAGAGAAAGAGTTCTCTGGGAGAATCCGATAAGAGCGAGACTCGAAGAGAGACCATTTGGGCTTAACAGCACCATGCCTGGTATAGGGTCTCTAGGATATTAAATGGATGAGAGACTATAAATAAATGATAACTGATGATAGATATGTCCAAAAGATTGGATTCCCTCAGATATCTGGGGACTACGGCGTAGTGGCCTAGTACGTCCGTAGTCGATGAGTCGAGTGAATTATTATGGAGATAATAATTCACTAAGTCAGAAGGAATTTTGATAAGTATGACTCACGGCCAGCTCGATATTGGGCCTAGATGGTCACACACATATAGTAGGTGTTGCAATGAGTAGAGGTTCAAATATAAGATATCTGCCGGAGGCCCTATCTTATTGGATCCTAAGATGAGATTCAATAAGAGCTAATAAGAGATTATTAGATAAAGACCAATTAATCTAAGAGGCTTGGGTAATTGGATAGAGATCCAATACCTAATAGGGTAGGATCCATTAGGGTTTATAGAGGGCCTCTATAAATAGGAGGGAATTGAAGGCCCATAGGCTGGGGTTCTCTCAGTAGCCACCTTCTATTCTCCTCTCTCCAAGAGAAGAGCTTCATCGTAGTCCCTACTGTGTGGATAATACGAGAGAGGAGGATGCTTGACCTTCTTCATCCTCTTCTATAGATCTCAGAGGGATTCAGGGATATGATCTCCTAGGTACTTTTTTTTACAAATGTAGTTTTCATGGATTTGTTTTTGAAATGCACTGATCTTCGCATGATGACGGAACCTTTCGTGGAAATCCAAGGTTTTTGTTTTCTGTTCTTCCGCTGTGCATGAGATGCCACCCCTTTGATTTCCCAACAATATGATTCTTTCTTTTTACTATTGGGAAATCTAGGGCAACATTACATTCACAACGAAATACAAAAGAGAAAATTTTAGATTTCCATAATAAGGTTTCGTTATCATGTGAAGATTGTGTTAGGATTGCAGCCGACACTAAGAGGGGGGTAGGGTGAATTAGTGTAGAGATAAAAATGTCAATTTTGAAAAACTTTATTTGATCAAAACTTTCAAAGATTAAGTCCATATCAGAAATGCTTTAAACTTATGAGAGCATTGAGCTAGTAAAATGATTTGCAGAAATGTAAACAAAGAAAGTAAGGCAAAAATCGATTTTATAGTGGTTCGGTCATCTGACTTATGTCCACTCCCAATTCCTCCTTCGTCGAGGCTGCCAGCATCTACTAATGGTCTTCCTTCAATGGGCGAAGACCAATCACCCTTTTACAACTCTTTCTTTTTTACAAGTGTTCCCTCACATATCTCTCTTAGTGCTAACTTTGAATTCTAGGAGGAGGGACTTCTACAGTTAGAATCAAAGAGTTTTCATTTTCTTTTTTGCTCAATTCTTACTATGCCAAGCAAGAATAGTTGAGGTATTTATAGACCCCCAAGTGGCTTAAAAAATTAGAGCCAAAATTCAAATACCCTAAGATTTTGGGGTACTAGTGATATGCTGCCTCATTGGGCGATACCATCGCTTGATACAAGATACTGAGGCTTTACCTGACTTAGCCTGGGAGGCCGAGCCTTCAAGTGGTTCCACCGCCAACCCTAGTAGTGCCACCACCCAACGTGGCTCCAAGTTACTGTTTGGGGCTTTCATCCAGCCCAATATAGCCCTGATTCGGGCCTAGTTGGCCCATAATTGAGTTGGCCCAATTCTAACCTAATTACACCTAAACACTACTTCGATCTAGATAATTATTATAAAGCTTGAATCAATTATTGTCCAGCATGTCATTGGTTCATCGACGCTTCGTCCGATTCTTCAACGCATCATCCTCTTTTGCGGCCTATTACCAAATTGGCTAGTTGACCTCCATAACTCCAATCTCCTTAGAGCAATTTTGCTCTTCTTGGTTAGTTGACCTTCTCGATGTCCAATCTTTTAACATGTTCTATTGAATCTCAGATTTTGATGATGAAACTAATTGATCGTGTTTTGGTTATCTAACTATGTTTTGAGTTATGTAGGTCTACTCTTGATTAGGATTAGATAATTGATGCAGGAAGAATCGATGGTATGTTTTCATATCGGAGATTGGGCATCAAGTCGGAGAGTCCGTGGACGATCGGCAAAAGGCTTCGAACAAAGAAATCGGGCATTGGGCCAAGAGGAGCGGAGTTGTGCCAAGGAGATCGAGGGCTGCGGAGGTTAGCTATTGATTGCAAGAGAGGATGATGTGCCTAAGTGTTAGACGAAGCACCGATAGGCCAATGATGTGCTTGGCGACATTTCAATTCGTGTTGTAATAATTGTCTAGATCAAAGTAGGACTGAGTTAAAATTGAGTTGATTTTGGATGAAATAATACCAACTCAATTAGGGACCAATTGGCCTAAATTTGGATTGATTTGGGCTCATTAGGAGGCCCATTAAGTGGCCCAAATGTTGTCATAGGTAGTGGAATCGCCAATTAGCAAATACCGCCTATGAGCTGGAAAAGTGAAAAGCATACTTTTCAAGTGGGTAGGATGGCACCACCCAAAGACATAAAAGCTGTAATGATGGTACCACTCTAGGCTAATGGTAGTACCGCCAGTGTCAATGTTAGACTGGCGGTGGTACCGCCAACACCGAATCAAGGTAATTCAAATTTGGGCTCCAAATTTGAATCACCTTGAGGCCTATAAATACCCCTCTCATCCATGGTTGAAATATACACAAAACCTAAGAGAAAAAGGGAAAACTCTATTGTAATAGTGTCAAAATCTTCCCTCTAAGCTTAAGTGTGATATATGTTGAATCTCAGATTTTGATGATGAAACTAATTGATTGTGGTTTATTGTTTAACTGGTTGAGTTACGCAGTCTACTATCGATCGATTAAACAAATGACGCTGGAGGAATTGACGTTAAGCCGAGGTTCGGCCGACTATCGGCAGGAGGCTTCGTGCGTCGGGCATCGGGCCAAGAAGTGCAGAGTTGCGCCATGGATATTGAGGTTGCGGAGGTCAACCGTCGAACAACAAGCCGCTAGAGAGGCGATGTGCTCAAGGATCGGACGAAGCGTCGACCAATGATGTGCCGGGCAACTGAATGTCAATTTGTGTTGTAATAACTGTCTAGATCGAAGTAGAGTTTTTGGTGTTTGTGTGTGCAGGATTAACTATGATAGAGCAAATTACTAAAGTCAAGTTGCTGGAAGTTCAAGAGTCCACCAGATATCTGAAGGATCATCGAAGTCTTTGTCGAGTCAACCGAGATGAAATCGGGGACTTGCCGGAAGGTTTCGGAAGTTCGCCGTAAAGATCGCTCGGAGGTTCCCGGAAAAGGTTCGGAAGAGTTGGAAAGACTCGTTGAACTCGCCATAGAATTCGGGAGCCACCGGGAGTCCGCTCCCCCCTTAAGATCGCGGAAAGCTCTTCAAAGATAACTTGATGGTGTTGGTATAATTTGGCTTTAGAAGATCATAGTTAGCACTTAATTAAGGTATAGAATAGGTGTTAAACCTATCTAGACCTGTATTAAATCCTTTAGTGGGCTATATTGGGCCAAAGGTTTGGCCCATAGCTGTAAGAGGTCGGCGGTGCACTGCCGACCAAAGTAGTAGCACCGCCTGTTGATTGCGGTAGTACCACCCAGGCAAAGGCGGTGGTACATTTGTGGTTGCAACCACTGATTAGGCGGTAGTACCGCCATTCAGACCGACACACCAGCGGTAGTACTCTTGCTATGCTAAGCGGTAGTCACCGCCTCTTCCAAATTTCTGACGAGACCATTTTGAGCGGGATTTTGAATCCCAAAATTCTCTATAAATACCCCTTTACTTCTAGCTGGTTAGAGACCTTTGCAGTTGTTAGATTTGAGTCTAAGCTATAGCAAATTCCTGCTCTCAATTGCTCAAGTGTTCACCTCTTTCTTCTATTTGTAAAAATCTGTAAAGAGCCTCTTGTAAAAGGCTGTAAAGGGGTGTTTGGTCCTTCCTTCAAGAGACTTGGTAGTGGAAGTTGGGAGCCTCATTGAGGAGGCTTCAAGAGTGGACGAGGTCATTTGACCGAACCACTATATATCACCGCGCATTTGCTTGTGTGAGTACTTAAAATTCTGCATTGTAAATTACTTAAGCTGCAAACTAATCAGATTTCTTCTCCCTACTTCCAAGTTCATTTACCTGAATATTTTCAAGTTAAAGTCTCTTTCGCTGAATCAAGTTCTTAAGCAAATCTCCGGAATCTGTTTTCAAGCTTTATTCACTTTAATCGCTGCACTAATTCACCCCCCCTCTTAGTGCCGCCGATCCCTAACAATTGGTATCGAGCCATGTTCTTTCTCTTTCGGATTCACACCGTTAGAAATGGCTCTAAATGGTTTTCAAGAGGGCTTTTTTTTTCGTCCACCGTTCTTTAACTTCGGACTACACATATTGGAAAACTCGAATGAGAGTTTTCATGCTTTCAATGGATTTGGATTTGTGGAACATTATCGAAAATGGCTTTCAACTTCCCTCTAAACCAACGAATGAATGGTCGGACTTAGAGAGAAAATCTTTTTCTTTAAATGCAAAGGCTTTGAATGCCTTATTTTGTGCTTTAAACAAAAATGAGTTTAATCGAATTTCTTCTTGCGAAACGGCTTTTGATATATGGCAAACACTTGAAATCATGCATGAGGGAACTAGTAGAGTTAAAGACTCAAAAGTAAACCTCTTGTTGCATGATTTTGAGCTCTTCCGAATGACACCAAGCGAAACTATTGGCTATATGTACACCCGCTTTACGGATGTCATCAATAGCTTGAAAAGTCTTGGTAAATATTTTTCAAGTTTTGATTTAGTAAACAAGATTTTAAGATCCCTTCCAAAAGAATGGGATCCAAAAATTACGGCTATTCAAGAGTCTAAAAACTTGAATGATTATTCACTTGAAGAATTAATCGGGTCATTAATGACCTATGAAATGACACTCTTGGAACATGATGAACATTTGAACCACCTTCTAAAGAACAAGAAGGTTTTTGAACTTAGAACAAGAGAATGCCACTTGAGTGATGACTCAAGTGATGAGGACAATGAAGAGGACTTTGAACCTTTAATCGATCTTAATAAGTTCATTAAACAAAAATCTAAAATCAACAATGAACTTGAACGGAGGAAGAGACCAATGAAGAAGAAGAAGACTCATCAAGAAGAATCAAGGAAAGAAGAAGCAAACTATGCTTTAATGGGCTTCGACAATGAGGTAAGTAACTTAACTTCCTTGAATTATTTTGAAATTACATGATGCTTTCCATGAATGCTTAACTTAGTTAGTAGTTTTTTTTTTCATGCTTCTCTTGTGTTTTTGGAAATTAAAAAAAAATATTTTAAAAATTATACTATGCTTTTCCTTCTAGTATTTTTGAAAAGTAAAATTTTTGAATGGTGCATATAACATTATGAATGATGATTGAATGATTTGTAACAATGATTGTATATCAACTACATGTTATTCTTGAAAATGTTTAATGATAATTTTATAGTATCATGCTTACAATTTGAAAATCTCTATCTTGGATTAATGGCTCCTAAACATTTTTATGATGAAATTTTTAGATGATATATACCTTATGAAATCATCACTGATACAATGAAAATGTTAAATGGTTGTTATCATGTTTAATGACTTTATGATATCATATCTTGATGACAAACTCATGTTTGGTTTTAAAATTTGACACTCATCTTTTGAAACATGAGCACACTTGTTTGAAACAAACATAGAAACACATTATCATGATAAATTAAATCTCATAATATATTATATTTTTGTTTTGATAATTAAGTTTGTCTTTCGGTTTTGAATATTTGATTTGGCATGAAAAGATAAATGCATGCTTAGACGAAATGAATTACTCAAAAGAAAAAGCCTCTTCTCTATCTTATCGAGATTAAAGTTTTTTTGTGAATGATTTTGATGATTCATTTCATAAAATAGAATGAGATTTTGTTTCAACCGAATCATGAACCTTCTTTTGACCTCTTGGCTTGAGAATTTTCAAGAAATATGATTAATAATTGATTCTTGAAATTTCTTATGAAATATTATCTTATTGAGATTTCTTATGCATCAAACAAATTGTTCTTTTTGCTATTTGCTACCAAACGAATCATGAAATTGGTAATCTATTTGTCATTTTGAATCTTTAGAAAATTGATGATGTAAAAGTGGTTTTGCACTTAAATGAATCACCTATCGATATTTACGATTGCAATATATCCTTTTGAAATATCTTTCTAAAAATATTTTGACAGATTAAGATGTCTTTTGGAATTCATCACTTGATCGAATTATTGATTTATTCTTCCTTATCATGAATTGGAAATTGATGTTAAAATATATATGTTTGAAAATCATGATCTTGATGCTTGGAATTTTCCTTAAAATGCGATTTTGATGAGGATGCTTCAAGTAGCATGTTTTGCTATTTATTACCTCATGAATCTTGACCTTGATCTTGTTGAAAAGAACATCTTATTTGAAGTATTAATTCTTCTCTTCTTTTCGACAATGACAAAGGGGAAATTAGCATGCTAGCTTGGATATCATAAGAGAAAGTGGCAAACATAGCTAGCTAGAAATTACAAAGTTTTTTTAAACTTGTGAGCTTGCATGTTTAAGAATGCTGTAAATTTTACAAAATCGTTAGCTTATTGAAAACAAAATTTGATAGCTTGCAAAAGAAAAACTTGGTTGCAAAATTGAAAGAGAGCTAGCTTGTGTATTGCAAAGAATGCTTGCTTGCTTATTAACAATTGGTATCATGATTTATTTTTTTCTTAAATGGTTAATTCGTATTCATGACTTCAAAATTTTGATGATTGAAGCATTAATGTCAATATTCATTTTGATATCTTGCTAGCCATAAAGGAACTTGCTATCTTGACAATAACAAAATTGCTACCTTGCAAATCTCAAGAAAAGCAAAGTGCAAACTAGCACAAGAAGCAAGTGTTGAATTATCATCATCACAACAAGTGCTATCTTGCATATGTGTTGAATTACCGTGATTGAATGTTAATGAAAATCTAGCTAGTATGATTTAAAACCTGAACCATAACTTTTAAAAACTAGCAAAATATTACTTCTCCTTTTTGTTGATGACAAAGGGGGAGAAGTGTAGATTGATGAGTTCATGCAATGGGATGCTGATTGAGTATTTTATATATTTGCATGATGGTTTGATTGATTCTCTTAACATTATGATGAATGTTGCTTAGATTTGGAATAATCTAAGTGTTCTATCAATGGCATATTGATAGGGGGAGTTTGGGTTAAAACTCCGGGGAGTTATAGTTAACTCCATTAGTCATCAATTAGTTGTCATCATCAAAAAGGGGGAGATTGTTGAATCTCAGATTTTGATGATGAAACTAATTGATTGTGGTTTATTGTTTAACTGCGTGTTGAGTTACGCAGGTCTACTATCGATCGAGATTAGACAGCTGATGACGCCGAGGAATTGACGTTAAGCGGAGGTTCGGTCCGACTATCGGCAGGAGGCTTCGTGACGTCCGGCATCGGGCCAAGAAGTGCAGAGTTGCGCCATGGATATCGAGGTTGCGAGGTCAACCGCCGATTGAGCAACAAGTCGCTAGAGAGGGCGATGTGCCGAAGGATCGACGGCGTCCGACCAATGATGTGCCGGCAACTCGAATGTCAATTCACGTTGTAATAACTGCTCTAGATCGGTAGAGTTTTTGGTGTTTGTGTGTGTAGGATTAACTATGATAGAGCAAATTACCAAAGTCAAGTTGCTTTGGAAGTTCAAGAGTCCACCGTAAATCTGAAGGATCATCGGAAGTGCTTTGCCGAGTCAACCGAGATGAAATCGGGGACTTGCCGAAGGTTTCGGAAGTTCGCCAAAGATCGCTCGGAGGTTCGCGGAGACAACCGAAAAGGTTCGAAAGAGTTGGAAAGACTCGTTGAACTCGCCATAGAATTCGGGAGCCACCGGGAGTCTGCCTAAGGAATCCAAGGATTGCTTTAAGTCCGCCTAAGATCGCCGAAAGCTCTTCGAAAGATAACTTGATGGTGTTGGTATAATTTGGCCTTAGAAGATCATAGTTAGCACTTAATTAAGGTATAGAATAGGTGTTAAACCTATCTAGACCTGTATTGGGCCAATTGGGCCTTTAGTGGGCTGTATTGGGCCAAAGGTTTGGCCCATCTGATTTACGTAAGGGTCGGCGGTGGCACCGCCGACCCAGCGATAGCACCGCTTTGACCGAGCACCGGTGGTAGTATCGCCAGCGCGGCGGTGGTACCGACAGTGGTTGCAACCACTGTCGCGGTAGTACCGCCATGATCGACACACGCAGCGTAGTACTGCTTGATGCCAGCGGTAGTACCGCCTACAGTCTGAAATTTCGGACGAGACCTTTTTGAGCGGGATTTTTGAATCCCAAAAATTCTCTATAAATGCCCCTTTACTTCTAGCTGGTTAGGAGACCTTTTGCAGTGTTAGATTTGAGTCTAAGCTATAGCAAATTCCTGCTCTCAATTGCTCAAGTGTTCACCTCTTTCTTCTACTTGTAAAAATCCTGTAAAGAGAGGGAACCTCTTGTAAAAGGCTGTAAAGGGGTGTTTGGTCCTTCCCCTTCAAGAGACTTGGTAGTGGAAGTTGGGAGCCTCATTGGAGGAGGCTTCAAGAGTGGACGTAGGTCATTTGACCGAACCACTATATATCGCCGCGTTTACTTGCTGTGTGAGTACTTAAAATTCTGCATCGTAAATTACTTAAGCTGCAAACTGATCGGATTTCTTCTCCCTACTTCCAAGTTCATTTACCTGAATATTTTCAAGTTAAAGTCTCTTTCGCTGAATCAAGTTCTTAAGCAAATCTCCGGAATCGATTTTCAAGCTTTATTCACTTTAATCCGCTGCACTAATTCACCCCCCCCCCTTTTAGTGCCGCTCGATCCCTAACAATATAGTCCACCAGAGGGGTGAGAGGCTTTGTAAGGGTTACCTCCTAAGCCCGTCAAAAGGAGAGTGCTGTAAGGGAGTTGTTCTTCACCCTTGGAAGGAAGACAACTAGTGGAAAAGCTGATGGCCTCAAAAGAAGAGAAATCGGGAGTGGACTTAGGTCGTATGACCGAACCACTATAAAAATCTGGTTTGCGTTAACTTATTGCTTTTATCTTTCTGCAAACCATTTTATTTGGCTGCCCTACTTCCTTATCACTGTCTTTCTTTATTTCTAAACTCTCTCAAGTTAATTACGTTTCCGATATGCTTCAATTGAAATCAATTTTAGTCGAAACGAGGTTTTCAATGTATGAAGTTTTTGAAATCCGTTTTAAATCACCAAAATTTATCGTTCTCAACCGCTATACTAATTCACCCCCCCCCCCTCTTAGTGCCGCTCTAGATCCCAACAATTGGTATTAGAGCCTCATTATTTCTCTTTTGGATTTATACCCACGAGAAATGACTCTTCACGACTTTCAAGAGGGTTTTTCAATTGTTCGTCCTCCATTCTTTAACGGATTGGACTACCCTTATTGGAAAACTCGAATAAGAGTTTTCTTGTTTTCTATGAATTTGGATTTATGGAACGTTATTGAAAATAGATTTCAAACTCCCTCTAAACCGACGAACAAATGGTTGGATTTAGAGAGAAAATATTTTTCTTTAAATGCAAAGGCTATGAATGCCTTATTTTGTGCTTTAGATAAAAAAGAGTTCAATCGGATTTCTACATGTGAAACGGCTTTTGATATTTGGCAGACGCTTGAAATCACACACAAGAGAACTAGTAGAGTTAAAGACTCAAAAGTGAATCTCTTATTGTATGATTTTGAGCTATTCCAAATGATACCAAGTGAGTTTATTGGTGACATATACACCCATTTCATGGATATCATCAATAGCTTGAAAAGTCTTGGTAAATGTTTGATAGAACCCTAGCAAGGTTAGGTCCTACTTAACTAAGTAGCAACTAATAAAAACCCTGTGAGATTGTAATAAACCACCTAGCCATCTCTCTCTTATAAAGAAGAAGGCTAGAGTTTATATTTGGGCCATTGGGCTTTCTAGCTGCCGCCCCCCTTTTATTGGTTGGTCGGTTAGGGTTGAGGGCAAAAGAGGTATTTTACTTAGGAAGTAACCACTAGGGCTAGAGTTTGGAGTCCTATATAGGCATGTAGCCTCCACCTCTTTTTAACAAGAAAAGATCAATCTACTTTCTAGCCACAAGGCTGATTACTTGGAGGGTGGAACCCCTATAGCATTCCAAGGGTTGATCCCTCTCAAAGATCAATCTACATAGAATTCCTCTAGGGTTCTATCATCTGGTATCAGAGCAGTGATCTTGCTGCTTTATCTGCCATCCTTGCTGCCCACCATTAGCCAAGCAATTCTCAAAATTGCTCTTGACGTCACCGTCTCCACCGTCATCTTCTGTCGTAGATCAAATCAATCTGCTGCCGCCACCTCCAATTGCATCAGAGATCTGGTATTTCTCCTATCACCAATACCTTTTGCTGTTGTAATTTTCCATTCAAAATACCAAAATGAAGTCTTGCTATCTATCCCTTGCTGCGAATTCCTTTCGTTGTAAAAGTTATCATCTTTACGAACGAAGGATTGTGCAGAAAATTTCAGCCGCCTATTGCTACCTTTTAACCGATCTATTTGCTATATTTTTTAAACAAAATTTCTTGTGCACTTCATAGATCATTTTGGCTTTCATCTAGGATTGATCCATCATAGAATTCATCTCTGAAACGTTCTTGTGTTGCTGTAAATTTTCATCGCAAACTACTAAAATTTTTCGATGAGAATTTTGCCATCGCAACTTGCACCAATTTCCTTGTTGCTATTCAGCCGAAATTTTCTTGACTCAATTTATCATCATTGCTGTTATCTAAACTAGGAATTTTCTGCCAAATCCCCTTCTCAAATCTCTGAGTTTTTGCTGAGAATTTCATGGAGAAACTGCTATTTCTTCGATGACAATTCTGCTCTTACGAGACAGCACATATCCACAGCAACTTCTACCTATCTGCTGCCAAAATTTTCTTGATCCAATTTGTCATCCTTGCTATTATCTAAACTAAGATTCTACTATCAAAACCCCTCCCCAAATCTCTGGGTTTTCATTTGAAATTTCATCGAGAAACCACTATTTCTTCGACGACAATTCTGCTCTTATGGGACAGCGTATATCAGCAGCAACTTCTACTGCATTCTATCAAATCTCTATCACCATCTACCACAGATCTAAAACCCTCTTCCCTAACCTTCATCCACTACCATCACACCCCAAAACTCCATCAAACCGCACCCCCAAACCGCACCCAAAATAACCACAAAATAAGCCTAAACCGCAGCCTACATCCACCAATCCACCAACCCTTTCGGCCACCACTTCTTTCAACCAATACATACCTTTAACCTAGCAATAAAAGAGAGATCATAATATTACAGATCTAGAGGTATATACTATAGCATCCGAGGAGGCGATCAATGCTAAATTCGAAACCTTCGAGACGCGAATGGAGGATAAGATTCAGGCTCTCTTTGCCGAACTCAGTTTGGGTCGATCACTGAGCCCGAAAAAATCTCATCAAGGAGAGAGCTCTGACTAATGAGATGACTTCTAGGAGAGAGGAGGCTCTATGACTGATTCCTACTATCCACGCATGAGGGTGGACTTCCCTAGGTGGGAAGGAGGCCCGATTGGTTGGATCTCACATGCGAAGCGATATTTTCGGTATCACAAAACCCCAGACACATCTATGGTGGAAATTGCAGCTATACATCTTGAAGGGGATGCCATACAATAGTTTGATTAGTTTGAACATACTCATGGAGTCCTCTCATGGTGACAGTTTAAAGGACTGTTGATCCACCTCAAACTAATCGATTACGAGAACATTGACGGACAACTAGCAAAGATCCGACAAACCTCTAACATTCAAGAGTATCAAACCAGGTTTAAAAGGTTATCTAATTAAACTCATGATTGGTCTAAAAAAAAGCTATTGGGGATATTTATTAAGGGCTTGAAGCCAGAGATTCGGGGAGAAGTTAAAGCGCAAGAACTGTACATGCTCATGGCAGCCATCTCTTTCGCACGACTTCAAGAGGAGCGATTGAACCACGAAGCTGGGAGGACTAGGGTTGCTCTCTAACCAGAAATATCGAAGCCCTTAGCCTCCTCTACTATCAGCCAAGACCCTGTATCAAAAAAGTTGACAAGAGAAGAGCTTCGGGAGCGATCTACGAAGGGGTTATGCTAGCATTACGATGAGCTGTGGAGCTGCAAGCATCGCTGTAAAAAAGGGAGACTTCTTTGATTGAACCAGTGGAAGAAGAGGTTATTGAACAGTCAGAAGAGAGCCTTGAACATGAAGAAGAAGATGTGGAAAAAGAGCCACAACCGACCAACTTTATGGTACACGCATTAGCCGGCTACTCAAATCTGCAAACGATGAAAGTTGGAGACCTTCTCAAACAACAAATGATTATTGTTCTCATCGATACGGGCAACACTAATAACTTCTTAAATAGTAAGGTTGCTGCTCGGATGGTGCTCCACATCGAAGGTTGCAGTAAGTTTGATGTGAAGGTCACCGATGGCCGAGTCCTAAAGTGCGACCAAAGATGCCCGCAGGTGAAACTATTACTGCAAGACCAAGAAATTATCACTGATTTCATCCTCTTACCAATTGATGATTACGAGGCTATGCTGGGCATAGAATGGCTAACGATGCTAGGTGACGTCTCTTAGAACTTTTTCAAATTAATTATGAAATTCTACTATAAAGGCAAACAAGTCACCCTATGCAGGAAGCGCGGAAGCTACGTAACCACCATTTTGACCCAATGAATGGAGAAAGTTTTACACAAGATAAATAGTAGCTTTTTGATGCATCTCTATTAGCAGCCAGAGGGGAAGAAAATAGAAATTGAAGATCAAAATCTTACCCAATTGTTTGCTGAATTTGATGATGTTTTTGCTGAACCACGCGGGTTCCTCCTACTTGGAAACATGACCACCGAATTCCAATCCTTCCGGGCAAACCGCCAACGAATACTCAGCCTTACCACTATCCTCACCTATAGAAGGATGAAATTGAGAAGATCATGAAGGAGATGCTTGAAACAGGGGTGATTCAGCCAAGCTGCAGCCCCTATTCCTCATCGGTGCTACTTGTACATAAGAAGGATGGAACTTGGCGGATGTGCATCGACTACCGAGCTCTAAATGACATCACCGTTAAGGATAAGTAACCAATACTAGTGGTGGATGAACTTCTTGATGAGTTAAGAGGAGCTCAAGTCTTCACGAAGTTGGACCTCCGATCCAGTTACCACCAAATTCAGGTATGTGAAGACGACATCCCAAAAATAACTTTCCGCACTCATAATGGCCACTATGAATTCTTGGTAATGCTTTTTGGACTCTCTAATACTCCTTCAACCTTCCAAAGTCTCATGAACGATATTTTTTGAAGCTTTCTTTGTAAATTTGTGCTGGTATTTTTTAATGATATTCTCATTTACAGCCCTTCTCTTGAGACTCACTTTCAGCACTTGCAGTCTGTTTTGATGATCCTTCGGGAGAATACTCTTTTTGTTAAACTATCAAAGTGCAACTTTCTCTAGCAAAAAGTAGAGTACCTTGCGCATATAATATCAGAAAAAGGAGTGGCAGTAGACCCAACAAAAATTGAGGCAATGCAGAGCTAGCCGAAACCTACAAATATGAAATTATTGTGTGGGTTCCTTGGACTAATGGGCTACTACCAAAAATTTGGGAAGATCAGTGCACCCATCACTTCTCTGTTAAAAAAAAAGATGTCTTCCAATGGTCAGTTGAAGCCTTTGCTGCTTTCGATAAACTTAAGGCAGCCATGATGACAACCCCATTGCTAGCACTACCAGATTTTAGTCGACCCTTCATCATTGAGGCCGATGCATCTGGAGCCGGAATTAAAGCCATGGTGTACAGACTTAAATTACCTAAGGATGCCAAAATCCATCCTGTCTTCCACGTCTTATGCTTGAAGCTCAAGTTGGGAAAACATGAGTCACCCCAGATTCAATTGCCCAACACCACTACTGATGGAGATATTCAAGCCTAACCACAAGCCATCCTCGACCGTAGAATCATGATGCATCGGCGACATCCCTCTACTGAAGTACTAATGCATGGGAATAATTTACCTCCCGAAGATGCCACATGGGAATTATATGAGGAGCTGAAGACCCGGTTCCTTGAGTTCATAGAACCTCAGCCTTGAGGATAAGGCTGATTTGAAGAGGGCGGGCTTGATAGGACCCTAGCAGGGTTGGGTCCTACTTAACTAAGTAGCAACTAATAAAAATCCTGTGAGATTGTAATAAACCACCTAGCCGCCTCTCTCCTATAAAGAAGAGGGCTAGAGTTTATATTTGGGCCTTTGGGCTTCCTAGCCATCGCCCCCCTTTTGTTGACTGGTCGGTTAGGGTTGAGAGCAAAAGGGGTATTTTACTTAGGAAGTAGCCACTAAGGCTAGGGTTTAGAGTCCTATATAAGCATGTACCCTATACCTCTTTTTAACAAGAAAAGATCAATCTACTTTGCAACCACAAGGCCGACTACTTGGAGGGTGGAACCCCTATAGCGTTCCAAGGGTTGATCCCCCTCAAAGATCAATCTACATAAAATTCCTCTAGGGTTCTATCAATGTTTTTTGAATTTTGAACTCACTAACAAGATCTTAAGATCCCTTCCAAAAAGGTGGGATCCTAAAGTAACGGCGATACAAGAAACTAAAAATCTAAATGAATTTCTATTGGAAGAACTAATCTAGTCATTAATGACCTATGAAATGAGTTTCTTTAAATCCGATGAACACATTAACCAAGTTCGAAAGAGTAGGAAGAATTTGGAACTCCAGACTATAAAATGCCACTTGAGTGATGACTCAAGTGATGAGGATAATGAAGAGGACATTGAACTTTTAATCAATTATAATAAGTTCATTAAACAAAAATCTAAAATAAAAAATAAACTTGAACGGAGGAAGAGGCCAAAGAAGAGGAAGGCACCGAAGGGCGAATCAAGTAAAGAAGAGGCAAATTGGGCTTTGATGAGTTTCAATAATGAGGTAAGTAACTTACCCGAAATGCTTTTACCTTATTTTGAAATTACATGATTTTTTCATGAGTGCTTAATTTAGTTGGTAGGAAATAAAAAAATTATTTTCAAAAATTATATTATGGTTTTCTTTCTAGTATTTTTGAAAAGTAAAAATTATGAATGATAATTGCATAATTTGTGATAATGCATAAATTTCATGTATGCTTTCCGTATTAGATTTCGGTCTTAAACTTAATGCATATCTATGTATGTTATTCTTGAAAGTGTCTTAATGATAATTGCATCTTATGCTTGTACACCTAACAAGATAAAATCAATGAACATCTATCTTGATGATTTGATATTTTAAAACTATGCATGATGAGCGAATCTTATGTGTTAATGCTTGGCTTTCATATAAAAATTTTGAAGATACTTTATGGTATTATGCTTGATCTTTAAATTTTTGTATCATGCTTAATGAGGAATTGAAGTAATGAAAATTGAAATATCATATTTTGAAATAATGTGTATGATGAATCCATGAATCTTAATGGTTTTGATGATGTTTTCGATTTTAAATATGATGCATGACATTTTTATATGAAAAATCTGAACATTCCTATGAAAGATCACATCACTTAAATTAAAACACATAAAAATAAGAAAATGCACTATCACGATGATTTATGTGTGATGCATTTGATCTTGATGGGTTTGATGACAATACTCAAGTTTTGAATTTAAACTTGATACTCATCTTTTAAAACATGAGCACACTTATATGAAACAAATAACTTAAAATAAAACACATTATGTATGATGAGTGACTCTCACATTTTGAACTAATGTGTATTTAGTCTTAATCGGTTTTACGATGAATTTTTATAGACATGTTATATCTTTTGACTTTAAAAAACTTGATAGATTTTGCCTTTATGTCTTGAACTTTCATGATTGTCTCAATTTGACATTAAAAGACAAAGGCATGCTTATTTGAAGTAAATAATAAAAAAGAAATGTATGATTCTTAAAAATTTTTCTATCTCTAAAGTTTTCAGTTTTGATGAATCCATGTGAATCTCTTGAATCAAATCTTTTGGAAAATGCCATATGCTTAATGTGATTCAACTTAATGATCTTTATGATAAAATTTATCTTTTCATTTTGAATGTTGACATTTATTTTTATTAAGGGCAAAAACATGGTTATAAGAAGCAAATCGCATATAAAAATAAAAGGCAATCCTCTATCTCAATCTAATCGATTTTTCTATAGAAAATTCATGAATCCATGCTTGTCATGTATGAATTTATTAAATATGATTTTAAGGATGATTCCAGATTTGACAAATGCTTTATTCATATTTATAACGTAGGATACATTTTAAATATGAATCATGCTTCAATCATGTTAAATGCTTCAATCATGTTCTATCTCCCTCAATTCATTTTGTTCTCCTATATATCTTTTTAGTCACTAAAGAGGAGAACCTTCCAAATGAATCATGAAATTGATAATTTTATCAATAATCTATTTGTCATTATGAATCTCTTATGAATGAGATTTTGATGATGTGTTAAAAAAATCACTTAAAAAAGAAAATACCTTTCCCATCTTATTGAGATTAATGATTTCATGATATCTTATGCATCTCGTAAATTATGAAAGTGATTTTGATAATTTGATTATGAGTTCGGAGTTGATGAATTGAACTAGAATGAGTTTTATCCATATCGTGATCTTGATAACTTTTTTTAGATCTCTTACGCCATACTCTTTTATGATTCTCCCATATTATTGAAGAAAAATGCAAATGAATCATAAATTATTTTCTCTTGACTTTTCGATACTCAACTTGAGAGAATGTACTTTGATGAGTGAGACATTGTATGCGTAATTTTATTTTTCTCCTACATTTCAATAGTTATTTCTACACATGACTCGATGATTGAAATATTAATGCAAACGTTTGATATATCACTTGTCATGGTTTGAATATCGAAGTAAAAGAAATTTTGTTCTTCTTGATATCTTTTATGAACTTGAATATGATTTGTTAATGATTTTTGACTCTTCTCTTGATCTATAGGAATCGTGACTTTTTGAGATATTTGTAATGTTTAAATCAAGATCTAAAAGATTTCATTTTGCTATAAAGAAATTTTATTGAAATCATGATCTTGACAATTATAACATGAAGTTCTCTCGGTTATCAAAAGAAAAATTTTCAAATGAAATGCAATTTGTTTTTTGATTTCTCGAAACTTAAAACTTGAATTTTTATGAATTCATGATATTGATATCTTGATAATTGAATTTTTGTACATAATGTGATCTTAGTATCATGATACTTGGAATTTGTTTTTGTGAAATCTTGATGAGAATTTTTATGCATGAATGAAGTTGTTCTCTTTGCTATTTGTTTTATGATGAATCAAAGAATCATGACTTGATCTATGAGAATGATATGTTTTTATGTATCATGATTCTTGGTTGTATGCCCTTTATCATGAATTGAAAATTGATGCTAAAGAAAATCTTTGTGAATCATGATTTTGATTTCTCAGAACTGTGTTTAGAATTTGTTTTTAAAATCATTATCTTGATCTTGCTAAAAAGAATAATTATGAATCATGAATGATATCTTTTGATATTGATCTTTGTTCATGATTTGATTGAAAGATTAATGTAAAACTTTCATTGATGCAAATTTAGAATTGATATGAAAAGTTGATCTTGTAAATCTTGCATTCCTCCACTTCTTTTTGACTTTGATAAAGGGGGAGAAGGGTTTTGCTAGCTTGCATATTGCAAACGAATGCAAAATTCCTAGCATGCAAAGAAATCAAAACTTGCAAGCTTGCTCTTCTTAAAAGAGAAGAAAGAAATTGCATGCATATCGCAAAGAAAGCAAAGAAAGTGTAACTTGCACAACTCAAGAAGTGAATGAAAAATTGCCATCTTGCCTATCTTTAGAAAGAAAAATACAAACTTGCACATCTTTGAAAACTATTAGCTTCCATATTCAAAGTGATGTATATTGCAAATCTTTAACTTAGAAATTGAACTAAAAAATCTTGCTAGTATAATTATAAAACTTGCATATTTTTTAAACTAGCCAAGATGATACTTCTCCTTTTTGTTGATAACATAGGGGGAGAAGTAGATTGATGACTTTGTACAATGTAATATTGATTGAATATTTTATATATTTGCATGATGCTTTTGTTGACATGATTTTGATACGTGTTGCTTGGATTTGGGATAATCCAAGTGTTCTATCAATGACATATTGATAGGAGGAGTTTGTTTAAACTCCGGGGAGTTGGGTTAGCTCCGTCAGTCATCAATTAGTTGTCATCATCAAAAAGGGAGAGATTGTTGAATCTCGAATTTTGATGATGAAACTAATTGATCATGTTTTAGTTATCTAACTGTATTTTGATTACGCAGGTCTACTCTCAATCAGGATTAGATAATTGATACAGGAAGAATCGATGGTATGTCAGAGGAAATCACGTCAGGAGATTGGACGTCGAGTCGGAGGTCCGGTCGACGATCGGCAGAAGGCTTCGGACAAAGAAATCGAGCATCGGGCCAAGAGGAGTGAAGTTATGCCAAGGAGATCAGGGATACCGAGGTTAGCTACTGATTGGACAATAAATCGCAAGAGAGAATGATGCGCCGAAGTATCGGACGAAGCGCCGATAGGCTAATGATGTGCCAGGCGATATTTCAATTCACGTTGTAATAATTGTCTAGATCAAAGTAAGTTTGAGTCAAAATTGAGTTGGTTTTGGGTGAAATAATATCAACTCAATTAGGGGCCAATTGGGCCTAAACTAAGACTGATTTGGGCTCATTAGGAGGCCCATTTAGTGGTCCAAAAGTTGTCATAGGCGGTGGCACCCCTAAATTGGCAGTAGAACTGCCTATGAGCTGGAAAAGTGAAAAAGCACACGTTTCCAAGCTGTAAGCGGTGGCACCGCCCAACATAAAAGCTATAGCGATGATACCACTCCAGGTTGATGGTAGTACCGCTAGTGTTAGGGTCAGACTGGCGATGGTATTGCCAGTATCAAGCAGTGGTACCACCAGCACTCGGAAATCCGAGGTAATTCAAATTTGGGCTCCAAATTTAAATCACCTTGAGGCCTATAAATACCCCTCTCATCCATGGTTGATAGTTGAAATACACACAAAAACCTGAGAAAGAAAAAGGGATAACTCTATTATAATAGTGTCAAAATCTTCCCTCTAAGCTTTAAGTGTGATATAGTCCAAGAGAGGGGTGAGAGGCTTTGTAAGGGTTACCTCCTAAGCCCATCAAAAGGAGAATACTGTAAGGGAGTTGGTCTTTACCCTTGGAAGGAGGACAACTAGTGAAAAAGCCGATAGCCTCAAGAGAAGAGGAATCGGGAGTAGACGTAGGTCATATGACCGAACCACTAAAAAATCTGGTTTGCGTTTACTTATTGCTTTTATCTTTCTATAAACCATTTTATTTGGCTGCCCTACTTCCTTATCACTGTCTTTCTTCATCTCTAAACTCTCTCAAGTTAATTATGTTTCCAATATGCTTCAATCGAAATCAGTTTTAGTCAAAATGAGGTTTTCAACGTACGAAGTTTTTGAAATCCATTTTTAATCACCAAAGTTTATCGTTCTCAACTGCTGCACTAATTCACCCCCCCTCTTAGTACCGCTTTAGATCCCAACATGTTCCACTTCGGCCCAACATTCGATTCCTCCTACTGTAATTGTCTCTTCCTGATCGAAGCTAGTCTTGCGTTACTCAAAATGTAGATTAGATCAGAAACCCTATCAATTAGTTTCATCATCAAAATATGAGATTTAATAAGATCTATAAGAATTTAGGGATATACAATCTCCCTAGGTAATATCTTTCTTATATGTAATTTTTGGTTTCGTAAGATTATTGTACACCAATTTGTTAAATCTCAGATTATGATGATGAAACCAATTGATAGTGTTTATGATATGATTTGCATTTTGAGTGACACAGGACTAGCTTCGATAAGGAGATTGGAGTTGTGAAGGTCAACTGGTCGATTGGGCAATAGACCGTAAGAGAGGACAATGCATCGAAGAATCGGACGGAGTGCTGATAAACCAATGACATACCAGATAATAATTGATTCAAGCTTTGTAATAATTGTCTAGATCGAAGTAGGTTTAAATTGTAATTGTGTTAGAATTAGGCCAACTCAATTAGGGGCCAATTGGACCCAAGTTTGGGTTGTGTTGAGCTAGGTGAAAGGTGGAAACAGTGACCCAACAGGTGAGTTAGGTGGTGGCACCGCCAGAACAAGCGGTGGAACTACCGGTGGCTCAATCTCTAAGACATAATCTCTAAGACTGTGAGAGGCAATGATATCGCCAGACTTGGTGGTGGTACCACCCAGTGTCAGGGTAGATCGGGTAGTGGTACCGCCAAATATCACAGCCAATACCCAAAATTCTTATGGTGTTTGAAATTTTTTCTCCAAGTTTGAATCGATTTACAGCTTATAAATACCCCTCTTATCCCTGATTAGAATACACACCAATTGAGAACAAAAAGAGGGAAAACTCTATTATAATTGTGTGAAAATTACTCCCCTCTAGCTCTAAGTCTTGGTTAAGTTTAACAGAGGGATGAAGGGAGTTATAAAGGTTGTCT
This sequence comes from Musa beccarii, assembly GCA_024322285.1. Lineage (NCBI taxonomy): Eukaryota > Viridiplantae > Streptophyta > Magnoliopsida > Zingiberales > Musaceae > Musa > Musa beccarii. The sequence goes on along the minus strand of CM044396.1, from coordinate 47,700,290 downwards.
CCTAAACCTGTAAAGGGTAGTTGATCTTCGCCCGTTGTAAGAAGATCGGTTAGTGGATGATGGTAGCCTTGACGAAGGAGGAATCAGGAGTGGACATAGGTCGGATGACCAAACCACTATAAACTTCGGTCTGTAATTTCTATTATGCTTTTTATTATCATTGCCATTACTCTCTAAGTTAATTACTTAAGTTCATTTGCTCTAAGTTAAGCACACTTTCAATATCGATTTTTATTGGAGAAAAAATTTCATCGAAATGAAAGGATTTTTATCGAATGAGTTTTTCGAATCAATGAAATCGAACGATTTTATCGCTATGTGCCAACTGCAATTCTAACTATTGGTATCAGAGCCATGTTATTTGTTGTTTGGTCTAACACCTAAGAGAAATAGCTCTTTTCAGCTTTCAAGAGAGTCACTCTATCATTCATCCTCTTATGTTCAATGGGATAGACTACATATATTGAAAAATTCGAATGAGAGTTTTATTGCTTTCTTTGGATTTGAACTTATGGAATGATTTAGAGAAGAAGACTTTTTTGTTAAATACTAAAGTGATGAATATTTTATTTTGTGCTTTTGATAAGAATGAGTTTAATCATATTTTGATTTGTGAAACTGCACATAACATTTGGTACATACTTGAAATCACTCATAAAGGCACAAGTAGAGTTAAAGATTTTAAAATTAATCTTTTGATGTATAATTTTAAATTATTTCGAGTGAAACCAAGTGAAACTATTGGTGATATGTGCACCTACTTTATGGATATCATCAATAGTTTAAAAAGTTTTTGTAAAGATTTTTCTAATTTTGAACTTATTAACAAGATTCTAAGATCCCTTCCAAAAAGCTAGGATCCAAAAGTAACGACTATAAGTCAAAGGACTTGAATCATTTACTTCTTGAAGAACTTATCAAGTCATTAATGACCTATGAGATGACATGTATAACACAAGATAAACATGAGAACTATCTTCTAAAGAACAGAAAGAATTTGACACTTAAAACAAAAAAAGACCACTTGGGAGAAAACTCAAGTGATGATCATGATGATGACTATGAACTTCTCACTGTAAAATTTAAAAAATTCATAAAACAAGAAACAAAGAACAAAGATAAACTTAAAAAGAAGAAGCTACCAAAAAGGAAGAAAACACTTAAGGATCAATCGAGTGCATTCGAAAATGAAGTGGTGAACTATGCTTTGACAGCTTTTGACAATAAGGTAAGTGACTCAATCGAATCTTTTTTACCTTACCATGAAATTACTTAGTGCTATTCATGATTTGATAATTTTAAATTAGTTAGTAGGAAATATAAAATGCAAAAAAAAATATCATGCTTTTCTTTCTAGTGATTTTGAAAAAAAAAAAGCATGACACTTGCATGTTAATTCCTTGTATGAAAAGGTTGATTCACATTAGAAGGAAAATATATTATCATTGAAATTAAAATAATAAATTAAATCTTTTGTTTAAAGATGCCTTATGTTTAATGTGTCATATTTTTGGTTTTGATGACTTTTATGATTTATTTTTTGATCTTACACGTTGATGCATATTTTTATTGGCATAAAAGACAAAGGCATGCTTGTAAGAAATTAATAACATAAATTGAAACAAAAAAGGAGGGGAAATGCATTTTTTGAAAATTTCTTTATCCTATCGATTTTTAAATAAAAGATTAATGAATCTAGTTATGTTATTTTGAATCTCTTGAAAGTGATTTTGATGATACAAATTGAATGAGTTGAAATAAATATTTTTTATATCATGCTTGATAATTTTATATCTTGAAATTATACATGATGAGTTGAAGTAATGATGGTTTGAAAAATATTTATTCAAATGTAAGAATCGACAATCTTTACTATTTATTTTCGTATGATTCTCTCATTTATTAAAAAGAATATTTAATCACATGAAACATGATTCCTTCACTTGATATTTGAATTTTTTTTGTCAAGATCTCTTATTATTTGATCTCTGATGTTCTTTTTGCTATTTACTAAAGAGAAGAATAATCCAAATGAATCATGGTTTCTAACTTGGATTCTTAGAATTATAACTTGAATTTTATCTATCTTTCATGTGATTAAAGAGAATATTTATTTAAATAAATCATAAGTTGTTTTCTCTTGATTTTTTAATACTCCCAACTTGAAATGATGTGTTTTGATGGTTGAAACATAGTATGCATAAATTGATTTTTTTTTTCTCTCCTATGTTTAAATGCTCCTTTGTATTTGTGATTTATATACCGCATGATATGATGAAAATTTATGTTGCAAATTTATTAAATTTTTATCATGATTAGAGCATTGATGTAAAAGAAAATTTGTACTCTTCCCTTCTTTTTGACAATGACGAAGGGAGAGAAAGACTTGCTAACTTGTACTTTACAAAAGGAAGCAAAAATTGTTAGCCTACGTATTGCCAAAGAAAAGCAAATTGCTAGCTTGCACAAGGAGAGAAAACTTGCTTGCACTTCTCAAAAGAGAAGAAACAAAACTTGCTAACGTGCACATCATAAAGAGAAGCAAAGAGTTGCTATCTTAAGAGAAGCAAAAGAGCAAACATGCATATCTCAAGAAGCAAAATTTGCAATCTTGCACATCTTTAAAACATACTAGCTTGAATGTTCTAAAGCGATGAAAAATCTTGCTAAATCACTAACTTGAAAGCTTGTATAATTGTATTTCTCCTTTTTATTGATGACAAAGGGGGAGAAGTTATGATGATGATCATGCATGATATGATGTACTTTTATGTTTTGAAACATTACATGATTTCTTGATTTAAAGAATCTATCTGTTAGGAAATCCAAGAGGGCGACATCTCATGCATAATAGAAGTATAGAAAACAAAACACCCTAGATTTCCGTAAAAGGTTCCATCGTCATGCGAAGATCAGTGCGTTAAAAACAAATTCGTGAATCCGAAAACTGTGTGTGTAAAATAAACGATTGTACCTAGCGAGATCGTATATCCCTGAGTTCCTGTAGATCCATGGGGGAGGATGAAGGAGGCCAAGCATCCTCCTCTCTAGCGATATCCACACGGTAGGGACTGCAACGATGCTCTTCTCTATGGAGAGGAGAATAGAAGGTGGCTACTAGGAAAACCCTAGTCTATGGACCTTTGGTTCCCTACTATTTATAGAGGCCCCTTATAAACCCTAATGGATTCTACCCTATTGGGTATTAGATCTCCATCCAATTACCCAAGCCTCTTAGATCAATGGGTCTCTTCCCAATAATTTAGCTCTTATTGGATCTCATCCATGGGGTCCAATAATACAGGGGCTTATTGGATATCCAATAAGATAGGGGCTCCGACGGATATCTAATATCCGAACCTCGACTCGTCACAACACCTACCATATGTGTGTGACCCTTTAGGCTCAATATTGAGTTGGTTGTGAGTCATACCTATCAGAACTCCTTCTGACTAAGTGAATTATTATCTCTATAATAATTCACTCGACTCATCGACTGCGGACGCACTAGGCCACTACGCCGTAGTCTCCAGACGATACAGGGAAATCTAATCCTTTGGACCTTTCTGTCCTCAGTTACCATATACCTATAGTCCCTCATCCATCTAATATCCCAAAGACCATATATTGGGCATGGAGTTGTTAGGCCCACATGATTTCCAATCGAGTCTCGCTCTAATCGGATTATCTTGGAGAACTCTTTCTCTCTCAATCCGAATGATCCTAGCCAGGGACTTGCCTAAGCAAGGTCACATGGGATATTTCTCTCATGATACCAAAACTGGATGATCCTCTATTGATACACAATAGCCCTTGTAAGGTTGGCTGCCACTTCCAATAACCGGTTGTAATAGATCTGGAACTTCCAAACCTATAAGTCCGATATCAAAGAGTGGAGTACTCATACAGGACTTTCTTGGTGTCTCAAGTATAAGGACCAGATATACTACTAGGACTATGGAATCGCTATTTGACGTGAGGTATCAATAACCATCCAACATTCCGTAAGCGGATTAATCAGTGAACTCATTCTCCAATAAGCACCTATACTATACCCTTAGTATCCCAACATGAGTAGCTATGAGACCAGCCACCATCATATGGACAGGTATACAACACACCAGTTTGTCCGGTTATCTCGATGTCCCTCTTGAGTAACCGATGACCGGGATTATTTAGGATCTATGTTTAAAGGTGAATCGGTCTCATTATTGTGATCTCATCATGATCCGATTTCCATTACATAGATCCAAGAATATCACAATATATATCCAAATAATATGAGAAAATATCAATAATCATAAGCAAAGAGATTGATACAGCATATTACATGTGTCATCGCTCACCTGATTAGCTTGTAGGGCACCTATAACTAACACTATCAATATGGCATATTGATAGGGGGAGTTAAGGTTAACTCCATCATCAATTGGTTGTCATCATAAAAAAGGGGAGAGATTGTTGAATCTCGGATTTTGATGATGAAACCAATTGATAGGGTTTATGATCTGATCTGCGTTTTGAGTGACGTAGGACTTGCTTCGATTAGGAAGAGACATTTAAAGTAGGAGGAATCGAATGTTGGACTGGAGTAGAATATGTTAGAAGATTGGACGTCGAGCCGAAGGATCGTTCGATATAGCGACAGAAGGCTTCGTGCCATGAGTTTAGGCATCGGGCCAAGAAGAGCGGACATTACATCAAGGAAATTGGAGTTATAAAGGTCAACTGGCTGATTAGGTAATAGGCCGCAAGAGAGGACGATGTGCTAAAGAATCGAATGAAGCACTGATGAACTAATGACATGCCAGACAATAATTTATTTAAGCTTTGTAATAATTATCTAGATCGAAGTAGGTTTAAATTGTAATTGAGTTAGAATTAGGCTAAATCAATTAGGGGCCAATTGGGTTAGGTTGGGCCAAGTGAAAGGCCTAAACAGTGACCCAACAAGTGGGTCAAGCGGTGGCACCGCCAGAACAGGCGGTGGAACCACCGGTGGCTTTATCTCTAAGACATAGTATTTGAGACTATGTCAAGTGGTGGTACCACCCAGTATCAGAGCAGACTAGGCGGTGGTATTGCCCATCTCAAGGTGTTTGAAATTTTAGCTCCAAGTTTGAATCTATTTAGAGCTTATAAATACCTCTCTCATCATTCTCTAAGTTTGAATACACACCAACTGAGAATAAAAAGAGGAAAAACTCTATTGTAATTGTGTGAAAATTCATCCCCTCTAGCTCTAAGTCTTAGTTAAGTTTAAGAGAGGTGTGAGTGGGGTTGTAAAGGTTATCCCTTAAACCTGTAAAAAGGAGAAAGAGCTATAAAGGATAATTGATCTTTGCCCATTAAAAGAAGATCAGTTAGTGGATGCTGGTGGCCTCGATAAAGGAAGTATCGGGAGTGGACATAGGTCGGATGACCAAACCACTATAAACTTCGATGTGCAATTTCTATTCTGCTTTTCATTATCGTTGCCATTACTTTCTAAGTTAATTACTTAAGTTCACTTACTCTAAGTTAAGCATACTTTCAATATCAAATTTCATTGAATGACAGATTTCATCGAAATGTAAGAATTTTTATCGAATGAGGTTTCTGAATTAATAAAATTGAATGATTTTTATCGTTGCACTAATTCACACCCCCCACCCCCCCCTCTTAGTGCCGACTGTGATCCTAACAGATCTGTGGGAGAGGAAGAAGGAGGTCGAGCATCCTCCTCTCTAGCGATGATCTACACAATAGGGGCTGCAAAGATGCTCTTCAAAGGGAGAGGAGAATAGGAGGTGGCAGCCAAGAGAACCCTAGCTTATCGGCCTTTGGTTCCCTCCTATTTATAGAGGTCGCTTATCAACTTAACCATAATGGATTTTACCCTATTGGGTATTAGATCTCTATCCAATTACCTAAGCCTCTTAGATTAGTGAGTCTTTACCCAATAATCACTTATTAGCTCTTATTGGATATCATCCATAGGATCCAATAATTCAAGAGCTTATTGGATATCAAATAAGATATGGAATCCGATAGATATCGTATATCTGAACCTCTACTCATCGTAGTATCTACCAAATGTAATTGATCCTCTAGGCCTAATATCGAGCTGGCAGTGAGTCATACCTGTCAAAACTTTTTTTGATTTAGTGAATTATTATCTCCATAATAATTCACTAGACTCGTTGATTATGGACGTACTAGATCACTATGCCATAGTCCCCAAACGATATAGGGGAATCTAATCCTTTGGACATATTATCCTTTGTTATCATGTACCTATAGTCCCTCATCTATCAAATATCTAAGAGACTGTATATCGAGCATGGTGCTGTTAGGCCCATACGGTTTTTACTCGAGTCTCACTCTAATCGGATTCTCCTAGAGAACTCTTTCTCTATCAATCTGAATGACCTTGGCTAGGGATTTGTCTAAGCAAGAACACATGAGATATTTCTTTTATGAAACTAAGAGTTAATGATCCTCTATCAACACTCAATAGCCTTCGTAAGATTGGTTACTACTTCCGTTAACCAATTGTGCTAGATTTGGAACTTTCAGACCTATAAGTCTAGTATCAAAGAGTAGAGTACTCATACATGACATCTTTGGTATCTCAAGTCTAAGGACTAGGTGCACCACTAGGATGACAAAATTGCTATCTGATAATGAGATATCATCACCCATCCAGCATTTCGTGAGTAGATCAATTAGTGAACTCATTCTCCAATAACCACCTACACTGTATCCTTAGTATCCCAACACAAGCAGTTGTGAGACTAGCCACCTCCATCATATGGATGGATATATAGCATACCAGTCTATTCCGTTATCTCGATGTCTCTCTCGAGTAATATATGACCAAGATTATTTAGGGTCAGTGTTTAAAGGCGAATTGGTCTCACTATCATGATCTGATTCCCATTACATAGATCCATAAACATCACAATATATACAACACGTAAGATATGTTGAATCTCGGATTTTGATGATAAAACTAATTGATTATGTTTTGGTGCTAACTACATTTTAAGTCACGTAAGTCTACTCTTCATCAGCATTAGACAATTGACGCAGATGAGAACACGTCAGGAGATTGGACATTGAGCTGGAGGTCTAGTTGACCATCGGTAGAAGGCTTTAGACAAAGAAATCGGGCATCGGACCAAGAAGAGCGGAGTTGCGCCAAAGAGATCGGGGCTGCGGAGGTTAGCTACTGATTGAGCAACAAACCGTAAGAGAGGATGATGCGCCATAGAACTGGACGAAGCATAAACCAATGACGTACCAGGCAATAGAATGCTTATGATTCGTGTTGTAATAATTGTCTAGATCGAAGTAAGATTAGGTTAATTGGGTTATAATTAGTCAAATCTAATTAGGGGTGAATTGGGCTAATATCAAATAGGTTTTGGCTAGACTCAAGGCCCAAACAGGGTTTCTGAACCCTGTCTAGTGGTGGCACTGTTAAATTGGGGTGGTGGCACCACCCAGGGCTCGGTCTCCTAAATTGTCTAGGTGGTGGTACCACCTAGTGTCAATTTACCTAAGCGGTGGTATCGCTCAGTACATTGGCAAAGTAGTATGCCCTGGCGGTGTTATCACTAGACTAGACAGTGGTACCACCCAATGTTAGGTTGTACTAGGCGGTGGTACCACCCAACACTAGCGGTGGTACCACCTAGCACTAGTGGTGGTACTACTAGAACCCGGTAGACCCAGGATGGGATAGCTTTTGGCTCCATGTTTGAATCCAATTGGAGCCTATAAATACCCCTCTCATCCCTAGGTTAAATACATAAGCACACATACTTTAAAAGAGAGAAAATACTATAAAAATCTCCTTAGAAATCCCTCCTCTAGTCTTAACCTGTTTTCAGCCTAAAAGAGAGGAGTGAGTGCTTGTAAGGGTTATCTCCTGAGCCCGTCAAAAGGATAAGGTATGTAAGGGAGTTAGTCTTCACCCGTTGGAAGGAAGACAACTAGTGGAAAGCCGGTGGCCTCAAGCGAAGAGGAATCAAGAGTAGACGTAGGTCGGATGACCGAACCACAATAAAATCGGGTTTGCATTTATTTCTTGTTGTTTATCGTTACTACAAACCATCTCTATTGTTGCTTTACATTCTCATCCCTATAAACATCTTTAAGTTAGAGCTTTTCAAATATGATTTCATCGATACGGCTTTCATAATACAAAATATGATTTTTATCATATGAAGCTTTCCTAAATTGTCAAATTTGTCATAATCTTACCGTTGCACTAATTCGCCTCCCCCCCTCCTTAGTACCGAACTGATCCTAACAATTGGTATCATAGCCACGTTATTTCTCTTTTGAATTCATACCCATGAGAAATGGCTCTTCACGGTTTTCAAGAGGGTTTTTCGATCGTTCGTCCTTTGTTGTTCAATAGGTCGGACTACACTTATTGGAAAACTTGATTGAGAGTTTTCTTGCTTTCTATGAATTTGGATTTATGGAATGTCATCGAAAATCATTTTCAAACTCCCTTTAAATTGATGAACGAATGGTCAGATCTTGAAAAAAAGTCTTTTTCTTTAAATGCAAAGGTTGTGAATGCCTTATTTTGTACTTTAGATAAAAACGAGTTTAATTAGATTTCTATGTGCGAAACAACTTTCGATATTTGGCATACACTTGAAATCATGCACAAGGGAACTAGTAGAGTCAAAAACTCAAAAGTAAACCTTTTAATGCACAATTTTGAGCTTTTCCGAATGGCACCAAGCGAGACTATCGGTGACATGTACTCCCATTTCACGGATGACATTAATAGTTTGAAAAGTCTTGGTAAAAGTTTTTCAAGTTTTGATCTTATTAACAAAATTTTAAGGTCCCTTCCAAAGAGTTGGGATCCAAAAATAACAGCTATACAAGAGTCTAAAGACTTGAACGTTTATTCACTCGAAGAACTAATCAAGTCTCTAATGACCTATGAAATGACTCTTAACTTTGATGAACATGAGAACTACCTTCCAAAAAACATGAAGCATTTGGTACTTTGCACAAAAGAATGCCACTTGAGTGATAACCCAAATGATGAGGACATTGAACTTTTGACTAAGAAATTTAATAAGTTCATTAAACAAGAATTGAAAAATACAAATGAACTTAAAAATAACACCAATTCTTACTATGAACACAAAAAGCCGAAGAGCTCCAAAGATGAGCATACAAAAGAAAAGAAAAAGAGGCCAAAGAAGAAGGAAGAACTCCAAGAAGAATCAAGTACATCCGAAGGCGAAATGACAAACTATGCCTTGACGATTCTCAACAATGAGATAAGAAACTTACCCAAGATGCTTTTACCTTATTATGAGATTACTTGATTTTTTCATGAATTCCTTAATTTAGTTAGTAGGAAATAAAAATTATTTTCAAAAATAAATCATGCTAGTGTTTTTAAAAAAAATAAAAAGTGATACTTGAATGATATGAGATAATGCCTGTACACCTAACATGATCAATTTCATGTGTGCTTTCCATATTGATTTTGATTTTAAACATGATACACATCTATGCATATTATGAATCTTTTGAATCAAATTTTTGAACAAGATGTATGTTTGATGTGTTATATTTTTTACCTTGATAATCCTTTTGACAAAATTTGGCTTTTGATCTTGAACGTTGTTGCTTGTTTTTAGGCATGTTTATAAGTAGTAATTCGCATGAAATGAAACATGTAAATATGAAAAATGTACTACCATGATCTTTTATTTGAAGATGCTTTGTGTTATATTTGAACTTTATGGTTTTTATGACAAAACTTGCTTTTTGGATGATACATGATTTCGGCAAAAATTTGAACATTCCTATGTGGGATCAAATTGCATGAAATGAAGATGCATTTTTTATCATTCCATGAATCTTGTGAATCTCATGAAAATAATCATGATAAATATTTTGAAAATAAATATGTGTATCATGCTTTTGGCCTTACTGATTTCTCTTAAAACTTGCTTTTATTAAAAGATAGAGGCATGCTTATATGAAATAAATCATAAAAAGGAAGTGCTTGATTCTTGAAATTTGTCTATCTCTAAAGTTTTCAATTTTTTGATAAAAGACAAATAATGAGTCTCTAGAAAATGATTTTGATGATGTTTCAAAAATCATGATTGATAACGATATAAATAAAAATGTTTAATGTATGCATAGTGATGATTTCATTTTCAACATGATACATGGCTTTTATATAAAAATTTGAATATGGTTATATGAGATCAACCACATAAAATAAAACATATAAAATTAAAAATGTGCTAACATGATGTTTTATGTATTTTATGTTTGGTCTTGATAGTTTTAATGATGAAACTTGTGGTTTGATTTTAAACATCATACGCATCTATGCACGAATATAAATCTCTTGAATCAAAATTTTTGGAAGATGCTGCATGCTTTATGTGTTTCGACTTAAAGATCATTTTGATGAAATGTGTCTTTTGGCCTTGAACTTTAATACATGTTCCTATTTGATAAGGCATGCTTATAAGAATTAAATCACTTAAATTGAAATACTTAAAAGAAAAATGCATTTTTCATCTATTCAAGATTAGTGAATTCATGTTATTTTGTGAATCTCGTGGATTTCTTGAATGTAGTTTTGATTATGAGTTTTGAGTGGACGAATTGATTCAAATGAAATGACGCATTCAAATGAATCACTTATCGATATTTATGATTGTGATATATCTTTTTAAAATATCTTTCTAATGTGATTTTGACAACTTAAGATGTCTTTTGGAATTCATGATATGATATGATTGAATCATTGATTTATTTTTATCATGGCTTGAAAATGAATGTTTTGATTTTTCAACATGTGATTTTTAGTGATGAATCTATTCTTTGAATCTTGTAAATTATGATATTGATCTTGATGATTTGGATGAGTTTATGGATCATGATTTTGATTTCTAGGAACCATATATTTGATATTCTTTTTATGAAATCATGATCGTGATGACTTAAAAATTCCTACGTATAAGTCAAGATCTTGTGTTTATTCTCCCTAAGATTTTTATTGTCATTTGCAAAAAGGGAGATTTGGTGTCAAGATTTTCTTCATGACAAAATATATAATTTTCATGAAATGATCCTTATATCTTTCATGACATGACTCCTTGTATTGATGATTGTATACCTTATGTGATGCTTAAAACATTGATTATTCATGAATGGTATATCTCATCAAGAAATTAATCTTACTTGATATCTTTTATGATGAATCATTATTAAAAAGATTTGTCAAATGAATTATGCTCTTCTTGATTTTTTTTTAAAGCTTTGATAACATATTCGTATGACATAAAAATGATATGATATCTTTGCCTTGTATGCATCATGTAATGATTGAAATATTGATTGATGTAATTTTTTTTGTGAAAAGTTTATATATCATTGTATTTCCTCCCTTCTTTTCGATATTGACTAAGGGGGAGAGAAAATATGATAGGTTGAATGATAAATTACAATTCAAGACTTGATTGTTATGATTGAAATATTTATGCAAGTCTTCTTTAATACCTCTTTTGTCATAACTTGAAAATGGATGTAAAGAAAATTTGTGTATCATTGTATTCCTTCCTCTACTTCATTTTGACAATAACAAAGGGGGAGAAAAGTTGCTAGCTTGGTATATCATAGAGAAAACTTGCTAGCTTGTATATCACAAGAAAAAGTGACAAAAGTAGCTCGCTATAACTTGCAAAGAATTACAATCTTACAATCTAAAGAGAAGCAAAGAATTGCTATCTCAAAAGAAGCAAAAAATGCAAAACTTAGAAAAATTTGCAATCTTACACTTGCTATGCTTCTATGCTTGTATGTTGTAATGAAAATTTAGCTTGCATATTTAAAGTGATGTAAATTATACAAAATTGCTAGCTCATTGCAAACAAGAAACAAGTGCTATCTTGCCTATCATGAGAAACGAAATGCAAACTTGCACATCTCAAAAAGCAAGTAAAAATTATCATGTTTGCACATCCTTAAAAACTTGCTATGATTGTATGTTGTGATGAAAATCTAGCTTGATGTTGTAAAACTTACATATCTATTAAACTAGCTAGATGCAACTTCTCCTTTTTGTTGATGACAAAGGGGGAGAAGTAGATTGATGATTTCATGCAATGAATGAAGTATTGAATATTTTTATTTTTGTATGATGGTTTGATGTTTTTTATAACATGTTGCCTGGATTTGGCATAATCCAAGTGTTCTATCAATATGGTATATTGATAGGGGAAGTTTGGATAAACTCTAGGAGTTAAGATTAACTCTGTCATCAATTAGTTGTCATCATCAAAAAGGGTAGATTGTTGAATCTCAGATTTTGCTGATGAAACTAATTAATTATGTTTTGGTGATCTAACTACGTTTTGAGTCACGCTGGTCTACTCTCGATCAGCATTAGATAATTAATGCAGGTTGAATCAGCATTGTGCCGGATGAGAACACGTTAGGAGATTGGACATCGAGTCAGAGGTCCGATCGACGATCGGCAGAAGGTTTCGAACAAAGAAATCGGGCATTGGGCCAAGAAGAGCGGAGTTGCATCAAGGAGATTAGGGCTGTGGAGGTTAGCTGCTGATTAGGTAATAAGCCACAAGAGAGGACGATGCACCGAAGAACCGGATGAAGAGTCGACCAATGACGTGCCGGGCAATAGAATGCTTACGATAATCATTGTAATAATTGTCTAGATCGATGTAGGATTAAGTTAATTGGATTATAATTAGGTCAATCCAATTAGGTGCCAATTAGGCTTATACCCAAATAGGTTTGGGCTAGAATCAAGGCCCAAACAAGGTTGTTGAACCTTGTCTAGCGATGGCACCGCCCAGGGCTCAGTCTCCCAAGTTGTCTAGACGGTGGTACCGCCTAGTGTCAGTATACTTGGGCGGTAGTATCGCTTAGTGGGTGATGGTACCACTCAGTACACTAACAAAGTAGTGTGTCCAAATGATGATACCACAAGATTAGGCGATAGTACCGTCTAGTGTCAGGATGTACTGTGCGATGGTACCGCCCAACATTGGCGGTGGTACCGCTAGAACTCGGTAGACCCGAGATGAGATATTTTTTTGCTCCAATTTTGAATCCAATTAGAGCCTATAAATACCCCTCTCATCCCTGGGTTGAATACACAAGCACACATACTTTAAAAGAGAGAAAATACTATAAAAATCTCCTTAGAAATCCCTCCTCTAGTCTTAACCTGTTTTTAGCCTAAAAGAGAGGAGTGCTTGTAAGGGTTATCTCCTATGCTCGTCAAAAGAAGTAAGTTTGTAAGGGAGTTAGTCTTCATCTGTTGGAAGGAAGATAACTAGTGGAAAGCCGATGGCCTTAAGCGAAGAGGAATCGGGAGTGGACATATGTCAGATGACCGAACTACTATAAAATCGGGTTTGCATTTATTTCTTATTATTTATCCTTACTGCAAACCATCTCTACTACTGCTCTACTTTCTCATCCCTGCAAACATCTTTAAGTTAGAGCTTTTCGGATACGATTTCACTGATATGGCTTTCATAATATGAAACATGTTTTTTATCGTACGAAGCTTTCCTAAATCGTTAAATTTGTCATAATCTTACTGCTGCACTAATTCATCCCCCCCCTTTTAGTATCAAACTGATCCTAACAAGATAAAGTGATAAAATACTAATAAATAATAAGAAAAAAGAATACGTATGATATCACATGTGCCATCACTCACGTGATTGGCTTGTAGGGCACCTTTGACTAACATTTACTGAAGAGAATATTTGTCCAAATGGATCATGATCTTTTACTTAACTTCTTGAGATTCATGGCTTAAGATTTATTTTGTATTCGATTCTTTCTTTTCATTAATAACTAAGAAGGAGATTTATCCAAATGAATTATGATCTTTCAATTGATATTTATAACTTGAGATTTATTTTATATGAATCAAAATATTTTATCATTTGTTCTCCTATGATTCCTTTTGCTATTTACTAAAAAGAAGATTTATCCAAAGAATCATGATCTTTCACTTGACTTCTTGATGTTTATGACTTGAGATTTATTATGTATGATTCTTTTGTATCTGACTTGTAAACTCCAATTTGTTAATAACAAATGAGAAGAAGAAGCTCCTATTTATGTTGATGACAAAATAGGAGAAATAGCGATTATGTTGAGCAAGAACACATGATGCATTTTTAACTTTTCATTAATTATGACTCATGCCTAATTTTTACTAGTTATTTTTTAAAGCTTGATTAAATATTTGGGCTTGCAATGATATATCAATTCAAATTTTTCTCAACGTGAATTCAAGAGTACTATTGAAAAAGTTCTATTTTGAATTTAAGATAATTATATTTTTAAGATGACATAAAATAAAAAAGAGTTTTGTTAATACCCCATAATCAATTGACCTCTTAGAACTTATCTTTCATATTAATATCTTTTATATCATATTTGGAATATTGATGCAAAGGGAGAGAAGTAGTACCATGATACCATGGTATCCTTCTCTTCTTTTTGATGATGATAAATGGAGAGAGAGAATTAGTAGCTTACACATTTTAAAGAGAAATAGCAACTTGCACATTTCTCATTTTGGTTGATGACAAAAGAGGAGAAATCTACTAAACTCTTTGATGAAATAAAAAATTATGATGATGATTTGGAATTATGCATATGATATATGTAATGATTACTTTGATATTTTAACTATACATATAAGTGTGCAATGATTATTTTAATATTTGAACTATGAAGTTTTGTATATGATCATTGCAATGATTATTATTGATTTGCTCATGGCATGCTGGATGGTTGATGATACCTCATTATCAGATAATAATTCCGTCATCGTAGTTGTATATCTAGCCCTTAGACTTGAGATACCAAGAATGTATTGTATAAGTACTCATTCTTTAATACTAGATTGATAAGTCTGGAAGTTTCAGATCTAGAACAATTGGTTATTAGGAGTGGTAGCCAACCTTACGAGGACAATTGAGTATTGATTGAGGATCATCCACTCTCAGTGTTATGAGAGGAATATCTCATGTGCTTTTATTCAAGCAAATCCTTGGCCAGGTTCATTCGAATTGAGAGAGAGAATTCTTCAAGAGAATTAATTAGAGTGAGACTCGAGTAGATTCTGCACGTGTCTAATAGCACCATGCTCAGTATACGATCTTTGGGATATTAGATAGATGAGAGACTATAGATATATGGTAATTAAGGATAGATAGGTCCAAAAGATTGGATTTTCTTATATCGACTAGAGACTGCGATGTAGTGGCCTAGTATGTCCTTAGTTGATGAGTGGCATGTATTATTATAAATATAATAATTTACTGAGCCAAAAAAAGTCATGATAGGTATGACTCATGGCTACCTCAATATTGAGCCTAGAGGTGTCATACATATAATAAGTATTGCGATGAGTTGAAGTTCGGATATGGGAGATCCACTGGAGCTCCTATCTTATTGGATATCGAATAAGCCCCTAAATTATTGGATCCTATGGATGAGATCTAATAAGAGCCAATGAGAATTATTAGGTAGAGATCTACTAATATAAGAGACTTAGGTAGTTGGATAGAGATCCAATACTCAATAAGGTAGGATCCATTAGGTTTAAGTCGACAAAGAGCCTCTATAAATAGGAGAAAACCAAAGGGTTATAGGCTAGAACCATTTTGGTTGCCACCTCCTATACTCCTGTCCTCCTCTCTAACTCAGCTGACAACCCCTATTTGAGGCATGTGGACAATAAGAAGGATCGACCCCTTCTTGATCTCATGGTATGCATGGAAAGGAGGATCGTGCAAAGATTTAAGAAGCATCTTCACAACCCCTATCATGTGGATCACCACTAGAGAGGAGGACAGTTGACGCCTTTCATCCTCTCCCATAGATCTATATAAATTCAGGGATATACGATAAGCCCCTATATTCATACTCAAGGCACATGGTAGGTCTTTGGGATATTAGATGGTAGGTGTTACGACAAGTAGAAATTCGGATATGAGATATCCGCCAGAGCCCTTATCTTATTGGATATCTAATAAGCCCCTATATTATTGGATCCTATGGATGAGATCCAATAAGAGCTAGATTATTGGGTAGAGACCCATTAATCTAAGAGGCTTGGGTAATTGGATGGAGATCCAATACCCAATACGGCAGGATTTATTAGGGTTTACAGGGGGCCTCTATAAATAGGAGAGAACCAAAGGTTCATAGGCTGGGGTTTTTTGGTAGCATCTTCTATTCTCCTCTCCCCAAGAGAGGAGCATCATTGCAGTTCCTACCAAGTGGATACCACTAGAGAGGAGGATGCTTGACCTCCTTCATCCTCTCCCATAGATCTACAGGAACTCAGGGATATACGATCTCCCTAAGTACTATCATTCCTTTTACACACGTAGTTTTTGGATTCGTGGATTTGTTTTCACGTACTGATCTTCGCACAACGACAGAACCTTTTATGAAAATCTAGAGTGTTTTATTTTTTTGTTCCTCCACTATCCATGAGATGTCGCCTCCCTAGATTTCTTAAAACCTGGTATCAGAGCTAAGTTTGTTCATGTGAAGATCGAATTTTAACTACATGTGTTATGATTTAGAACAGCTTTTGTTGTCAAAATTGTTTGCGCAAAAGGTGAGGAAGGGTAGCAAGGGTTGCTGCGCTCGCACAACGGTCGGAAGGCTACTTGCAATAGTAGCGACGGTGACTACGGGCAAGGGGCTCGCAGGCAGGCTACAGGCGGTGCTTGCAGATGAGCAGCCTACGGGTGACGATAGGTGGCCAGTAGCCCTTCCCCAATAGTAGCCCCTACGGGGTGGCCTGCCCGCAAAGACGGGTGGTGCGAGGCACGACAGCCTGCCCTCAAGGGTGGGCGGTGCCTGACACATCGGCCTGCCCATAAGGGTGAGCTGCACCTGTGATGGTAGCATTACCTGTAGGGGCAGTGTCGCCTGCGGGCGACCTACATGCGAGGGCGGGCAACGCCAGCCTGTTGTGCCCCCTTATTGCGGCAACATCGTCCGCGGGCAAGGGCATCGCCCACGCCGCTTCCCCCCATAGAGGGAATTAGGTTTTCGGGTAAAAGAAAGTTTTGCCCCTGAGATTTTCAGAAATTCCTTTTTTGTCCTTTCTATCGAATGACCAAAATGCCCTTCAAAATTTTTAAAATTTCTTGTATGTCCCTGATTTCAAAAAAAAATTATTTAATTAAAAAGTTTAATTAACTATTATTATTATTTATCTAGTAGTCCTATATAATAACATATACATGTGATGTATTATGTGGACAAATGATCATGGATCGTGTGATGTGATGTGTGTGTACATGTGATTATTATTATTGAGGCCTGCGAGCCTTTATTTTTCTCATTTATTATCGGGCCTGTATATTTGTAATTATATTCTAATTATACGAGAAGGTGTAGCGGGAGTGTGGAAGCGATAGTGGGACCCACAAGGCCGAGACGGATGATTCGACGCATGGAGATGCGTTGAGATGCCGACGGAATCGACAAAGCGAGATGGACGATCATAGGGCATGGAGATGCGCCGAAGATCACATAGATCTTGATGTGAGTGATTAGGCCCATTGGCTTAGGCTTGATCACATTAGGATGTGGTCCATGATCATCTGGTATGATTACTCATGTGATGTGTGATTGGTTATACACCTATTAGATATGTATATATATATTTGCATGCGATGTAGATATATATTAAATATGTATGTGTGTGACAGATTATATTAGGAGACCAAATCAAAAATCCCCTCTCAATAATATTAAGTCAGTAAACGTGAGGCAATTAGATTGACCCACGTGGCCTTCCATCGTAATAGGTAGGAACCGATTCCCGGTGTAGGTTAAGTTGGTCGAGTCCCTTGAGACTCACCTATATCATGATTCACTATCTTATTTACGATATAGAGATGTCACCGGTGACCTGAGGATATGATATGCTTAGTCAAGTCCCTCGTGAGTATATCATCGAATCAGACTCATCTTGTAATGATGGTGATGACTTAACTGAACATTATGGTTAGTCGAGTCCCTCAAAATCATGGTGGTTCGGATGTCGAACAGATGAGAATCACAAGGAGTTATGATCGGTAAGGGCTGCCCACCTTTTGGGCTTAGTGTGATTGGTCAGTCCCTCAAGGTTACATTAAGATGCTGATTGGATCTCGATCCCCACTAGAAGTCTGCCGAAGACTTCCGCTTCATGTGCTGAGGGTATCACGTGACTCGCTAGAAAAATAGTGGCAGTACATCAAGATAGAAGTCCATATCTTGATTATTTATATTTTATAAAATCAGAATGTTATTATTTATGCTACATTTTTATTTTTTAAAAATATTGCTATTAGACTCTATGTGGCATATTGATGCCAATCACCTCACTTGTCAAAACTATGCGAACTGACTCTGTAACTTGAGAATAGTTCTCACAACGGAGAAAATTACATATGTCCTTGAAATACTGATGCCTATGCCTAAGGAAGGGGCAAGCGAGGATGAGATCGCTCGCTACATGAAGTACGCAGATGACTCCACTCTTGCTCAGTATTATATGTTGGGCTCCATGACTCCTGAGTTATAGAGACAAAATAAAAGGATGGATGACAGATCTATACTCCTGTATCTCCATAAATTATTTGAGAAATAGGGAAGAATTTAACGATACAAGATATCGAAGAGTCTCTTTTATGCTAGAATGACTGAGAGGACACTGGTTCAGAACCATGTCCTTAAGATGATTGAGAGGATAGAGACACTCACAGGTCTAGGAATGGTCCTAGAGGATAATCTATATGTGGATCTTGAGCTTCAATCCCTACTCGATTCTTTTTCACAGTTCTCTATGCTGGTAAGACTAGAAAGAAAAGTAAGACAGAGAAGTCTCTTGAGAAGGGCAAAGGGCAAGGGCAGATCGGGTAAAGCAAAGGTTGCTAAGAAGATTCGGAAGAGGACAAAAGCTAATGCTTCTATTGTAGCAAAGACGGGCATTGGAAGAGGAACTGCAAAGAGTATATTA
Source organism: Musa beccarii (assembly GCA_024322285.1). Lineage (NCBI taxonomy): Eukaryota > Viridiplantae > Streptophyta > Magnoliopsida > Zingiberales > Musaceae > Musa > Musa beccarii. The sequence continues at coordinate 47,681,215 of CM044396.1, read as the reverse complement.
CAAAGAAGGCGAAACAGAAGCTTAGAGAAGCTTCAGATATGCATACATGATTAGTCTCTATTCGTTGCTAGTTCTGGCAAAACCTAAGAGATTGATGAGAGGCAAGATGGACCTTAAGATGGGCAATGAAGCAAGAGTTGTTGCTATTGCTATTAGTGAGGTCACTCTACATCTGCTTGGTGGAGCTACTATTGCATTAGATGCATGTTATTTTGTTCGCTTTATTATCAAAAACCTTATTTCCATTTTATGTTTGACATTGAATGGTTATAAAGTAGTTTTTGAGAATAATAGTTATTCAACTATTGAGGATGATAAGATCATCACGAGAGGAACATTGCATAATGGTTTGATTATGCTAGACACTACTCTATGTATCATGAACGTAAGTGTGTCCAATAGGAAACAAGATGAGGTAAACAATGTAAACCTATGGCATTATAGGTTAGGTTATATCCATGAGGGAATGATTCAAAAGTTGTTGATAGACGGATACCTAGATCCATTTGACTATGAGTTATATGCGACTTGCGAACCTTGCTTTCATGGAAAGATGACCAACCCTCCATTTAGTGGAACTAGAGAGAGAGAGCCATTGAGTTATTGGTATTTATACATAGCGATGTATGTGGTCCCATGTCAACTCAGGCCATCAGTGGTTATTCCTACTTCATTATTTTCACTGATGATTTCTCTGGGTATGGACATATGTACTTGATGAAGTACAAGTCCGAAGCCTTCGAGAAATTTAGGGAGTATAATAATGAAGTAAAGGTTCAGATTGGAAAGAGTATCAAGACTCTTCGATTAGATCGAGGAGGTGAGTATTTCAGTACAGAGTTCACCTAGTTCCTCAAGGACTATAGGATTCTGTCCCAATAGATACCTCCTTATACACTCTAGCTCAATGGTATATTCGAAAGGAGGAATCGCACACTATTAGACATGGTGCAGTCCATGATGAGTTTCGTCGACCTGCCCATCTCATTCTGGGGATATACCCTAGAGTCCACAGTTTACCTTCTGAATAGAGTTTCAACTAAGTCAGTAGTGTCTACACCATATAAGATATGGAAAGGAAAGCCAGATCTTAAGGTTGTTCAGATTTGGGGCTGTCCTACCCATGTTAAGGGACACATACCCGATAAGTAGGAATCCATGATGAAATGGTGCAAGTTCGTGCGATACCCTAAGAAAACTTCTAGGTATTATTTCTATCACCTCATCTTTGTAGCTAAGAGAGTAGTGTTCCTTGAGAAGGAACACATTCTTGGTAGAGACAGTGGGAGCATGATAGAGTTGAGCGAGGTTGGAGAACATAGCTCAAGCACCATTTCACAGCCATAATCTGTTCAAGTACCTAGCACACAAGTTCCAACTTTACGTAAGTTTGGTAGAGTATTTCATCCTCCTAAGAGTATGTAGGACATATCAGAGGAGCGGATGTTGAGGATATTGATCCTTAAACCTACAAGGAGCCTATTATGAGTATGTCTCTGGGAAGTGACAAGAAACCATGAATTTAAAGATGGATTCCATGTACTCCAATAAGGTTTAGAACCTAGTTGATGCACCCGAGGATATCATACCCATTGGCTGTAAGTGGATCTTTAAGAGGAAGATCAGAGTAAATGGAAAGGTAGAGACCTATAAAGTAAGGCTACTGGCTAGGGGTTCTTATCAAAGCCAAGGTGTTGACTATGACGAAACCTTCTCACCTATAGCCATACTAAAATTCATTCGAATTCTATTGGCTATTGTAGCACACCTTGATTATGAGATCTAGCAGATGGACATGAAAATTGTGTTCCTCATTAGCAACCTTGAGGAGGAGGTGTATATGATACAGCCTGAGGGATTTGTATCTAAGGATAGTCCAGATAAGGTGTATAGGTTGCTTCGATCCATCTATAGACTAAAGCAAGTTTTCCAAAGTTAGAACATAAGATTTGATAAGACAATCAAATCTTATAACTTCGTTAAGAACAAAGATGAGCCTTGTGTGTACAGGAAGGTAAGTGGAAGCACTATCACCTTTTTGGTGCTGTATGTAGATGACATCCTAATCATTGAGAATGATATAGGAATGCTCTCCATGCTAAAAGCTTGGCTATCAAGACACTTCTCCATGAAGGACTTAGGGGAAGCATCCTACTTATTGGGGATTCAGATCAATAGAGATAGATCTAAGTACATGCTTAGTTTATCCTAATCCAAGTACATAGACACCATTGTCAAAAGGTTTGACATGAAAAATTTCAAGAGATATCTCATACCGATGAAACATAGGTTATCACTTTCTAGGAGTATATCTCCAAAGGCTCCTAGAAAGGGTACACATGGATAGGATACCATATGCCTCAGCGATAGGATCTATCATGTATGCTATGCTATTTACCAGGCCTGATATAGCGCACGCTTTGAGTGTCATGAGCAAGTATCAGGCAGATCCAGTCTTGGAGCACTGGAAAGCAGTAAAATATATCCTTAAGTACTTAAGAAGGACTAAGGATCTTTTACTGGTATATGGAGGCAGTATAGCCTAAGGTTTGAGGACTACACGACCTCGAGCATCGAGTTTGATGTCGATGATGGTAAGTCTAATTCAGGGTATGTGTTCACCCTGAATGGAGGAGCAGTATGCTGGAAGAGTTCCAAGTAAGATACTACTATTGACTCGATCACAAAGAGGCGGAGTACATTGTTGCAGTAGAGGCAGTAAAGGAGGGAGTCTGGATGAAGCAGATCATCATAGATTTGGGAGTTATGCTGAGCAGCGAGGAGCTGATTTCCTTATATTGCAACAACTATGGGGTGATTATTCAAATAAGAGAACCCGGGTCTCATCAGAAGTGTTTTGAGGAGGTTTCAGCTTATTAGAGAGATCGTGGGCTGAAGAGATATAGCAATAGAAAGAGTTCTATCCGAAGATAACATTGAAGATCCACTAACAAAGCCATTGACTCAAATTGTCTTTAAGCATCACAAAGGTCTGATGGGGACCAGATGTTAGGATTGGAGTGGCACTAAGAGGGGAGGGGGGTGAATTAGTGCAACGGATTAAAACTAGTAAGTTTGAAATTGATTTCGTAAATAGCTAGTTCATATGGAGATTTCGATTCAACAAAAAATGACTTAGTTAAAGTAGCTCGAGTAAAGGAGATGAAGACCGAATGATTTACAACTAAGTAAAGAAAAGATTCAAAAATTTAAACACTCACACATTCAAGGAACACCGCGATGTATAGTGGTTCATTCAAATGACTTACATCCACTTTCGAAGCCTTCTTCGATGAGGCTCCCAACTTCCACTAGCAAGTCACTTTGAAGGGGAAGGACCAAATACCCTTCTTACAACCTTCTTACAAGTGGTTCACACTCTTACAAATTTTTGCAAAGATAGGAAGGTGAACACTTAAGCTATCAAAAATAAAGCTTTGCTATGGCTTTTGCTCAATTTCTAACTCTCAAAAGGTTGCACTCTCAGCTGAGAAAAGAGGGGTATTTATAGACCCCAAGAGGATTTAAATTTGAGCTCCAAATTTGAATTATTTTTGGGTTTCCCGGTGCTAGCGGTGCCACCGCCTATTAGTGGCGGTGCCACCGTGTGTTAGTTGTCAGACTGACAAAGTAGTGGGTAGTGCCATCGCCCAGCCCGACGGTGCCACCGCCTGGGCTTGCTGCCCAATGATGGTACCACTGCCCAGCCCGACGATGCCATTGCCTGGGCTTGCTGCCCAACGTTGGTACCACTGCCCAGCCCGACGATGCCACCACCTGGGCTCTCGGGCTCTGGGCGGTGCCACTGCCCAGCCTGGGCTCTTGGGTGCTGGGCGGTGCCACCGCCTGGGCCTTTCAGCAAGGTTGAATGACCCCAAATTTTCGACCCAAATCAGCCCAATAAGGGCCCAATTGGCCCCTACTAGGTTTAAATAAGATTATTTCCTAATCCTTACCCTAATTATGTGGTAACTATGAAATTGAAATATAATTCTAAGCAATTTAAACCGATATTCTTCAAGTCTTTTTTCGGCGAACTTCCGATGGATTTCCAACACTCCTTCGGATTTCTTTCAGCGGACTCCCAATAGGCTCCCGAATTCTGTGGTGAGTTCAACGAATCTTTGGCAAGTTTCCAAACCTTCTCGGTGATCTCCGTAAACCTTCAATGATCTTTTCGGTGAACTTTCGAAACCTTCAGCAAGTCCCTGATTCTATCTCGGTTGGTTCCAGTAATACTTCCGACGATCCTTTGGACTTCCGGTGAATTCTCGAGCTCCCAACGAGCTTGACCTTAGTAAATCACTTTATGTTTTCATCCTATCATAGTTAATCCTGCACACTTATCTCGACAATATGAATTAGAACAAATAATTCACCAATTGACTTCATCATCAAAATTCGAGATTCAATAATCTCCCCCTTTTTGATGATGATAATCAATTGATGATGGAGTTAATCTTAACTCCCCCTATCTATATGCCATATTATGAGAAGGTAAAAACACTTGAATTCAATCTTCTTGAATTCATCCCAAACCCAATAAGTTTCATTCATTAAATGTACCATCATGCTTAACAAGTATGATCTTTCATCCATAAATATGAAACTTCGTATTTTTCACAATGTCATGGCATAATATGCATTTTCGAGTCGAATGACAGACATTCATCATTTCGATAAGAGAAACTAATCACAAATTGAATTACCACAAGGATCAATTGATATCAATGAAGTGCACAAGATCAAGGCATGATATCAAATGACATATTAGCTTATCATATCAATAAAAAGAACCCAATTTTTAAACATGATATGATATCGATCTCAAAACACTTAAATTCAATCTTCTTAATACTATGCAAGACATTTTATCAAGTTGTTTTCATATATCATCAATTTACACATTCTTCTCCCCCTTTGTCATCAAGAAAAAGGAGGTGAAGTAGCCACCACAAGGTATCATACCACAAAAAAAATGAGTGGTCAATTATCAAGCATATGATAAATGAGTTGAACATAATGCAAAATATGTCATCCTTGACGAATAAATTCGAAAAATATTTGCATCATTTTTATTCATGTTCATGAGATCCAAAAAAAAACATTAGAGTTTCAAAATACTCATGAAGAATTCATACATGAAAATTTTAACACTCAATTTTTTATTGAGAATTCAAGCATAGAATTGTGAAAGGATAGATCATTAAAGTCATTCATCAGAGATTTCATATTTTAAGGTAAACTCCATGAGAATGAGATGTCAAAATTCATAAAACTTCAACGAATGAAATATATCAATATCAAAAATTTGAAGGAAAAAATTCGATGTGGCATTCTTGTAGTGATTCATGAGGAGGAAGTCATAAAACCTTGAATCATGCCGATTAGCACAATAATAAAAATAAAAAATGAACATTTAAGAACTTAATTTTGCACAATTCATGACATTAATTGATGCATATGTTAAGCTTCATATAAAATGCAAGTTATGAAATATCTTTAGTCATATTTAAAGGAGGGTATAAAATTAGTTTTTACTACATCATTAGTATCTACTATTTAAAGAAAGAGGAAAACAACATCATGATAGCTTTCATCAAGATTATGATCAAAAGATAAAAATGTGAGCTCCATGATATAAAGATGTCATCAAAATTTGAAAATATAATATCAATGTGAAACTATCAAAACTGAAAATTTAATCATTTCATCAAAAGTCATGACACAGCTCAAAAATTTATCAATTGAAGATGAGAATCAAAATAGGAAGATAAAAATGAGAGCTTTCATCAAAATGCCAAGATGATATTGTAAAGATGTCATTCAAAAATGAATAGATAATATTAAGATGATACAATCAAAACTGAAGTTGGAAAATTTCGAAAAAGAAACATACAACATCATGTATTAGAACAATTTAGCATGCCTAATTCTCTTCTAATGAAGTCAAATTGTTCTTCATTTAGGGGTTTTGTGAAGATGTCCACTAATTAGTGTTTTTAATCAATAAATTCGAGAATGACATTATTAATATTGACATGATCTCGTATAAAGTGATGCCTAATGTCAATATGCTTAGTTCTAGAGTGTTGAATTGTATTTTTGGTTAGACAAATAGCACTTGTATTATCACATTTTATGGGAATGTTCTTTAAATAAATTTCATAGTCTTCTAACGTGTTTTTCATCCAAATAACTTGTGCACAACATGCACTTACAGCTATGTATTCGGCTTCCACCGTAGATAGTGCAACCGAATTTTATTTCTTGGAAGTCCAAGAAATAAGTACATATCCTAAAAATTAGCATGTTCTGGATGTGCTCTTTCTATCTATTCTACATCCACCAAAATCCACATCTGCATAGGCTTTTAAATCAAAATTATCAAATTTTAGATACCATAATCCTAGATTAGGAGTTCCTTTAAAATACCTAAGGATTCTTTTAACAACTTTGAGGTGAGATAACTTTGGATTAGCTTGGAATCTTGCACATAGACCTACACAAAACATGATATCTGGTCTAGTCCTTGTGAGGTAAAGTAAGCTACCTATCATTCCCCTATATATTTTTTGATCAAAATTTTCTCTACTTTCATCCAAGTCTAACTTGGTGGAAGTACTCATTGGAGTGCTGATGGCTTTTGAACCATCCATGTTAAATCATTTTAACAATTCTAATGTATACTTTGTTTGATTAAGAAATATACCATGACTAAGTTGTTTAACTTGTAATCCTAAAAAGAATGTTAATTCTCCCATTAGGCTCATTTCAAATTCATGACTCATACACTTGGCAAATGATTTGCAAAGTGATTCATCCGAAGAATCAAAAATAATATCGTCAACATAAATTTGAACAATAAGAAAATTATTTTCAAAATGTTTGATAAATAATGTAGTATCAACCTTGCCTTTAGTAAAATTATTTGAAATTAAGAAAGAACTAAGCCTCTCATACCAAGCCTTAGGGGCTTATTTTAATCCATTGAGAGCCGTAGTTAGTTTAAACATATGATTGGGACGAAGAGAGTTTTCAAATCTGGGTGGTTGTTCAACATACACTTCTTCAGAAATAAAACCATTTAAGAAAGCACTTTTGACATCCATTTGAAAAAGCTTAAAATTATTACTACTAGTATAGGCAAGGAGTATCCTAATGACTTCTAATCTTACCATAGGAGCGAAGGTCTCTTCGTAATCAATACCTTCTTCTTGGTTGAAACCATTGGCCACTAGTCTAGCCTTGTTTCTAACTATGATACTGCATTCATTTTGCTTGTTTCTAAAGACCCATTTAGTACCAATAACTAAATGGTCACTAGGTCTAGGAACAAGCTTCCATACCTCATTCCTCTCAAATTGATTCAATTCTTCTTGCATTACGATAATCCAAGAATCATCTTTCAAGGCATCATCAATGCACTTAGGTTCAATTTGAGGAAGAAAAGTGGCATAGGCACAAAATTTTTTAAAAGAAAAATGAGTTTGAACCCCTTTCAATGTGTCTCCTATAATTAGCTCCTTGGGATGGGAATCGATATACTTCCATTCCTTAGGTAAGGAAATTTGGGAAGAAAATGTATCCAAGTTGCTATTTTGAGGGGAGGGTTCATTTAAATTCAAACCATCAAAACCAAAATCATCATCGAAATCTTTTTTCTTAAATTTAGAAATTTCATTAAAAACTATATGAATAGACTCTTCTATAACTAACGTTGTTTTGTTAAAAATACAAAAAGCTTTAGAAATGGAAGAATAACCAAGAAAGATGCTGATAAGACCCCTTAGGGTTTTATTGTGGAAAAGGCGATAGAAGCGGAGGAAAAACGGAAGAAGTGAGGGAAAAGGGGATAAATGATCACTTCAAGGGGATCAGCCTCCTTTGATCACTTCGAGGGGATCGACCTCCATCGCTTCGAGGGGATTGGCCTCCTTAGTTTAGCCAAAAGACTAAATAATTCTTCATTCCTTTCTCATTCATGATTCTTTGAAAGAAACAGTTACATCCCTATTTATAGAGTCCTGCCAAGAGTTTCCCCGAGGACTTAAACTCTTATTAACCAACTCCGTAACTGACTTCTAACCGACTAACAAATCTCTAGCATTAACCAACTCCATAACTGACTTCTAATCGAATCAGTAATTGACTCTCTATTAGACAACTCCATAACATTATCCAAAGCTAGAAAGTAAAAGATTCGTAATAGTTCCGCCCTCATCAAATCAGCCTTGTCCTCAAGGCTGAGCGGCATCAAATTCGGCACAAGGTATCTGCGGTGCGTTATAACTCGTTGATCAAGTAAGTACAACCTCCACTTGATGGTGTGAGCAACAGGTCGGCCTTTTAGTGTAGTAGTCTTTAAAGTCCTTTGGAGAACCCTCTTCATCCAATGGCTAGTAGCAGCTGTGGCCTTACTTCTTTGTCTTCCCTTTAGGATCACCATTTTGAATTCTTTTAAGGGTAGTAAAAAGAAATCCCACAGTAGTTTTTGGTCATGTATAAATAATTTTATCTTTGAACATTTGCTGTCACAAGTCAAAGTTCGTCCATCAGTGACTTTTACTTAGAATTTGTCACAGTCTTCAATATGATAGGCTAATCGGTCAACAACCTTACTGTCCATGAAATTGTTAGTGCTACCAGTGTCAATCAAGACTGTAATAGGTTGATGTTCCAAAATTCCTTCAGCTTCATTATCGAAGTCAACTTTATCAGCTTTTGGTTCCTCTCTAATTAGTTCAATCACCAAAGGTTGCTCTTGTTTACATGGGTGCTTCTTACTAGGTGGCTCGTTGATCATTTGTTTGTAGTCGTGTCTATGTCGACAATTTTCTCGACTGATTTTTTCCTCATATAGACATGCAAATAAAATTGTAGCTATCATAGTGCAGGGTTGTCGAGCCTTAACTTCACATCTGATTTCTGGATCAAGCCCTTCAATAAAGTGTCCAATAGTTGTCGTTTAGACTAATCTGTGGCTTGATTTGATCATCGTTTGAATCTGCTCTGATATTCTAACACTATAGAAGTCTGATGAATTTTAACGAGCTGTTCATCTTGTTGAAACTTACTAAAGCTCTCCAGCAGGCTTCTTTTGAATTCATTAAGGGTCTTTTGTAGTTGATTCTCAAATCTGGTTTCTAATGCTTCCATCTAGTTCTCAATTTGAATTTCCAATGCTTCCATTTAGTTGTCAATTCGAATTTCCAATGTTTCCATTTGGTTCTCAATTCGAAATTCTAATGCCTCCATTTGATTCCCAATTCAAAATTCTAATGCCTCCATTTGATCACCAATTCGAGTTTCTAATGCTTCCATCTGGGCTTTTACTGGTTTGTCAGTGGTCATTGCGTAAGATTATAGATCGGTAATTCGGTATTGTCCGCGTGAAGCTGTCGAGGAAGTGGATATTGAGGGCTGCGTAAAGGCTTGCTGCGATCACAGCAATGAGGCAAAGTTACTACCCTGTTTCTATCGCTACGTGGGGTGAGAGCATCGGGGGCTGGATGGCAATGATACCATGGGGAGTCACCGCGAGGAGAGAAAGCGGCGGCGTTCTGCAGTAGAGGATGCAAAGTAGGAGCGATTGGAAGGTAGTGCTGGGGTGCGACTGTGAAGGTTGCAACGGACATCGATTGCGGTTGCGACGGTCGCTGCGGATGTCGATTGCGGCTGCAACCCAAGGGAAGGCAGCGAGGAAGAAGAGCGCTGAAGCTGGAAGGCACCGGGGCTGCTATGCTTTTGTCACATCGCATGCTGGCAGCGGTGGTTGAGGAAGCAACTATGGCGATGGTCGCTGGCAGCAGCGGCGGTGGAGAGGGCAGTGGTTGTGGGCGGATGCCGACGTCTTCTGCCCTTTTTCTCTCTTCTTTCTTTTCTTCTTTTTCTCTTTTTTTTTGACGAAGATGATGGCTGTGATGAAGATGATGCGAAGTTGTAGCGAGAACGCCAAGGATCACTGCTCTGATACAAAATGATAAGACCACTTAGGGTTTTATCGTGGAAAAGGCGATAGAAGCGGAGGAAAAACGGAAGAAGTGGGGGAAAAGGGGATAAATGATCACTTCAAGGGGATCAGCCTCCTTTGATCACTTCGAGGGGATCGGCCTCCATCGCTTCGAGGGGATTGGCCTCCTTAGTTTAGCCAAAAGACTAAATAATTCTTCATTCCTTTCTCATTCATGATTCTTTGAAAGAAACAGTTACATCCCTATTTATAGAGTCCTGCCAAGAGTTTCCCCGAGGACTTGAACTCTTATTAACCAACTCCGTAACTGACTTCTAACCGACTAACAAATCTCTAGTATTAACCAACTCCATAACTGACTTCTAACCGAATCAGTAATTGACTCTCTATTAGACAACTCCATAACATTATCCAATGCTAGAAAGTAAAAGATTCGTAACAGTTCCGCCCTCATCAAATCAGCCTTGTCCTCAAGGCTGAGCGGCATCAAATTCGGCACAAGGTATCTGCGGTGCGTTACAACTCGTTGATCAAGTAAGTACAACCTCCACTTGATGGTGTGAGCAACAGGTCGGCCTTTTAGTGTAGTAGTCTTTAAAGTCCATTGGAGAACCCTCTTCATCCAATGGCTAGTAGCAGCTATGGCCTTACTTCTTTGTCTTCTCTTTAGGATCACCATTTTGAATTCTTTTAAGGGTAGTAAAAAGAAATCCCACAGTAGTTTTTGGTCCTGTATAAATAATTTTATCTTTGAACATTTGCTGTCACAAGTCAAAGTTCGTCCATCAGTGACTTTTACTTAGAATTTGTCACAGTCTTCAATATGATAGGCTAATCGGTCAACAACCTTACTGTCCATGAAATTGTTAGTGCTACCAGTGTCAATCAAGACTGTAATAGGTTGATGTTCCAAAATTCCTTCAGCTTCATTATCGAAGTCAACTTTATCAGCTTTTGGTTCCTCTCTAATTAGTTCAATCACCAGAGGTTGCTCTTGTTTACATGGGTGCTTCTTACTAGGTGGCTTGTTGATCATTTGTTTGTAGTCGTGTCTGTGTCGATGATTTTCTCGACTGATTTTTTTCTCATATAGACATGCAAATAAAATTGTAGCTATCATAGTGCAGGGTAGTCGAGCCTTAACTTCACATCTGATTTCTGGATCAAGCCCTTCAATAAAGTGTCCAATAGTTGTCGTTTAGACCAATCTGTGGCTTGATTTGATCATCGTTTGAATCTGCTCTGATATTCTAACACTATAGAAGTCTGATGAATTTTAACGAGCTGTTCATCTTGTTGAAACTTACTAAAGCTCTCCAGCAGGCTTCTTTTGAATTCATTAAGGGTCTTTTGTAGTTGATTCTCAAATCTGGTTTCTAATGCTTCCATCTAGTTCTCAATTTGAATTTCCAATGCTTCCATTTAGTTGTCAATTCGAATTTCCAATGCATCCATTTGGTTCCCAATTCGAAATTCTAATGCCGCCATTTGATTCCCAATTCGAAATTCTAATGCCTCCATTTGATCACCAATTCGAGTTTCTAATGCTTCCATCTGGGCTTTCACTGGTTTGTCAGTGGTCATTGCGTAAGATTGTAGATCGGTAATTCAGTATTGTCCGCGTGAAGCTGTCGAGGAAGTGGATGTTGAGGGCTGCGTAAAGGCTTGCTGCGATCACAGCAATGAGGCAAAGTTACTACCCTATTTCTATCGCTGCGTGGGGTGAGAGCATCGGGGGTTGGATGGCAATGATACCATGGGGAGTCACCGCGAGGAGAGAAAGCGGCGGCGTTCTGCAGTAGAGGATGCAAAGTAGGAGCGATTGGAAGGCAGTGCTGGGGTGCGACTGTGAAGGTTGCAACGGACATCGATTACGGTTTCGACGGTCGCTGCGAATGTCGATTGCGGCTGCAACCCAAGGGAAGGCAGCGAGGAAGAAGAGCGCTGAAGCTGGAAGGCACCGGGGCTGCTATGCTTTTGTCACATCGTATGCTGGTAGCGGTGGTTGAGGAAGCAGTTGTGGCGATGGTCACTGGCAGCAGCGGCGGTGGAGAGGGCAGTGGTTGTGGGCGGATGCCGACGTCTTCTGCCCTTTTTCTCTCTTCTTTCTTTTCTTTCTTTTCTCTTTTTTTTGACGAAGATGATGGCTGTGATGAAGTTGATGCGAAGTTGCAGCGAGAACGCCAAGGATCACTGCTCTGATACCAAATGATAAGACCCCTTAGGGTTTTATCATGGAAAAGGTGATAGAAGCAGAGGAAAATCGGAAGAAGTGGGGGAAAAGGGGATAAATGATCGCTTCGAGGGGATCAGCCTCCTTGATCGCTTCGAGGGGATCAGCCTCCTTGATCGCTTCGAGGGGATCGGCCTCCTTTGATTGCTTCGAGAGGATCGACCTCTTTAGTTTAGCCAAAAGACTAAATAATTCTTCATTCCTTTCTCATTCATGATTCTTTGAAAGAAACAGTTACATCCCTATTTATAGAGTCTTGCCAAGAGTTTCCCCGAGGACTTGAACTCTTATTAACCAACTCCGTAACTGACTTCTAACCGAATCAGTAACTAACTCTCTATTAGACAACTCCATAACATTATCAAAGCTAGAAAGTAAAAGATTCGTAACATATGCCTTCATCAGATTTAGCATCGAATTTTCCTAAAGCATCCTTTTCATTTAAAATAAAGCATTTGCAACCAAAAACTTTAAAGTAAAAAATATTAGGTTTTTTGTTATTCCATAATTCATAAGGAGTCTTGGATAGAGATGGTCTTACTAGAACCCTATTCATGATATAGCAAGCCGTATTAATAGCTTCGGCCCAAAAGTATTTAGGTAAACTATGTTCATTTAACTTGGTTTTTGTCATTTCTTATAAATTTCTATTCTTTCTTTCTACTACTCCATTTTGTTGAGGATTCCTTAGAGTAGAGAAATTATGGTTGTATCCATTTGATTCATAAAAATTTTGGAAGTCATAGTTTTGGAATTCACCACCGTGATCACTCCGAATGGATGAAATCATGAAACCCTTTTCATTTTGAGTAAGTTTACAAAATTTAGAGAAACATTTAAAACAATCACTTTTGTGAGCCAAGAAATAAGTCCAAGTGTATCTACTAAAGTCATCTACAATTACAAAGGCATATTTGCTTCCTCCTAGGCTTGTTGTGTCAATTGGTCCAAATAAATCCATATGGATCAATTGTAATGGTCTAGAGGTACTTATTTGATTCTTTAGCTTGAAGCTAGTTTTAATTTATTTTCCTAGTTGACAAGCATCACATACTTTATCTTTAATGAACTTAATATTGGGAATGCATCTTACAAGTGCTTTGGATGTGATTTGATTGATTAGCTTCATGCTAGCATGACCTAATCTCCTATGCCAAAGCCAAGCGTCACCATTCAATGCTAAAAAACACATTTCACTACTAAGATCATCAATGTTGATGGTGCAGATATTATTTTGTTTTAATGCAATCATAGATGTATTGTTGTGTGATTTTTTAATAATACAAGCATTAGATTCAAATTTCACAACATATCCCTTTTCACATAATTGACTAATAATCAAAAGATTATGCTTTAAACCATCTACCAATAACACATTATCAATTAAAAAAGTTGATTTATTACCTATGGTTCCCTTGCCAATAATTTTACCCTTGTTGTTGTCTTCAAAGGTGACATACCCTTCTTCTTTGCTAGTGAGCATAGAGAATTGAGATGGATCTCCGGTCATGTGCTTTGAGCATCCACTATCAAGATACCATCTCTTGCTCCTAGCTTGTGATGGTGAATGGTTCTATAAAAGAGGATGGTTTTTAGGTACCCATTTGATTTTGGGTGTCTCAAATATTGATCTACTAACTTTGTCATTTAGCATAGAATTATTTATGGTTCTTTTAGGAACCCATATCAATTTATGTGGGCTAATTTTCCTAAATGGATATTTGTAAACAACATGTCTAGATTTACAACAAAAATTACATTTTAAATAAGGTGATACATGTAATGTGGGTCCTTTAATGAAGGTGGTAGGATTTCGGTGAGATCCACTCACAAATCCAATTCCACTTCTATTTCCGACGTGACCCTTATTTGCAAGGATCATGTCCAAGCCTTTGCTATCAACCTTAAACTTGTTTAGGGTCTCTTTAAGTAGCAAGTTCGCATTTTTGATTACTTCTAATGTTCACACTTAGAGCATGGGGGTATGAAGGAGTTTGGAGACTATCAAACTTATCTTGTAATAAAGCATGCTCTTTCTTTAATAAATTGAACTTCTTACTAATAGTTCTACATTCATCAAATAATTCATGAAAAGTGATAGAAAGTTCATCGAAAGATAACTCTTCATTAAATAACTCACTAACCTCTTCTCCTAAGGCCATTAGTGCGAATTTGGCCTCCTCTTTGTTGCTTTCTTCTTCATCCTCGGAGTCACTTGAATCATTCCATGTAGTCTTCAATGCCTTCTTCTTCTTGAGTTGCTTCTATTTGGCTTGGGGGCATTCATTTTTGAAGTGCCCCGGCTTCTTGCATTCGTAATATATAACTTGGTCCAATTTTGTTTTAAGTTTATTTTTGGATTTATTTTTAAATTTATCTTTTTTAATGAATTTTTTAAATTTTCTAGTTAAGAGTGCAATGTCTTCATCAAAGTCCTCATCACTTAATGTTCCTTTCAAGTGGTCTTCTTGTGTTCTTAATGTCATATCCTTCTTGTTCTTTGGAAGGGGGTTCTCTAGCTCATCATGAGCATGACATGCCATTTCATAGGTTATTAAAGACCCTATGAGTTCTTCGATAGAAAATGTTTTAAGGTGCTTGGCCTCTTGAATGACCGTAACCTTGAGATCCCAACTCTTTGGAAGGGATCTTAAAATTTTTGTTACTAGTTCAAAATTAGAAAAATATTTACCAAGTTCCTTGAGTCCATTGATGATATCCGTGAAGCAGGTGTACATGTCTCCGATGGACTCACTTGGTTTCATTCGAAAAAGCTTGTAAGAATGCACAAGAATATTGATTTTAGACTCTTTCACTCGGCTAGTGCCTTCATGAGTGATCTTAAGAGTACGCCAAATATCAAAAGCCGATTCACAATTCAAAACATGATTAAACTAATTTTTATCAAGTGCACAAAATAAGGCATTCATAGCCTTTACATTTAAAGTAAAAATCATCTTCTTCAATTCATTCCATTCACTCATTGGAAGAGAAGATTTTTGAAATCCATTTTCGATGATATTCCAAAGCTCAAAATCTATGAAAATAAGAAAGATCCTCATATGAGTGTTCCAATATGTGTAATCTGACCTATTTAACATAGGCGAATGTGTAATGGAGTGACCCTCTTGCATGCTGGAGTAAGCCATCTCTCTTAGGTTTTAAACCAAATATGAGAGTGAACCTTGCTCTGATACCAATTGTTAGGATTGGAGTGGCACTAAGAGTTGGGGGGGATGAATTAGTGCAGCAGATTAAAACTAGTAAGTTGGAAATCGATTTCGTAAATAGCTAGTTCGTATGGAGATTTCGATTCAACGAAAAATGACTTAGTTAAAATAGCTCGAGTAAAGGAGATGAAGATCGAACGATTTGCAGCTAAGTAAAGAAATAATTTAGAAATTTAAACACACACATTCAAGGAACACCGTGATGTATAGTGGTTTGGTCAATTGACCTACATCCACTTTCAAAGCCTTCTTCGATGAGGCTCCCAACTTCCACTAGCAAGTCACTTTGAAGGGGAAGGACTAAATACCCTTCTTGCAACCTTCTTACAAGTGATTCACACTCTTATAGATTTTTGCAAAGAGAGGGATGTGAACACTTAAGCTATCGAAAACAAAGCTTTGCTATGGCTTTTGCTTAATTTCTAACTCTCAAAAGGTTGCACTCTTAGTTAAGAAAAGAGGGGTATTTATAGGCCCCAAGAGGATTCAAATTTGGGCTCCAAATTTGAATTACTTTTGGTTTTCCTGTCTTTGGTGGTGCCACCGCTTTGTCGATGGATGGTGGTGCCACCGCTTGTCGATTATCGATCGATAGAGTATCAAGGGTGCCACCGTACCAAAGCGGCCACTAGCTTAGCTCGACGGTGCCACCGCCTAGGCTCTTGGGCTCTGGCTATGCCACCGCCCGGGCCTTTCAGCAAGGCTAAATGACCCCAAATTTTTGGCCAAACTCAGCCCAATAAGGGCCCGATTGGCCCCTACTAGGTTTAAACAAGATTATTTCCTAATCCTTACCCTAACTACGAAAATGAAACATAATTCTAAGCAATTTAAACTGACATTCTTTAAGTCTTCTTCTGGTAAGCTTTCTGGTGAACTTCCGATGGACTTCCAACACTCCTTCGGATTTCTTCCGATGGACTCCCAACAGTCTCTCGGATTCTATGGTGAGTTCAACAAGTCTTTGGCAAGCTTTCGAACCTTCTCGGTGATCTCCACGAACCTCCAACGAACTTCCGAAACCTTCGGCAAGTTCCTGATTCTATCTCGGTTGGTTCCGGCAATACTTCTGATGATCCTTCGAACTTCTGGTGAACTCTCGAACTCCTAGCAAGCTTGACCTCAGTAAATCGCTTTATGTTTTCAACCTATCGTAGTTAATCCTGCACACTTATCTTGACAATATGGATTAGAACAAATAATTCACCAATTAAATTCATCATCAAAATCCGAGATTCAACATCAGACATATAGGTGATTGACTTTTGGTCAAGTGGGAGATTGCTAGTTATACTACAAGCAATCACGTGAGTGATGGCACTTGTAACATGCTACGTCAATCTCTTTGCTTATGATTATTGATATTTTCTTACATTATTTGGATGTATATTGTGATATCCTTAGATCTGTGCAATGAGAATCGGATCGTGATGAGATCACGATAATGAGACTGATTCACCTTTAAACATAGACCCTAAATAATCCCGGTCACAGGTTACTCGAGAGGGACATTGAGATAACCGGACATATTGGTGTGCTGTATACCTGTCCATATAATGGAGTTGGCTGGTCTCATAGCTACTCGTGTGAGGACACTAAGGGTACACTACTCCACGTAGGCCCGATAATAAATGAGAAAAATAGATGCTCGCAGGCTCCAATAATAATAATCACATGTACACACATCACATCATATCACATAATCCATGATCATCTGTCCATATTATACATCGCATGTATATGTTATTATATAGGACTACTAGATAAATAATAATAGTTATTAAACCTTTTAATTAACTAATATTTTTATGAAATCAGGGTTATGCAAGGAATTTCTTGAATTTCAAAGGGTATTATGGTCATTCAGCTAGAAGGGACATAAATTGAAATTTTTAAAATTTTGAGGGGTAAAACTATCTTTTGGCCAAAAACCTAATCCCCAACTTTACTTGCGCTGTGGCCACCGCCACCTTGCCGGTGGCGGCCATTGCGGGTGGGTGCACCACCCCTACCCGTAGGCGCAGCACTCGTTGGTGGTCTATCCGCTGACGACTGTTGCCCGAGTAGGTGCCATCCTTATGGGCCCGCATCCCTAGAGTGAACTCGCCCACTGGTTGGGTGACGTCGTTGCGGATTGTGTGCCCGCTGGCTGGGTGATGCTGCTACAAGCGGTGTGCCCACGGCGACGGTCGCTCGCAGCCCTTGCGGGCGTCGCGGGCAAGCAATCCTCCCAGCGCGACTATGGGCGGGCCCGCGGGCGATGCTGCCTGCAATGGTCCGGTGTCCCTATGTGCGCAGAGAGGCCGCAATGGGCTGACGCCCCTATGTGCGCAGACAAGCTGCCTCTACAGGCAACCTATAGTCATTGCCTGCCTGCGACCCGCAGCCCACTAGCCGGCTGCAAGTAGACCGCCGACGGCGCCCAAGGCTTTAAGTAGCCTTTGGCCATTCTACGAAGGCAGTAATAGTTGCTGCCCATTCTTGCTATTGCGTTAACGATTTTGACATCAAAAGCCTCTCTAAATCATAACACACGTAGTTTAAAATCCAATCTTCGCATGAATAACCTATCTCTAATACCACTATTGGGAAATCCAAGAGGTGACATCTCATGCACAGCAGAAGATCAGAAAATAAAAATCCTAGATTTTCATGAAATGTTCCATCGTCATGCGAAGATCGATACATCAAAAACAAATCTACAAATCTGAAAAACTACGTGTATGAAAAGAACGATAGTACCTATGGAGATCGTATATCCCTGAGTTCTTGTAGATCCTAGGGGGAGGATGAATGAGGTCAAGCGTCCTCCTCTCTAGCAGTATCCACACGGTAGAGACTACAATGATGCTCCTCTCTTGAGAGAGGAGAATAGGAGATGGCTACCAAGAAAAACCCCAGCCAATGGGCCTTTGGTTCCCTCCTATTTATAGAGGCCCATTGTATATCCTAATAGATCCTGCCCTATTAGGTATTGGATCTCCATCTAATTACCTAAGCCTCTTAGATTAATGGGTCTCTACCCAATAATCTAGCTCTTATTGGATCTTATCCATGGGATCCAATAATACCGGGGCTTATTGGATATCCAATAAGATAGGGTCTCCGATGGATATCTCATATCTGAACCTCTACTCGTCACAACACCTACCATATGTATGTGACCCTCTAGGCCCAATATCGAGTAAGCCGTGAGTCATACTCGTCAGAACTCCTTCTGACTCAGTGAATTATTATCTCCATAATAATTCACTCGACTCATCGACTGCTGACGTACTAGGCCACTACGCTATAGTCTGTAGATGATACAGGGGAATCCAATCCTTTGGACCTATCTGCCCTCAGTTACTATGTACCTATAGTTCCTCATCCATCTAATATCCCAGAAACTATATATTGGGCATAGTACTGTTAGACCTATACGGTGTTCAATCGAGTCTCCTCTAATCAGATTCTCTCAGAGAACTCTTTCTCTCTCAATCCGAATGACCCTAGCCATGGATTTGCTTGAGCATGAATACATGGGATATTCCTCTCATGATACTAAGAGTGGATGATCATTTATTGACACTCAATTGCCTTTGTAAGGTTGGCTACCACTCCCAATAATCGACTGTACTAGATCTGAAACTTTCAAACCTTTAAGTCCGGCATCAAAGAGTGGAGTACTCTTACAGGACATCCTTGGTGTCTCAAGTCTAAGGATCAGATACACTACTGGGACTATAGAATCACTGTCTGATGTCAGGTATCAATAACTATCTAGCATTCCGTAAGCGGATCAATCAGTGAACTCATTCTCCGATGAGCACCTGTATTGTACCCTTAGTATCCCCACAAGAGTAGCTATGAGACTAGCCATCTCCATCATATAGACGGGTATACAGCACACTAGTATGTCCTGTTATCTCAATGTCTCTCTCGAGTAACCTATGACCGGGATTATTTATAGTCTATGTCTAAAGGTAAATTGGTCACATTATCGTGATCTCATCATGATCCG
Source organism: Musa beccarii (assembly GCA_024322285.1). Lineage (NCBI taxonomy): Eukaryota > Viridiplantae > Streptophyta > Magnoliopsida > Zingiberales > Musaceae > Musa > Musa beccarii. The sequence goes on along the minus strand of CM044396.1, from coordinate 47,661,776 downwards.
ATTCCCATTGCACAAATCCAAGGACATCACAATATACATCCAGATAATGTGAGAAAATATAAATAATCATAAGCAAAGATATTAACACAGCGTGTTACAGGTATCATCACTCATGTGATTAGCTTGTAGGGCACTTATAACTAGCATACTGCCCTTCAACTCTAAAGTACTCCATCATATCATTAAAAGTATCTTGTTTCCAAAATAATATCACCATGATGAGGTAATCCAAATGGAGTTGGGTACAATGTATTAGATCATGATCAGACAATAAAATTGTATTGGATACTTAATAAGGCAAAACATGATCGACATATCAACTAAGGATTTAATGCTTTCATATGATGGGTTAATCATAAAGCTATTACATGCACATAACATTATAATGCCACCGAATGAAGAAAGAATAAAAGTAGATAGATACAATATAATTAATAGAAACCTACTTAAATGATTAAGGTGCACTTTTAGGAATAAAATTTGGACTAGGCTGCCTAGAAGAACTGATCCTCCCCCTCTTGAAAAAGAACTTGAAACACCTATATTTAGGGGTAATGAGTCTCTTCTCCTTAGTCCCTTTGATGCTGCACTGACGGATCCAGTTCCTACTCCATCTACTGACCTAATTATGATTCAGCTGGATCAACTCAATTCATAGCAAACTAAACTCAAATTGCAACAAGATAAGATCCTATGTGAAGTGCGATAAGTACATCATAAAATTGATACGCTGTATAGACATTTTGTCATACCACCCGAGGAGTAGTTTGTAATTCTTAAGAAGTCTATGTATTAGGACCACATATGTTGTAATAGAGTTCTTAATACTCTTTATGATGCATTAGTACACTTTCACTTTAAGTTTTGTGCAATGCAATAATCAAGAATGTTGAATGGAATGCATGAGTTTGTTGTGTACCTTTTCCAAAATTTTTTGATTTCATACTATTTTCATATCATCTTTTCGATTTCATAAATGGAGTTTTCATGAACTTATTTTTCTATCTTCCTCCTATCTCGATATCGAATTTACTTCATTAATGTTTGATACTCTTGATTCCATCGTTTGATAATTTTTTTAATATCATACACATTTGATGACTGTTTGAATTGGTATCGAACTCAATTCTATTGTTTGATGAATTTTGATACTTTTTTAATCCTCCCTTTATTCAAGAATCTTCACTCATGAATCCTTGTATTTCATACTTGTGAAGTTTTGATAAGAAAGAGATTTTAATGACTTGGGAATTTTTGCAAAGATTATGAATTTATTAATAGAAACACCATTCACGAACTTGACTTCATGAAAATGTCACTCTCGGATCTTATTTGACTCTTGTGAAAATTCATGCAAAATGATACATGTGACATTCACGGATTCTATGAAATGATACAAATTAGCTCTTAATGTCAATTTCTTCAATATCATGTATGATTTTTTAAGTATAGAAACATCATTTACATCATTCATGAATGGACATTCGTGACTCTTGTATGAATTTTTATGTCATGAGTTTTTATGAATTTTTAATGGCTTGAATGATCTCTTTTTCTTCTACTTCACAAATTTTATGAAAATACGAAATTAGCTCTGATTGTGAATCTCTTTCCTTCTATGTCATGAATTTTCAATAGCACCAACGGATTGCTTTCCGTTGTATTATTCATGAAAATTTAAATATCTTGATTCTTTTTATAGTATTATGGACTTTTCCCTTTTCCCTTTCAAGAAGAATCAAAGTCTAATTTTGGGTATCGTAACAATTGGTATTAATGTCAAATTTTGCTTACTTAAAACAATGGCCCAATTCCTTTTTGCTGACGAAAAAGGGGGAGAAATGTGACAAATTGATGACAACTTGGCTTGCTTTATATCGTAAAATGCTTGGTATCATCAAAAGCATCGCAAATACTTGAAGTGCATTACAATGTATCGCAAATGTATGAAAAAAAAATATCAATCCATCATGCAAATATATAAAATCTTCAATTCAATGCATGAAGTCATCAATCTACTTCTCCACCTATGTCATCAACAAAATGGAGAAGTAGCATCATAGCTAGTTTAAAATATATGCAAGCTTTATAATCATACTAGCTATCAATCTAGATGTTCAACATATATTACTTTAAAACATTCAATTATAGCAAGCTTTTAAGGATATGTAATCATGGTAATTCAATACTTGCTTCTTGTGCAAGGTTGCATTTTGCTTTTCTTGAATTCGCAAGGTAGCAATTTTGATATTCAAAAGAGCAAGTTCTTTTCCTCTTTTATAGGCTAGCAAGATAGCAAGTTTGCACTTTGATTTCTTTGTAATATACTAAGCTAGAAATTTTGTCTTCCCTTTATCATTGTCAAAAGAAAGGGAAAATGTAATGTTATAATTCATTTCCTTTTTCATCAACTTTTCAAATCATGACAAATGAGATATCAAAAAATGAATATTGACATAAATGTTTCAATCATCAAAATTCAAGTCATGAATGTGAATTCAACAAGCTAGCTCCCCCTTAGTTTTTGTCAAAATGAAGTGGAGGACTCAATGGCTAAAAATCTCAATCATTATACAAACCATATAAAGAAATCATGCCATGATATCAGGAAAATTCAAGAAGGACATGATTCATTTGACAAATCTTTTTAATAAAGCAAAAGAATTATACAACCAAGGATCATGCTAAAAATATATCAATATCATAGAACAAGTCATGATTAGTGATTCATCATAAAGCAAGTTAATTTTCAATCATCACATAAGGCATACAAGCCAAGGTACTCATATCATTTCTAAATCATGAAACGATAAGATATCAAAGCTCTAGAAAATCAAGAAGAACATGATTCATTTAATAAATCCTTTTAATAACGATTCATCATAAAGATTTCAAGATCGCATTTCATAAAGAAGAATTTCAATCATTAAGACATCAAGATCACGATATAGATAAAAATTCTCTTAAAAGGATCTTGATTAAAAAGGAATTCAAGTTATAATTATCAAGATCATGAATCATAAATATTTTCTTTAGCAAAGAATCACACGAGCACTTGATTATTTTATAAGAAATCTCAATGCATCATGATTTATAAATTCTTTCTCTACAACATGAATCATAGGAGGTATAATAGCAATGATATCAATCATGATTCATTTGATAGCAAATAGCAAAGAAAACAAGTTGTTTCATGCATAAGAAATCTCAATAAGATCACATTTCATAAGAAATTGCAAGTATCAAATATCAAGTAATAATCACATTTCTTGAAATTTCTCAAGTCAAGAAGTCAAAAGAAAGTTCATGATTCGGTTGAAATAAAATCTCATTCAAGTCAATTCGTCAACTCAAAACTCATAATCAAATTATCATTTTTGAGATTCATAATATGAATAAGGTTATTACCACATCATCAAAATCTCATTCATAATTCAAGTGATTTATAAAATATCATAAATGAATTTATCACTTATTTTTTTATTTAAAAAATCTGAAATTTTAGAAAAAGAGAGATGTTCAAGAAACATGCATTTCTCTTTTAGTGATTTGCATTGATTTTGTATAAACATGCCTTTGTCTTTTTATGTCAAATAGAATAAAGGTAACAACATTCAAAACTGAAAGACAAACTTCATCATAAAAATCATCAAGACAAAATATAACATATTATTTTAAAACATAAGATTCAATTTATGAGATTGTGTTCCATTTTAGAATTACATGCTATTAGATATGGTACGGTCCATGATGAGTTTTGTTGATCTACCCATCTCATTTTGGGGATATGTCCTAGAGATCGTAGCTTACCTTCTAAACAGAGTTCCATCTAAATCGGTAGTGTCTACACCATATAAGATATGGAAAGAGAAGAAACATAATCTTAAGGTTGTTAAGATTTGGGGCTGCCCTACTAATGTTAAAAGACACGATCCCAATAAGTTAGAATCTAGGACGGAACGATGTAAGTTTGTGGGATACCCCAAGGAAACTTATGGGTATTATTTCTATCATCCCGAGGACCAAAAGATCTTTGTTGTCAAGAGAGCAGTGTTTCTTAAGAAGGAACACATTCTTGGCAGAGATAGTGGGAGCATGATAGAATTAAGTGAGGTTGGAGAACCTAGCTTAGGCATCATTCCGGAGACAGAGTTTGTTTAGGTACCTGACACACTAGTTCTAACTTTGCGCAGGTCTGGTAGAGTGTCACACCCTTCTAAGAGATATGTAAGATATATCAATGGAAATAACACTCAAGATATTGATTCTCAGACCTATGAGGAGGTTATTATGAGCATAGACTCTGGAAAGTAACAAGAAGCTATGAATTCTGAGATGGAATCCATGTACTCCAACAAGGTTTGGAACCTTGTTGATACACTCAGGTGTATCGTACCCATCGATTGCAAATGGATCTTCAAAAAGAAGATCAAAGTAGATGGAAAGGTAGAGACCTATAAAGCAAGGCTAGTAGCTACGAGGTATCGTTAAAGGTAATATGTTGACTATGACAAAAGCTTCGTACCCGTAACTATGTTGAAATCTATCTGAATTCTATTAGCTATTACAACACATTATGACTATGAGATCTGGTAGATGGACATGAAAACCATGTTCTCCAATGGTAACCTCAACGAGAAGGTATATATGATACAACCTAAGGGATTCATATCCAAATAGAGTCTAGATAAGGTATGCAGGTTACTTAAGTCTATTTATGGACTAAAGTAGGCTTCCCGAAGTTGGAATATAAGATCTGATGAGGCAATCTGTGATAGGATCTAGAGTGGCACTAAGAGGGGGGGGGTGAATTAGTGCAATGGTTAAACAACAATAAATTTTAGCAATTTAAAACGATTTTAGAAACTTTGTACATTGAAAACTTCATTTCAACTAAAACCCAGTTTCAATTGACGCGTATCGGAAAGTGCTTAAAGTAGAGTGTTTAGATAGGAAGAAGGGCAGTGATGAGTAAGTTGAGCAGTGAAGAAAAGATGGTTTGCAAAAAGATAAATGCAAGAACATAAACGCAAACTATTTTTATAGTGGTTCGGTCATCCGACCTACGTCCACTCCTGATTCCTCTTTGCTAGAGGCCATCGGCTTTCCACTAGCCATCTTCCTTCTAATGGGCGAAGACGAAACTCCCTTTTACAAACTCTATTTACAAAGCTTCCCTCAACACCTCTCTTAAGAACACTTCTAAACTTTCGGAGGAGGGATTTCTACTTCAAATGATAGAGTTTTCCCTTAGTTTTCTTGCACACTTCTTACTTTCCAAGCAATAATATTTGGGGTATTTATAGACCCCAAGAGGATTCAAATTTTAAACCCAAATTTGAATCACCCCGGTTTTTGGCAGTACCACCGCCTGACACTGGTAATACCACTGCCAGTCTGACATTGACACGTAAGTGTACTGGGCAGTGCCACCGCCTGAGGTAGCGGTGCCACCGCCCAGAACACTTGGGATTTCAGTCCCTGGGCAGTGCCACTGCCAGCACTATTCCAACGCTATTCCGACACTATTTTAGCACTATTCTAGCAAGTTGAATGGGCCCTAACTTCAACCCAAATCAGTCTAAATAAGGCCCAGTTGGCCCCCTACTTGGGTTATAGGATTAACACTTAATCCTAACCCAAATTAATATGCTAACTATGAATTTTAAAGACATTCCTAAGCTATTATAAAGTCCGAAAAGTTAAGACTTCTTCCGGCGAGCTTCCGACGAACTTCAGGTGGTCTTCCGACGAATCCTCGGATACTATTCTGTGGACACCCAGCAAGCTCCTGGACTTCTCAATGGAGTCATTGGCGAGTTCCGATGAGCTTCTTTGACAAGCTTCGATCTTTCTCGGTGAGCTCTACAAACTTTCGACGAACCTTTCGGCAAACTTCTAAAAACCTTTCGGCAAGCTCACTACTCATTCTTGACTAGTTCTGGCAGCACTTTAATGAATCTTTGGACTTTTATTGAACTCTCAAACTCTTAGTGATTCCATCGTACTTAACTCTGGCACTTTGCTTTGCTTTATGTCTTCATCATTATCATAGTTAATCCTGCACACATAAGATAAAACTCTATTTCGATCTAGACAATTGCAACATGAATTGACATTCTGTTGCCCAGCATGTCATTGGCCTATCGGTGCTTCGTCTGATTCTTCGGTACACCGTCCTCACTTACGGTTCGATGCCAATCAGCGGTTAACCTCCGCAACCCCGATATCCTTGGCGCAACACCACTCTTCTTGGCCCGATGCCCGATGTCCGAAGCCTTCTGCCGATTGTCAATCGGACCTCCGGTACAACATCCAATATCCTAACATGATCACTTCCGGTGCAACGTCAATTCCTCCTGCATCAACTGTCTAATCCTGATCGAGTAGACTTGTGTAACTCAAAATATAGTTAGATCATAAAAACACTATCAATTAGTTTCATCATCAAAATTTGAGATTCAACAATCTTCCCCTTTTTGATGATGACAACTAATTGATGACTGACAGAGTTAATCTTAACTCTTGGAGTTTAACCAAACTCCCCCTATCAATATACCATTGATAGAAAACTTGGATTATCCCAAATCCAAGCAACATGTATCATTTATGTCAACCAAAAAATATCATGCAAATATAAAAAATATTCAATTAACATTATATTGCATGAACTCATCAATCTACTTCTCCCCCTTTATCATCAACAAAAAGGAGAAATTACATTTAGCTAGTTTTTAAGGATATGCAAATTTTACAATTAAACTAGTTATCAATCAGGATGTTCAACATACATCACATTCAATCATAGCAAAATTTTAAATTCTTTCTAAAGATAAGCAAGATAGTAATCTTTCATCACTTGCTTCTTGTGTAAGTTTGCACTTTACTTTTGTAGCATGCTAGCAACTTTTGAAATGTTCATGATAGGATGTTTCATCATTTCAATGATCGAGCTAGCAAATTTTTCATTGAAGTCGTAAGCTAGCAATAAATTTTCTCCCCCTTTGTTTCTGTCAAAAAGAAGGGAAGAGTGTAATTCTTTTCCTTTTACATGAATTTTGAAATTATGACAATCAATAAAGATAAAAGAGAAGGGTTATATCCATGAATTCATCATAAAGCAAATTTCTTTTACATCAAGGCAAAGAAAAAATCATGTCAAAAATTTTAAAAAGTATTTCAAGCCAACAAGATCACATTTGAAGGATAAAATATATCACAATCGTAAATGTCGATAAGTGATTCATTTGAGTGCAAAACACCTTGATTCATGCATAAGAATTCCAAGTATCAAATATCAAGATATCAAGACTTGGATTATGATAAAGCTCATTCAAGTTCGAATCATCAAAATCATTAACATAGTTTATGAGATTCACAAATGACATAAACTTGAATTGTTCTCCTCTTTGGTAAATAATAAAAAGAAGCAATCATAGCGGAAAATATTTTGATTCGCAAAAATATCTCAAGTCAAAAATTTAAAGTCATGATTTCAAGTGATCAAGAGAGGAGTCATAAAATCATTCAAACTCATTTTATCAACTCAAAACTCCTAATCAAATCAAAAATATTTTCAAGATTCATAACATGAATGAAGTGATTATCAACTTTTTAGAGATTGCAAAATGATAAATAGAATTTTGATAAACACTTATTATCAAATCATTAATTTCATAATTCATTTAGAAGGTTCTCCTCTATGGTAAATAAAACGGAAATATATGAGAACAAAATGAATTAAGGGAGATAGTGTTGGGAAATCCATCAGGTGAGCGACATCTCATGCGCAGTGGAAGAATAGAAAACAAAACACCCCAGATTTTCCATAGAAAGTTTCTATCGTCGTGCGAAGATCGGTGCGTCAAAAACAAATCTGCAAAACTGCACGTGTAAAAGAAGATACCTAGGGAGATCTTATATCCCTGAATTCCTGCAGATCTGTGGGAGATGATGAAGGTGAAAGGATCAAAAGGCACTAAGAGGGGGGGGTGAATTAGTGCAGCGGATTAAACTCGTATTCTTGAAAATGATTTCACAAAGAAACACAAGTTCGTAGGAAGATTTCGATTCGACGAAAGAGAACTTGAAAGTAATTGCTTGTGAAAAGGAACTAACTATGAACTTGCAGCCAAGAAATGAAATTATTCAGAAATATAAACACTCACACATTTAAGGACACAATGATGTATAGTGGTTCGGTCAAATGACCTACATCCACTCTTGAAGCCTTTGCGATGAGGCTCCGCTCTTCCACTAGCAAGTCCTTTGAAGGGGAAGGATCAAACACCTCTTTTTACAACCCTTTACAAGATGTTCACACTTGTACAAGATCTCTCAAGAAGAAGAAGAAGGTGAACACTTAGCAAAGAAAACAATACTTTTCAAAACTCTTCAAAAGCTCAAGACTCAAACTTTTTCTTGCTCAAAGGGTGCCCTTTCAGCTAAGAAAGGGGGTATTTATAGATCCAAAGTGGATTCAAATTGGGCTCCAAATTCCAAGTGAATTTGGAGTTCCCATGTTTCTAGTGGTCAAGCGGTGCCACCGCTTGTGTCGATCTTTGATCGACGTATAGAAGCGTGCCACCGCCTTGAGCGGCGGTGCTACTGCTCGATCCGGTGGCGGGCGGTGCCACTTTCACCAGGCGGTTCCACCGCCGCGTTATCTGGCGGTGCTACGCTTTGCATGAAGCGGTTCCACCGCTTTGTGTGTGTGTGTGCAGGCGGTGCTACGCTTCAGTCAGCGGTTCCACCGCCGGTGTTGATCAATAGGCGGTGCCACCGCCAAGGTCCGGCGGTGCCACCGCCGACCCTTACCAGCTAAATCATGGGCTAACCTTTGGCCCAATACACCCACTAAAGGCCCAATTGGCCCAATAAAGGTCTAGATAGGTTTAACACCTATTCTATACCCTAATTAAGTGCTAACTATGATCTTCTAAAGACAAATTATACCAACACCATCAAGTTATCTTTCGAAGAGCTTTCCAGCGATCTTCCGGTGGACTTCCGGCAATCCCTTGGATTCCTTCCGGCGGACTCCCAGCTGGCTCCCGAATTCTATGGCGAGTTCAACGAGTCTTTCCCAATCTTCCGAACCTTTTCGGTTGTCTCCGCGAACCTCCGACGATCTTTCCGGTGAACTTCCGAAACCTTCGGCAAGTCCCCGATTTCATCTCGGTTGACTCCGGCAGCACTTCCGATGATCCTTCAGATATTTGGTGGACTCTTGAACTTCCAGCAACTTGACTTTGGTAAGTTGTTCTATCATAGTTAATCCTGCACACTTATCTCAAAAATGGATTAGATCAAATAACCACCAATTGACTTCATCATCAAAATCCGAGATTCAACAGAAGGAGGTCAAGCGTCCTCCTCTCTAGTGGTATCCACACTACAGGGATTGTAACAATGCACCTCTCTCATTGAGGAGAGGAGAATAGGAGATGGCTACCTAAAGAAACCCTTAGCCTATAGAACTTTGGTTCCTTCTTATTTATAGAGGCCCCCTGAAACCCTAATAGATCTTTTGCCCTATTGGATATTGGATCTCCATCCTATTACCCAAGCCTCTTGGATTAGTGGGTTTCTACCCAATAATTTCTTATTAGCAATTATTGGATCTCATCTCAGGATCCAATAATTCAGGGGCTTAATGGATATCCAATAAGATAGGGGGTTCAGTGGATATCTCATATCCGAACCTCTACTCGTCGCAACACCTACCATATGTGTATGACCCTCTAGGCCCAATATCGAGTAGGCTGTGAGTCATACTTGTCAGAACTCCTTCTGACTTAGTAAATTATTATCTCTATAATAATTCACCCAACTCATCGATTATAGACGTACCAGGCTACTATGCCGCGGCCCCAAACGATACAGGGGAATCCAATCCTTTGGACCTATCTGTCCTCAGTTACCATTTATCTATAGTCCCTCATCCATCTAATATCCCAGAGACCCTATATCGGGCATTGTGTTGTCAGGCCCATACGGTCTCTCCTCGAGTCTTGCTCTTGTCGGATTCTCCCGGAGAACTCTTTCTCTCTCAATCTGAATAACCTTGGCCAAGGATTTGTTTGAGCAATAATACATGGAATATTCCTCTCATTATACCGAGAGCGGATGATCCTCTATTGATACTCAATAGCCCTCGTAAGGTTGGCTACCACTCCCAATGACTGGCTGTACTAGATCTGAAACTTTCCAAACCTATATGTCTGGTATCAAAGAGTGGAGTACTCATATAGGATATCCTTGGTGTCTCAAGTCTAAGGACCCGATATACTACTGAGACTACAGAATCGCTGTCTGACGTGAGGTATCAATAACCATCCAGCATTCCGTAGGCGGATCAATCATTGAACTCATTCTCCAATGAGCACCTACACTATACCCTTAATGTCCCCACACGAGTAGCTATGAGACTAGCTACCTCCATCATATGAATGGGTATACAGCACACCAGTCTATCCAGTTATCTTGATGTCCTTCTCGAGTAACCTATGACTAGGATAATTTAGGGTCTGTGTTTAAAGGTAAATCGGTCTCATTATCGTGATCGTATTACGATCCGATTCTTATTGTATAAATCTAAGGATATCACAATATATGCAACACGCGAGATAAAGTGATATAATGCCAATAATCAGCAAAGAGATAAAGTGCATATCAAGTCACAAATGTCATCACTCATGTAATTGGCTTGCAGGGCATATATCACTAGCAATCTCCCACTTGACCTAAAGCCAATCACCAACATGTCTAATCCCCTTCAGACCTTTGTGATGCTCAAAGACAATCTGAGTCAATGGCTTTGTCAGTGGATCTACAATGTTATCTTCGGATGGAACTCTTTCCACTACTATATCTTTTCGGGCCACGATCTCTCTAATAAGTTGGAACCACCTCAAAATACTTCTGATGAGACCCGGGTTCCCTTATTTGAGTAATCGCCCTATAGTTATCGTAATATAAAGAAATCAGCTCCTCGTTACTTGGGATGACTCCTAGATCTGTGATGAACTTCTTCATCTAGACTTCCTCCTTTGCTGCCTCTACCGCAACAATGTATTCCGCCTCTGTGGTCGAGTCAACAGTAGTGTCTTGCTTAGAATTCTTCCAGCATATTGCTCCTCCATTCAGGGCGAACACATTCCCTAAATTAGACTTGCTATCATCGACATCGGACTGGAAGCTCGAGTCCGAGTAGCCCTCAACTTTGAGGCTACTACCTCCATATACTAGTAAAATATCCTTAGTCCTTCTCAAGTACTTAAGGATACATATTACTGCTTTCTAGTGCTCCAAGCCTGGATCTGCCTGATATCTACTCGTGACACTCAGAGCATGCGCTATATTAGGTCTGGTACATAGCATAGCATACATGATAGATCCAATCGCTAATGCATATGACATTATATCCATGTGTGCCCTTTCTTCAGGAGTCTTTAGGGATATACTCCTAGAAAGTGATATTCCATGTCGCATTAGTATGAGACCTCTCTTGGAATTTTTCATGTCAAATCTTTTGATAATGGTGTCTATGTACCTGGACTGGGACAAGCTAAGCATCCTCTTGGATCTATCTCTATAGATCCGTATCCCTAATATACAAGATGCTTCCCCTAAGTCCTTTATGGAGAAGTGCCTAAATAACCAAGTCTTTACTGTGGAGAGCATTCCTACATCATTCCCAATGATGAGGATGTCATCCATATATAATACCAAAAAGGTGATAGTGCTCCCACTTACTTTCCTGTACACACAAGGCTCATCTTCGTTCTTAACAAAGTCATAAGATCTGATCACCTCATCAAATCTTATGTTCCAACTTTGGGAAGCTTGCTTCAATCCATAAATGGACCTAAGCAACTTGCACACCTTATCTAGGTTATCCCTGGACACGAATCCCTCAAGCTATATCATATACGCTTCCTCCTCGAGGTTGCCATTGAGGAATGCGGTTTTGACGTCCATTTGCCAGATCTCATAATCATAGTGTGCTGCAATAGCTAATAGAATTCAAATGGATTTTAGTATGGCTACAGGTGGGAAAGTTTCGTCATAGTCAACACCTACCTTTCACGATTCCCCTTAGCCACTAGCATTGCTTTATAGGTCTACCTTTCCATCTACTCCAATCTTCTTTTTGAAGATCCACTTGCAACCAATGGTTACAATACCCTCAGGTGCATCAACTAGGTTCCAAACCTTGTTGGAGTACATGGAATCCATTTCTGAATTCATGGCTTCTTGCTATTTCCCGGAGTCTATGCTTATAATAGCCTCCTCGTAGGTCTGCGGATCAATATCCTCAACATCCTCTCTTCTGATATGTCCCACATATCTTTCAGGAGGATGGGATACTATATCGGACCTATGTAAAGTTGGAACTTGTGTGTTAGGTATCTGAACAGATTCTGGCTGTGGAATGGTGCTTGAGCTAGGTTCTCCAACCTCACTCAATTCTATCATATTCTCATTGTCTTCACCAAGAATGTATTCCTTCTCAAGGAACACTACTCTCTTAGCTATAAAAACCTTTTGGTCCTTAAGGTGATAGAAATAATCCCCACAAGTTTCCATGAGGTATCCCACAAACTTGCACCGTTCCATCCTAGATTTCAACTTGTCAAGGTTGTCTCTTAATGTGTGTAGGGCAGCCCCAAATCTTAACAACTTTAAGATCGGGTTTCTTCCCATTTCATATCTCATATGGAGTAGACATCACTGATTTAGTTGGAATTCTGTTTAGAAGATAAACAACAGTCTCTAAGGCATATCCTCAGAATGAGATGGGTAGGTTAGCGAAACACATTATGGAACGCACCATATCTAACAGTATGCGATTCCTCCTTTCTGATACACCATTAAGCTGTGGTGTATAAGGAGGTGTCCATTGGGATAATATCCCATAGTCTTTGAGGAACTGGGTGAACTCTATACTCAAGTACTCACCACCTCGATCTGATCGAAGGGTTTTAATACTCTTTCCAGTTTGGTTCTCCACTTCATTTTTTCCTCTTAGACTCACTTACACTCATGATATGTGGAGTTGTATCTAGCATAAATAAACCATTATGCATCGTTCCTCTCGTGATGATCTCATCATTTAATATTATTGAACAACCATTGTTCTCAAAAACTAATTTATATCCACTAATTGTCAAATATGAAATGGAAATAATATTTTTGATAATAGAAGAAACATAATAGCATGCATCTAATGAAATAATAGCTCCACCAGGCAGATGTAAGGTGACCTTGCCAACAGCTACTGCAGTAACCTTTATTCCATTGCCCATCTTCAGGTCCATCTCGCCTCTGTTCAATCTCCTAGGTCCTACCAGGACATGCAACGAATTGCAGATATGATAAACACTACTGGTATCCAATACCTATGTGTTATCATAAGATTCTGACAAATGGAGATTGATCATGAATGTACCTGAAGCTTCTGCAAGCTTCTGTTTCGCCCTCTCTGCAAGGTACTCTTTGCAGTTCCTCTTCCAGTGCCTATCTTTGTCGTAGTGGAAGCATTGGCCTTTATCCTTTGTTGGGTCTTTCTTGGCAACCTTTGCCTTACCCATTTTGCCCTTGCCCTTGCCCTTCTTAAGGGTCTTCTCAGCCTTCCTTTTCTTTCTGGTCTCACCAATATAGAGAATCGGCTTGTCTTTCTTAATGGTGCTCTCTACTTCTCTCAACATATTGAGGAGCTCTGGGAGGGTCACCTCAAGTTTGTTTATATTAAAATTCATTATGAACTAAGAAAAGGAATCTGGTAGGGACTGAAGCACAAGATCCACACACAGGTTATCCTCTAGGACCATTCCTAGACTTGTGAGTTTCTCGATCCACTCAATCATCTTAAGGACATGGTTCTGAACCGGTGTCCCCTCAGTCATCCTAGCACGGAAAAGACTCTTTGATATCTCATATCATTGAGTTCTTCCTTGTTCCTCAAATAATTTGCAGAGATGTAGGAGTATGGAATTAGCATACATATTTTCATATTGTCTCTATAACTCGGTAGTCATAGAGGCCAACATATAACACTGAGCAAGAGTAGAATCATCTAAGTGCTTCACATAACTAGCGATCTCATCCTCGCTTACCCCTTCGTCATGCGTAGGGATCACTATATCAAGGACACACGTGATTTTCTCCGTCGTGAGAATGATTCTCAGATTACGAAGCCAATCCGTATAATTTGGACCAGTGAGGTGGTTGGCATCAAGTATGCCATGTAAAGGATTTGAAAGTGACATTTTTCTGAAATAAAAGATGTAGCAGAAATAAATAACATACAGATTTTATAAAAATTAAATAGTTAAGATAAGGACTTTTATCTTAATGTACTCCCACTAATTTTTTCGTGAGATACACAACACCCTCCGGTATGTGAATCGGAGACCCCCGACGGATCTCTAGTGGGGATTAAGGTCCAATCGGCATCTTAACGTAACCTCGAGGGACTCGACCAATCACGTTAAGCCCGTAAAGGTAGGCAACTCTTATCAATCACAACTCCTTGTGATTCCCATCCTGTTCGACCTCCGAACCACCATGGCCTCGAGGGACTCGACCAACCATGATGTTCGGTTAAGTCATCACCATCGTTACCAGATGAGTCCGATTCAATGATATACTCTCGAGAGACTTGACCAAGCATACCATGTTCTCAGGTCACCAATGACATCTTTATGTCATAGATAAGATAGCGAGACGCGATATAGGTGAGTCTCGAGGGACTCGACCAACTCAACCTACACCGGGAATCGGTTTCTAGCTATAACGATGGAAGGCCACATTTACCGACTTAATATTATTAATAGAGAGGATTTTTAATTTGGTCTCCTAACATAATGTGTCACATACATACGTATTTAATATATATATTTACATCACATGCAAATATATATATATATATACATATCTAGTAGGTGTATATCTAATCACACATCACATGAGCAATCACACCAGATGATCATGGACCACATCCTAATGTGATCAGGCCCGAGCCACTAGGCCTAATCACTCACATCAAGATCTATGTGTACTTCGATGTATCTCTATGCCCTATGATCGTCCATCTCGCTTCGTCGGATCCGTCGGCATCTCAACGCATCTCCATGTGTCGGATCGTCCGTCTCGACCTCGTGGGTCCCGCTACCGCTGCGCCTTCTTATGTAATTATAAAATAATTATAGGCACACAGACCCGACAATAAATGAGAAAAATAGAGGCTCGCAGACCCCAATAATAATCACATGTACACACATCACATCACAAGTCCATGATCATCTGTCCACATCATACATCCCATGGATATGTTACTTTATAGGACTACTAGATAAAAAAATAATTATTAATTAAATTATTTAATTAACATATTTAATTTTCTGAAACCAAGGACATAGAGGGAATTTTCTGAATTCCCAAGGGTATTTTGGTAATTCGATCAAAAGGATATTTTGGTAATTTTATCAAAAGGACAGAATCTAGAATTTTTAAAATTCTTAGGGGTATTTTGATAATTCTGTCAAAGGGGACAAAATATGAAATTTTTGAAATTTCGAGGGGCAAAACCGTCTTTTGTCCTAAAACCCTAATCCCTCACACTTACTGTGCCTGCGATCGCTGCCACCCTATTGGCGGCGCAGGGCGGCGGTGCAGGCGCTACCCCACGGGCGAAGCGCCCGACGGCGCCCCTGAGGCGCTGCCCTAGTGCCGTTACCCCAGGGGCGCCGTCGGGCAATAGCTGCTGCCCTTCCTGGCCCTTTTGCGCCAATGATTTTGGTGTCAAAAGCAGATCCAAAATACAACACATGTAGTTTAAGATCCAATCTTCACACAAACAACTTGGCTCGGATACCACTGTTGGGAAATCCGTTAGGGGAGCGACATCTCATGCGCAGCGGAAGAACAAAAAACAAAACACCCCAGATTTCCCATAGAAAGTTTCCATCGTCGTGCGAAGATCGGTGAGTCAAAAACAAATCCGCAAAACTGCACGTGTAAAAGAAGATACCTAGGGAGATAGTATATCCCTGAATTCCTGCAGATTTGTGGGAGAGGATGAAAGAGGTCAAGCGTCCTCCTCTCTAGCGGTATCCACATGGCAGGGATTGCGACGATGCACCTCTCTCTCTGGGGAGAGGATAACAGGAGGTGGCTACCAAAAGAAAACCCCAGCCTATAGAGCTTTGGTTCCCTCCTATTTATAGAGGCCCCCTGAAATCCCTAATGGATCTTTTGCCCTATTGGGTATTGGATCTCCATCCAATTACCCAAGCCTCTTGGATTAGTGGGTTTCTACCCAATAATCTCTTATTAGCAATTATTGGATCTTATCTCAGGATCCAATAATTCAGGGACTTAATGGATATCCAATAAGATAGGGGGCTCAGTGGATATCTCATATCCGAACCTCTACTTGTCGCAACACCTACCATATGTGTGTGACCCTCTAGGCCCAATATCGAGCTGGCTATGAGTCATACTTGTCAGAACTCCTTCTGACTTAGTGAATTATTATCTCTATAATAATTCACCCAACTCATCGACTGTAGATGTACTAGGCCACTACGCCGCGGCCACCAGACAATACAGGGGAATCTAATCCTTTGGGCCTATCTATCCTCAGTTACTATGTATCTATAGTCCCTCATCCATCTAATATCCTAGAGACCCTATATCGAGCATGGTGCTGTCAGGGCCATATGGTCTCTCCTCGAGTCTTGCTCTTATCGGATTCTCCTGGAGAACTCTTTCTCTCTCAATCCGAATAACCTTGGCCAAGGATTTGTTCGAGCAAGAACATATGAGATATTCCTCTCATGATACCGAGAGCGGATGATCCTCTATTGACACTCAATAGCCCTCGTAAGGTTGGCTACCACTCCCATTGACCGATTGTACTAGATCTGGAACTTTCCAAACCTATAAGTCTGGTATCAAAGAGTGGAGTACTCATACAGGACATCCTTGGTGTCTCAAGTCTAAGGACCAGATACACTACTGGGACTACAGAATCACTTTTGACATGAGGTTTCAATAACCATCAGCATTCTATAGACAGATTAATCAGTGAACTTATTTTCCAATGAGCACCTGCACTGTACCCTTAGTGTCCCCACATGAGTAGCTATGAGACTAGCTACCTCCATCATATGAACGGGTATACAGCACACCAGTCTATCCGGTTATCTCGATGTCCTTCTTGAGTAACCTATGACCAGGATAATTTAGGGTCTGTGTTTAAAGGTAAATCGGTCTCATTATCGTGATCTCATTACGATCCGATTCCTATTGTATAGATCCAAGGACATCACAATATATGCAACTTAGTTGCAATCTCTCAATCTCCTCCTCTCTACTTTCTATCGTATTCACTCGAATCACTTTGCTGAAATCATTTTCGTCAAATTAAAACTTCTCAATGCATAACTCTTTTCAAAATCATTTTGAATTTATGGTTTTTATCCTCTGCACTAATTCACACCTCCCCCCCCCCTCCTCTCTTAGTGCTGCTCGAGATCCTAACAATTGGTATCAGAGTAATGCCACTCTCATTTGGTTCAAAACCCAAGAGAGATGACATATTCTGACATGCAAGAGGGTCATTCAATTACACATCCATCCATGTTTAATGGGTCGATTACACCTCTTGAAAGACTCGTATAAGATTTTTCTTATTTTCATGGATTTTGAACTTTAGAATATTATTGAAAATGGCTTTAAAATATTTTCTCTTCCGATGAACGAATGGAATGAATCAAAGAAGAAGGTTTTTGCTCTTAATGCAAAGGCTTTGAATGCCTTGTTTTACGCATTTGATAAAAATAAGTTTAATCATGTTTCGATTTATGAATTGGCTTTTAATATTAGGCATACGCTTGAAATCACTCATGAAGGTACTAGTCGAGTGAAAGAGTCCAAAATCAACCTTTTGGTACATTCTTACAAATTATTTCAGATGAAACCAAGTGAGTCCATCGGAGACATGTGCACCTGTTTCACGGATGTCATCAATGGATTCAAAGCACTTGGAAAGGGTTTTTCTAATTTCAAACTTATAACTAAAATCTTGAGATCCCTCCCAAAAAGTTGGGATCCAAAAGTTACGACAATTTAAGAGGCTAAGGACCTAAAAAATTTTCCTCTCGAAGAACTCATTGGGTCATTGATGACTTACGAAATGACATCATGCTCATGATGAGCCCCAGAACCTCCTTCTAAAGAATCGGAAGGATATGGTATTGAGAACATAAGAAGTCCACTTGAAAGAATCTTCAAGTGATGAGGAACTTGATGATGAACTTGCACTCTTAACTCGAAAATTTAAAAAATTTATAAAAAAGAATAAATTTAAAAATAATTCTAAAAACAAACTTGAACAAAAAAAGGAACAAATAATATACTATGAATGCAAGAAGCCGAGGTACTTCAAAAGTGAATGCTCTCAAGCCAAAAAGAAGAAACCAAAGAAGAAGAAGGCCCTAAAGGTAATATGGGATGACTCAAGTGGCTCTAAAGATAAAGAAGCAAGCAACAAGGAGATGGCTACCTTCGCTTTAATGGCTTTTAGAGAAGAGGTATGTGATTTAGTTAATGAAAATTTATCTTATAACAAGCTTTCAAATGCCTTTCATGAATTATTTGATGAATGTAGAACTATTAGTAAAAAGTTTAATTCATTGAAAATGAAGCATGCCCTCTTAGTCGATAAACTTGATAGTCTTAAACTTGATACTCCCTCTTTACCTCCATGCTCTAAGTGTAAACACTCAGAGGTAATTAAGAAAGAGTACTTGCTGCCTAAAAAGACCTTAAATAAGTTTAAGGTCGGTAGCAATGGCTTGGACATGATCCTTACAAACAAGGGTCATGTTGGAAAAAGAAGTGGAATTGGATTTGTGAGTAGATCTCACCAAAATCCAATCACCTTCATTAAAGAACCTACACTACATGTATCATCTCATTTAAAATGTAACTTTTGTTGTAGACCTAGACATATTATTTACAAATGTTTGTTTAAGAAACTAAGTCCACATAAATTAATATGGGTTCCTAAAGGAATCATAAATAGTTCAATGCAAAATGACAAAATGAGTAAATCAATTTTTGGGACACCTAAGGTCAAATGGATACCCAAAAATCTTCTTATGTAGAAATCTTAGCTATCGCAAGCTGGGAGCGGTACCTCTATGATTCATGATTATGCTCACTAGCTTGGGTAATGAAAGACTTTTGAGAGTTATATATTAAGGCTAAAACAAGCTAGCCTCTTAAAAATGATTTTGATGAAAAAAGTGTATCAGACTTGATTTTACAATTTGGAATTATATGTGGTTTTAGTCATGATATTTTTGACATAATCTTATTTCAAAACTATACGATGATAGTAGGCTCTTTTTTAAAATTATTTTTGTTTTTCTCTTTGAATATTCCTATGAAAAGTCAAATCACTTAAATTGAAATATCTAAAAGAAAATACTTTTTCCATCTATTTGAGATCTATAAACTCATTTAGTGAATCTCATATGTGATCTTAATGATGAATTCGAAGTTAATGAATTGAGCCAGAATGAGATTCCTCAAAATGATTCATGACTTCAAAATTCTTCAAATCACAACTTTATTTTGATTAAAATCATGACTTATTGTGCATTAATGGCTTGAAAGAATTTGATACTCGAATTTTTTTTTGAACTTGATGACTTGATTCTCCTAATGCATGAATCACATTCTCATTTGATGATGCATTCAAATGAGTTACTTATCGATAGTTACGATTGCAACATACTCTCCTTGAAATATCTTTCGGATATAATTCTTAGTAATGTATGCTTTGAATCATGTTTGACGATATTTTACTTATCTTGAAATTATTTATGATGAGTAATGCATGAATCGATAATTTGTTCCCGACTTAATTTTCTTCCCTTGATTTCTATATCTCGGATGTATAACTTATGATAATATGATGAAGATGTCCTTTGGTTGAATTTTACGAATTGATCGTTGTCGATTTTGATACACAAGTTTTCGTAACCTTCGAAAATCACCTTTCATTTATTTTTTGAGCTTTCTTGTCCTTATGTTATTATTATCTCTTAATTCTCTCAAGGATAAAATTTTCGATGTCTCTTGATTATAATATTTTTTAATAATTGATTATTGAAATGATTTGATAAGTCATTATGTTTAATAAAAATTACCACATGATTAATATGAGATCAAAAGTGATTCAATGACATTATTTTATCTCAATCAAATTCATGATGATCAAATCAGACATCTGTGAAATAGATGTTAAATAAAAGAAAAAAAAAATAAATTGGTCAAAAGATCAAGTGTTGCAGTCCTCCAACGTGCCCCCCCTCTCTCTCTAAAACTGTCGAAGTTTGGGTGCCAACGGTGGCACCGCCAGAAACAATGATAGCACTGCCTGGGCATTCTATTCCCAGGCGGTGGCACTGCTCAATTGGTGGTGGTATCGCCCAAGAGCCCCCATATATAAAGGGGTTTTAAGGTCGGTAGTAGAACCGCCCCCAACTCTTGCAGCTACCTCCAAATACACTCCTCTTTCTCTCAAAACTCCATCTTTCCTCTCAAGAAGACCAAGAGAGGCTCCCATCCTCTCAAAGCTTGGATCTCACGAAATCTCTACTAAGGTAATCTTTGGCACTCCCTCTTTGATTTCTTGATACATTGTTGCCTTATTATAATTCCCTTTCACTATCATTATTTTTAGATAAATGACTCCTAGGAGATCGTCTAGGAACAAAGGGAAGAGGAGGGAAGGAGATTCATATGATCAATCCATTTTTAGCTCTAGTAAAAATACCCTTAGATACCCTAGTTTTGAAATAAGAAACTTGCATAAGGGTAAACATGTTGATTTAAGTGAATTAGGAGACCTAGAGCCCATTAGTTGGTTTGTCAATTTAGATGTCTTGCCTATTTTACAAATTAGTGAACCAATTTATCCTAGACTAGTTTAATTGTTTTACACTAATTTAAACGTAGATGAGGATGATAACATGTCAACCTACCTTTTAGGGAACTAAATTTTAATTACGAATAATACAATTTGCGACCTAATTGGAATCTCAAAGAACAGAAGGTGTTGTTACTTTAGAGGATAGTAGAATTTGGATGCAATCGGAGTAACCTACTCTGAATCTTTAGGGACTATTTTTGAAAATCCTAACCTAGCCATAGTCCCTAAAAGCTGTGAGCATTTGTTACCATTTAGTTCTAAGGTCCTTCATCACATCATCATTAGTATCCTAATCCCTAAATAGTATCACCATGATGAAATTAGTCAAATGGAGTTAGGTACTATGTACTAGATAACGATCAGACAAGATAATTATTCTGGATACCTAATCTAGCAAAAAATGATGGACATAGCATCTAAAGATTTAATGTTACCATATGGGGGGTTAATCACTAGATTACTATTGGCATCTAGAGTAGCACAAAGAGGGGGGGAGGGGGGGGGGTGAATTAATGCAATGGTTAATAACGATAAATTTTCGATGATTTGAAAATACTTTCAGAAAATTCGTACATTGAAAACTTTGTTTTGACTAAAATCGATTTCGATTAAGACATAATTAACTTAAGAGCGTTTCAAGATAAAGAAAGACAGTAAACAAGTAGAGTAGCGAAGCGAAGATGGTTTACAATAAAGTAAATTACAAGAATATAAACGCAAACTGATTTATAGTGGTTCGATCATACGACCTATGTCCACTCCCGATTCCTCTTCACTTGAGGCTACCGGCTTTTCCACTAGATGTCTTCCTTCTAATGGGCGAAGACGAACTCCCTTACAGCACCTTTGTTGAATCTCAAATTTTGATGATGAAGTCAATTAATAGGTTATTTGATCTAATCCATATTATTGAGATAAGTATGCAGGAGTAACTACGATAGCATGAAGATATAAAGTAAAATTACCGGAGTCAAGTATAATGGAAGTTCGAGAGTCCGCCGGAAGTCCGAAGGATCATCGGAAGTATTGTCAGAACCAACTGAGAAAGAATTGAGGACTTGCCGAAGGTTTTGGAAGTTCGCCAGAAAGATCGTCGGAGGTTCGCAGAGCTTACCTAGAAGGTTCAGAAGCTTGCTAAAGATTCATCGAACTCGCCATAAAGTTCGGGAGCCTGTTGGGAGTCCGTCGGAAGAAATCTGAGGGTGTGTCGGAAGTCCATCAGAAGTTCACCGAATAGCTCATCGGAAGAAGACTCAACATTAACGGTTGTTAATTTTCTTAGAATTATGTTTCAATTTTGTAGTTAGCACATAATTAGGGTAAGGATTAGATGATAATCCTGATTAATCCTAGTAGGGGACAATTGGGCCTTATGTGGACTGAATTGGGCTAGATTCAAGGCCCATTCAGTAGTGCTGAACCAGGTCTGGCGGTGGCACCGCCAGACTGGGGAGGTGGCATCACTCCAGGAATAACTTCCCAAATGGTCTGGGTGGTGGTACCACCCCAGGTCAGTAGTGGTATCATTGGAAGTTATTACCTACCGATGGTGGTACCGCCTGACAGGCGATAATACCGCCAATCCATAGAGCCCAAGGATTTTGTCAAGTGGTGGTACCACCAGATTGGGTGATGGTACTACCTAGTACACTAACAGAACAGGGTCAACAAGAGATGGTACCGCCAGTGCCAAGCGGTGGTACCGCTAGCACCCGAAAATCCAAGATGGGATTCTTTTTAGCTCTATTTTTGAAACCAATTGAGTCTATAAATACCCCTCTTTTCTCAGCTGCTAAAGCACCTTTCTAAGAAGTTGAAAACTGAGTCAAAGTTATAGCAAAATCTTGTTTCAATAGCTTAAGTGTTCACCTCCTTTTTTTCTTGTCAAAAATCTATAAGAGTGTGAACCACTTATAAAAGTTTGTAAGAGGAGTGTTTGGTCCTTCCCCTTCAAAGAGATTTGCTAGTGGAAGTTGGGAGCCTCATCGAAGGAGGCTTTAGAAGTGGACGTAGGTCATTTGACCGAACCACTATATATCGCTACGTACTTTGGATGTGTGAGTTTTTTAAATTCTTACATCTTACCTTTACTTAGTTGCAAATCATTCAGTCTTCTTCTCCCAACTCTTAATTGCATTCACTCGAACCAGTTTAGCTAAAATCTCTTTCGTCGAACAGAAATTTCTATTCGAACCAACTATTTACGAAATCGATTTTAAATTTATCGATTTTAATCCGCTGCACTAATTCATAGCCCCCCCCCTCTTAGTGCTGCTCAGATCCTAACAATTGGTATCAGAGCATGGTCACTCTCATTTGGTTAAAAACCCAAGAGAGATGACTTATTCCGGAATACAAGAGATTTATTCTATTACACATCCGCCTATGTTTAATGGGTCAGATTACACCTATTAGAAGACTCGTATGAAGATCTTTTTAATTTTCATGGATTTTGAGCTTTGGAATATCGTTGAAAATGGATTTCAAAAATCTTCTCTTCCGATGAATGAAATGGAATGAATCGGAGAAGAAGGTTTTTACTCTTAATGCAAAGGCCATGAATGCCTTGTTTTGTGCACTTGATAAAAATGAGTTTAATTACGTTTTGATTTGTGAGTCGGCTTTTGATATTTGACACACTTTTAAAATCACTCATGAAGGCACTAGCCAAGTGAAAGAGTCTAAAATTAATCTTTTGATCCATTCTTTTGAATTGTTTTGAATGAAACCATGTGAGTCCATCGGAGACTTGTACACCCGTTTCACGAATGTCATCAATGGACTCAAAGCACTTGGTAAAGGTTTTTCTAATTTTAAACTTGTTACTAAAATTTTAAAATCCCTTCCAAAGAGTTGGGATCCGAAAGTTATGGTCATTCAAGAGGCCAAGGACCTAAAAAATTTTCCTCTTGAAGAACTCATTGAGTCTTTGATGACCTATGAAATGACATTCCAAGCTCATGATGAGCTAGAAAACCCCCTTCCAAAGAACAGGAAGGATATGACATTAAGAACACAAGAAGACCACCTGAAGGAAGTTTCAAGTGATGAGGATCTTGATGATGAACTTGCACTCCTAACTCGGAAATTTAAAAAATTTATAAGAAATAATAAATTTAAAAATGACACTAAAAACAAACTTGAACCAAAGAAGGACAAAGTCATATATTACGAATGCAAGAAGCCAAGGCACTTCAAAAGTAAATAACCTCAAGCCAAGCAGAAGCTACAAAGAGGAAGAAAGCTCTAAAGACAACGTGGGATGACTCAAGTGGCTCCGAAGATGAAGCAAGCAACAAAGAGGAGGCCAACTTCACATTGATGGCTTTAGGAGAAGAGGTAATTGAGTTATTTAATGAAGATTTATCTTTCGATGAGCTTTTAATTATTTTTCATGAATTGTTTGATGAATGTAGAACTATTACTAAAAAGTTCAATTTATTAAAAAAGGGAGCATGCTTTCTTACTAGATATTCCTTCTTTACCCCCCATACTTTAAGTGTGAATACTTAGAGGCAATTAAAAATAAAAACTTGCTATTTAAAGAGACCCTAAATAAGTTTAAGGTCGGTAGCAAGAGCTTAGATATGATCCTTACAAACAAGGGTCGCATTGGAAATAGAAGTGGAATTGGATTCGTGAGTGGATCTCACCGAACTTAAACCACCTTCATTAAAGGACCCACACTACATGTATCATCTCACTTGAAATGTAATTTTTATTGTAAATCCAGACATGTTGCTTATAAATGTTTGTATAAGAAACTTAACCCACATAGGTTGATATGGGTTCCTAAAGGAACGATTAGGAACTCAATGAACAATGACAAGTTTAGAAGATCAATTTTTAAGGCACCCAAGTTCAAATGGGTACCTAAAAACCATCGTCTTTTATAGACACATTCACCCATACAAGCTAAGAGCAAGAGATGATACCTTGATAGTGGATGCTCAAGGCATATGACTGAAGATCCATCTCAATTCTCTAAGCTCACTAGCCAAGACGAAGGGTATGTCACCTTCGGAGACAACAACAAGGGTAAAATCATTGGCAAAAGAACTATAGGTAACAAATTAAGTTTTTCAATTGATAATGTGTTATTAGTAGATGGTTTAAGGCACAATCTTTTGAGCATTAGTCAATTATATGATAATGGATATATTGTAAAATTTAAATCTAATGCTTGCATCATTGAAAAACCACGCAACAACATATCTATGATTGCACTAAAACAAAATAATGTCCACCATAAACATTGATGATCTTAGTAATGAAATATGTTTTTCGGTCTTGAATGATGATGCTTGGCTTTGGCATAGGAGATTAGGTCATACAAGCATGAAACTAATTACTCAAATTATATCTAAAGGATTTATAAGAGATATTCCCAATATTAAGTTTATTAAAGATAAAGTATGTGATGCATGTTAACTAGGAAAATAAACAAAAACTAGCTTCAAACCAAAGAATCAAATAAGCACCTTTAGACCATTACAATTGAACCATATGGATTTATTTAGACCGATTGATTCAACGAGTCTAGGAGGTAGCAAATATACGTTTGTCATTGTAGATGACTATAGTAGATACACTTGGACCTATTTCTTGGCTCACAAAAGTGATTGCTTTAAATATTTTTCTAAATTTTATAAACTTACTCAAAATGAAAAGGGTTTCATGACTTCAACAATTCGGAGTGATCATGGTGGTGAATTTTAAAACCATGACTTCCAAAATTTTTGTGAAACTAATGGATATAACCACAACTTCTCTACTCTGAGAAATCCTCAACAAAATAGAGTAGTAGAAAGAAAGAATAAAAATTTATAAGAAATGGCAAGAACCATATTAAATGAATATAGTTTACCCAAATACTTTTGGGCCGAAGCCATTAATATGGTTTGCTGTATCATGAATAGGGTT
This sequence comes from Musa beccarii, assembly GCA_024322285.1. Lineage (NCBI taxonomy): Eukaryota > Viridiplantae > Streptophyta > Magnoliopsida > Zingiberales > Musaceae > Musa > Musa beccarii. The sequence goes on along the minus strand of CM044396.1, from coordinate 47,635,840 downwards.
CTAATAAGGCCATCTCTATCCAAAATCCCTTATGAATTGTGGAATAATAAAAAACCAAATGTCTCTTATTTTAAAGTTTTCGGTTGTAAATTCTTTATCTTGAATAAAAAGGATGCCTTAGGAAAATTCAATGCCAAATCGTATGAAGGCATCTTTCTTGGCTACTCTTCCATTTCTGAAGCTTTTCATATTTTTAACAAAAGAACCTTGATTATAGAAGAGTCTATTCATGTAGTTTTTAATGATGTTTTCGAATTTAAGAAAAAAGATTTTGATGATGATCTTGGTTTTGGTGGTTTGAATTTAAATGAACCCTCTCCTCAAAATAGCAACTTGGATGCATCTTCTTCCCAAATTTTCTTACCTAAGGAATGGAAGTATGTAGATACCCATCCAAAGGAGCCAATTATAAGAAACACATCAAAAGGGGTTCAAACTCATTCATCTTTTAAGAATTTTTGTGCCAACGCTACTCTTCTTTCTCAAATTGAACCTAAGTGCATTGACGAATCCTTGAAAGATGATTCTTGGGTAATCGCAATGCAAGAGGAATTGAACCAATTTTAGAAGAATGAGGTGTGGAAGCTTGTTCCTAGACCAAGTGACCATTTAGTTATAGGTACTAAATGGGTATTTAGAAACAAGCAAGATGAATTTAGTAACGTGGTTAGAAACAAGGCTAGATTAGTGACCAAAGGTTTCAACCAAGAAGAAAGTATCGATTACGAAGAGACCTTTGCTCCTGTGACAAGATTAGAAGCCATTAGGATGCTCCTTGCCTATGCTAGTAGTAATAATTTTAAGTTATTTCAAATGGATGTCAAAAGTGCTTTCTTAAAAGGTTTTATTTTCGAAGAAGTGTTTGTTGAACAGCCACCTGGTTTTGAAAATACTCTTTTTCCTAATCATGTGTTTAAATTGACTAAGGCTCTCTATGGGTTAAAACAAGCCCCAAGGGCTTGGTATGAGAGACTTAGCTTATTTCTAATTTTAAATAATTTTACTAAAGGTAAGGTTGATACTACATTATTTGTTAAATATTTTGAAAATAATTTTTTTATCGTTCAAATTTATGTTGATGACATTATTTTTGGTTCTACTAATGAATCATTATATGAATCATTTATCAAGTATATAAGTTATGAATTTAAAATGAGTCTAATGGGTGAACTAACTTTCTTTCTAAGATTGTAAATTAAATAACTTAGTGATGGTATATTTCTTAATCAATCTAAATATACATTAGAATTGTTAAAATGATTTAACATTGATAGTTCAAAAGGTATAAACACTCCTATGAGTACTTTCACTAAGTTAGACTTGAATGAAAGTGGTGAAAATTTTGATCAAAAAACATATAGGGGAATGATAGGTAGCTTACTTTACCTCACCGCAACTAGACCAGATATCATATTTAGTATAGGACTTTGTGCAAGATTTCAAGCTAACCCTAAGTTGTCTCACCTTAAAGCTGTTAAAAAAATCCTTAGATACCTTAAAGGAATTCCTAACCTAGGACTATGGTATCCAAAATCCGATGACTTTGACTTAAAAGCCTATGTGGATGCAGATTTTGGCAGATGTAGAATAGATAGAAAAAACACATCCAGAACATGCCAATTTTTAGGATATACACTTGGTTCTTGGACTTCCAAGAAACAAAACTCGATTGCACTATCTACGACCGAAGCTAAATACATAGCCGCAAGTGTATGTTGTGCACAAGTTGTTGGATGAAAAATACTTTAAAAGACTATGGAATTTATTTAAAAAATATTCCCATAAAATGTGACAACACAAGTGCTATTTGCCTAACCCAAAATCTCATTCAACACTCTAGAACTAAGCATATTAACATAAGGCATCACTTTATACGAGATCATGTCAATAATAATGATGTCATTCTAGAATTCATTGATACAAAATATCAATTGGTAGACATCTTCACAAAACCCCTAAATGAAGAATAATTTGACTTCATTAGAAGAGAATTTGGCATGTTAAATTGTCCTAATGTATGATGATGTTGTATGTTTCATTTCCAAAAATTTTCAACTTCGATTTTCAATGTATCACCTTGATATTATTTTCAGATTTGTGATGACATATTTAAAAAAAAATGGAGCTCTTATTTTTATCCTTCGATCATAATATTTTTAATCTTGATGAAGCCTTCATGATATTGTAATATTTTGAATGATTTGGTATCATGATGTTGTTCTCCTCCTTCGAATGATGGATCTAAATGATGTAGTAAAATTGATTTTATACTCCACCTCCTTTAGGAATGACTAAAGAAATTTCATAACTTACATTTCATATGAAGCTTAACATATGCATAAATTAATGTCATGAATTTTGCTTAAAAATTAAGCTCTTAAATGTTAATTTTATATTTTTATTCTTGTGCTAATCTCTACAAATCGAGGTTTTAAGACTTAATATCTTTCACCTTATGTTTTCAATAAGAATGCCAAGTTGAATCTTTCTATGAAATTTTTGATGTTGATATGTTTCACTTCATAAATTCGTAAATGTCAAGTTGAAGCTTTATGAATTTTGACATCACTTTCTCATGGATTTTACCTTAAAATTGATATGAGATGTTTGATGAATGGCTTTAATGATCTATCCTTCAACTTTATAATTTTATTATTAGATTTTCAAAATTGCATCTTAAGCCTTTCAAAATTGCATCTTTCATAGCTTGATAAATGATGATTGATCATTTTCCAGATTTCATAAACATGAATTAAAATGATGATGAAAATATTTTTTTAGATTTATCCGTCGAGGATGACATATTTTACATTATGATTCAACTCGATTTCTAAGTAAATATTAGCCTCATGTATCATATGTGTTTGATATGCTTGATAAATGACTGCTCTTACATTCACCTCCTTTTTCTTGATGACAAAGGGGAGAAGAATGTGCAAATAAAGTGATGACATGTGCAAATGACTTGATAAAATGTCTTACATACATCATATTGAGAAGAATATGATAAATAAATTAACAAATGACTTATATGTATCGTATCGTATCGCAATGACTTATATGTTGTGTATTGCAATATGAAAAATGTCTTATATGCTTTAAATTATAATATGATAGCCTTTGCCATGCTTTATAATCAAAAATTGGTTGATGTCTTTAAAAGCATCATAATAAAATTTGTATCTCATCACAATGTATCACATGTATTGCAAATGCTTAACATGTAAACCTTTTTGAAAATTGTTATCATATCATGTTTAAAATTTGGTATCCTTTATTGATATGATAAGATATCATCTCATTTGATGATGTATAAAAAATGATATCATGCCTTGCATTTGTGGTCTTTATATCGATATCATTTTATCCATGTTGTATTTCAAATTATAATTGGTATCTCTTGTCGAAGTGATAAATATCTATCATTCGACTTGAAATAGGTGTCATGCTTTGACATTGTGAAAAATATGAAGTTTCGTATTTATGGATGAAAAATCATGTTTGTTAAGCATGATGATAAGTTCAATAGATGAAACTTATTGGTTGCAGTTTGAATTCAAGGACATTGAATTCAAGTGTTTTCTTCCTCATAATATGGCATATAGATAGGGAGAGTTAAAATTAACTCCGTCATCAATTGATTGTTATCATAAAAAAGGGGGAGATTGTTGAATCTCGGATTTTGATAATGAAGTCAATTGATAGGTTATTTGATTTATTCCATATTATTGAGATAAGCATGCAGGAGTAACTATGATAGCATGAAGACAAAGCAAAATTACTGAAGTCAAGTATGTCCGAAGTTCGAGAGTCCGCCGAAAGTCCGAAGGATCATCGGAAGTATTGCCGGAACCAACTGAGAAAGAACCGGGGACTTGCCGAAGGTTTCGAAAGTTCACCAGAAAGATCATTGGAGGTTCGTGGAGCTTACCGAGAAGGTTTAGAAGCTTGCCAAAGATTCGTCAAACTCGCCATAAAGTTTGGGAGCCTACTGGGAGTCCGTCGGAAGAAATCCAAGGGTGTGTCAGAAGTTTGTCGGAAGTTTAACGGAAAGCTCACGGAAGAAGACTCAACATTGTCGATTGTTAATTTGCTTAGAATTATGTTTCAATTTTGTAGTTAGCACGTAATGAGGGTAAGGATTATATGATAATCTTGATTAACCCTAGTAGAGGCCAACTAGGCCTTATGTGGACTAAATTGGGCTAGATTCGAGGCCCATTCAGTAGTGCTAAACCAGGTCTGTCGGTGGCACCGCCAGACTGGGGCGGTGGCATCATCCCGGGAACAACTTCCCAGATGGTCTGGACGGTGGTACTGCCTTAGTTAGCGATGGTACCGCTTGACAAGCAGTAGTACCGCCAGTCCATAGAGCCTGAGGACTCTATCAAGCAGTGGTATCGCTAGACTGGGCAGTGGTACCACCCAGTACACTGACAGAATAGGGTCAATAGGCAGTGGTACCGCTAGTGCTAGGCAGTGGTATCGCCAGCACTCGAAAATTCGGGATGGGACTCTTTTTGGTTCCATTTTTGAAGGCAATTGAGTCTATAAATACCCCTCTTTCCTCAGCTGGTAAAGCACCTTTCTGAGAAGTTGAAAACTGAGTCAAAGCTATAATAAAATCTTGTTTCAATAGCTTAAGTGTTCACCTCCCTCTCTTTTTCTTGTCAAAAATATGTCAGAGTGTGAACTACTTGTAAAAGTTTGTAAGAGGAGTGTTTGGTCCTTCCTCTTCAAAGAGATTTGCTGGTGGAAGTTGGGAGCCTCATCGGAGGAGGCTTCGGAAGTGGACGTAGGTCATTTAACCGAACCACTATACATCGTTGCATACTTTGGATGTGTGAGTTTTTTAAATTCTTGCATCTTACCTTTACTTAGCTACAAATCATTCGGTCTTCTTCTTTCAACTCTCAATTGCATTCACTCGAACCAGTTTAGCTAAATTCTCTTTCGTCGAACAAAAATTTCTATTCGAACCAACTATTTATGAAATCGGATTTAAATTTACTGATTTTAATCCACTGCACTAATTCACCCCCCTCCCCCCCTTCCTTCTTAGTGCTGCTCAGATCCTAACAACCTCTCCTTTTGACCGGCTCAAGAGATAACCCTTACAAGCACTTGACTCCTCTCTTTCGGTGAAATATAAATGAGAACTAGAGGAGAGATGTTTAGAAGGATTTTTATAACATTTTCTTGCTTTTAAAATCTCTGTGCTTTCTTCTTCACCCCTAGGATGAGAGGGGTTTTTATAGGCTCTAGTTGGATTCAAACTTGGAGCCAAAAACTATCCCATCTTGGGTCTATCGGGTCCTAACAGTACCATTGCCTATCACTGGCGGTACCACCGCCAGTATGACTTTGACACTGGGTAGTACCATCGCTCAGTCTGGTAGTACCATCGCCTGAAACACTAACATGATTAGTGTACTAGGTGATACCACCGCTCAGCCAGTAGTACCACCACCTAAGTGTTCTGACACTGGGTGGTACCACCATCTAGTACAACCTGGGGAGCTAGACCTGGGTGGTGCCACCGCTCCAATCTAGCGATGCCATTGTTAGACAGGTCCAGCACACCTGGTTGAGCCTTAAACTTGGCCTAAACCAGTCCAATACCAAGCCTAGTTGGCCCCTAACAGGTTTAAAGGATTAATACTTAATCCTAACCCTAATTATGTGCTAACAATAAAATTAAAGACATTTCCTAAGCTAATACAATGTTTGAAAAGTCAAGACTTCTTCCGGCGAGCTTTCCGACGAACTTCTGGAAGTCTTCCGACGAACCCTCGGATACCATTATGCGGACTCCCGACTAGCTCCTAGACTTCTCAATTAATCTTGGCGAGTTACGACGAGTTTCCTCGGCAAGCTCCGATCTTTCTCAGCGAGCTCGGCGAACTTTTGATGAACCTTCCGGCGAACTTCCAAAAACCCTTCAGCAAGCTCCTTACTTGTTCTCGGCTAGTTTTGGCAATACTCTTGATGAATCTTCGAACTTCTGTCGAACTCTCGAACTCCCAATGATTCTATCGCACTTGACTCCAGCACTTTGCTTCGCTTTATGACTTCATCATTATCGTAGTTAATCTTGCACATATAATACTTAACTCTATTTCGATCTAGTCAGTTATTACAATGCAAATTGACATTCTATTACCCGGCACATCATTGGTTGGTACTTCGTCCACTTCTTCCGTGCATCATCCTCTCTTGCGGCCTATTGTCCAATCGACGGTTGACCTCTGCAACCCTGATATCCTTAGCGCAACACCACTCTTCTTGGCCCGATGCCCAACATTCGAAGCCTTCTGTCGATTGTCAATCGGACCTTTAGCTCGACGTCCAATATCCTAACGTGATTTCCTCCGGCACAATGTCAATTCCTCCTACGTCAACTATCTAATCCTGATCGAGTAGACTTGCATCACTCAAAACATAGTTAGACAACTAAACACAATCAATTAGTTTCATCATCAAAATTCGAGAATCAACAATCTCCCCCTTTTTGATAATGACAACTAATTGATGATGGAGTTAATCCTAACTCCTCAAAGTTTAAATAAATTCCCCCTATCAATATGCCATTGATAGAAACCTTATATTATTCCAAATCCAAGTAACATTCATCATATGTTATTAGAAATATCAAAACATCATGCAAATATATAAAATCTTCAATTCAATGCATGAAGTCATCAATCTACTTCTCCCCCTATGTCATCAACAAAAAGGAGAAGTAGCTCTAGCTATTTTAAAAGATATGAAAGTCAACTCATATAAGCTAGATTTATCACATTCAATCATAACAAGTTTTAAATTCTTTCTAAAGATAAGCAAGATAGCAATTTTTCATTCTTTTCTTGAGATGTGCAGGTTGCACTTTCTTTGTTTCCTTTGCAATATGCATACAATTTTTGTTTCTTCTCTCTTGAGAAGTGCAAGCTAGTTTTCTTTTGTAAGCTAGTAATTTTTGTAAAATTTACATCACTTTAAACATGCAAGCTAACAAGTTAAAGAAGAATGTGCAAGTTTGTAATTTCTTTCTTCTCTTTTGAGAAGTGCAAACTTTGTCTTCCTTTGTATGTTCTAGCTAGCAAAAACTTTCTCCCCCTTTGTTTTTGTCTAAAAGAAGGGAAGAGTATAATTCTTTTCCCTTTACATGAATTTTGAAATTATGACAATCAATAAAGATAAATATTTATCAAGAGATCAATGGGGTATCAAAAATTTACATTCATGATTCATAAATATTCCATTTAGGAAGTATCAAATTTATGATTCAATGATTCATCATAAAACAAATTTCATCAATTTTCAGTCATCAAAATTCAAGTCATGAATATGAATTTAACATTCAAGCTAACATGACAAAAATTAATCATGATAATCAAGTCTTGAATTGCAATTTATCATTCAACCTAGCATATTTTCTTTCCCCCTTTAGTCAACATTGAAAAGAAGGGAGGAAATACAATTATATATAAAAATTTGCATCAATCAATATTTCATTCATTTCATGATGCATTCAAGTCAAAGAAATCATGTCATTTTTATGATATTAAGAAAAAGTCAAGAAGAGCATGATTCATTTGACAAAACCTTTTAGTAGTGAAAAAATCATACAAGAATGCTTGTGAGAAATCTTTGTTCATATAAGGAAGATCTCAAGTTTATAAGTCCGAGAAATCAAGATTATGATTTACAAATTTTCTTTAGCATCAATTTTCAATTCATGATAAGGAAGAGTAAATCAATGATTCAATCATATCATGTCATCAATTCCAAAAGACATCTTAAGTTGTTAAAATCTTATTAGAAAGATATTTCAAAAAGATATATCGCAATCGTAAATATTGATAAGTGATTCATTTGAATGTATCATTTTATTTAAATCAATTCGTCAACTCAAAACTCATGATCAAAATTACATTCAAGAAATTCATGAGAATATCATTAATTCATTAATCTCGAATAGATAAAAAATGTATTTTCTTTTAAGTATTTCATATAAGCATGCCTTTATCTTTTAATAAAAGCAAGTTTCAAAAGAAATTAAGACTAAAAGCATGATGCACACATTTGTTTTCAAAATATTCATCATGATGAGATTCACAAGATTCATGGAATGAATTCAAAAATGCATTTTCATTTCATGCAATTTGGTTTCACATAGGAAAGTTCAAATTTTTGCCAAATCAAAACAAGTATCAATGTTCAAGTGCGAAAGGCTAACTTCATCAAGGAGATCATCAAGTATGATACCATCATTTTAATTCCAATGATATTTCCCCTTTTTTTTTATATCCATCCTTTTAACTCATTAAGAATTATTTAATCATTAAGAAGTTTCATGTATCAAATAAGGGACGAGGATTATCGATTCATACATTCAAACCATCATCAAAATTTCTTTCATAATTCAAGAGATTCATAGCATGCATATATGTATATCATGTATAAAATCAAAACACACGTTTTGTCATCAAGACCAAAAATATGTCACGTCATTAAAAATTTCTTCATAAAAATGATTAAGATAAAAAACACATTAGTTCAAAAACATAAGAGTCACTCATCATGCATAATGTGTTTTATTTTAAGTTATTTGTTTCATATAGGTATGCTCATGTTTTTCATATAGATCCAAAAAATAAGTTTCAAGAGAAATCATTAAGACCAAAAAAATGATATTATGAAATATAAGATTTTAAATTATCAAGCATGGTATAATCATTAAGCATGATTTCATAATGCATCCTCAAAATCATTCTAACATTCTTTCTTTCATTGTTATTAGTTATAATAAAATGATTTTAGCTTAGTGTGAGAAATCATGCATCATTCATGACAAGTCATACGTAAATCGTCAAGATAGATATTCATGGATTTAAACAAGTATTGTCAACAATCATGCAAGTATTATAAACAAAATTTTACTTTTCAAAACTACTAGAAGGAAAAAGCATAAAACAAATTCCTACCAACTATATCAAGCAACTCATGAAAGGATCATGTATTTTCAAAACAACATAAGAACATCTTAAGTGAGTTACTTACCTCATTGTTGAAACCTGTCAAAGCCTAATTTGCCGGTTTGTCACTTGATTCTTTTTTACGTTTCATCTTCATCTTTGGTCTCTTCCTCCGTTCAAGTTCAATTTTAGTTTTAGATTTTAAACTTATTAAGATTCATTAAAAGTTCAAGGTTCTCAACATTGTTCTCATCACATGAGTTATCACTCAAGTGACATTCATTTGTCTAAAGTTCTAAATCCTTCCTATTCTTTGGAAGGTGATTCATGTGTTCATCAAGTTCTAAGAAATTCATTTCATACATCATTAATGATCCGATTAGTTCTTCTAATGAAAAATCATTTAAATTTTTAGTATCTGGTATTGCGGTTACTTTAGGATCCCACCTTTTTGAAAGGGATCTTAAGATCTTATTAGTGAGTTCAAAATTTAAAAAATATTTACTAAGACTTTTCAAGTTATTGATGACATACGTGAAACGGGTGTACGTGTCATTGATAGACTCACTTGGTGTCATTCGGAAGAGCTCAAAATCATGCAATAAGATGTTTACTTTCGAGTCTTTGACTCTATTAGTTCCCTCGTGTGTGATTTCAAGTATCCGCCAAATATCAAAAGCTGTTTCGCTTGTAGAAATCTGATTAAACTCATTTTTGTTCAAAGAGCAAAATAAGGCATCCATAGCCTTTGCATTTAAAGAAAAAGATTTTCTCTCTAAATCCAACCATTCGTTCATCAGTTTAGAGGGAAGTTGAAAGTCGTTTTCAATTACATTCTATAAATTTAAATCCAAAGAAATCAAAAAAACTCTCATTCAAGTTTTTCAATACGTGTAGTCCGATCCGTTAAAGAATAAGGGACGAACAATCAAAAAACCCTCTTGAAAGCTGTGAAGAGCCATTTCTCATGGGTGTAAATCCGAAAGAGAAATAACATGGCTTTAATACCAATTGTTAGGATCTAGAGCGGCACTAAGAGGGGGGTGAATTAGTGCAGTGGTTAATAACGATAAATTTTCAGTGATTTGAAAATGCTTTCAGAAACTTCGTACGTTGAAAACTTTGTTTCGAATAAAACCAATTTTGATTAACACGTAATTAACTTAAGAGCATTTTGAGATAAAGAAAGATAGTAAGCAAGTAGAGTAGTGAAGTGAAGATGGTTTGCAATATAGTAAATTACAAGAACGCAAATCGATTTATAGTGGTTCGAACATACGACCTACATCCATTCTCGATTCCTCTTCACTTGAGGCCACCGGCTTTTTCACTAGTTGTTTTCCTTCCAATGGGCCAAGACGAACTCCCTTACAGCACCTCTCCTTTTGACGGGCTCAGGAGATAACTCTTATAAGCACTTCACTTCTCTTTTTCGGTGGAATACAAATGAGAACTAGAGGAGGGATGTTTAGAAGGATTTTTATAACATTTTCTTGGTTTTAAAATCTTTGTGCTTTCTTCTTCAACCCTGGGATATGAGAGGTTTTTATAGGATTCAATTGGATTCAAACTTGGAGCCAAAAATCATCTCATCCTGGGTCTACCGGGTTTTGACAATACCACCACCTGTCACTAGCGGTACGATTGTCAGTCTGACTTTGACACTGGGTGGTACCACTACTCAATCTAGTGGTACCATCGCCTAACACACTGACATGATCAGTGTACTAGGCGGTACCACCGCTCAGCCAACTGTACCACCGCCTAGCAAATGGTACCACCGCCCAAGTGTTCTGACACTAGGCAGTACCATCACCCAATACAACCTAGGGAGATGGACCTGGGTGGTGCCACTGCCCCATTCTAGCGATGCCACTACTAGACAGGTCCAGCACACTTGGTTGAGCCTTAACTCGACCCAATCCAATCCAATATCGGGCCTAGTTGGCCCCTAACAGGATTAAAGGATTAACACTTAATCCTAACCCTAATTATGTGCTAACTATAAAATTAAAGATATTTTCTAAGCTAATACAAAGTCTGAAAAGTTAAGACTTCTTATGACGAGCTTTCCAATGAACTTTCGGTGGTCTTTCAACGAACCCTCGAACACCATTCTGCGAACTCCCGGCAAGCTCCTAGACTTCTTGATTAATCTTGGCGAGTTCCGACGAGCTTCTTCGGTAAGCTCTGATCTTTCTCGGCGAGCTTCGTAAACTTTCGACGAACCTTCTGGTGAACTTTCGAAAACCCTTCAGCAAGCTCCCTACTCATTCTCGGCCAGTTCCGTCAGCACTCCCGATAAATCTTCGGACTTTCGTCGAACTCTCAAACTCCCAATGATTCCATCGCACTTGACTCCAGCACTTTGCTTCACTTTACATCTTCATTATTATCGTAGTTAATCCTGCACACATAAAACTTAACTCTATTTCAATCTAGTCAGTTATTATAATGCGAATTGACATTTTATTGCCCGGCACATCATTGGTCGGCTCTTCGTCCGCTTCTTCGGCGCATCATCCTCTCTTGTGGCCTGTTGCCTAATCGATGGTTGACCTCTGCAACCCTGATATCCTTAGCGCAACACCACTCTTCTTGGCCCGATGCCCGATGTCCGAAGCCTTCTGTCGATTTTGATCGAACCTCCGGCTCGACGTCCAATATTCTGACGTGATTTCCTCTGGCACAACATTAATTCCTCCTACGTCAACTGTCTAATCCTAATCGAGTAGACCTGCATCACTTAAAATGTAGTTAGACAACTAAACACAATCAATTAGTTTCATCATTAAAATTCAAGATTCAACAATTACTACATGTATATAATATTAGAATACCACCCGACGAAGATGTAATAAAAGTGGATAGATACAACACTATAAATAGAAAACTACTTAAGAGATTAAGGTGCATATTCAGGAATGGAATATGGACTAGGCAGCCTAGAAGGATCGATCCAGCTCTCCCTCCAGTAGAAGAATCTAAAACACCAATATTTAGAGGTAATGAATATTCTCTTCCTAGTCCCTTTGGTGCAACACCGTCAGAACCAGCTCCTGCTCCATCTTTTGAAGATCCAATCATGACTGAGATAAATCAAATCAAATCACAGCAAGCTGAAATCATGAATGAAGTATGTCAAATAAATCGGAAGTCAGATAATTTGTATAGGCACTTTGGTATTCCACCCAAAGAATAGTTATAAAAACTCTATATTAACTTCATATGTTGTAATGGAGTTTTTGACTCTTATTATTATTTTGGCACACTTTAAAGTTCCATACATGTTGATCTTAATGCATAAAGTTGTTGTATGTTTCTTTTCCAAAATTTTTCAACTTTGGTTTTCATGAACTCATATTGATATTATCTTTTCGGACTTCGGATGACATCTTTTTGATATTGTATTTTGAATAGAGCTCTCATTCTTATCTTTCTCTGATCTTGCATTGATACTCCTCCTTCTTTGATTAATAATTTTAGCATCATATGCATGATTCTTCATTGATGATCTTTTAAATTAATATCATGCTCTTTTAATGACTTAGTAAAATTGATTCTATCGATTTTATACTCTCTCTACTCCTATTGGCATGAATAAATAAATTTCATATTTTTTCCACACTTTCATATCATTTGAAGTTGTTGATTTTGTCTTCATGACACATGAACTATACATATGTTAATGTCATGAACTTTGCATAAAGAAGAAGCTCTCAAGTTTTTATTATTTGAATACTCTCTTCGGATTTCATTCATACAAATTCCATGAATTTTTTAACTCTTATGCAAAATTCTATGTCTTGAGTTTTAATGGCTTGATTGGTTATTTTCAACTTGATGAATGATAATGCCAAGTTAGCGTTCATGAATTCTTTCTTATGAGAATACCAAGTTCGCCACTTATAAAATTTTTGGATGAGGTTTTCATGAGTTTTGAGCTTAAATGATCTCTCTTTTCTTCCTCATGAATTTTTTTCTTGAATGAATGTCATGAGCTCTTGATGAAATGTTTGATGAACATCTTGGCTTCAATGATCTATCTTTTCACTTAATGATTTTATGGCTTGAATTTTCAATCAAATTGCCTCTTGAACTTTTCATCTCAATCCTTCTTGAATGAACACTCATAATTCTTATCATGAGTTTTATGAATTTTATATCAAATGATCTCTTTTATATCTCATTAATTTCATTTGGTAGAAATGATTCTTGTAAGCTTTTTAATGACTTGAATGATTCACTTTTATGCTTCAAGAATTATTATGCCTAAATTCTGAATTTTTTTTATGTATGAATCTTTCATGAGCTCTTAGAAATTCTTGTGAATTTTGGCCTCGATGATCTATCTTACGATTTTATAGACATGAATTTTCAATAAGAATGAACGAATCACTTTTTGTTATTCTTCTTGATGGATTTATCCTTCCTTTTTGCCATTTTTCAAAAGCTCCAATCATAATATTTGGCATTAAGGCCCACTTCCTTTTTGTTGATGACAAAGGGGGAGAAGAATGTGGCAAAATAAATTGATGACTTGATAAATACCTTGTATGTATTGTATTGCAATTGTCATGCTTTGTATCGAAAATTGATTGCTATCTTTAAAAGCATCACAATGTATCACAATTATACGAAGCGTATTGCATGCATCGCAAATGGCTCATGCATGTTAATTTTTGTAAAATCATAATCATATCATGTTTAAATTTGGTGTCTTTCTTTGATATGAAAAGTTATCATTTCATGATGTATCGTAAAATGATATCATGCTTTGGAATTATAAATTTTATTTTGATATCATTTGATCCTTGCTACATTTCAAAATTTGAGTTGGAATCTTTGGTCGAAATAATGATTGTTCATTATCATTCGACATTGAACTTGAAATGGATGTCATGCTTTGACATCATGAAAAATACGAAGTTTCGTATTTATGGACAAAAAGATCATGATTGTTGAGCATGACGATAAGTTCAGTGGATGCAACTTAATGGTTTCGGCTTAAATTTAAGGAGATTGAATTCAAGTGTTTCCTTTCTCAAAATATGACATATAGATAGGGGGAGTTAAGGTTAACTCCGTCATCAATTGATTGCCATTATCAAAAAGGGGGAGATTGTTGAATCTCGGATTATGATAATGAAGTCAATTGATAGGCTAATTGATCTAATCCATATTATTGAGATAAGTGTGTAGGATTAACTACGATAATAATGAAGACATAAAGCAAATTGCCGGAGTTAAGTACATTGGGAGTTCGAGAGTCCGTCAGAAGTCCGAAGGATCATCGGAAGTGCTGCCGGAACTAATAAGAATGAATCGGGGACTTATCGAATGTTTCAGAAGTTCACTAGAAAAATTGTCAGAGGTTTGCGGAACTCATTAAGAAAAGTTTGGAAGCTTGCCAAAAGATTCGTCGACTCACCATAAAGTCCGGGAGGCTGCTGGGAGTCCACCAGAAGATATCCAAGGTTGTGTCGGAAGTCCATCGAAAGTTTGCCAAAAGCTCGTCAGAAGAAAACTCGATGTCACTGGATCATAATTTGCCTTGAAATATCTTAATTTCACAGTTAGCATATAATTAGGATTAGGATTAGGTGATAATCCTAATTAACCCGAGTAGGGGTCAACTGGGCCTTAATTGGATTGAATTGGGCCGAATTCAAAGCCCATTCAGTAGTGTTGGATCATGTCTGGCAGTGGCACCACCAGACTAGGGTGGTGGCACTGCCCCAGCAACTGGTTCCTAGGTGGTCTGGGCTGTGGTACTGTCTCAATTCAGTGGAAGTACCATTGACAGTTATTACTTGTCAATAGTGGTACCGCTTGACAAGCGATGGTACCACCCCTCCATAGAGTCTGAGGACCCTGTCAGGCAATAGTATCACTAGACAAGACAGTGGTACCACCCAGTACACTGACAGAGCAGGGTCAATTGGCAATGGTACCGCCAGTGCCAGGCGATAATACCGCCAATACTCGAAAATCCGAGATGACTCTCTTTAGCCCCAATTCTGAAGCCAATTGAGTCTATAAATACCCCTTACTTCTCAGCTAGCTAAGCATATTGAGAAGTGATAAAAACTAAGTCAAAGCTCTAGCAAAATTATATTCGATAGCTTGAGTGTTCACCTCCCAAGTCTCATTTGTAAAAGTTCTGTAAGAGAGTGTGAACCACTTGTAAAAGTTTGTAAGAGGGGTGCTTGGTCCTTCCCCTTCAAGAAGAATTGATAGTGGAAGTTAAGGAACCTCATCGGAGGAGGTTTCGGAGGTAGACGTAGGTCATCTGACCAAACCCCTATGCATTGCTACATATTTCTCTTGATGTGTGAGTTTTAAATTGCTGCATTTCAATCTATACTTAGCTGTAATCTCTCGATCTACTCCTCTCTAGTTTCTGTCGTATTCACTCGAATCAGTTTACTAAAATCATTTTCGTCAAACCAAAACTTCTCAACGCACAACTCTTTTCAAAATCGTTTTGAATTTATGGTTTTTATCTACTGCACTAATTCACCCCCTCTCCCTCTTAGTGCTGCTCTAGATCCTAATATAACCAAGTGCTTTTAGACCATTGATGACATCCGTAAAATGGGTGTACATATCTCCAATGGTCTCACTTGGTTTCATACGAAACAACTTATAGTTATGAACTAAAAGATTAATTTTTGACTCTTTAACCCTACTTGTGCCTTTGTGTGTGACTTCAAGTGTGTGTCAAATCTCATGAGCAGTTTCATATATAGAAACCCGATTAAATTTGTTTTTATCAAGAGTACAAAACAAAGTAATCATTTCTTTAGCATTTAAAGAGAAAGTCCTCTTTTCCAAATTATTCCATTCGTTTATTAGTTTGGAAGACTTTTCAAAACCACTTTCAATAATGTTCCATAAATTAAAATCCATAGAAAGCAAAAAATTCTCATTCTAGTTTTTTAATACGTATAGTTCGTCCCATTGAACATAGGAGGATAAGTGATAGAAAGACCCTCTTGAATGTCGATAAAAGCTATTTCTCTTGGTGTTAAACCAAATGAGAAAAAAAATATGGCTCTGATACCAACTGTTAGTGTTAGGACAAGTCGGCACTAAGAGGGGGAGGGGGGGTGTATTAGTACAGCGATAAAAATGTCAGTTTGGAAAATATTGTTCGATTTATGAAAACTTCGTATGATGAAAGTCATATTGGAAATGCTTTAAACCTTGAAAATATTCATAAGAGGATAATAATCAAGTAAGGTAGTATGCAAATAGACTAAGTGCAAAGAGGGAAAGGAAGAGAGTGCACACCAAATTTATAGTGGTTCGATCATCCGACCTACGTCCACTCCTGATTCCTCCTTTGTCGAGGCCACCAGCATCCACTAATCGATCTTCTTTCAATGGGCAAAGATTAACTATCCTTTATAGCCCTTTTTCCTTTTTACAGGTTTACAAAACAACCTTTACAACCCCACTCACCCCTCTCTTAGACTTAACCAAAACTTAAAGTTAGAGGGGAGGAATTTTTACATAATTATAATAGTGTTTTCCCTCTTTTTGTTCTCAGTTTATGTGTGTTCTAACCAGGGATGAGAGAGGTATTTATAGGCTCCAAATGGATTCAAATTTGAAGCCAAAATTTTAAACACCCTGAGATTTTAGGGTACTAGTGGTACCATTGCTAGTACTAGGTGATACCACCGCCTAGTCTATCTGATACTAGGTGGTACCATCGCCCAATCTGACGGTACTATCGCCTAACACAGTCTCGGAGACTATGTCTTGAAGATTGAGCCACCAGTGGTTCCACCGCTTGTTCTGTACCGCTTGACCCACTTGTTGGGTCATTGTTTGGGCCTTCACTTGGCTCAACAAAGCCCAAACTTAGGTCCAATGGGCCCCTAATTGAGTTAGCTTAATTTTAATACAATTACAACTTAAGACTACTTTGATCTAGACAATTATTACAATGCTTGAATCAATTGTTGTCCGGCATGTCATTAGTTCATCAGCGCTTTGTTTGATCCTTCTATGCATCGTCCTCTCTTGCGGCCTATTGCCCAATTGGCCAGTTGACCTTCACAACTCCGATCTCCTTGGCACAATGTTTGCTTTTCTTGGCCCGATACCTGAACTCATCATCCAAAGCCTTCTGTCGATACATCGACTGATCCTTTGACTCGATGTCCAATCTTCTAACATGTTCCACTTTGGCCTAACTTTCGATTCCTCCAGCTTTAATTGTTTCTCCTTGATCGAAGCTAGTCTTGTGTTACTCAAAACATAGATTAGATCATAAATTCTATTAATTGGTTTCATTATCAAAATTTGAGATTCAATAATCTCTCCCTTTTTGATGATGACAACCAATTGATAATGGAGTTAACCTTAACTCTCCCTATCAATATGCCATATTGATAGAAAATTTTAAATATTATCATAAATCATGCATAATCAAAATGTTTAATACATCATTCTATATATGATCATCATCATAACTTCTCCCCCTTTATCATCAACAAAAAGGAGAAATGCAACTATGTAAGTTTTTGAGATATACAAGTTTAACAAATTTTTCATCACTTTAGAACATGCAAGTATAGCAAGTTTTAAAGATGTGCAATTTTTCTTCTTAAGATGTGTAAGTTTGCACTTTTGCTTCTTGAGTTTGCAAGCTAGCAATTCTTGGTGATGTTTAAGGTGACAAGTATTTTCTTCTCTTTTGGGAAGTCCAAGCTTAGCAAATTTTGCTTCATTTGTAATGATCAAGCGAGCAATTTTTCTCTCATTGAAGTATGCAAGCTAGCAATTCTTGCTCCCCCTTTATCATTATAAAAAAAAAGGAAGAATACAAGGTTGTAATTCTTTTTCCTTTACATCAATTTTCAAATCATGACAATCAATAAAGATAAATTTTCATCAAGAGTGATCAATGGGGTATAGATATCATAAATACAAGAGAATGAACATAATAAAAATCATGTCATGGAAGATATAATGTCAAAGATTGTAGAGGATTAAGTCATAAATACTAAAAGACATGATTTATTTTGACAAATTTTTCTATTAATAATGATAAGAAACCTTAGGAGGTCAAAGATCTTGATTTAAAAAAAATCTTAAGTATTGAATATCAAGAAATCAAGATCATGATTCATAAATACTTTCTCTAGTAAAATGAAACATAGGAGATAAAATAGCAATGATACCAATCATGATTCATTTGGTAGTAAATAGGAAAAAGAACAACTTGATTCATGCATAAGAAATCTCGATTCATCATGATTCATAAATAAAAAAAATTAAGTTATGATTCAGAGAGATCAAGAGAAAAGTCATGAATCATTTGGAAAAATATCATTCAAATTCAATTCATCATCAAAATTACTTTCATAGATTAATAAATAACATAAATAGATTTTGGATAAAACTCATCATCGCATCATCAAAATCTCTTTCATAATTCAAGAGATTCATAAAAGATAATCTACATGGATTCATTAATCTTTTATTTAAAAATCAAAAGCTTTAAAGATAACAATTTTTTTTAAGAAAAATGCATCCTTCTTTTAGTTTCAATTTATGTAATTGAAGGCATGTCTTAGTCTTTTAAGCCAAATCCATGCATCAACGTATAAATCCGAAAAGCAAGTTTCATCATAAAAATCATTAAGACAAAAAATATAACACATTAAACATAAGGCATCTTCAAACAAAAGATTTGATTTATCATGATAATATATTTTCCTTTTTGTGATTCAATTTATGTGATTGATTTCATATAAGTATGCTCAATTTTTTTGTATTAAAGTCGTGTATCATTTTTAAAACCAAAAAGCAATACAAAATCATCAAGATATACATAATTGCTTCTTATAACATACAAGGAATTAATCTTATTTGATGTGCAAGTATTATCATAAAACATGCAATTGTCATGCTCAATTTTTTTATTTTTTAAAATCACTAGAAAGAAAAGCATGATATATATTTTTTTGTATTTTTTATTTCCTACTAACTAATTTAAAATTATCAAATCATAAATAGCACTAAGTAATTTTATGGTAAGGTAAAAGGGTTTTGGTTAAGATGCATACCTTGTTGTCGAAAGCCTTCAAAACGTAGTTTGCCACTTCGTCTTCGGATGCACCCAATTCATCCTTGAGTGTTTTCTTCTTCTTTGGTGGCTTCTACTTTTTAAGTTTATTTTTGAGTTTGTTATTATTCTTTGATTCTTGTTTTGTAAACTTTTTAAATTTTATAGTGAGGAGTTTAAGGTCATCATCATTATCATCATCACTTGAGTTATCACACAAGTGGTATACTATTATTCGAAGTCCCAAATCCTTTATATTCCTTAAAAGGTAGTTCTCATATTCATAATGTGCCATAAATATCATCTCATAGGTCATTATGGACCCGATAAGTTCTTCAAGCGGAAAGTTATTTAGGTCCTTTGTCTCTTGTATTGCAGTTACTTTCGGATCATAACTTTTTGAACAAGATCTTAGAATCTTGTTTATAAGTTCAAGATTCAAAAAACCTTTTTCAAAATTTTTTAAATTATTGACGACATTCGTAAAACGAGTGTACATGTCACCAATAGTTTTATTTAGTTTCATTCGAAACAATTCAAAATCATACATCAAAAGATTAATTTTTGAATCTTTAACCCTACTAGTGCCTTCTTGTATGATTTTAAATGTGTGTCAAATCTCATGTGCAGTTTCACAAATAGAAACATGATTAAATTCATTTTTGTTTAAAGTACAAAATAAAGCATTCATAGTTTTTGCATTTAATGAAAAAGTATTCTTTTCTAAATCATTCTGTTCATTCATTGGTTTGGAAGACTTTTGAAAACCATTTTTGATGATATTTCATAAATTTAAATCTAAAAAGAGTAAGAAAACTCTTATTTGAATTTTTTAATATGTGTAGTTCGTCCCATTGAACAAAGGAGGACGAATGATAGAGTGACCCTCTTGAAAGTCGAAAAGAGCCATTACTCTTGGGTGTTAAACCAAATGAGAAATAAACTAACTCTGATACCAACTGTTTGGATCACAGTCAACACTAAGAGGGGGGGGGCGGGGGTGAATTAGTGTAGCAATAAAAACGTCAATTTGAAAAATATTGTTCGATTTTTCAAAACTTCATGCGATGAAAGCCATATTATAAATGCTTTAAACTTTAAAAACGTTCGTAAGAGGATAATAATAAAGTAAGGCAATATATAAATAGACTAAGTAGCAAAAAGGAAAAAAAAAGAGTGCACACCAATTTTATATTAGTTCGGTCATCTAACCTATGCCCACTCCCGATTCCTCCTTCGTCGAGGCCACTGACATCCACTAATCGATCTTCTTTCAACAAGCGAAGATCAACTACCCTTTATAGCCCTTTCTTCTTTTTACAGGTTCAGAAGATAACATTTACAATCCCACTCACCCCTCTCTTAGACTTAACCAAAACTTAAAGCCAAAGGAGAGAAATTTTCACATAATTACAATAGCATTTTCCCTCTTTTTGTTCTCAGTTTGTATGTGTTCTAACCAGGGATGAGAGGAGTATTTATAGCCTCCAAATGGATTTAAACTTGGAGCCAAAATTTCAAACACCCCGAGATTTCGGGTTACTAACGATACCATCGCCCAATATGTCTAACATTAGGCAGTACCACCGCTTGACACTGGACGATACCACCATCCAATCTGATGGTGCCATCGCAGGACACAATCTCGGAGTTGGAGACTAAGCTACCAGTGGTTCCATTACCTATTCTAGTGGTGCCATCGCTTGACCCACCTGTTGGGTCACTGTTTGGGCCTTTCACTTGGCCCAACATAGCCCAAACTTAGGTCCATTGGGCCCCTAATTGAGTCTGTCTAATTACAACTTAACACTACTTCGATCTAGACAATTATTATAAAGCTTGAATCAATTGTTGTCCAGCATGTCATTGGTTCATCGGTACTTCGTTCAATCCTTCGACGCATCGTCCTCTATCGCGGCCTATTGCCCAGTCAGCCAGTTGACCTCTACAACTCCAATCTCCTTGGTGTAATGTCCGCTCTTCTTGGCCCGATGCCTAAACTCATCGTCTAAAGCCTTCTACCGATACGTCGACCGATCGTTCGGCTCGACGTCCAATCTTCTGACATGTTTCACTCCGACCCAACTTTCGATTCCTCCTGCTTTAATTATCTCTCTTTGATTGAAGCTAGTCCTGCATCACTCAAAATGTAAATTAGATCATAAACTCTATTAATTAGTTTCATCATCAAAATCTAAGATTCAACAGTTATGATCAAAATCGGCACTAAGAGGAAGGGGGGGTGAATTAGTGCGTACGTAAAAATATCCACGATTCAAAAAACTTCATTTCTATTAAACCCATATCAGAAATGTGTTTAACTTAAAAAAGGTGTAAATTAGATTATGCAGCTAAATCAGTAAACAATACAAAGAGAAAGCAGCAAAGAAGAGATCACACCGGATTTATAGTGGTTTGATCATTGTGACTTACGTCTACTCCTCGATTCCTCCTTTGTCGAGGCCATCAACATCCATTAACATTCTTCTTTCAATTGGTGAAGACCAACTACCCTCTTACAACACTTTTCTCCTTTTCATAACTTAAAGAGACAACCTTTATAGGTTACTCTGTTAGGGATCGAGTGGCACTAAGAGGGGGGGGTGAATTAGTGCAGCGATAAAGAACGATAAACTTTTGGCATTTTAAAACAAGTTTCGGAAACTTCGTATGTTGAAAATGATGCTTCGATTAAATGAAACAGCATACCTCACAATACCAAAAAGGTTGCAAGCATTGCCACCATATCCAATTCAGATCCTAACATGTAATCCAGAGATCCTCGCTTAAGCCCCAATCTAAAAAAAAGAGAAAAGTTAACTTTCAAACAGAAGATGATAAAGACTTGTCATGACCACCGACTAAAAAGGGGACAAAAGCACAAATATGATGAACCAATGTAGCAAATATCAAGATATTGTTATTTAAAAATTCATTTTTACATAAGAGATACAAGATACAGAGGTACAAACAGTCTTCCGAACTACGAAAGTAGATGCTGATCATTGAAGCAGCCATCATCACTGAAATGAAAGCATATACTTAATACACCAAACAGCCACAGATACAAATAATTTCTTACTGCAAATATCAAGAATCATGACCACCCAAATATCAATATGTAAAGGATCACCAAGACCGCAGTACCAAAGATATTTTAAGATAACATGAACCATGACTTTGGACATAACTTGTTAGAGTAAACCCATTTCACTCCAACACCCAAGATTTGCCTCTACCTAATAGAGATAATTTATAGTCACATCCAACCTTATTTTTCCTCTACAAGTGTAAGAGAGTCTAAGAGGAAATGAGAAGTGGAGAACCAAAAATAGGAAAGAGTATTAAAACCCTTCGATCAAATCGAGAAGGTGAGTACTCGAGTACAGAGTTCACCCAATTCCTCAAAGACTATGGGATATTATCCCAATGGACACCTCCTTATACACCACAACTTAATGGTGTATCGAAAAGGAGGAATCGCACATTGTTAGACATGGTGCGTTCCATGATGTGTTTCGCCGACCTACCCATCTCATTCTGGGGATATGCCATAGAAACCGTAGCTTACCTTCTGAACAGAATTCCAACTAAATCAGTGATGTCTACTCCATATGAGATATGGAATGGGAAGAAGCCCAATCTTAAAGTTGTTAAGATTTGGGGCTGCCCTGCCCACGTTAAGAGACACAACCCTGACAAGTTAGAATCTAGGATGGAATGGTACAAGTTCGTGGGATACCCCAAAGAAACTTATGGGTATTATTTCTATCACCCTGAGGACCGAAAGGTCTTTGTAGCTAAGAGATCTGTGTTCCTTGAGAAGGAACACATTCTTGGTGGAGACAATGGGAGCATGATAGAGTTGAGCGAGGTTAGAGAACCTAGCTCAAGCACCATTCCACAGCTAGAGTCTGTTCAGATACCTAACACACAAATTCCAACTTTATGTAGGTCCGATAGAATATTCCATCCTCTTGAGAGATATGTGGGACATATCAGAAGAGAGAATATTGAGGATATTGATCCTCAGACCTACGAGGAGGCTATTATGAGCATAGACTCCGGGAAATGGCAAGAAGCCATAAATTCAGAAATGGATTCCATATACTCCAACAAGGTTTAGAACCTAGTTGATGCACCCGAGGGTATTGTACCCATTGGTTGCAAGTGGATCTTTAAAAAGAAGATTGGAGTAGATGGAAAGGTAGAGACCTATAAAACAAGGCTAGTTGCTAAGGGGTATCGTCAAAGGCAAGGTGTTGACTATGACAAAACTTTCTCACCTGTAGCCATGCTAAAATCCATTCGAATTCTATTGGCTATTGCAGCACACTATGATTATGAGATCTGGCAGATAAACGTCAAAACCGCATTCCTCAATGGTAATCTCGATGAGGAGGTGTATATGATACAGCCTGAGGGATTCGTGTACAAGGATAACCCAGATAAAGTGTGCAAGTTGCTTAGGTCCATTTATGGATTAAAGCAAGCTTCTCGAAGTTGGAACATAAGATTTGATGAGGCGATCAGATCTTATGACTTCGTTAAGAACGAAGATGAACCTTGTGTGTACAGGAAATTAAGTGGGAGCACTATTACCTTTTTGGTATTATATGTGGATGACATCCTGATCATTGGGAATGATATAGGAATGCTCTCCATAGTAAAGACTTGGCTATCTAGGCACTTCTCCATGAGGGACTTAGAGGAAGCATCCTACATATTGGGAATACGGATCTATAGAGATAGATCCAAGAGGATGCTTGGCTTGTCCCAATTTAGGTACATAGACACCATTGTCAAAAGGTTTGGCATGAAAAATTCCAAGAGAGG
Organism: Musa beccarii; assembly: GCA_024322285.1. Lineage (NCBI taxonomy): Eukaryota > Viridiplantae > Streptophyta > Magnoliopsida > Zingiberales > Musaceae > Musa > Musa beccarii. Next base: position 47,611,942 of record CM044396.1, on the reverse strand, counting down.
TCTCATACCAATGAGACATGGAATATCACTTTCTAGGAGTATGTCCCCAAAGACTCCTAAAGAAAGGGCACACATGGATATGATGTCATATGCATCAGCGATAGGATCTATCATGTATGCTATGCTATATACCAGGTCTGATATAGCGCATGCTCTAAGTGTCACGAGCAGATATCAGGCAGATCCAGGCTTGGAGCACTGGAAAGCAGTAAAATGTATCCTTAAGTACTTGAGAAAGACTAATGATCTTTTACTGGTATATGTAGGTAGTAGCCTCAAGGTTGAGGGTTACTCGGACTCGAGCTTCCAGTCCGATGTCGATGATAGCAAGTCTAATTCAGGGTATGTGTTCACTCTGAAAGGAGCAGTTTGCTGGAAGAGTTCCAAGCAAGATACTATTGCTGACTCGACCACAGAGGCGGAATACATTGCTGCGGCAGAGGCAGCAAAGAAGGGAGTCTGGATGAAGAAGTTCATCCCAGATCTAGGAGTCGTCCTGAGTAGCGCGGAGCCGATTTCCTTTATATTGCGACAAATATGGGACGATTACTCAAATAAGGGAACCCAGGTCTCATCAGAAGTGTTCTGAGGAGGTTCCAACTTATTAGAGAGATCGTGGCCCGAAGAGATGTAGCAATGGAAAGAGTTCCATCTGAAGATAACATTACAGATCCACTAACAAAGCCACTGACTCAGATTCCTTTTGAGCATCACAAAGGTCTGATAGGGATCAGACATGTTTGTGATTAGCTTTAGGTCAAGTGGGAGATTGCTAGTTATAGGTGCCCTACAAGCCAATCACATGAGTGATAGCACTTGTAACACGCTACGTCAATGTCTTTGCTTATGATTATTGGCATTATCTCACATTATCTAGATGTATATTATGATGTCCTTGGATCTGTGCAATGGGAATCAAATCGTGATGAGATCACGATAATGAGATCGATTCACCTTTAAACACAAATCCTAAATTATCCTAGTCATAGGTTACTCGAGAAGGACATCGAGATAACCGGATAGACTGTTGTGTTGTATACCCGTTCATATGATGGAGGTAGCTGGTCTTATAGCTACTCGTGTGGGGACACTAAGGGTACAGTGCAGGTGCTCATTGGAGAATGAGTTCACTAATTGATCTGCCTACGGAATGCTGGATGGTTATTGATACCTCACATCAGACAGCGATTCCGTAGTCCCAGAAATGTATCTGGTCCTTAGACTTGAGACACCAAGGATGTCCTGTATGAGTACTCCAATCTTTGATACCAGACATATAGGTTTGGAAAGCTCCATATCTAATACAATCGGTTATTGGGAGTGATAGCCAACCTTACGAGAGCTATTGAGTATCAATAGAGGATCATCCGTACTCGGTATCATAAGAGGAATATCCCATGTGTTCTTGCTCGAACAAATCCTTAGCCAAGGTCATTCGGATTGAGAGAGAAAAAGTTTTCCAGGAGAATTCGACAAGAGCAAGACTCGAGGAGAGACCGTATGGGCCTGACTGCACCATGCTCGGCATAGGGTCTCTAGGATATTAGATGGATGAGAGATTATAGATACATGGTAACTGAGGACAGATAGGTCCAAAGGATTGGATTCCCCTGTATCGTCTGGGGGCCGCGGCGTAGTGGCCTAGTACGTCCGCGGTCGATGAGTTGGGTGAATTATTATAGAGATAATAATTCACTAAGTCAGAAGGAGTTCTGACAAGTATGACTCATGGCTAGCTCGATATTGGGCCTAGAGGGTCACACACATATGATAGGTGTTGCGACGAGTAGAGGTTCGCATATGAGATATCCACTGAACCCCCTATCTTATTGGATATCCATTAAGCCCCTGAATTATTGGATCTTGAGATGAGATCCAATAATTGCTAATAAGAGATTATTGGGTAGAGGCCCACTAATCCAAGAGGCTTGGGTAATTGGATGGAGATCCAATACCCAATAGGGCAAAAGATCCATTAGGGTTTTTCAGGGGGGGCCTCTATAAATAGGAGGGGACCAAAGCTCTATAGGCTGAGGGTTTCTTTTGGTAGCCACCTCTTGTTCTCCTCCCCCCAGAGAGAGAGAGCATCGTCGCAATCCCTGCTGTGTGGATACCGCTAGAGAGGAGGACACTTGACTTTCTTCATCCTCTCCTATAGATCTGCAAGAATTTAGGGATATACGATCTCCCTAGGTATCTTCTTTTACATGTGCAATTTTCGTGGATTTGCTTTTGATGCATCGATCTTCGCACGACGATGGAAACTTTCTACGGGAAATCTGGGGTGTTTTGGTTTCTGTTCTTCCGCTATGCATGTGATGTCACTCCCCCCTTGCGAGGATTTCCCAACAATCACCTAGCGCAACATCAATTCCTCCAACATCAATTGTGTTATGAATCAAGCAGTACTAAGGGGGGGGGTGAATTAGTGCAGCGGTAAGGAACAAGAAATTTTCAGCGATTAAAACAAGTTTGAAAACTTCGTACGAATGAATGCAGCATTTCGTTTGAACCCGGAAAGATTATGTTTTAACTTTAAAGCATACATAATAAGATGAAGATGAAGTTTAGTAAATAAGGCAGCAAGTGGAAAGAGTTTACAGCAAAGTAAATAGCAAGAACGTAAATGTAAACCAGATTTTTATAGTGGTTCGGTCATCTGACCTACGTCCACTCCCGATTCCTCTTCACTTGAGGCCATCGGCTTCTCCACTAGCTATCCTCCTTCTAACGGGAGAGGATGAACTCCCTTACAACACTTCTCCTTTTGATGGGCTTAGGAGATAACCCTTATAAGTACTCTTACCTCTCTCTTGGACTAGAACACTCTTAAGACTTAGAGGGAAGATTTGACACACTTTCAAGAGAGTTTCCCCCTTCTTTTTTTCAGTTCTAGACACTCTTCATCCAATAATGTGAGGGGTATTTATAGGCCTCAAAGTGATTCAAATTTGGGCTCCAAATTTGAAATCAAATTGGAGTTCCCGGTGCTGGGGCGGTGCTACCGCTTGTTAGTCTGGCAGACTGACACAACAGGGGCGGTGCTACCGCCCCAGCTAGGTGGTGCTACCGCCCCAGGCAGGTGGCTGTTGCCGCCTGGCCTGCTGGCTGCTGGGTGGTGCTACCGCCTAGCACACATGCTGCTGGGCGGTGCCACCGCCCAGCACATTAGTTGCACCGCCCAGCACATATCAACTTCTGGTTTGGGCCGAAAACTCGACCCAAACCGGTCCCAAACAAGGCCCAATGGGCCCATAATTGGGTTAAAGGATTAACACCTAATCCTAACCCAAATTAATGTGCTAACTACAAAATTAAAGACATTCCTAAGCTATTATAAAGTCCACAAGTCAAGTCTTCTTCCGACGAGCTTCCGGCGAACTTCCGATGAACTTCCGGTGGTCTTCCGATGATCCCTCGGAAACCATCCTGCGGACTCCCGGCAAGCTCTCGGACTCCATGATGATTTTGGTGAGTTCCCCCGAGCTTCTTTGGCAAGCTCCGATCTTTCTTGGTAAGCTCCGTGAACTTCCGACGAACCTTCCGGCGAACTTCCGAAAACCCTTCGGCAAGCTCCCTACTCGTTCTCGGCCGGTTCCGGTAGCACTCCCAATGAATCTTCGGACTTCCGTCGAACTCTCGAACTCCCAACGATCCATCCCACTTGACTTCCGGCACTCTGTTTCGCTTTACGTCTTCATCCTTATCGTAGTTACTCCTGCACACAAACAACAAACACTCTAGTTCGATCTAGATAGTTATTACAACATGAATTGATATTCAGTTGCCCAGCACGTCATTGGTCGGCGCTTCGTCCGATCCTTCAGCACATCATCCTCTCTTGCGGTCCGTTGCCCAATCGGTGATTGACCTCCGCAACCCCGATATCCTTGGTGCAACACGCTCTTCTTGGCCCGATGCCCGACGTACGAAGCCTCCTACCGATAGTCGACCAAACCTCCGGCTCGACATCCAATATCCTAACGTGATCACCTCCGACGCAACTTCAATTCCTCCAGCGTCAACTGTCTAATCCTGATCGATAGTAGACCTGCGTAACTCAACACGTAGTTAAACAAAACACACTCAATTAGTTTCATCATCAAAATCCGAGATTCAACAATCTCCCTCTTTTTGATGATGATAATTAATTGATGACTAATGGAGTTAACCTTAACTCCTCGGAGTTTAACACAAACTCCCCCTATCAATATGCCATTGATAGAAACCTTGGATTATCCCAAATCCAAGCAACATTCATCATAATGTTAAGAGAAAACAACAAACCATCATGTAAATATATAAAATATTCAAGCATCATTACATTGCATGAAGTCATCAATCTACTTCTCCTCCTATGTCATCAACAAAAAGGAGAAGTAGCATCATAGCTATTTTAAAAGATATGCAAATTTTTACAACACACTAGCTATTTATCACATCATACAACATTTTGCAATACAACACCAAATAATACCATTCAATCATAGCAAGTTTCAAGGATGGGCAATGATGGTAATTTTCACTTGCTTCTTGAGATGTGCAAGTTTGCACCTTGTTTCTTACAATAGCAATATTTGCATCCTTTGATATAATAATTCTTAGCTTCTCATAAAGTTGCAAAAGAGGAATCAAGATGGCAAATTTTTGCAATGTTCGAGCTAAAAACTTTCTCCCCTTTTGTTAGCATCCAAAAGAAAGGGAGGATCAAATACTTCAAATAATCTTGCATGAGATTCAACAATAATTTGTAACAAAAATGCAAGCAATTTTGAAGAAGTGAAATTGAGCAAGATTTTTGCCTCTCTTAAGATAGCAACTTTTTGCTTCTCAATACTCAAGCTAGCAAAATTTTCTCTTTTGATGCACAAGCTAGCAATTTTCTTCCTCTTGAATGAGCTAGCAAATTAATCATGCAAGCTAGCAATAAATCTTCTCCCCCTTTGATTTTGTCAAAAAGAAGGGAAGAATATAATTCTTTTCCCTTTACATGAATGCTTCCATCATGACAAAATAACAAATTTCCATCATGAATTTTTAACATATCAAGTCATGAATTCAAGGAAGTCATAAACAAATCATGGTATGAGGGAAATTTATAACAAGCAAGCAAGCAATAATGATAAGTTAGCATACTTTGCGATACGCAAACTAGCTTCCTTTCAATTTTTCTCTTTTGCAACTAAGTTTCCCTTTTGCAAGCCATCAACTTTTTAAAGCAAGACATAAGTTTCGTCATAAAGACCGTTAAGACCAAACACATCAAAAATAAAACATTATGATAGTGCATTTTCTTATTTTTAAGAGTTTCAATTTATGTGATTTGATCTTTCATAAGAATGATCAATGTCATGCATCATATTTAAACATGAGAGCATCATCATATTTAGAAATGAATTCATCATTAAAATCATTTCACTTCTTTCTTTCATTTGTTATAACAAGATGATCAATACTCAAACTTTTGCTAAAATCATACATCATTTTAAAAATCTGAAAAATAACTTTTGTCATGAAACCCATTAAGTCCAAATATAACACAAGGCAACATCAAAGCCACATTTCTTTCATTTTGAAAATTTGTGGGTTGGGTCTTTATAATTGATTTCATGAAGACATGTATCAATAAAAATTTCATCATTAAAAAGGGTTAAAACCCACTAAGCCAAGATGGAAGTTTTCAAATTATAATCAAGATACATACATCTATCATCAAAAAAAAATTTTCAAGAAATTCATACATAGATATGTATCATGTTTAAGATTGAAAACTGATATGGAAAGTATACATGAAATTTCATCATCTCAAAATGTCATCTTAATTTGTCATGAAAACAATTAGACCAAGAATACGTTAATCCACAACATAGAGTCAAATCAACATTACTTCAAAAACTAATGCATGTTACAAAATCATCAAGCATCATGTTTAGAAATGAAATATAAAACATCAAGATACACATGCATGGATTAATCCTAAGCATTATCACAAATCATGCATCATTCATATTTTTAATTTTCAAAAAATTACTAGAAAGGAAAAAGCATAAAAAAAATCCTACCAACTATTTCAAGCAACTCATAAAAGGATCATGTAATTTCAAAGTAAGGTAAGAACAACTTGGGTGAGTTTCTTACCTCATTGTCGAAAACCTTCAAAGCCCATTTCGCCTCTTCTTTACTTGATTCTTCTTTGCAAGTTTTCTTCTTCTTCTTTGGCCTCTTTCTCTGTTCAAGTTCATTTGTGCTTTTTAATTTTTGTTTAATGAACTTGTTAACATTCATTATTATGTGTTCAATGTCCTCATTGTCCTCATCACTTGAGTCATCACTCAAGTGGCATTCATTTGTTCGATGTTCCAAATCCTTCTTATTCTTTAGAAGGTGGTTCATATGTTCATCATGTTTCAAATGTTCGAAGAAACTCATTTCATATGTCATTAGTGAACCGATTAGTTCTTCCAATGAAAAATCATTTAAATTTTTAGTCTCTTGTATTGTGGTTACTTTTGGATCCCAACTCTTTGGGAGGGATCTTAAAATCTTGTTAGTGAGTTCAAAGTTCAAAAAACATTTACCAAGACTTTTCAAGCTATTGATGACATCCGTGAAGCGGGTGTACATATCGCCGATAGTTTCGCTTGGTGTCATTCAGAAGAGCTCAAAATCATACAATAAGAGGTTTACTTTCGAGTCTTTAACTCTACTAGTTCCCTCGTGTGTGATTTCAAGTGTTCGCCAAATATCAAAAGTCGTTTCGCACATTGAAATCTGATTGAACTCGTTCTTATCTAAAGCGTAAAATAAGGCATTCATAGCCTTTGCGTTTAAAGAAAAAGACCTTTTCTCCAAATCCGACCATTCGTTCGTCGGTTTAGAAGAAGGTTGAAAGCCATTTTCGATGATGTTCCACAAATCCAAATCCATTAAAAGTATGAAAACTCTCATTCGAGTTTTCCAATATGTGTAGTCCGAACCGTTAAAGAACGATAGACGAAAAACCGAAAAGCCCTCTTGAAAATCATTAGAGCCATTTCTCAAGGGTGTAAATCTGAAAGAGAAAGAACGTGGCTCTGATACCAATTGTTAGGGATCAAGCGGCACTAAGAGGGGGGGGGGTGAATTAGTGCAGCGGTAAGGAACGAAAAATTTTCAGCGATTAAAACAAGTTTGGAAACTTCGTACGAATGAATGCAGCGTTTCGTTTGAACCCGAAAAGAATGCGTTTTAACTTTAAAGCATACGTAATAAGATAAAGATGAAGTTTAGTAAATAAGGCAACAAGTGGAAAGGGTTTGCAGCAAAGAAAATAGCAAGAACGTAAATGTAAACCAGATTTTTATAGTGGTTCGGTCATCCGACCTACGTCCACTCCCGATTCCTCTTCACTTGAGGCCACCGGCTTCTCCACTAGCTATCCTCCTTCCAACGGGAGAGGATGAACTCCCTTACAACACTTCTCCTTTTGATGGACTTAGGAGATAACCCTTACAAGCACTCTTACCCCTCTCTTGGACTAGAACACTCTTAAGACTTAGAGGGAAGATTTGACACACTTTCAAGAGAGTTTCCCCCTTCTTTTTTTCAGTTCTAGACACTCTTCATCCAAGAATGTGAGGGGTATTTATAGGCCTCAAAGTGATTCAAATTTGGGCTCCAAATTTGAAATCAAATTGGAGTTCCCGGTGTTGGGCCGGTGCTACCGCCTGTCAAAGGCGGTGCTACCGCTTGTTAGTCTGGCAGACTGACACAGCAGGGGCGGTACTACTGCCCCAACCAGACATAGCAGGGTTGGTGCTACCGCTTCACCAGCGGTGCTACTACGCCCGGCAGTATCGCTTGCCGCTGGCTTTCTTGGCTGGCGGCGGTGCTACGCCAAAGACACATGCTTGCTAGGCGGTGCCACCGCCCAGCACATTTGCTGCTGAGCGGTGCCACCGCCCAGCACATATCAACTTCTCGTTTGGGCCGAAAACTCGATCCAAACCGGTCCCAAACAAGGCCCCTCATCCATCTAATATCCCAGAGACTGTATATTGGGCATGGTGCTATCAAGCTCATACGATTTCAAGTCGAGTCTTGCTCTAATCGGATTCTCCTAGAAAACTCTTTCTCTCTCAATCTGAATGACCTTAGCTAGGGATTTTCCTGAGCAATAACACATTGGATATTCTCCTCATGATACTAAGAGTAGATGATCCTTTATTGATACTCAATTGCCCTCGTAAGGTTGGCTGCCACTCCCAATAACCGATTGTACTAAATCTGGAACTTCCAAACATATAATTCTGGTATCAAAGAGTGGAGTATTCATATAGGACATCTTTAGTGTCTCAAGTCTAAGGACCAGATACACTATTGGGACTATGGAATCAGTATCTGATATGAGATATCAATAACCATCCAGCATTCCGTAAGTGAATCAATCAGTAAACTCATTCTCTAATGAGCACCTGTATTGTATGTTGGGAAATCCTTCAGGGGAGTGACATCATATACGTAGTGGAAGAACAAAAAACAAAACCCCAGATTTCTCGTAGGAAGTTTCCGTCGTCGTGCGAAGATCGATGCGTCAAAACAAATTTGCAAAAAACTGTATGTGTAAAAGAAAATACCTAGAGAGATCGTATATCCCTGAATCCCTACAGATCTGTAGGAGAGGATGAATGAGGTCAAGCGTCCTCCTCTCTAGCGGTATCCACACTATAGGGACTGCGACGATGCACCACTCTAGGGAGAGGAGAATAGAAGGTGGCTACCAAAAGAAACCCTTAGCCTATAGAGCTTTGTTTCCCTCCTATTTATAGAGGCCCCCTGTCAACCCTAATGCCTCTTGCCTTGTTAGGTATTGGATCTCCATCCAATTACCCAAGTCTCTTAGATTAGTGGGTCTCTATCCAATAATCTCTTATTAGTAATTATTGGATCTCATCTTAGGATCCAATAATTCAAGGGCTTAATGGATATCTAATAAGATAGGTGGTTCAATGGATATCTCATATCTGAACCTCTACTCATCGTAACACCTATCATATATGTGTGACCCTCTAAGCCCAATATCGAGCTAGCCATGAGTCATACTTATTAGAACTCCTTCTGACTTAGTGAATTATTATCTCTATAATAATTCATCCAACTCATCGATTGCGGACGTACTAGGCCACTACGCTGCAGCCCCCAGACGATACAGGGAAATCCAATCCTTTGGACCTATCTGTCCTCAGTTACCATATATCTATAGTCCCTCATCCATCTAATATCTCAAAGACCCTATACTGGGCATGGTACTATCAGGCCCATACGGTCTCTCCTCGAGTCTTGCTCTTATCGGATTCTCCCGGAGAACTCTTTTTCTCTCAATCTGAATGACCTTGGCCAAGGATTTGTTTGAGCAAGAATATATGGGGTATTCCTCTTATGATACTGAGAGTAGATGATCGTCTATTGACACTCAATAGCCCTCGTAAGGTTGCCTACCACTCCTAATGATCGATTGTACTAGATCTGAAACTTTCCAAACCTATAAGTCTGGTATCAAAGAGTGGAGTATTCATACAGGACATCCTTGGTGTCTCAAGTCTAAGGACTAGATACACTACTGGGACTACGGAATCACTGTATGACGTGAGGTATCAATAACCATCCAACATTCCATAGGCGGATCAATCAGTGAACTCATTCCCCAATGAGCACCCGCACTGTAGCTATGAGACCAGACACCTTCATCATATGGACGAGTATACAGCACACCAATCTATCCAGTTATCTCGATGTCCTTCTCGAGTAACTTGTGACTAGGATAATTTAGGGTCTACGTTTAAAGGTGAATCGGTCTCATTATCGTAATCTCATCATAATCCGATTCCCATTGCATAGATCCAAGGACATCACAATATATGCAACACGCAAGATAAAGTGATAAAATACCTAATAATACGTAAAGAGAAAAAGTGCATATCAAGTCACAAGTGCTATCACTCATGTGATTGGCTTGCAGGACACATATGACTAACACTGTATTCTTAGTGTCCCCACACAAGTAGCTATGAGACTAGCCACCTCCATCATATGGACGGGTATACAGCACACTAGTCTATCCGGTTATCTCTATATCCCACTCGAGTAACCTATGACCGAGATTATTTAGGGTCTATGTTTAAAGGTGAATCAGTCTCATTATGGTAATATCATCACGATTCGATTCTTATTGGATAGATCCAAGGACATCATAATATACATCTAGATAATATAAGAAAAATGTCAATAATCATAAGCAAAGAGATTGACGTAGCGTGTTACAGGTGCCATCACTCAGTGATTGGCTTGTAGGGCACCTATAACTAGCAATCTCCCACTTGACCTAAAGCCAATCACCTACATGTTTGATCCCCATCAGACCTCTGTGATGCTCAAAGACAATCTGAGTTAATAGCTTTGTTAGTGGATCTGTAATGTTATCTTCGGATGAAACTCTTTCTAATGCTACATCTCTTCAGGCCATGATCTATCTAATAAGCTGGAACCTATTCAAAACACTTCTAATGAGACCTGGGTTCTCTTATTTAAGTAATCGCCCCATAGTTGTCGCAATATAAGAGAGTCAGCTCTTCGTTGCTCGGCACGACTCCCAGATCTATGATGAACTGCTTCATCCAGGCTCCCTCCTTTGCTGCCTCAATCGTAGTAATGTACTCCACCTCTCTGTAGTCGAGTCAGCAGTAGTGTCTTGCTTAGAACTCTTCCAGCACACTGATCCTTCATTCAAGGTAAACACATGCTTTGAATTAGCTTGTCATCATCAACATCGGATTGGAAGGTCGAGTCCATGTAGCCCTCAACCCTGAGGCTACTTTCTCCATATACCAATAAAAGATCCTTAGTCCTTCTCAAGTACTTAAGGATACACTTTACTACTTTTCGGTACTCCAAGTCTAGATCCGCCTAATACCTACTCATGACACTCAGAGCATATGCTATATTAGGCTTGGTACATAGCATAACATACATGATAGACCCTATCGCTGAGGCATATAGGGTATCCTATCTATGTCTACCCTTTCTTCAGGAGTCTTTGGAGACATACTCTTAGAAAGTGATAGCTTATGTCTCATCGGTATGAGACCTCTCTTGAAATTTTTCATATCAAACCTTTTGACAATGGTATCTATGTACCTGGATTAGGACAAGCTAAGCATCTACTTGGATTTATCTCTGTAGATCTGAATCCCCAATAAGTAGGATGCTTCCCCTAAGTCCTTCATGGAGAAGTGTCTAGATAGCCAAGCTTTTAGCATGGAGAGTATTTCTACATCATTCTCAATAATTAGGATGTCATCTACATATAACACCAAAAAAATAATAGCACTCCCACTTACCTTCCTATATATACAAGGCTCATCTTCATTCTTAACAAAGTTATAAGATTTGATCACCTCATCAAATCTTATGTTCCAACTTTAGGAAGCTTGCTTCAGTCCATAGATGGACCTAAGTAACCTACACACCTTATCTGGACTATCCTTGGACATGAATCCCTCAGGCTGTATCATATACACCTTCTCCTTGATGTTGCCATTGAGAAATACGGTTATCATGTCTATCTGTCAGATCTTATAATCATAGCGTGCTACAATAGCCAATAGAATTTGGATGGATTTTAGCATGGCTATGGGTAAGAAGGTTTCGTCATAGTCAATACCTTGGCTTTAACAATACCCCTTAGCCATTAGCCTTGCTTTATAGGTCTCTACTTTTCCATCTACTCCGATCTTCTTTTTGAAGATCTACTTGCAACCAATTGGTACAATACCCTTGAGTGCATCAACCTGGTTCTAAACCTTATTGGAGTATATGGAATCTATCTTTGAATTCATAGCTTCTTGCAACTTCCCAGAGTCTATACTCGTAATAGACTCCTCGTAGGTCTGAGGATCCTACTCTGATATATCCCACATACTCTTAGGAGGATGGGATACTCTATCGCACCTACATAAAGTTGGAACTTGCGTGCTACATACCTGAACAGACTCTAGCTATAGAATAGTGCTTAAGCTAGGTTCTCCAATCTTGCTCAACTCTATCAAGCTCCAACTGTCTCTACCAAGAATGTGTTCCTTCTCAAGGAACACTACTCTCTTAGCTACAAAGATGGGGTGATAGAAATAATACCCATAAGTTTTCTTAGGGTATCCCACGAACTTGCATCATTCCATCCTAGATTCCAACTTATCGGATATGTGTCTCTTAATGTGGGCAGGGCAATCCCAAATCTTAACAACCTTAAGATCGGGCTTCTCTTTCCATATCTCATATAGTATAGACACTACCGACTTAGTTAGAACTCTGTTCAGAAGGTAAGCTGCGGACTCTAGGGCATATCCCCAGAATGAGACGGGTAGGTCGATGAAATTCATCATAGACTGCACCATATCTAATAGTATGTGATTCCTCCTTTCGAATACACCATTGAACTAGGGTGTATAAGGAGGTGTCTATTGGGATAGAATCCCCTAGTTCTTGAGGAACTAGGTAAACTCTATACTCAAGTACTCATCTCCTCGATTTGATCAAAGAGTCTTAATACTCTTTCCAATCCGAACCTCTACTTCATTCTTATACTCCATGAATTTCTCAAAAGCTTCAGACTTGTACTTTATCAAGTACACATGTCCATACCTAGAGAAATCGTTAGTGAAAATAATAAAGTAGGAATAACCACAGATGGCCTGAGTTGACATGAGACCACATACATCACTATGTATAAGTAAGTGGCTCTCTCTCCAGTTCTACTAAATGGAGAGTTGGTCATCTTTCCACGAAAGCATTGTTCACAAATTGCATATGACTCATAGTCAAATGGATCTAGGTATCCATCTAACAGGAACTTTTGAATCCTTCCCTCGTAGATATGACCCAGCCTACAATGCCATAGGTTTGCACTATTCACCTCATCTCATTTCCTCTTGGACTCACTTACATTCATGATATGTAGAGTAGTGTCTAGTATAATCAAACTATTATGCAATGTTCCTCTTGTGATGATTTTATCATCCTTAATAGTTGAACAACTATTGTTCTCAAAAACTACTTTATAACCATTTAATGTCAAATATAAAATAGAAATAACATTTTTGATGATAGAGAGAACAAAATAAGATGCATCTAATGTAATAGTAACTCCAACAAGTAAATGTATGGTAACCTCGCTAATAGCAATAGCAGCAACTCTTGCTTCATTACCTATCTTGAGGTCCATCTTGCCTCCCATCGATCTCTTAGGTCCTACCAAAACCTACAACGAATTACAGATATGATAAACACTATCGGTATCTAATACCTATGTGTTATCATATAAGTCTAACAGATAGAGACTAATCATGAATGCATATCTAAAGCTTCTCTAGGCTTCTATTTTGCCTTCTCTGCAATATATTCTTTGTAGTTCCTCTTCTAATGCCCATGTTTTGTCAAAGTGGAAGCACTGGCTTATGTCCTCTTCCGGGTCTTCTTAGCAATCTTTGCTTTACCTGATCTGTCCTTGCCCTTTGCCCTTCTCAAGGGACTTCTCTGTCTTTCTTTTCTTTTTGGTCTTACCAGCATAGAGAACTGTGAAAAGGAATCGAGTAGGGACTAAAGCACAAGATCCATATATAGGTTATCCTCTATGACCATTCCTAGACCTGTGAGTGTCTCTATCCACTCAATCATCTTAAGGACATGTTTATGAACCAGTGTCCTCTCAGTCATCCTGGCATCTAATGCAATAAAATGGAAATAATATTTTTGATGATAGAGAGAACAAAATAAGATGCATCTAGTGCAATAGTAACTCCAATAGGCAAATGTATGGTAACCTCGCTAATAGCAATAGCAGCAACTCTTGCTTCATTGTCCATCTTGAGGTCCATCTTGCCTCTCATCAATCTCTTAGATCCTACTAGAACCTACAACGAATTGCAGATATGATAAACACTATCGGTATCTAATACCTATGTGTTATCATATGAGTCTAACAGATAGAGACTAATCATGAATGCATATCTGAAGCTTCTCTAAGCTGCTATTTTGCCTTCTCTACAATATATTCTTTACAGTTCCTCTTCCAATGCCCATGTTTGCCAAAGTGGAAGCATTGGCTTTTGTTCTCTTCCAGGTCTTCTTAGCAACCTTTGCTTTACCCGATCTACCCTTGCCCTTTACCCTTCTCAAGGGACTTCTCTATCTTTCTTTTCTTTCTAGTCTTACCAGCATAGAGAACTGTGAAAAGGAATCGAGTAGGGACTGAAGCATAAGATCCACATACAAGTTATCCTTTAAGACCATTCTTAGACCTGTGAGTGTCTCTCTATCCACTTAATCATCTTAAGGACATGGTTCTGAACCAGTGTCCTCTCAGTCATTCTGGCATGGAAGAGACTCTTCGATATCTTATATCGTTAAGCTCTTCATTGTTCCTCAAACAATTTGTGAAGATACAAGAGTATAGATCTGTCATCCATCCTTTTATGTTGCCTTTATAACTCAAGAGTCATGGAGCCCAACATATAATACAGAGCAAGAGTGGAGTCATTTGTGTACTTCACATAGCGAGCGATCTCATCCTCCCTTGCCCCTTCCTTGGGTATAGGCATCACTATTTGAAGGACATATGTGATTTTCTCCGCTGTGAGAACTATTCTCAGGTTATTGAGTTAGTTCATATAATTTTGACCAGTGAGGCGGTTAGCATCAATATGCCATGTAGAGAGTCTAATAGTGATATTTTCAAAAAATAAAGATGTAACATAAATAAAGAATATACAGATTTTATAAAAATATAAATAATCAAGATATAGACTTTTATCTTGATGTACTCCCATTATTTTTCTAGCGAGTCATGCGACACCATCAGCACGTGAAATGGAAGGCTCCGGCAGACTTCTAGTGGGGATCGAGATCCAATCAGTATCTTAGTGTAACCTCGAGGGACTTGACCAATCACACTAAGCCTAAAAGGTGGGCAACTCTTGTCGATCACAACTCCTTGTGATTTTCGTCATGTTCGGCCTTCGAACTACCATGGCCTCGAGGGACTCGACCAACCATAATGTTTAGTTAAGTCATCACCATCATTACAAGATGAGTCTGATTTGATGATATACCCTCGAGGGACTTGACCAAGCATATCATGTCCTCAGGTTACCAGTGACATCTCTATGTCGTAGATAAGATAATGAATCGTGATACAGGTGAGTCACGAGGGACTCAACCTACACCGAGAATCGGTTCCTATCTATAATGATGAAAGGCCACGTGGGTCAATATAATTGTCTCACATTTACCGACTTAATATTATCGAGAGAGGGGATTTTTGATTTGGTCTCCTAATATAATGTGTCACACACATACATATTTAATATATATCTACATCGTATGCAAATATATTTATACATATCTAGTAGGTGTATAACCATTCATACATCATATGAGTAATCATACCAGATGATCATGGACCACATCCTAATGTGATTAAGCCTGAGCCAATGAGCCCAATCACTCACATCAAAATCTATGTGTGCTTTAGTGTATCTCCGTGCCCTATGATCGTCCATCTCACTTCATCGGTTCCGTTAGCATCATATAGATAGGTATACAGCACACCAGTCTATCTGGTTATCTCGATATCCCTCTCGAGTAACCTATGATCGGGATTATTTAGGATCTATGTTTAAAGCTGAATCAATCTCATTATCGTGATCTCACCACAATCCGATTCCAATTGCACAGATCCAAGGATATCACAATATACATCTAGATAATGTGAGAAAATGCCAATAATCATAAGCAACGAGATTGACGTAACATGTTATAGGTGTCATCACTCATGTTATTAGCTTGTAGGGCACCTATAACTAGCACGAAACAAATAGAAGCTTAGGAAATTTGCTTAGAAGCTATGTTGGCAAGAATATCAAGCAATGAAATCTCATTCTTTCACAAATTAAGTTTGCTTACAACCATTCCATGCTTTATAACATTAGTAAGATTCTTTTTTAGGTTGTTTATGGTACTAATCCTATTAGTCTTTTGTACTTAGTTGCTCATTCTACAACTAAGCAATTTATTGGAGATGTTGATGAGAGAGCTAAACAAATAAAGAAGATAACCATTGAGAAGCAAAATGAGAGGTACATGTGAGCTATCAACAAACACAGAAAGCATGTTGAGTTTAATGAGGGTGATTTGGTCTAGATTCATCTAAAGAATGAGAAGTTTCCACTAAACAAATTTAGGAAATTGAAACTAAGAGTCAATAGTCCATTCAAGGTGATTAAAAGAATTGGCAAGAATGCTTATGAGATCGAGCTACCTGGAGATTATGGAGTGCCCTCAACATTCAATATGGCTGATTTAAGTCCTTATCATATTAATAAAATAAATGAGGACTTAAGAACAAGCCTTTTTCAACTAGGAGAGATTGAAGCAAGAGTGCCTAATTTGTTACAATCAGCTCATGTAAATCTTACTAATCCATGGTATTCTCTATAGCTCATAATGCTTATCCCATAACCTTTAATCCAAACATCTCAAATATGATAGCCTATAAGCCACATGAGTTACAAGCCCATTTTTCAAACTTGCAGATAACTCAATTTGCTTGAATAGCCCAAATTGATTATTAAAGAGTTAAGGGGCATGCCTTTATAAGTTAAAAAAACTTAGACTCTTAACTTTCCAACTTATTTTAAAACAAGTAAAAAGTATTTCCTTAAAGAAAGTTAATTTTATTAATATATGGTCTAGTGGGCAGATTCATTGAACTTGGTTGATTTTCAAAAGGAGAGTTAATTCAACTTATTTTTATGACTAAAGAATGTATTAAAGGGCTTAGATATTAGCAACAAAATAATAAATTTCATAGTTCCCTATGCATGGAGGGTTATTTTATATACTAATATTTATTTTAATATTTTAGAGTTAGAAAAGTAGTAGAATCTTATTATATTTGTAGAAACTCTTATAGTTCTTTCTTTTAACTATGTATCTCTTTGGTTTGCCATAGAGTAGTGTGTTTTGTCTCTATATCTCTTTGATATATCCTTCAGTGGTGAGTCATTTTTAAGCTCTGTATCCTTGTTTAATTATCCTTAGAGTGGTGAGTTTCTATATTCATTTGTGATTTTAAACTTAATAAATCTATTTATCTCTATTCCAAGAGTTTTTTCAATAAATTCAACTATGAACCTTTCAAATTTTATTCCACATTATCCCAATATCATCCATCACTCAAATATAGCTAATGAAACTAACTGACTACAAACCTTGCATAAGATGTATATAGATATCTTTAAAGCTTCATAGTTTATTGATTCAGATATAGAAGAATAACTTATCATATTTTCAATCATATCTATATGGGTATGATTTTATCTTTTGGCAAGCTTAATTGTATATGACACATTTAGTAAGATATATTAAGTATAAATACCCTACTTTTATAAGAATCTAGCAAAAAAGATTAAGATTCTAACTTGATTCATTATATTTATCATAAAATTTATTAGGATCATAAAGGCACTAGGGGTGGGGGGGCGGGGGGGGGGTGTGTGTGGTTTGTGAAATAGTGCCATCGAAATAAAGTTTCAATTTAAAAATTTTGATTGATAAAACTTATATCGAAAATGTGTTTAACTAAAAATGCAAGGGTAGTGAGTAAGTAAATCAATAAGTAATAATAATAGAAAGCTAGAAAAGGATGTAAACTGATTTATAATAGTTCAGTCGTTCTGACCTACGTCCACTCCTAATTCCTCTTCCCTTGAGATCATCGGCTTTTACTACCAATCTTTTTTAGAATGGGCGAAGATCAACTATTCTTATTACAACCCTTTTTCCTTTTCATAGGCTTAAGAAAGAACCTTCACACCTTTCTTTTACAAAAGACCTTACACCTCCTTAGTATAACTTCTAAATTCAAGGAGAAAGAGACTTAACACTTTTCAAGAGAGTTTACATACTTTAAATCATAAGTTTTTTGTTCTTACACCAAACAAGCATGAGTGGGGTATTTATAGACCTCAAATAGCTTCAAAAATAGAGCCAAAAATTTAAATTCTTGAGTTTTCGGGGTACTAGTAGTACTACCACCAGCGTCGGGCGATATTGCCACTGAACAGAACCCGAGAATCTAGGCTTTAGCAATACCACCGTCGGCCTAGGTAGTACTGCCACCAACACTAGTGGTACTACCGTCAAAACTCAGAGAAAAGCACAACCCATGCTTTCCGGCTCTCAAGAGATACTACCACTTGAGCCAATCTCAGGTCATTGAATTAACCTTTCAATGGGCCTAATTCAGCCCTAGTTCAGGCCCAATGGGCTTCTAATTAAGTTAGCATGATTATGGCCCAAAATTAACTCAATTAGACTCCAAATGACTTCGATCAAGATTTAACCACTCTAATTACAATCATGAAGCCTTCAGCACGTTGTCCAGCATGTCATCTGCTCATCCATCACTTCGTCCGAACCTTCGACGCATCATCCTTTCCTTCAATATATTGTCTGTTCTATCGGCATATTGACCTTCAACAATATCAAATCTTCTTGGCACGTCTGATCTTTCTGACCTAATACCAAACTCATGGCATAAAGTCCATCCTTCGGTACATCGATCAATCTTCTGGCCCAATGTCCAATCTCTAACATGATACTTTTTGACCCAACATTTGATTCTCTTGCTTCGACAATTTATCCTATGATGGTTTGAATCTATAATCAAAATGTTCCTGCATTACTTATCTTAAAAATATATTAGTTTATCAATTGATTTTATCATTAAAATCTAAGATTTAACAATCTCCCCCTTTTTAATAATGACAACCAATTGATGATGGAGTTTTAACTAAACTCCCTAGTTTATATGCCATTTTGAAATATTATAAGGAACTCAAATTCAAAATATGATAACCTTTCAATGCTATACTTTGAATTCAAGTCAAAATAATTTTAATCAGAAATCATAGTGTCTTTTAATAGTAATCATTGCAAATGCATCTCTTTGAATCAAATTAAAAAATAATAATAACCTTCCAATGCTACTCTTTAAATTTAAGTCAAAATAATTTTAATAAAAAATCATAGTGATGTTCAATAGTAATCATTGCAAAAATTATATGCATCATATCCACAATTAGAATGTCAAAATAGTTGCACATCTTCAAACAAATATCATCAAATACAATATATATAAGAATGCAACATCAGCAAAAAAAATACCATTGCTCCTCCCCTTTTCTCATCAATAAAAAGGGAGAAATGTGCAAGCTACTACTTTGTCATTACCAAAAAGAAGAGAAAGATATTATGGTATCATGGTGCTACTTCTCTTCATTTACATCATCAAGGCGCCAATTGTAAAACAATTTTGATATCACAACATCAAGGCTATTAATATCAAAGATAAGTTCAAGTTCTAAGAGGTCAATTGATGATAAGATATATAAGTCATGAATACAAAAGAGTCATATGAAATAAATCTTAAGACATGAATACCGAAAGATCATGATTCATTTGGATAAATATACTCTTTAATAAATAGCAAAAAGAAAGAATCATAGGAGATCAAATAGTAAAGTCTTGATTCATATTAAATAAATCTCAAGTCGTAAACATTGAGAAATCAAGTGAAAGATTATAATTTGTTTGGATAAATCTCCTCATTAGTAAATAGCAAAAAGAAAGAATCATAGGAAATCAAATAGTAAAAGATCTTGATTCTTACAAAATAAATCTTAAGTCATGAATACCAAGAAGTTAAGTGAAAAATCATAATTCATTTAGATAAATCTCCTTCTTTGTCATTAATAAAATGAAAGAATCATAGGAGATTAAATAGTAAAAAGTCCTGATTTATACAAAATAAATCTCAAGTCATGAACACCGAAAGATATAGTTCATTTGGATAATTTCCTTCTTAATCATTAGCAAAAAGAAAGAATAATAGTAGATCCAATAATAAAAGGTCTTGATTCATACATTGTGGAGACCCATGAGTCATCTTTAAAAGCATCATCAATACATTTATGCATAATTTGAGATAAATAAAAAAATAAAATTTATATACATATTTTTTAATGAAGAATAAGTTTTAACAGCTTTTGATGTATACACAATAATTTGCTTTCTAGAATGTGCATCTATATACTAGCATGCCCTAGTCTTCTATACCAAAGCCATGCCTTATTATTGAAAACCGAAGAGTAAGTTTCATTATGAAATTTATCAAGATAAACATTGTCACTTCTTAAAGCAATCATAGTTTTATTCTTATTTAGCATTTCTATAATACAAGAATAAGATTCAAATTTAACATTGTATTCTTTATCGTAAAGTTAATGCTTATTAAGTTATGTTTTAAACTACCTATTAAAAAAATATCTTTAATTAAGAGATTTGATTTATTACCAATATTTTTAATGCTAATGGTTTTTCTTTTATTATTATCTTCGAAGGTGACATATCCTCCGTCTCGACTAGTGAGCTTTGAGAAGTGTATTAAATCTTTAATCATGTATCTTAAGCATCCACTATCAAGATACCATCTCTTACTCCTAGCTATTATTTGAAAGAAGGGGTTTACTTTAACTACCCATTTAACTTTAGGTCATTCACGGTTAGATCTACCTTTCTTGACTTTTGGCATCAAATCATTTATGGTTCCTTTAGGAACTGAAACTAATTTATAAAAGTTATATTTTTTTAAAAGAGCTTGTATAAGCATAGTAATCAAATCTTTCACAAAATTTATATTTAACTTTAGGGTAAACATGTAGTGTGGGTCATTTTATGAATTTTGCTGGTTTTTGTTGAGTGTTACTACTCACAAAGTCGATTTCTTCCTTTCTATGTACATAACCTTTGCTAGCAAAAATCATGTTTAATAATTTATTTTAAATTTTAAAATTTTCTAATATTTATTGTAATAACATATTTTCCTTTTTGAATTAAAAAATGAGTCTAACTTTTTACATTTAATATAAGATGTTAACATGCAATTGTCATACTTATTTTTTAATTTATCAAATTTATTAGAGAGAGATGTATGATCCTTTTTAGTAATTTATATTTCTTATCAATTATTTTAAGTTCATTATATAAATCATGAAATGCATTAAGTAATTCATGATAATATAAGGAAATTTCATGTGAGTCAATTACCTCATTGTTGAAAGTCATCAATGCATAGGTTGTCACTTCATTTTCATTGATTTCTTTTTCGTCTCCTAATGCACTTAATTTATTTGTATTAGTAGTTTCTTCTTTAGTTGTAGATAGTTATTTTTAAAGTGCCCTGGCTTTTTACATTCATAATAAATTATTATATCCTTTTTAAGTTCATTTTTATTCTTAGATTCTTATTTTATAGAATTAGTCTTGTTCTTTTTCATAAACTTTTTCAATCTTCTTGTAAGGAGTGCTATGTCATTATCATCATCACTTGAGCTATTGCTCAAGTGGTCTTCTTTGGTACTCAATGCAATATATTTCTTATTCTTTGAAAGGATTTTCTCTTGTTCATCATATGTCTTATAAGTCATTTCATAGGTCATTAAAAGGTCCCATAAGTTCTTCAAGAGGAAAGTTATTTAAGCCTGTTACTTCTTGAATTGCAATTACTTTTGGATCCCAGCTTTTAGGAAAGGATCTTAAAATCTTATCGTTAGGATTAAGAACGGCATTAAGAAGGGGGGTATGAATTAGTGCAGTAGATAAAACCAAACGGTTTGAGCAATTCCAAAAAACTTCATACGTTGAAAATATTTCGTTCAAAAATAAGTTTCGGAAAGATGTTTAACTTGAATAGGACCATAAGTGAGTAGAGAAGAGAAGATTCAATAATTTCAATGAAGTAATAAAATGTAGTGAAAATAAAATATACACCAAGAAGAGAACACAGTAATTTTATAATGGTTCGGTCGTCCGACCTACGTCCACTCCTGATACCTCCTCTGATGAGGTCCCCGGCTTCCACCTTTACAAAACTTTTACAAGTGACTCACTCTCCTTTTACAAACTTTTACACTTTAAAATGGTGGAGTGAACTCTCAACTTTTTGTAAGCTATTTCATTATAGTTTCAGTTCTAACTTGTTCACTTCTATGTGCTTAACCAGCTAAGAAGAAAGGGGTATTTAGAGACCTCAATTGGCTTCAAAACTAAAGCTAAAAAAGATCCTATCCTAGATTTCCGAGGTCCTAGCAATACCACCGCTAGTTAACTCTAACATTGGGTAGTACCACTATCCAATCTGGTAGTACTACCACCAAAAAGAGTGCTAGGTACTAGAACTGGATAGTACCATCGCTCAAGCTTCTGGGAGATCGGACCCTGGGCAGTTCCACCTCTAGACAGGGTTTAACAACTTGGTTGGGCCTTGAATCTGACCCAAACCTATCCAATTTTGGGCCCAGTTGGCCCCTAACAGGGTTAGTGAGATTACCACACAAACTTAATGCTAATTATGTGCTAACTATGATAATTAAGATATATACTAAAGAAAACAAGTCTAGTAAGTCTAGGTTTCTTCTAGTGAGCTTCCGGCGAACTTCGATAGACTTCCGACGAACTCTCGAACATCTTCCAATGGACTCCCGGTAAACTCCTGGACTTCACGACGATCTTCTTGGTGAGTTCTGACGAGCTTCTTTGGCAAGCTCCGATCTTCTTGGCGATCTCCATGAACTTCTGACAAACTTTCTGATGAACTTCCAACCAACCCTTCGACAAGCTCCCAACGCATTCTCGGCTAATTCCGGCAATACTTCCGATGAACCTTTGGACTTCCGACGAACTCTTGGATTCCTAACGAATCGATCGAACTTGACTCCGGCATTTCATTTTGCTTTATGCCTTGATCACTATTGTAGTTAATCCTGCATACTTTTCTTAACATATAGATTAAATCAAATAATTTACCAATTGATTTCATCATTAAAATTCGAGATTCAACACTTATTAATTGATTCAAGATTTGTATAGCTTTTACTAAGAGCTTTTAAACCATTGATAATATCCATAAAACAAGTGTATATGTCACCAATGATTTTACTTAGCTTCATCTTAAATAATTCATAACTATATATTAACAGATTAATTTTAGATTCTTTTATTCTATTTGTGTTTTCATGAGTAACTTCAAGTATATGCCAAATATTATATTCAGTATCATAAGTCGAAATACAATTAAACTCATTTTTGTCTAAAGCATAAAAGAAATTATTTATAACTTCAACATTTAAAGAAAATATTTTTTTCTTAAGATTATTCCATTCATTCATTGGTTTAGAAGATTTTTGAAAACCAAACTCTGTCAAGTCGGTACTAAGAGGGGGGTGTTGAATTAGTGCTATAATAAAACGATTCATTGATTTGAAAAACTAGTTCAATAAAAAGCTCATATCGAAAATCGTTTAAACTTAAAACATTTACAAGAGTAGTAATGAGTAGGTAAAACACTTATAAAATAAATAAATAAGTAGAGAAAGGGAAGCACACCAATTTTATAGTGGTCCGATCGTCCCAACCTATGTCCACTCCCGATTCTTCTTTACTCGAGGCCACGGTATCCACTAACGGTCTTCCTTCAATAGGAGAAGACCACTACCTTTTTACAACTCTTTCTTTTACAAATGTTCTCTCACACACCTCTCTTAGGACTAACTTTAAGTTCTAGAAGGAGGTGTTAAAAAATTTAGGGGACGACATCACATGTGCAACGGAAGAATATAAAAATAAAACACCCTAGATTTTCACAAAAGGTTCCATCGTCATACGAAGATTGGTGCATCAAAAATAAATCCACGAATCCGAAAACTACATGTGTAAAAGAAACGATAGTACCTAGGGAGATCGTATATCCCTGAGATTCTTGCAAATCCATGAAGGAGGATTAAGGAAGTCAAGCGTCCTCCTCTCTAGCGGTATCTACATGGTAGAGATTGCAACGATGCTCCTCTCTTGGGGAGAGGAGAATAGAAGGTGACTACCAAAAAACCCCTAGCCTATGGACCTTTGGTTTCCTCCTATTTACAGAGGCCCCTTGTAAACCCTAATGGATCTTACCCTATTGGGTATTGGATCTCCATACAATTACCTAAGCCTCTTAGATTAATGAGTCTCTACCCAATAATCTAGCTCTTATTGGATCTCATCCATGGGATTTAATAATATATGGGCCTATTAGATATCTAAAAAGATAGCGGCTCCGGCGAATATCTCATATCCGAACCTTTACTTGTCGTAACATCTACCATATGTGTGTGACCCTCTAGGCCCAATATCGAGCTGGCCGTGAGTCACACCTATTAAAACTCCTTCTGAATCAGTGAATTATTATCTCTATAATAATTCACTCGACTCATCGACTACAGATATACTAGGCCACTATGCCATAGTCCCTAGACGATACAGGGGAATCCAATCCTTTAGACCTATCTATCCTCAGTTACCATATATCTATAGTCTCGCATCCATCTAATATCCTAGAGACCATATATTGGGTATGGTGTTGTCAAGCACATATGGTTTCTAGTCGAATCTCGCTCTAATTGGATTCTTCCGGAGAACTCTTTTTCTCTCAATCCGAATGACCTTGGCTAAGGATTTGCTTAAGCAAGAACACATAAGATATTCTTCTCAATATACCGAGAGTGGATGATCCTTTATTGACACTCAATTGCCCTCGTAAGGTTGGCTGCCACTCCCAATAACCGGTTGTACTAGATCTGGAACTTCCAAACCTATAAGTCCGGTATTAAAGAGTGGAGTACTCATATATGACATCCTTGATGTCTCAAGTTTAAGGACCAGATACACTATTGGGACTATGGAATCGTTATCTGACGTGAGGTATCAATAACCATCAAGTATTCTATAAGCGGATCAATCAGTGAACTCATTCTCCAATGAGCACCTATACTATATCCTTAGTGTCTTCACACGAGTAGCTATGAGACCAGCCACCGCCATCATATAGACAGGTATATAGCACACTAGTCTATCTGGTTATCTCGATATCCCTCTTGAGTAACCTATGACCGGGATTATTTAGGGTCTGTGTTTAAAGGTGAATCAGTCTCATATCGTGATCTCATCATGATCTGATTCCCATTACACAGATCCAAGGATATCATAATATACATCCAGATAATATGAGAAAATACTAATAAGCATAAGCAAATAGATTGATGAAGCATGTTACATGTGTCATTACTCATGTGATTGGCTTGTAGGGCACCTATAACTAGTAGGAGGGACTTCTACACTTAGATGTTGGGAAATCCATCAGGGGAGCGACATCATATGCGCAGCGGAAGAATAAAAAACAAACCCTAGATTTCCCACATAAAGTTTCCATCGTCGTGCGAAGATCAGTGCGTCAAAAACAAATCCACAAAACTGCACATGTAAAAGAAGATACCTAGGGAGATCGTATATCCCTAAATTCCTACAGATCTGTGGGAGAGAATGAAGGAGGTCAATCGTCCTCCTCTCTAGCAGTATCCACACAGCAGGGATTGCGACGATGCACCTCTCTCTTTAGGGAGAGGAGAATAGGAAGTGGCTACCAAAAGAAACCCTCAGCCTATAGAGCTTTGGTTCCCTCCTATTTATAGAGGTCCCCTGAAAACCCTAATGGATCTTTTGCCCTATTGGGTATTGGATCTCCATCCAATTACCCAAGCCTCTTGGATTAGTAGGTCTCTACCCAATAATCTCTTATTAGCAATTATTGGATCTCATCTCATGATCTAATAATTCAGGGGCTTAATGGATATCCAATAAGATAGGGGGTTCAACGGATATCTCATACCCGAACCTCTACTCGTCGTAATACCTACCATATATGTGTGACCCTCTAGGCCCAATATCGAGCTGGCCGTGAGTTATACTTGTCGGAACTCCTTATGACTTAATGAATTATTATCTCTATAATAATTCACCCAACTCATCGACTGCGGATGTACCAGGCCACTACGTCGTAGCCCCCAGACGATACAGGGGAATCCAATCCTTTAGACCTATCTGTCCTCAGTTACCATGTATCTATAATCTCTCATCCATCTAATATCCCAAAGACCCTATACCGAGCATGGTGCTATTAGGCCCAAACGGTCTCTCCTCAAATCTTGCTCTTGTCGGATTCTTCTAGAGAACTCTTTCTCTCTCAATCCGAATAACCTTAGCCAAGGATTTGTTCGAGCAAGAACACATGAGATATTCCTCTCATGATACCAAGAGCGGATGATCCTCTATTGACACTCAATAGCCCTCGTAAGGTTGGCTACCACTCCCAATGACCAGCTGTACTAGATTTGGAGCTTTCTAAACCTATAAGTCTGGTATCAAAGAGTGGAGTACTCATATAGGACATCCTTGGTGTCTCAAGTCTAAGGACCAGATACACTACTGGGACTACGGAATCGCTGTCTGACGTGAGGTATCAATAACTATCCAACATTCCATAGGCAGATCAATTAGTGAACTCATTCCCCAATGAGCACTTGCATTGTACCTTAGTGTCCCCACACGAGTAGCTATGAGACCAGCTACCTCCATCATATGGACAGGTATATAGCACACCAGTCTATCCGGTTATCTCGATGTCCTTCTCGAGTAACCTATGACCAGAATAATTTAGGGTCTGTGTTTAAAGGTGAATCGGTCTCATTATCGTGATCTCATTATAATCTGATTCCCATTGCACAGATCCAAGGACATCACAATATATACAACACGCAAGATAAAGTGATATAATACCAATAATTATAAGCAAAGAGATTGACGCAGCGTGTTACAAGTGTAATCACTCATATAATTGGCTTATATGGCACCTATAACTAGCAATCTCCCACTTGACCTAAAGCCAATCACCAACATGTCTGATCCCCATCAGACCTTTGTGACGCTCAAAGATAATCTGAGTCAGTGGCTTTGTCAGTGGATCTGCAATGTTATCTTCGGATGGAACTCTTTCCATTACTACATCTCTTCGGGCCACGATCTCTTTAATAAGTTGGAACCTCCTTAGAACACTTCTGATAAGACCCGGGTTCCCTTATTTTAGTTATCGCCCCATATTTATCGTAATATAAAGGAATCAACTCCTCGCTGCTCTGGATTACTCCTAGATCTATGATGAACTTCTTCATCCAAACTCCCTCCTTTGCTGCCTTTGTCGCAGCAATGTATTCCGCTTCTGTGGTCGAGTTAGTAGTAGTGTCTTGCTTAAAATTCTTCCAGCATACTGCTCCTCCATTCAAGGTGAACACATACCCTGAATTAGACTTGCTATCATTGATATCGGAGTGGAAGCTCGAGTCAGTAGCCCTCAACCTTGAGGCTACTACCTCCATATACTAGTAAAAGATCCTTAGTCCTTCTCAAGTACTTAAGGATACATTTTACTGCTTTCTAGTGCTCCAAGCCTGGATCTGCTTGATATCTGCTCGTGACACTCAGAGCATGCGCTATATCAGGCTTGGTATATAGCATAGCATACATGATAGATCTTATCGTTGATGCATATGGTATCATATCCATTTGTGCCCTTTCTTCAGGAGTCTTTGGGGATATACTCCTAGAAAGTGATATTCCATGTCTCATTGGTATGAGACATCTCTTGGAATTTTCCATGCCAAATCTTTTGACAATTGTGTCTATGTACCTAGATTGGGATAAGCCAAGCATCCTCTTGGATCTATCTCTATAGATCCATATCCCCAATATGTAAGATGCTTTCCCTAAGTCCTTCATGGAGAAGTGCCTAGATAACTAAGTCTTTACTGTGGAGAGCATTCCTACATCATTCACAATGATCAGGATGTCATCCACATATAATACCAAAAAGGTGACAGCGCTCCATCTTACTTTCCTGTATACACAAGGTTTATCTTCGTTCTTAACGAAGTCATAAGATCTGATCACCTCATCAAATCTTATGTTCCAACTTCGGAAAGCTTGCTTCAATCCATAAATGGACCTAAGCAACTTGCACACCTTATCTGGGTTATCCCTGGACACGAATCCCTCAGGCTGTATCATATACACCTCCTCATCGAGGTTACCATTGAGGAATGTGGTTTTGATGTCCATTCGCTAAATCTCATAATCATAGTATGCTACAATAGCCAATAGAATTCGAATGGCTTTTAGCATGGCTACAAGTGAGAAAGTTTCATCATAGTCAACACCTTGCTTTTGACGATACCCCTTAGCCACTAGCCTTGCTTTATAGGTCTCTACCTTTCCATCTACTCCAATCTTCCTTTTGAAGATCCACTTGCAACCAATGGATACAATACCCTCGAGTGCATCAACTAGGTTCCAAACCTTGTTGGAGTACATGGAATCTATTTCTGAATTCATGGCTTCTTACCATCTCCCAGAGTCTATGCTCATAATAGTCTCCTTGTAGGTCTGAGGATCAATATCCTCAACATCCTTTCCTCTGATATGTCCTACATATCTCTCAGGAGGATGAGATACTCTATCGGACCTATGTAAAGTTGGAACTTGTGTGTTAGGTATCTGAACAGATTTTGGAATGGTGCTTGAGCTAGGTTCTCCAACCTCGCTCAACTCTCTCATGCTCCCACTGTCTTTACCAAGAATGTGTTCCTTCTTAAGGAACATTGCTCTCTTGGCTACAAAGACCTTTTGGTCCTCAGGGTGATAGAAATAATACCCGCAAGTTTCCTTGGGGTATCCCATGAACTTGCACCGTTCCGTTCTAGATTCCAACTTGTCAGGGTTGTGTCTCTTAACGTGGGCAGGGCAGCCCCAAATCTTAACAATCTTAAGATCGGGCTTCTTCCCATTCTATATCTCATATGGAGTAGACATCACTAACTTAGTTGGAATTCTGTTCAGAAGGTAAGCTGCGGTCTCTAGGGCATATCCCCAGAATGAGATGGGTAGATCGGCGAAACACATCATGGAACGCACCATGTCTAACAGTGTGTGATTCCTCCTTTCTGATACACCATTAAGCTGTGGTATATAAGGAGGTGTCCATTGGGATAAAATCCCATGGTCTATGAGGAACTGGGTGAACTTTGTACTCTAGTACTCATCTCCTCAATCTGATCGAAGGGTTTTAATACTCTTTCCTGTTTGGTTCTCCACTTCACATTTCCTCTTAGACTCACTTACACTCATGATACGTGGAGTTGTATCTAGCATAAATAAACCATTATGCAATGTTCCTTTCGTGATGATTTGATCATCTAATATTATTGAACAACCATTGTTCTCAAAAATAAATTTATGTCCATTAACTGTCAAACATGAAATGGAAATAATATTTTTGATAATAGAAGGATCATAATAGCATGCATCTAATACAATAATAGCTCCACCAGACAGATGTAAGGTGACCTTGCCAATAGCCACTACAGCAACATTTGCTCAATTGCCCATCTTAAGGTCCATCTCGCCTTTGTTCAATCTCCTAAGTCATGCCAGAACCTGTAACAAATTGCAAATATGATAAGCACTCTCGGTATCCAATACCCATGTGTTATCATAAGATTCTGACAAATGAAGACTAATCATGAATGTACCTAAAGCTTCTGCAAGCTTTTGTTTCACCCTCTTTGCAAGGTACTCTTTGCAGTTCCTCTTCCAGTGCCCATCTTTGCCATAGTGGAAGCATTGGCCTTTGTCCTTTGTTGGGTCTTTCTTGGCAACCATTGCCTTACCCATTTTGCCCTTACCCTTGCCATTCTTAAGGGTCTTCTCAGCCTTCCTTTTCTTTCTAGTCTCACTAGTATAGAGAACCAGCTTCTCTTTCTTGATGGTGTTCTCTGCTTCTCTCAACATATTGAGGAGCTCTGGGAGGGTCACCTCAAGTTTGTTCATATTAAAATTCATTATAAATTGAGAAAAGAAATCTGGTAGGGACTGAAGCACAAGATCCACACACAAGTTATCCTCTAGGACCATTCCTAGACTTGTGAGTTTCTCGATCCACTCAATCATCTTAAGAACATGGTTCTGAATCGGTGTCCCCTCAATCATCCTATCATGGAAAAGACTCTTTGATATCTTATATCGTTGAGTTTTTCCTTGTTCCTTAAATAGTTTACGGAGATGCAGGAGTATGGAATTAGCATCCATATTTTCATGCTGTCTCTGTAACTCAGTAGTCATAGAGGCCAACATATAAACACTGAGCAAGAGTGAAATCATCTAAATACTTCACATAACGAGTGATCTCATCCTCGCTTGCCCCTTCGTCAGGCGTAGGGATCATTGTATCAAGGACATACACAATTTTCTTCGCCGTGAGAACGATTCTCAGATTGTGAAGCCAATCCGTATAATTTGGACTAGTGAGGCGGTTGGCATCAAGTATGCCACGTAAAGGATTTGAAAGTGACATTTTTCTGAAATAAAAGATGTAGCAGAAAAAAATAACATGCAAACTATATAAAAATTTAAACAATTAAGATAAGGACTTCTATCTTAATGTACTCCCACTAATTTTTTGTAAGACACACAACACCCTCCGGTATGTGAATCGGAGACCCCCGACGGATCTCTAGTGGGGATTAGGATCCAATCAGCATCTTAACGTAACCTCTAGGGACTCGACCAATCACGTTAAGCCCGTAAAGATAGACAACTCTTACCAATCACAACTCCTTGTGATTCCCGTCCTGTTCGGCCTCCGAACCACCATGGCCTCGAGGGACTTGACCAACCATGATGTTCGATTAAGTCATTAACATCGTTACCAGATGAGTCTGATTAGGTGATATACTCTCGAGGGACTCGACCAAGCATACCATGTCCTTAGGTCACCTATGACGTCTGTATGTCGTAGATAAGATAGCGAGACATGATATAGTTGAGTCTCGAGGGACTCGACCAACTCAACCTACACCGGGAATCGGCTCTTAGTTATAACGATGGAAGGCCACGTGAGTCAATCTAATTACCTCATGTTTACCAACTTAATATTATTAATAGAGGAGATTTTGACTTGGTCTCCTAATATAATGTGTCACACACATACTTATTTAATATATGTATCTACATCGCATGCAAATATATATATACATATCTAGTAGGTGTATATCTAATCACACATCACATAAGCAATCACACCAGATGATCATGGACCACATCCTAATGTGATCAAGCTCGAGCCAGTGTGCCCAATCACTCACATCAAGATCTATGTGTACTTTAGCGTATCTCTATGCCCTGTGATCGTCCATCTCGCTTCGTCGGATCCGTCGACATCTCAACACATCTTTATGCGTCAGATCGTCCGTCTCGATCTCGTGAGTCATGCTACCGCTGCGCCTCCTCATGTAATTACAATATAATTACAGGCACGCAGGCCCGACAATAAATGAGAAAAATAGAGGCTCGCAGTCCCCAATAATAATAATCACATGTACACACATCACATCACAAGTCCATGATCATCTATCCACATCATACATCACATGTATATGTTACTTTATAAGACTACTAGATAAAAAATAATAGTTAATTAAACTATTTAATTAACATATTTAATTTTCTAAAATCAGAGACAGAGGAAATTTTTTGAATTCCTAGGGGTATTTTGGTAATTCAGCCAAAAGGATATTTTGGTAATTTTAGCCATTCTATCAAAGGGACAGAAATTGAAATTTCTGAAATTCCGAGGGTCAAAATTATCTTTTGCCCAAAAACCCTAATCCCTCATCCACCAAGATTTACATTCTGATTGCGATCGCGCCGCCACCCAACCAACGGCGGCGGCCATGGCGGCATGATGGTCGGCGAAGTGGGCGCGCGTGCTGTAGGCACCTTGCCCGCCATCGGTGAGCGCCGCTCGCGCAAGCGCCACCCACGGGGCAGCGCCATTGCGGTGCTGCCCCGCGGGCTCCCTGCCGGCTCCCGCGGGCGCCGGCACCTAGTGCCGGGGTGGCGGTGCTTGTCGTCCCTTCGGGCGGCCCCGCCGCTGCCCCGCATGCAGCGCCGGCACCCCTGCGGGCAGGCGGCCTACTTGCTGCCTGCTTGCGGCCTGCAGCCCACCATGCGGCGGCTGTTGCTTGTGCAGACAATAAGGCTGCAAGCAGCCTTGCGACCGCTCCACGAGCGCAGCAAGGGCAGCAATAGGTGCTGCCCTTCCTGGCCCTTTTGTGCCAACGATTTTGGCGTTAAAAGGAGATCCAAAACACAACACATGTAGTTTAAGATCAGATCTTCGCACGAACAACCTGGCTCTGAAACCACTATTGGGAAATCCGTCAGGGGAGCGACATCATATGCGCAACGGAAGAATAGAAAACAAAACCCCAGATTTCCCATAGAAAGTTTCCATCGTCATGTGAAGATCGGTGCGTCAAAAACAAATCTGCAAAACTACACGTGTAAAACAAGATACATAGGGAGATCGTATATCGCTGAATTCCTGTAGATCTATGGGAGAGGATGAAGGAGGTCAAGCATCCTCCTCTCTAGTGGTATCCACACAGCAGGGATTGCGACGATGTACCTCTCTCTTTGGGGAGATGAGAATAGGAGGTGGCTACCAAAAAAAACCCTCAGCCTATAGAGTACTGATTCCCTCCTATTTATAGACGCCCCCTAAAAACCCTAATGGATCTTTTGCCCTATTGGGTATTGGATCTCCATCCAATTACCCAAGCCTCTTGGATTAGTAGGCCTCTACCCAATAATCTCTTATTAGCAATTATTGGATCTCATCTCAGGATCCAATAATTCAGGGGCTTAATGGATATCCAATAAGATAGGGGGTTCAGCGGATATCTCATATCCTAACCTCTACTCGTCGCAACACCTACCATATGTGTGTGACCCTCTAGGCCCAATATCGAGCTGGCCGTGAGTCATACTTGTCAGAACTCCTTCTGACTTAGTGAATTATTATCTCTATAATAATTCACCCAACTCATCGACTACGGATGTACCAGGCCACTACGCCGTAGCCCCCAGACGATACAGGGAAATCCAATCCTTTGGACCTATCTGTCCTCGATTACCATGTATCTATAATCTCTCATCCATCTAATATCCCAGACCTTATACCGGCATGGTGTCACAGCCCATACGGTCTCTCCTCGAGTCTTGCTCTTGTCGGATTCTCCTGGAGAACTCTTTCTCTCTCAATCCAAGTAACCTTGGCCAAGGATTTATTCGAGCAAGAACACATGAGATATTCCTCTCATGATACCGAGAGCGGATGATCCTCTATTGACACTCAATAGCCCTCGTAAGGTTGGCTACCACTCGCACTGACCGGCTGCACTAGATCTGGAGCTTTCCAAACCTATAAGTCCGGTATCAAAGAGTGGAGTACTTATACAGGACATTCTTGGTGTCTCAAGTCTAAGGACCAGATACACTACTGGGACTACGGAATCGCTGTCTGATGTGAGGTATCAATAACCATCCAGCATTTCGTAGGCGGATCAATCAGTGAACTCATTCCCCAATGAACACTTACACTGTACCCTTAGTGTCCCCACACGAGTAGCTATGAGGCCAGCTACCTCCATCATATGGATGGGTATACGGCACACCAGTCTATCCGGTTATCTCGATGTCCTTCTCGAGTAACCTATGACCAGTCTAATTTAGGGTCTATGTTTAAAGGTAAATCGATCTCATTATCGTGATCTCATTACGATCCGATTCCCATTGCACAGATCCAAGGACATCACAATATATGCAACACCTAAGATAAAGTGATATAATGCCAATAATCATAAGCAAAGAGATTGATGTAGTATGTTACAAGTGCAATCACTCATATGATTGGCTTATAGGGCACCTATAACTAGTATTAGAATCATAGAGTTTTTATTTTTTTTTCTTTCTCAATTCTTGTTATATCAAGCAAGAATAATTGAGATATTTATAGACCCCAAATGGTTTCAAGAATTGAAACCAAAATTTAAACACCCTGAGATTTCGAGATACTGGTGGTACCACCGCCTATGTTGGGCGGTACCACCGCTTGTAGCACTGACACTGGGTAGTACCACCGCCTAGTCTAGCAATCCCACTATCTAGTCTAGCAATACCACTGCCTAACATTGGGCGGTACCCCTGCCTAGACTTCAGCTTGGGAGGCCAAGTTTTAGGTGGTTCCACCGCCAACCCTAATGGTGCCATCGTTTGATGTGGCTTCAGATCACTGATTAGGCCATCCATTTAGCCCAAGTCAATCTTGATTCAGGCCTAGTTGGTCCCTAATTGAGTTGATCTAATTTCAACCCAATTACAACTTAAAACTACTATGATCTAGATAATTATTACAAAGCATTAATCAAATATTGTTCGGCATGTCATTGGTTCATCCGTCACTTCGTTTGACCCTTCGACACATAGTCCTCTCTTGTGGTGTATTACCTAATCGGCATGTTGACCTCTACAACTCCAATCTCCTTGGCACAATGTCCACTCTTCTTGGCCCGATACTCAAATTCAAGGCATGAATCCTTCTGTCGATATGTCGATCGTTTCTCCAACTTGATATCCAATCTTTTGACATGTTCCACTTCGGCCCAACATTAATTTATCCTACTTTAATTGTCTCTCTATGATCGAAGCTAGTCCTACATCACTTAAAATGCAGATTAGATCATAAACTCATAATTAATTTTATCATCAAAATTCAAGATTCAACAATCTCTCTCTTTTTTATGATGACAACCAATTGATGATGGAGTTTAAACCAAACTCCCCCTATCAATATGTCATATTGAGAGAAATTTAAAATTCAAAAAATCATGAGAATTTCATGCATAATTAAAATATTCAAGTATATCATCCGATGCATGATCATCATCATAACTTCTCCTCTTTTATCATCAACAAAAAGGAGAAGTACATCTAGCAAGTTTTTAAAATATGCAAGTTTTACAACATACAAGCGAGCAATTTAGCAAATTTTACATTAGTTTAAAATATGTAAGCTCACAAGTTGGCAAGTATTACTTCTCTTTTGAGAAGTGCAAGCTAGCAAGTTTTACCTTTCTTTGCAAGCTAACAATTCTTGGTGATATTCAAGAAAGCAAGTTCTTTCTTCTCTTTTAAGAAGTGCAAGCTAGCAAATTTTTGCTTCCTTTGCAATGCACAAGCTAGCAAAATTTTCTCCCCCTTTGTCATTGTCAAAAAGAAGGGAGGAATACAATAGCACAAAATTTTTCCTTTTACATCAATATTTCAAATCATAACAAATATTAATAGCATGAAAGATATCAAGAAACATCAATTTGGTGATAGGGTATTCAATTCAAGGGAATCATAAATAAATCATGACATGAAGGATATTAATATCGAATCGTGAATACTAAAAGACATCATTCATTTTGACAAATCTCCTCTTAAATAACAAAAAGAGAACTTAGGAAATCAAAGATCTTGATTTTAAAAAATTCTCAAGTATTAAATATCAAGAAATCAAGATCCTGATTTATAAATATTCTCTTAACAAAATGAAGCATAGGAGAAAAAATAGTAATGATACCAATCATGATTCATTTGATAGTGAATAACAAAAAAAAACATAGGAGAACTTGATTCATGCATAAGAAGTCTTAATTCATCATGATTCATAAAAAATCAAGTTATAATTCTGAGAAATCAAAAGAAAAGTCATGAATAATTTGAAAATTTTTTCATTCAAATTCAATTTGTTAACTACAAACTGATCATCAAAATCACTTTCATAGATTCATAAATAACATAAATAGATTTTGGATAAAACTCATCATCACATCATCAAAATCACTTTTATAATTCAAGTGATTCACAAAAGATAATATGCATGTATTCATTAATATTTTATTAAAAAATCAAAAAGCTTTAAAGGTAGCAAAATTTTAAAGAAAAAACACTTTCTTCTTTTTAGTTTCAATTCATGCGATTGATTTCATATAAGTATGCTCAAGTTTTTTGTACAAAAGTCATGCATCATGTTTAAAACCAAAAAAGCGATATGGAAATCATCAAGATAAACATACATGGAATTATATTTGGTGTACAAGCATTTGATTTAAATTTTTAAAACATGCAATTGTCATGATCAATATATATATTTATATATATATATATATATATATTGTTGAATCTCGGATTTTGATGATGAAACTAATTGAGTATGATTTGTGGTCTAATTACGTGTTGAGTTACGCAGGTCTACTATCGATTAGGATTAGACAGTTGACGCTGGAGGAATTGACATTACGTCGGAGGTGATCACGTCAGGATATTGGATGTCGAGCCGGAGGTTTGGTCAACTATCGGTAGGAGGCTTCGTACGTCGGGCATCGGGCCAAGAAGTGCGGAGTTGCACCATGGATATTGAGGTTGCGGAGGTCAACCGTCGATTGGGCAACAAGTCGCTAGAGAGGGCGATGTGCCGAAGGATCGGATGAAGCGCCGACCAATGATGTGCCGGGCAACTGAATGTCAATTCGCGTTATAATAACTGTCTAGATCGAAGTAGAGTTTTTGGTGTTTGTTTGTGCAGGAGTGACTACGATAGGGATGAAGACGTAAAGCGAAACAAAGGGCCGAAGACAAGTGTGATGAATCGTTGGGAGTTCGAGTGTTCAACGGAAGTCCGAAGATTCGTTGGGAGCGTTGCCGGAACCGGCCGAGAACGAGTAGGGAGCTTGCCGAAGGGTTTTCGGAAGTTCGCCGGGAGGTTCGTCGGAAGTTCGCGGAGCTTACCAAGAAAGATCGGAGCTTGCCAAGAAAGTTCGGAGCTAGCCAAAGAAGCTCGGGGGAACTCGCCAAGATCATCGTGAAGTCCGAGAGCTTGCTGTGAGTCCGCAGAATGGTTTCCGAAGGTTCGTCGGAAGACCGTCGAAAGTTGACCGGAAGCTCGCCGGAAGAAGTTGTCATATGGACTTTGTAATAGCTTAGGAAACGTCTTTAAAATTCATAGTTAGCACGTATTTTAGGTTAGGATTAGATAACCCAAAGTGGGGGCCCATTGGGCCTTGATTAGGATGAGTTTGGGCCAAAATTTTGGCCCAAACCGAACCAGCAGCATGCATGCTGCTACGTGCATGCATGCTACGTACATGCATGCTGGGCGGTGGCACCGCCCAGCAACTTGTTGGCTGGGGTGGTAGCACCGCCCGGCTACTATAGCGTGCCTGGCTACTATAGCGTGCCCGACTACTGTAGCAGGCAATAGCACTGCCTGGGTGTTTGCCAGGACTGACAACACCGAAAAACTCAAAAGATTCAAATTTTTGGCTCAAAGTTTGGGCTCCAAATTTGAATCACTTTGAGGCCTATAAATACCCCTCATATTCTTGGATGAAAGGTGACTAGAACTGAAAAAAAGGAAGGGGGAAACTCTCTTGAAAGTGTGTCAAATCTTCCCTAAGTCTTAAGAGTGTTCTAGTCCAAGAGAGGGTAAGAGTGATTTGTAAGGGTTATCTCCTAAGCCCGTCAAAAGGAGAGGTGCTGTGAGAGAGTTCATCCTCGCCCATTAGAAGGAGGATAGCTAGTGGAAAGCCGGTGGCCTCAAGCAAGGGGAATCGGGAGTGGACGTAGGTCGGATGACCGAACCACTATAAAAATCTGGTTTGCATTTACGTTCTTGCTATTTACTTTGCTGCAAACCCTTTTCACTTGCTGCCTTATTTACTCAACTTCATCTTCATCTTATTACATATGCTTTAAAGTTAAAACGCAATCTTTCTGGGTTCAAACAAAACGTTGCATTCATTCGTACGAAGTTTCCAAAGCTTGTTTTAAATCACTGAAAATCTATCGTTTTATCCGCTGCACTAATTCACCCCCCTCTTAGTGCCGCTCGATCCCTAACATATATATATATATATATATATATATATTACTAACTAATTTATATCAAATCATGAAAAGCACTAAGTTATTTCATGGTAAGGTAAAAGAGATTTGATTGAGTCACTTACCTTGTCGTTGTGAGCCATCAAGGTGTAGTTCTCAACTTCGTCACATGATTCATCCTTGAGTGCTTTCTTCTTCTTCACTTTTGTACACTTGTCTTTGGAGTGCCTCAGATTCTTATATTCATAGCAAGTGGTTATGTCTGGATTGAGTTCATTTTTATTCTTTAATTCTTGTTTTATGAACTTTTTAAATTTTATTGTTAGGAATTTAAGGTCATCATCATCACTTGAGTTATCACTCAAATGATCTTCTTTGGTTCTCAATGCCATATCCTTCCTATTCTTTGGAAGGTGGCTCTCCTATTCGTTGTATGCCAAATGAGTCATTTCATAAGTCATCAAGGACTCGATAAGTTCTTCGAGTGAAAAATTATTTAGGTCCTTCTTTAACTCTACTTGTGCCTTCGTGTATAATTTCAAGTATGTGCCAAATATCATGCTCAGTTTCATAAATTAAAATATGATTAAATTTATTTTTATCCAAGACACAAAACAAAACGTTCATTGTTTTGGCATTCAAAGAAAATAATTTTTTCTCAAAATCATTCCATTCATTCATAGGTTTAGAGGGTTATTGAAAACCATATTTGATAATGTTCTATAAATTTAAATCTAAAAAAAGTAAAAAAAACTCTTATTTGAGTTTTCCAATATGTATAGTCCATCCCATTAAACATAGAAGGACAAATGATAGAGTGACCCTCTTGAAAGTCGAAAAAAGTCATTTCTCTTTAGGTGTTAAACCAAATAAGAAAAATATGGCTCTGATACCAATTATTAGGATCAAGTCAGCACTGAATTAGTGCTGCGATAAAATGATTCGTTGATTTGAAAAATGTATTTGATAAAAAGCTCATATCAGAAATCAGTTAAACTTAAAACATTTGCAAGAGTAGTAATAAGTAGGTAAAACACTTACAAAATAAATAAACAAGTAGAGAAAGGGAGGTACACCAATTTTATAGTGGTTCGATCATCCTGACCTATGTCCACTCCCGATTCCTCTTCACTCGAGACAACCGACATCCACTAACTGTCTTCCTTCAATGGGCAAAGACCAACTATCCTTTTGCAACTCTATTTTAACAAATGTTCCCTCACACACCTCTCTTAAGACTAACTTTAACTTCTATGAGAAGGTACTTCTACACTTAGAATCATAGAGTTTTCGCTTTCTTTTCTTTCTCAATTCTTGCTATACTAAGAAAAAATAGCTGGGGTACTTATAGACGCAAATGACTTTAAGAATTATAGCCAAAATTCAAACACCCTAAGATTTCGAGGTACTAGCAGTAATAATGCCTATGCTGGGTGGTACCACCGCTTGCAGCACTAACACTGGGTGGTACCACCACTTGGTATAGTCTGGGAGACTATGTCTAAGTGGTACCATCGCCCAGACTTTAGCCTAGGAGGTCGCGCCTGAGACAATTCCATTGCTAACCCTAGTAGTGCCACCGCCTAACATGGCTCTAGGTCATTGATTGGGTCATCCATTCAGCCTAAGTCAGCCTTGATTCGGGACCAGTTGGCCCCTAATTGAGTTGGCCTAATTCCAACCCAATTATAATTTAAAACTACTTTGATCTAAATAATTATTGTAAAGCATTAATCAAATATTATCCAGTATGTCATTAGTTTATCCGACGCTTCGTCGAACCCTTCAGCGCATCATCCTCTCTTATGGCGTATTGTCCAATCGGTATGTTGGCCTCTGTAACTCTAATCTCCTTGGCACAATGTCCACTCTTTTTGGCTCGATGCCTGAATTCATGGCACGAAGCCTTCTGCTGATACATTGACAATTTCTTCGGCTCAATGTCCAATCTTCTAACATGTTCCACTTCGGCCTAATATTGATTCTTCCTGCTTTAATTATCTCTCCATGATCGAAGCTAGTCCTGCAATACTCAAAATGTAGATTACATTAGAAACTCATCAATTGATTTCATCATAAAAATTTGAGATTCAACAAACTCGACAATGTTCCATAGATCAAAATTCATAGAAAGCAAGAAAATCTACATTCATGTTTTACAATAAGTGTAGCCCATCCTATTAAACATAGGAGGATAAGTGATAGAGTAACCCTCTTGATTGTTAGAAAAAATAATTAAATCTCTCTTGAGTGTCAATCCTACTAAGAAAACCAAGCTCTAATACCAATTGATAGGATTGTAAAGACACTAAGAAGGGGGGGTGGGGTGGGGGGTGGTGTAAAGCTGAATTAGTATTATCGAAATAAAGTTTTGATTTAAAATTTTTTATTAATAAAACCTGTATCAAAAATGTATTTAACTAAAAATATGAGTAAGGGTAGTGAGTAAGTAAATTAGTAAGTAATGATAAGGGAAAGCAAGAAAAGGATATAAACCAATTTACAGTAATTTGGTCGTCCCGACCTAGGTCCACTCCTAATTCCTCTTCCATCAAAGCAACCAGCTTTCACTATCAATCTTTATTTCAATAGGCGAAGATCAACTACCCTTGTTATAACCCTTTCTCCTTTTCATAGGCTTCACACGTCTCTTTCACAAAAGACCTCACACCTCCTTACTATAACCTCTAAACTCAAGGAGGAAGAGACTCTCAAGAGAGTTTATACACTTCAAATCACAAGTTTTCATTCTTGCACCAAGCAAGCATGAGTGGGATATTTATAAACCCCAACCCCAAATAGCTTAAGAAATAGAGCTAAAAATTTAAATCCTCGAGTTTTCGGGGTACTAGCAATACTACCATCGACATCGGGTGGTACTACCACCGAACAAAGCCTGGGAATCTAGGCTCTAGCGGTACCACCGTTGGCCTAGGTGGTACTACCGCCACCCAGGGCGATACCACTACCAACATTGGCAATACTACCATCAAAACTCTCGAAAAAGCACAACCCGTGCTTTTCAGCTCTCAAGTGGTATCAAAGCCTGGGCCAACCTTAGGTCACCAAATTGGCCTTCCAACAAGCCCCAATGGGCTTCTAATTAAATTGGCATAGTTACGACTCAAAACCAATTCAATTAGACTCCAAACAACTTTGATCAAGACTTAACCACTCTAATTACAATTATAAAGCCTTCAGCATGCTGCCTAACATATCATTTACTCATTCAGCATATCGTCTAAACCTCCGACATATCATCTTTTCCTTTAGTGTATTACCTGATCTATCAGCATATTAACCTCTTATAACATCCGATCTTCTTGGCGTAACACCCAATCCATTTATCCTGATGCCCGAACTTATAGCATGAAGTCCATCCCTCAGCATGTCAACCAATCTTCCAACTCGACGTCCAATATCTGACATGATACTTTTTGGCCCAACGTCTGATTTTTCTACTTCGATAATTTGCCCTTCGATGGTTCAAGTCCATGATCAAAATTTTCTTGTGTTATCTTAAAACATATTAGTCCATAAATTCATCAATTGATTTCATCATCAAAATTCAGAATTCAATAAAATTCATTAGATATGATAATTTTAATATTTTTATTTAATTGACTCTTGACTTCATTTATGTACATCTCAAGAGTGTAAGCAATTAGAGACTTTTTACAAATTTGATATATATATTCATATTTCGATAGGTTATCTTTAAAAGCAATAAAATATCTCTTCATAAAATAAAAAATATAATCTCAAGGAATTAATGAAACTTCATTTCATTCTAATATTTAATTGCAGAGTTATTATAAACTTTGTTGAATCTTAGATTTTGATAATGAAATCAATTGATGAGTTTATAGACTAATAAGTATTTGAGATAAGTGACGCAGGAGAAACTTTGATCATAGAAAGGTAAATCGTTGAAGTAAGAGAATCAAACATTGGACTGAAAAGTATCATGTCAGAGATTGGGTATCAAGTCAAAAGGATCGGGTATTGCACCAAGAAAATTGGAAGTTGCGAGAGGTCAACATGCCGATAGATCAGGCAATACGCTGAAGAAAAAAACGATACACCGAAGGTTCGAACGAAGTGTTGGATGAACAGATGTCATGTCGAACAATATAGGCTTCATGATTGTAATTGTTAAGTCTTGGTCGAAGTTGTTTAGAGTCTAATTGAGTTGGTTTTAGGGCATAATTAGGCCAACTTGATTAGGAGCCTATTAGGCCTAAACCAGGGTTGAAATGGGCCTATTGGAAGGCTAATTTAGTGACCTGGGGTTAGGCCAGGTGTACCGCCTGTGAGCTGCAAAGTACATATTATACTTTTCTAAAAAAACTCGACGGTAGTACTACTAGTGTCAGCGATAGTACCACCTAGTGTTAAGCGATAGTATTGCCCAAGCTGTTAGGCGATAGTACCGTCGGTACTCAAAAATCGAGGGATTTAAATTTTTGACTCTATTTTAAAAGTCATTTAGGGTTTATAAATACCCCACTCATGCTTGCTTGGTGCAAGAATGAAAATTTATGATTATAAGTGTGTAAAATCTCTTAAAAAGTGTTGAGTCTTTTCCTCCTTAAGTTTAGAAGTCATTCTAAAGGAGGTGTAATGTTTCTTATAAAAGAGAGGTGTGAAGATTCTCTCCTAAGCCTATAAAAAGGAGAAAGAATCATAACAAGGGTAGTTGATCTTTGCCCATTGAAAGAAAGATCGGTAGTGAAAGTCGATGGTCTCGAAGGAAAAGGAATCGGGAGTAGGCATAGGTCAAGACAACTGAACCACTATAAATCTAGTTTGCATTTCTTTTTATGTTTTTCCTTACTATTACTAACTGATTTAGTTGCTCACTTCCCTTACATTCTAAGTTAAATACATTTCCGATATAGGTTTAATCGATTGAAAATTTTAAATCAAAATTTATTTCAAAAACACTAATTCACCCTCCCTCTTAGTGCCTTAACGATCCTAATAAACTCAAGATTCATATTAATTTTATATAATCCATCATAAAAAATTATAAAATCAATTCTTATTGAATCATAAATATATTAAGTTTATGACCAAAAGAAAGAGAATATCCTAATAATTTTGGATAAAGGATATTAAATTTTTAGAATTATAAGAACATAACATGCATCCTCAAGTTCTAATAGATAAACTATTTTTAGGTATAAACAATAAATATCTACTATAATCGCTTTCATTTTAAGATAATTTTCTATAATAACAAA
Source organism: Musa beccarii (assembly GCA_024322285.1). Lineage (NCBI taxonomy): Eukaryota > Viridiplantae > Streptophyta > Magnoliopsida > Zingiberales > Musaceae > Musa > Musa beccarii. The sequence goes on along the minus strand of CM044396.1, from coordinate 47,568,854 downwards.
CTTTTTATACACTTTTGGTTTCTATGTCAAAATGAATTCTTGCATATTATTGGTAATAAAAGGGGCCTCTGTAATGTTTGATTTGAAGCATAAAAATATAAGATTTATATATTTTCTTTTAAAACAATCTTAATAGTCCTTTTTTATATGATTTTTCTCACTACTGAAGTAGCATTTTATTATAAAGTCTTTCCTTCTATGAGTATGTATAGTATTTTCTATTGAATCCCAAAATTTGATAATTAAATCAATTGATGAGTTAATGGACTAATAAGCATTTAAGATAAGTGTGGCAAGAGAAACTTCGATCATGGACTTGAACCATCAAAAGGCAAATCGTTGAAGTAGGAGAATCAAACGTTGGACCAGAGAGCATCATGTCAGAGATTGGACATCGAACCGAAGGATGGACTTCGTGCAATAAGTTAGGGCATCGGGTCGAAAGGATTGAGTATTATGCTAAGAAGATCGGATGTTGTGGGAGGTCAACATGCTAATAAATTGGGCAATATGCCAGAGGTTCAGATGAAGTGTCGAATGAACAGATGATATGTCGGACAACGTGTTGAATGCTTCATGATTGTAATTAGAATTGTTAAGTCTTGATCGAAGTCATTTAGAGTCTAATTGAGTTAGTTTTAGGATATAACCATGCTAACTTGATTAGGAGCATTGGGCTTAAACTAGGATCGAATTGGGCCTATTAGAAGGCCAATTTAGTGACCTAGGGTTGGGTTGGGTAGTGGTACCACCAGGCTTAAACGATGGTACCGCTTGAGAGCTAGAAAGCATGGGTTGTGCTTTTGCAGGAACCTCAGCGATAGTACCACCCAGTGATCGATGTGTCTCTATGCTATGTAATCATTCATCTCATCTTCATCGGTTCCGTTGGTATCTCAACACATCTCCATGCATCGCGATCATCTGTCTCAACTTTGTGGGTCCCACTGTCACCTCCACCTCTCGCCATGCCTCCTTGTATAATTATAACATAATCACAGACATGCAAGTTCAATAATAAATAAAAAAAATTAGAGGTTCACAGGCCCCAATAATAATAATCACACATATCACATGGTCTATGATCATCCTCCCATATCATACATCACATGTACATATCATTATAATAGGATTACTAGATAAATAATAATAGTTAATTAAACCTTTTAATTAACTAATATTTTTTAAAATTCAAGATATATAGGAAATTTTCTGATTTATGAAAGATATTTATGTAATTTGGATAGAAAATGACTTTTGAAATTAGGAGGGGTAAAATTATCTTTTCATCCAAAAACCTAATCCCCTTCTTTATGCGGCTGCCGCCATCCCATTAACGGGCCACAGTGTAAAGGTCATAACCTATTACGACTACCGCCTCACCACTAGTTGGCGCTAGTGCAACACAGCCTTACGCATGGGTTGCCATCTCACACAAGGGTGGTCGCACATGTCCTGCATGCAAGCAGTCACCTCTATGGGCAAGCGCCACCTCTGCAAGCAAGCGGCTCCTCCGTAGCCCTTGCGTACATGTTCAGCCCTTACTATGATTTTTTGTCATAGTTTTCAAATCTGGCCTACACCCTTTCTAGATATTAAGAGGTGTTTTAGAGAGGCCTTTTGATGTCAAAATAGTTGACGTAAAAGGGGAGAAAAGGTAGCAACTGTTGGTGCCCTATAGATCAACCAAAGTTTGCTTATAGCCTTGGCTAAGAGCCCTAGAAGAGGCTCTCGCCCTAGCCATTTGTAGCTAACTGAGAGCAACCATGCTATTCTCAGCCAAGCAGAGGAGAGCCCTTGCAGCCAGGGATTCCGGGCTGCAAGTGGAACTCCTGGCGACTAGGATTTCCTATCTGCCTAGGAGACCCTACGGCCATGGATTCCTAGTCGCATGGGGCAAGCTCAGAGCCAGGGTTTCCTGGTCGCCCATGACTGCCCTATAGCTAAGGATTCCTAGCCATCTAAGGCTATCTTATGGCCTAGGATTCCTAACCGTAGGGGTAACCCTAGCGGCTAGGGTTCCTTAGTCGCATGGGGCACCCGACGGTAGGGTACCCCAAAGTTATAAAATAATTAATTAATAATTTAATTAATTATTATATCCTCAAATTATTAGAATGGATCTTAGATTGAATTGTTCTTAAAATTTTAATGTTATGGATTTTTAAGACATGATCACACCTCCTGAACGAGATTAAAAATTTGGCGCGGGGGGGGGTGGGTTGGAGGGGTGCGTGACACTACTCTTCTATGATTATTTTCTAAGTTAGATGATTTTTTATATGGCTTCCATTAAGCGAAGCTTTTCGTACGAAATGATTTTTCAAAATATTAACATTTTTATTACTACACTAATTCACCCCCCACTCTTAGTGCTATATTGATCCTAACAGTTAGTATCAGAGCCTCATTATTTCTCGTTTGGATTAACACCCAAGAGAAATAACTCTTTTGGGCTTTCAAGAGAGTTTTTCTATCATTTGTCCTCCTATGTTCAATAGGACGGACTATACTTATTGGAAAACTCGAATGAGAGTTTTCTTGCTTTCTTTGGATTTGGATTTATGGAACATCATTGAAAATGATTTTTAAATATCCTATAAACCTATGAATGAATGAAATAATTTTAAGATAAAATCATTTTCGTTAAATGCAAAGGCTATGAATGCCTTATTTTATGCCTTGAACAAAAACGAGTTTAATTAGATTTCTACTTGCGAAATGACTTATGACATTTGGCATACACTTGAAATCACATGCAAAGGCACTAGTAGAGTCAAAGACTTAAAAATAAATATTCTGATGTACAATTTTAAACTTTTTCTAATGATATCAAGCGAAACTATTGGTGACATATACACTTATTTCACAGATGTCATCAATAGTTTAAAAAGTCTTGGTAAATATTTTTCTAATTTGAACTTATAAACAAGATTTTAAGATCCCTTCCAAAAAGTTGATATCTGAAAGTAACTGCTATATAAGAAGCAAAGAATATAAATAACTTTTATATTGAAGAACTTATCGGGTTATTAATGACCTATGAGTTGATATGCTTCGAACATGATGAACATAAGAACCACCTTCCAAAGAATAGGAAGAATTTGACACTTCGAACTATAGAAGGCCACTCGAGTGAAAGCTCAAGTGATGATGACCTTGAACTCCTCACTATTAAATTTAAAAAAGTTTATAAAATAAGAAATCAAGAATAAAATGAATTTAAAAATAGGAAGGTGCCAAAGAAGAAGAAAAAACTCAAGGAACAATCGAGTACATCTGAAGACGAGGTGGTGAACTACGCTTTGATGGCTTTCTACAACAAGATAAGTAACTCAATCAATTCGATTTTACCTTATCATGAAGTTACTTAGTGTTTTTCCCTGATTTGAATTTTTTAAAAATCAATATTATTTTATCATGCTTTTCCTTTTAGTGATTTTTTGAAAATTAAAAATTATGAATGATAATTGCATGTTTTGCAATAATGCTTGCACACCAAATAAGATTAAATCTATATATTTTAAGAAGTAATTATCTTGATGATTTTGTATTGCTTTTGGTTCTAAACATGATGCTTGGCCCTTTCATGAAAAATTTGAACATGTTATATGATATAAATCACTTAAATTGAAACACATAAAAAAGGAAATGTATTATCATGATAATTCAAATCTTTTGTTTGAAGATGTTTTATGTTTAATGTGCTATATTTTTTGGTATTGATGGTTTTTATGACGAAACTTGTTTTTTGGATTTATACAATGATGCATAGTTTTGATATAAAAAATTTGAGCATGACTAATGATTTCTCACACTAAGCTAGATTCATTTAAGAAGGAAAACATCTTGTTACAACTAATAACAATAAAAGAAAGATCAGTGGAATTAAAATGATTTTAAAGATGCTTTATAGAATCATGCTTGAAAGTTATGGTATCATACTTGATGATTTTTTTTATGATGAAATTTGCTTTTCGGTCTTGAATGTTGATGCTTGTTTTTATTTAGCATTAAAGGCAAAGGCATGCTTATAAGAAGTAAATCATATAAATTGAAACACATAAAAAGGAAATGCATTTTCTATCTTATCGATTTTTCAATAAGAGTTAAATGAATTTATTTTTGTTATTTTGTGAATCACGTCAATCTATGAAAGTGATTTTGATGATTTAATGATAAGTTTTATCTAAGTCTATTTATGCCATTGTGAATATCTAGAAAGTGATGATTTGAATTTGAATGAGTTCTTATCGAAATCATGATCTTGATTTTTTTTGAGACTTATAACATGAAATTCTTTATAAATCAAGATCTCCTATTATGCGTTCTCATGTCATTCTTCTAAAAGAAGATTTCACAAATGAATCATGGTTCCTATCTTGAACTCTTAGAATCACAATTTATTTTTTTATGAATCATGATGAATTGAGATTTCTTATGTATGAATCAAGTTATCCTTTTTGCTATTTATTACTAAATGAATCATGATTAGTACCATTGCTATTTTAACTCCTATGTTTCATTTTGTAAAAAATAGGAAGGAATATTTATGAATCATGATCTTGATACCTAATACTTAAGATTTTTTGATATCATATTCTTCATGATATGATTTCTTTGTATGGTTTACATACTTCATGATATGATTGAATCATCCTTGTTATTAATCTTTGTCATGACTTAAAAATTGATGTAAAAGAAATTTATTTTTCTTGATATCTTTTATGATGAATCATTATTGAAAAATTAAACCACTCTGAATATAGGCCCAGTAGGCCCCTAACTGAGTTAGTGGGATTACCTCTCAAACCTAACTCTAATTACACCCTAACTACAATAATTAAGACATCTACTTAAGCAAGTAAGTTCGGTAGGTCAAAAGTTCTTCCAGCGAGCTTCCGACGGACTTTCGACGAACTCTCACCAATCTTCCAGCGAACTCTCGACAAGCTCTTGAACTCTTGATGATCTTCTCAGTAAACTCTAACGAGCTTCTTTAGTGAGCTCTGATCTTCTCGGCGAGCTCTGGTGAACTTCTGATGAACTTCTCGATGAACTCCTGACGTACATGTTGGCAAGCCCCCGATGAACTTCTCGACAAATTCTAGCAAAACTCCCAATGAACTTTTAGTGAACTTTCGACGAACTCTCAAGGACCCAATGAAACGTCCGATCTTTGACTCCAGCACTATATTTTCTTAATGCCTTATTCGCTATCGTAGTTAATCCTGCACACTTTTCTCAACATATAGATTAGATCAATAATTTATCAATTGATTTCATCATCAAAATATGAGATTCAATAGCAATAAGTGTGAAATCTCAGATTTTGATAATGAAACTAATTGATAGTATTTATGATCTAATCTACATTTTGAGTGATGCAAGACTAGCTTTCATCAGGAAGAGATAATTGAAGCAGGAGGAATCGAAAGTTGGGCCAGAGTGGAATATATCAAAAGATTAGACGTCGAGCCAAAGGATCGGTCGATTTATCAGCAAAAGGCTTCATGCCACGGGTTCGGGCATCAGGCCAAGAAGAGTGGAAATTGTACCAAAGAGATTAGAGTTGCATAGGTCAACTGGCCGATTGGGCAATAGGTCGCAAGAGAGGATAATGCGTTGAAGAATCGGATGAAACACCGATGAACCAATGACATATCGAAACACAATTGATTCAAGCTTTGTAATAATTGTCTTAGATTGAAGTAGTTTTAGGTGTAATTGGGTTGAAATTGTGCCAACTCAATTAGGGGCTAACTGGGCTCGAATCTGGACTATGTTGGGCTGGATGGAAGGCCCAAATAATGACCTGGAGCCACGTCAGGTGGTGGCACCACTAGGGTTGGCAATAGAACCGCTTGAAGGCTCAACCTCCCAAGCTAAGTCTGGGTGGTGGTACCACCCAGTGTCAGGCGGTGGTATCGCTAGATTGGGCAGTGGTACCACTCCATGTTAGGGCAGACTAGGCAGTGGTACCACCCAACACTGGCGGTGCTACCGCTAGTACTCTAAAGACTCAGGATGGTTCAAATTTTGGCTCCAAGTTTGAATCCACTTAGGGCCTATAAATACCTCTCTCATCCTTGGTTAGCATACACACCAACTAAGAACAAAAAGAGAGAAAATGCTATTGTGATTGTGTAAAAATTCCTCCTCTCTAACATTAAAGTTTTGGTTAAGTCTAAAAGAGGGGTGAGTGAGGTTGTAAAGGTTATCTCCTAAACCTGTAAAAAGGAGAAAGGGTTGTAAAGGGTAGTTTATCTTCGTCCACTAAAAGAAGATTAGTTAGTGGATGCCGGTGGCCTCGACGAAGGAGAAATTGGGAGTGGACGTAGGTCGGATGATCGAACCACTATAAACTCTGGTGTGATCTCTTCTTTACTACTTTACCTTTACTGCTTACTAAGTTTATTGCTCACTCGATCTTGCACTCACTTCAAGTTAAAGCACACTCAATATCAGTTTTCATTGGATGAAAGTTTTAATCGAAATGAAAGTTTTTAAATGAACGATTTTATCACTACACTAATTCACACCCCCCCGCCCCCCCTCTTAGTGTCGACTGCAATCCTACCAGTTGGTATCAGAGCAACATTCTTTCTCATTTGATTTACACCTAAGAGAAATGGCTCTTTTCGACTTTCAAGAGGGTCACTCTATCACTCATCCTCCCATGTTTAATGGGACGAACTACATATATTGAAAAACTCGAATGAGAGTTTTCTCACTTTCGTTGGATTGGAATTTATGGAATATCATTGAAAATGATTTTCAAACACCCTCTAAACCTATGAATGAATTGAATGATTTTGAGAAAAAAAATTATTTTCTTTGAATATCAAAGCAATGAACGCTTTATTTTGTGCTTTAGACAAAAATAAATTTAATTATATTTTAATTTGTGAAACTACGCATGACATCTAGCACACTCTTGAAATTACACATAAAGACACAAGTAGAGTAAAAGATTCTAAAATTAATCTTTTGATGTATGATTTTAAATTGTTTCGAATAAAACGAAGCAAAACTATTGGTAACATGTACACTTATTTCGCGGATGTCATCAATAGTTTAACAAGTGTTTGTAAAGGTTTTTCTAATTTTGAACTTATTAACAAGATTCTAAGATCCCTTCCAAAAAGTTGGGATCCAAAAGTAATAGCTATATAAGAGTCAAAGGACATGAACTGTTATTCTCTCGAAGAACTTATCGGGTCTTTAATGACCTATGAAATGACTTATGTTGAACATGATAAACATGCGAACAACCTTCCAAAGAATAGAAAGGTAATTGCACTTAGAACGAAAGAAGACCACTCGAGCGAAAGCTCAAGTGATGATGACATAGAACTTCTCACAATAAAATTTAAAAAATTTATAAAATTAAAAATTAAAAAGAAAAATGAACTTAAAAAGAAGAAGCTATCAAAAAAGAAGAAAACACTCAAGGATGAATCGAGTGCATCCAAAGACGAAGTGGGGAACTACGCTTTGATGGCCTTCGACAATGAGGTAAGCAACTCAACCAAAACCCCTTTACTTTATTATAAAATTACTTAATATTTTTCATGAGTTGTTTAATTAGTAAGAAATAAAAAAAATAAAATATATCATACTTTTCTTTCTAGTAATTTGAAAAAATTAAAAATTTGATAATGAAAATTATATGTTTTATGATAAATGAATAAAATGTTAGATTTAAATCTAATGATTGTACACCAAATACAATTTTATGTATGTTTATTTTAATGATTTCTGTATCATTTTTTGATTTTAAACATGATACATGATTTTGACACAAAAAAAAAGTGAATGACAATTGCATGTTAACTTCTCGCAGTAAGCTAGATTCATTTAAGAAGGAAAATACCTTGTTATAACTAACAACAATAAAAGAAAGATCATTGGAATTAAAATGATTTTGAAGATGCTTTATGAAAACATGCTTGATAATTTTGATGATGTAATGAAAATGTTAAAAGTTTTGGTATCATGCTTAATGATTTCAAGTAATGATGATTTGAAATCTTATGTTTTGAAATAAAGTATCTTTTGTTTGAAGATGCTTTATGTTTAATGTGTTTGGTCTTGATGGTTTTTATGACGAAATTTATTTTTTGGTCCTAAACATTAATGAATGGATTTAGCTTTCACATGAAAAACTTGAGTATGCCTACATAAAATTAATCGCATGAATTGAAGCTAAAAAGAAGAAAGTATTTTTCTTGAAAATTTTGCTATCTTTAAAGCTTTTTAATTTTTTAATAAAAGATTAATGAATCCATGTATATTATCTTTTATGAATATCTTGATTTATGAAAGTGATTTTGTTGATTTGATGATGAGTTTTATCAAAATCTATTTATGTCATTTTGAATCTCTAGAAAGTGATTTTGATGATTTGATGATTGGAATTTGAATGAGTTTTATCCGAATCTTACACTTGATACTTGAAATTTTTGTTTATGAATCATGATGATTTGAGATATATAATCAAGTTCTCAAATGTTTCATTTTGCTATAAAGAAGTTTTATTGAAATCATGATCTTGATTTTTCTCAATTATAACTTAAATTTTCTTTGAATGAATCAAGATTGTTTTTTATTTAAGAGGAGATTTGTTAAAATAAATCATATTTTTTTAGTATTTGTGATTCGATATTAATATTTTTCTTGACATGATTCCTTTGTATTTATGGCTTGTATGCCTCATGTAATGATTGAAATATTTTGAGCCATTGTATCCTTCCCTTCTTTTTGACAAAGACAAAAGGGGAGATAGTTTGCTAGCTTATGTATCACAAAAGAAAGAAAAATTGCTAGCTCGATCATTGCAAAGGAAGCAAAAAATTTGCTAGCTTGCAAAGGTAATACTTGCTTATACTTCTCAAAAGAGAAGAAACAAAAGTTGCTAGCTTGGAATATCGCAAAGAGAAACAAAAAGTTGCTATATCAAGAAAAGCAAAAGTGCAAACTTGCAAAATTTGTAATCTTGCACATCTTTAAAACTAATAATGATTTGGTGATCATGCATGTTGTAAAGTGATGAAAAATTTGCTAGCTTTTATGTTGTAAAACTTGTATATCTTAAAAACTTGCTAGATGCACTTCTCCTTTTTGTTGATGACAAAGGGGGAGAAGTATGATAAAAGTATAATCATGCATGGGATGAATGAATGCTTTGTTTTTATGATGCATGAAATGTTGAAATACTATGATTTCAAAGGATCTATCAATATGGCAATATTGATAGGGTGAGTTTGTTTAAACTCCATCATCAATTAGTTATCATCATCAAAAAGAAAAATTTTGTTAAATCTCAAATTTTAATAATGAAACCAATTGATAGTATTTACGATCTAATCTGCGTTTTGAGTGACGTATGACTAGCTTCAATCAGGAAGAGATAATTAAAGCAGGAGGAATCGGAAGTTGGGCCGAAGTGAAACATGTCAGAAGACTGAATATCGAGTTGGAGGATCGGTTGATGTATCGATAGAATGCTTCATGCCATGGGTTCGAGCATCGAGCCAAGAAGAGTGAAAATTACACTAAGAAGATTGAGTTGTAGAAGTCAACTGGCCGATTAGGCAATAGGCCGCAAGAGAGGAGGACGATGCACCGAAGAATCAGATGAAGCACCGATAAACCAATGACATGCCGGACAACAATTGATTCAAGCTTTGTAATAATTGTCTAGATCAAAGTAGTTTTAGGTATAATGGACTGAAATTAGGCCAACTCAATTAGGGGTCAACTGGGCTAATCAGAGCTGCGTTGGGCCAGATGAAAGGCCCAAACAGTGAACTGGAGCCACGTCAGGCGGTGGCACTGCCAGGGTTGGCGATGGAATAGCTAGAAGGCTCGGCCTCCCAGGCTAAGTCTAGATAGTGGTACCACCTAGTGTCAAGCGGTGGTATCGCCTAGACATAGTCTCCTAGACTATGTCAGGCAATGGTACCGCCCAACACTGGTGGTGGTACCCCCAATACCCTAAAGACATGGGATAATTTAAATTTTGGCTCCAAGTTTGAATCTATTTGGGGCCTATAAATACCCCTCTTATCCCTGGTTAGCATACACACCAAATGAGAACAAAAGTGGGAAAACGCTATTGTAATTATGTGAAAATTCCTCCCCTCTAGCTTTAAAGTTTTGGTTAAATCTAAGAGAGGGGTGACTGAGATTGTAAAGGTTATCTCCTACACCTAGAAAAAGGACAAAGGGATGTAAAGGGTAGTTGATCTTCACCCATTGAAAGAAGATCGGTTAGTGGATGCCAATGGCCTCGACAAAGGAGAAATCGGGAGTGGACGTAGGTCAGATGACCAAACCACTACAAATTCTGGTGTGATCTCTTCTTTACTGCTTTACCTTTACTACTTACTAAGTTTATTGCTCACTCGATCTTGCACTCACTTCAAGTTAAAGCATACTCAAAATTTGTTTTCATTGGACGAAAGTTTTAATCGAAACGAAAGTTTTCAAACGAATGATTTTATCGTTGCACTAATTCATTCCCCTCCCACCCCCCCCCCCTTTAGTGTTGACTGTGATCCTAATAATAAGAGGGTAAAGGCATCTAAACTTGAGGAGGAAAAGCTATTATAAAAGATCAATCATGTACAAGATGTGGGTTAAATCATGAAACAAGTCAATGTTTTTGGGTCTCTAGAGTTTGTTTTGCTTGTGGAAAGTTGGATCATAAGATAAAAGACTGCCCATTGAACAAGAAGAAAGAACCACTGCCTCCTAGATCATCAGCCCATGCTAGAGTATATGCTATCACTGAACAAGATTCTAGAGCCTCTAAATCAGTGGTTGAAGGTATTCTTTATTTTTCTAATAGAAATGCAAAAGTTTTGTTTGATCCTAGTTCTAATCTATCTTTTGTTTCATAACATTTTGATTGTCACTTGAGTGTTCCACCTAGACCACTAGATTATATGTTATGTGTAACTACAGTTGTTAAGGATTCTTTGACAACAAACTTGAAATGGTCATTTTGTCTAATTTTTATCAGAGAACATGAACTTCTTACTGATTTGGTTCTCCTAAAGATTTGGAGTTTTGATATTATACTTGGCATAGATTGACTATCTTTTTGTCATGCCAATATAGATTGTTATACAAAAATGATCACTTTTTGCATACTAGATCAATCTATCTTCTGCTTTGAAGGTATTAGATATGATTTACCTCCTTGCCTGATACCGACACTTCAAACTCATTATCGGCTAGTTTTGCTATCTTGTATATGTAAAGGAGCAAATCAGATCAAGAAACTAATCTAGATGAAATTTTGGTAGTTAAAGAGTTCCTTAATGTATTCCAGGGTGACTTGCCCGGATTACCTCCGAATTGAGAGGGTAAATTTACTTTTGATTTGGTCCTTGGGACAATCCTCAATATCTAAGCCTTATATAGAATGACACCATTTGAGCTAGTGGAATCGAAGAAGCAATTACAAGAATTGTTAGATAAGGGTTTCATTCGACCCAACATCTTACCATGAGGTGCTCTAGTACTGTTAGTTAAGAAGAAGGATGGAACATTGCGGCTTTGTATTGATTATAGATGGTTGAATCAAGTGACCATCAAAAAACAAGTATCATCTATCCAGAATTGATGATTTGTTTGATTAATTGCAGAGTGTACAAGTATTCTTCAAGATTGATATGAAGTCATATTACTATCAGTTGAAGATCAAGAAGGAGGATATTCTAAAAAATAGCCTTTATAACTCGATATGATCACTATGAATTCTTAGTAATGCATTTTGGCTTAACTAAAGACCCTGCAGCTTTTATGAAATTGATGAATAAGATATTTCAGATACTCTTGGATAACTATATAATTATATTTGTTGATGATATATTAGTGCATTCAAGGAGTAATCAAGAGCATGAGGAACACCTGAGAAATGTATTATCCATACCAAGAGAAAAAAAAGTTGCATGCAAAGTTTAATAAATATGAATTTTGGTTAAATGAAATTGCTTTCCTAGGCCATGTGATTTCAGGGAAAGGCATATCGGTTGATTCAAAGGAAGTGGAAGCGATAGTTAAGTAGGAAGTATCAACAAAAGTGATAGAAGTTAGAAGCTTCTTGGGCATGGCAGCTTATTATAGGAGATTTATGGAGGGATTATCTCGAATTACTCATCCTCTCACCAAACTGACTCAAAACAATATAAAATTTGAATGGGGTGATGATTGTGAGCGAAGTTTTCAAGAGTTAAAAAGAAGATTGACTAGTACCCCTATTCTCACTATTCCAAGTGGTAATGATAGATTTATAGTTTATACCAATGCTTCGAAAAAGGGCATTGGATGTGTTTTAATGCAAGAAGGGAAAGTAATTACTTATGCTTCTTAACAGCTAAAGAGTTATGAATTAAATTATTCAACTTATGATTTGGAATTAGTAGCAATTATTTTTGCTCTAAAGATTTGGAGATATTACTTGTATGGGCAGACATTTGAAATCTTTACTGATCATAAAATTTTAAAGTATATTTTTACTCAAAAAGAGTTAAACATGAGACAGCGGAGAGAGATAAAACTTATAAAGGATTATGATTATACCATTTGTTATTGTTAGGATCAATATAACACTAAGGGGGGGGGTGAATTAGTGCAACAATAAAAATGTCAATGTTTCGGAAAACTATTTCGTACGAAAAGCTTTATTCGATGGAAGTCGTATCTGAAATTATCTAACTTAGAAAACAATCATAGAAGAGTAGAGAGGAAGTAGAGCAGTTTGTAGTTAAGTAAAAGTACAATGAAGGTCAACATCAAAGCATAGTAAGGAAAGAACACACCAATTTATAGTGGTTCGGTCATCCGACCTACGTCCACTCCCGATTCCTCCTTTGTCGTGGTCATCGGCTCTCACTAGCAGTCTTCTTTCAAATAGGCAAAGACTAACTACCATTTTACAACCCCATTTTATAAGATTTTCCTTATACTCTCCCTTAGAGAACTCTCTATGCTTAAGGAGAAGGACTCTATATTTTTACAAGGGTTTTAACTTTGGATTCACAGAGTTTTTGCTCTCTTTTTCTGCTCAATTCTTACTATCCCAAGCAAGAATAGCTGGGGTATTTATAGACCCCAAATGGCTTCAAATCTTAGAGTCAAAATTCAAACACCCCAAAATTTTGGGGTACTAGTGGTGTTAGGGATCGAGTGACACTAAGAGGGGGGGTGAATTAGTGTAGCGGTAAAGAATGATAGATTTTTTAGCGATTAAAACAAGTTCGAAAACTTCGTACGAATGAATGCAACGTTTTGTTTGAACCCAGAAAGATTACGTTTTAACTTTAAAAGCATACGTAAGAAGATGAAGATAAAGTTGAGTAAATAAGGCAACAAATGAAGATGGTTTGCAGCAAAGTAAGTTGCGAGAAAGTAAATGCAAACCGATTTATAGTGGTTCGGTCATCCGACCTACATCCACTTCCGAAGCCTTCTCCGATGAGGCTCCCAACTTCCACTAGCAAATCCTTTTGAAGGGGAAGGACCAAACACCCCACTTACAACCCTTTTACAAGAAGTTCACACTCTTACATATTTTTCAAAGAGAAAGAAGGAGGTGAACACAAGCTATTGAAAACTAGACTTTCCCAAGCCTTTTGCTCAATTTCTAACTCTCTAAGAGTTTTCTTTCCGCTGAGAAAGGGGGAGTATTTATAGATCCAAAGTGGATTCAAATTTGGGCTCCAAATTTGAAATCAATTTGGATTTTTTGGTGCTGGCAGTGCTACCGCCTGTCGGGGGCGGTGCTACCACCTGTTAGTCGTCAGACTGATAGTGCACAGGCGGTACTACCGCCCAAGGCAGGCGGTGCTATCACCTGTGCCTTCAGGCGCTGGGTGGTACTACTGCTTGTGTTGGGCGGTACTACCGCCAAAGACTTCACTCACTGGCAAGCCACACCCAAAGATTTTTCAGCCCATTGGTTTGGGCCGAAAACTCAGCCCAAACTAGTCCAAAACAGCCCCAAATGGGCTCTAATTTGGTTTATAGGATTAACACCTAATCCTAAACCAAATTACATACTAACTATGAATTTAAAGACATTTTCTAAGCTGTTACAAAGTCTGACAAGTCAAGAACCATTCAGATCAATATTTAAACCCTTAAATTCATAATTCGTAAACCTGTACAGTTTTATAAGTCATACTCTATTTCATTTATTAATTCATAAAATCCAAAACTAACTCAACTAAGCAACATCCACATCATAAATCCACAAGTGTGGAAAATCCATACAATCTCAAAACCAACCTTTACCACTAGTTTATATCGTTATACAAATTAAACTTAGCATTCCAAATCCTAAACAAGAGAGGTCCCTTAACTTTTACAACATACTTAAGTTCAGATTTACCATCAACATGTCATTAAACACAAAATGTACCTATACAACAAAAATATATCAACCATTAAGGCTCAAGCCAAAATCTTCTAGCATTCCCTTCCTCAACCCAATTTAAACATTCTAGAGACTAATAAGCTAGCCTGAAAAAAAAAGGTTATAGCAATCGGAGTGAGCATAACAGAGCTTAGCAAGTGACTAATATATCCATAGTGAAAAATAATAGTTTAAAAAAAATATGGTAATCAAATATAAAACAAGATACAAGATAACATATTTATCATCTTATCGGATACTGAATCGAAAATATCCTCTTATTCAAATCTATTTGGTTCAATAACAAATAGAGTAAAGAGTAATTGGAATATATCAGAAGATGTACATAATATTTTGGAGCATATAAAATGACATATAGGACATTACAGAGCATACCAATGTCATATAAAATGTATCGGAGCAAATGAAGAACAGATGAAACATTTCTGAACATATCAAATAGCATATGAAATGGTTTCAAAACATAATTCAAAGGATAACAATGACATATGAGATATCTCAGAGTATATCAGAAGAACAAATCAGAAACAGAAGCTCAAATGTCATATCTGACGTTCATTCATTTCATTCTCAAATAAAGCGCACATATAAACACATAAGTAAGGCATTGGATATCATATCAAAAACACAGAGGGTGCAGTGGGATCTCAAATAGAATCTTTCATGTCTGGGAGCATCATACATCCACGTTTGGATGAAGCTAGAGGGGGCCGACAGAGCATCATGGGCTCTAAGCATACACCCTTTATCATTTCTGGCAAAGGTCCAAATAATCTCTTTACCATTTTTAGCAAAGGTCCAAATCATCTCACAAGACACCAGAGTACAAAAGGGTAGTATGAACAATAACATTAGCATATATCGGAAGCACATGCGGAACAACGAAAATATGCGTGTGCCTTTACAAAATAAGGTAGTGCCAACATGAACATTACATAATAGATTTTAGGTATATAAACAATTTCAGGATGAACAATAAAAGAATTTCAAAGGACCATTATAAAGCTCAATTTAAAAAGAATTTAGCAGAAATCAAATTTCCAATATGATGAAATTTAAATAGGCAAAACTCAATAACATTTCAATTCTGGTAGAATTTGAGTGGTACATTTTCTGAATTGTTTAAGTAACCAATTATGCTCCAATTTGCTCAAAATAAGTGTCATTCGAAAGTTGTATCAATCTATTTTTAGATGAACTTAGATTTATAAATTTTTGAGTTCCTAATAGGAAGTTTCAACAAATAGAGTAAAGCAAGTTCAGAATTTATCATCTCTGTTTTGCAGAATTAGTAGAATCAATTTAAACATATGTTTCAGTAGGAAAATATACTTCAAAATTTTCAAATCAGGTGTCAAAAGAATAATTACCAGAGAGTTATGAACAATTCAGTAACAAAAGGTCAGAAGTTATAGTATCTGTTTTACTGAATTTATGAGGTATATTCATTCATATGTTTGGGCAAGCAAACTAACTCCGAATCTTCTAATTTTTATATCAAATGAAATCTCTATAAGTCTACTTTCGTGTGAAAGAGATTTTTCCTAAATCAAAATTTGGTGCAAAAAGTTATGGCTATAAGAGTACTAAAAGGTCATAATCTGAAAAATTCCAAATTCAACATTTGATGTTAAAAAAAGGGCATAGATATCTTACATGAAGTTATAATTTTTTAATTTTCTCAAAATCAATATGAAAACAAGAATCAAAATTTTCTCTAGGATGGGGTTAGAACACTTGCCTTACAAAAGTTTGATTCCCAACTATGGAGAGTTGATGCAAAACTTTAAGCCAATGCAAAAAAAACCTTCTTCTCCCTACTTCAATTTCCTCTCCCTTTCTCTTCTCAAATCCACATTGGTTGCAGCAAGTTTTCTCCTCTAATCACTTAGGTTTAGCTTATGCAAAGATTTGCAAGATGACAATCATGCATGAAGGAAGCTTAGGTGTCATCCATTGAATAAACACATGTGGCCCTTCATTAGGTTAGTTAATGACATATGTCTTCCTCTTTTTCTTTTTTTTTTAAACTTAATGTGAATCTTTCACAAATCACCTCCAATTACTAATATTCACATTTTGGTCCCCAACAATAACTTTTAATATAAAACTATTTAGTCCTAAAGAATTGTTAAATATTTCTCGTATTTACAAATAGGTCCTTAGAATTTTACAAACAGGTCCTCATATTTTATAAATAGGTTTTAAGGTTTATTTGGACTCATCTACAGAATTTAAGATGGGTAGTAATATTACAATTAAACTCTTATACAAAATTTAGAAATGAGAAAATGCGAGGGATGTTATACTCTCCCCCCCTTAAAATAAAAATTTAGTCCTCTAAATTTATCATACCTCTATCGATGATAGGATGAGGGTAAACTTTTTTTTTCTTTAATGGATAGTCTTTTATCTTATGATCCAACTTCCCACAAGTGAAACAGGCTAGAGTCGCCCAAAAACATTGGCTTGTTTCATGATTTGACCCACATCTTATACATGTTTGAGTCCTTTGTGGTAGCTTTTCCTCCTCAAATTTAAATGTCTTTACCCTCTTGTTATTTCTTTCTAATTCACTTTCTTTCTTGCTTTTGCTAATAAACTTATCCTTATCATTCTTGCCCCTGATTTCTTGGATCTCTTCCAAGTCTTTTTCAATTATTAAAGCTCTTTCTACCACATCAGCATATGCTTGAAGTTTTAAGGCTGATATCCAGCTTCTTATTACTGGCCTTAGACCCCTTTCAAATATTTTTGCCTTTCTTGATTCATCATCAGTCATATGTGGAGCAAATCTAGAGAGCTCAGTGAATTTAGATTCATATTTCGCTACCGTCAAATTTCCCTGGATGAGATTCAGGAACTCCAATTCTTTCTGCTCTCTAACACAATCTGGAAAATATTTATCGTTAAACTTTTCTGTAAATACCTTCCAAGTGATTGACTTATGTCTAATTTCAGAAATCCTCTTCATTGTTCTCCACTAGTGCTCAGCCTCTCCTTCTAGCATGAAGGTAGCAAGAGAAACCTTCTTATCATCAGGGTAATTTAAAACATCAAATATTTTCTCTATCCGCATCATCCATTGTTCTACCATCATTGGATCAGGCTCACCACTAAAACTAGGAGGACTAAGCTTCTTAAACTGTTCAATTCCCAACCCAGTCTAGTTTGAAGTCCCCACTTCATCATTTCTTCCTTGTTGGACTTGTTATTGCATCACTTGTGTCATAGCTTCTAGAATTTTCATAATTCTACTCAATTGATCAGAAGTAGATGCAATGGGAGAACCAAATGACCTCGTCATTCCTTGCTTCCTAAAAACAATAAAAGAAAACTTTTGATCAATCTCTAAATAAAAGTTACTAAACCTCAAAATTTATTATGCATCTAGTGTATCAAAATTCTTAGTGATCCTCAAATCATGCTCTGATACCACTTCTGACATGCCGCACCTCCTGCCCCCCCGCCCCCCCACTCCCCCAAATTTTTAATCTCCTTCAGGAGGTGTGACCCTGTCTTAAAAATTCATAACATTAAAATTTTAAGAACAATTCAATTCAGGATCCATTCTAACAATTTGAAGATACTAAGAACCATTCAGATCAATATTTAAACCCTTAAATTCATAATTCGTAAACCTGTATAGTTTCATAAATCATACTCTACTTTATTCATTGATTTATAAAATCCAAAACTAACTCAACTAAACAACATCCACATCATAAATCCACAAGTGTGGGAAATCCATACAATCTCAAAACCAACCTTTATCACTAGTTCATATCATTATACAAATTAAACTTAACATTTCAAATCCTAAACAAGAGAGGTCCCGCAACTTTTACAACACACTTAAGTTCAAATTTACTATCAACATGTCATTAAACACAAAATGTACCTATATAACAAAAATATATCAACCATTAAGGCTCAAACCAAATCTTCTAGCATTCCCATCCTCAACCCAATTTAAACATTCCATAAGCTAGCTTGAAAAAAAAATAGGTTATAGCAATCGGAGTGAGCATAACAGAGCTCAGTAAGTGACTAACATATCTATAGTGAAAAATAATAGTTTAAAAAATATATGGTAATCAAAATACAAAGCAAGATACAAGAAAACATATTTATCATCTTATCGGATACTGAATCAAAAATATCCTCTTATTCAAACCTATTTGGTTCAATAACAAATAGAGTGAAGAGTAATTGGAACATATTGGAAGATGCACATAGTATTTTGGAGCATATCAAATGACATATAGGACATTACAGAGCATATCAAAATTATATGAAATGTTTCGAAGCAAATGAAGAACAGATGAAATATTTCTGAACATATGAAATAGCATATGAAATGGTTTCAAAAAATATTTCAAAGGATAATAATGGCATATGAGATATCTCAGGGCATATCAGAAGAACAAATTAGAAACAGAAGCTCAAATGTCATATCTGACATTCATTCATTTCATTCTCATCCAAAGCACACAAATAAATATATAAGCAAGGCTTTGGATATCATATCAAAAATACAAAGGGTGCAGTGGGATCTCAAATAGAATCTCCCACGTCTGGGAGCATCATACATCCATGTTTGGATGAAGCCAGAGGGGGCTGGCAAAGCATCACGGGCTTAAAGCATACACCTTTTACCATTTCTGGCAAAGGTCCAAATAATCCCTTTACCATTTTTGGCAAAGGTCCAAATCATCCCACAAGACACCAGAGTACAAAAGGGTAGTATGAACAATAATATTAGCATATATCGGAAGCACATGTGGAACAACGAAAATATGTGTGTGCCTTTACAAAATAAGGTAGTGCCAACATGAACATTACATAATAGATTTCAGGTATACAAACAATTTCAGGATGAACAATACAAGAATTTCAAAGGACTATTATAAAGCTCAATTGAAGAAAAATTTAGCAGAAATCAAATTTCCAATAGGATGAAATTTGAATAGGCAAAACTCAACAACATTTCAATTCTGGTAGAATTTGAGTGGTACATTTCATGAATTGTTTGAGTAACCAATTATGTCCAATTTGCTCAAAATAAGTGTCATTGGAAAGTTGTATCAATCTATTTTCAAATGAACTTAGATTTGTAAATTTTTGAGTTCCTAACAGGAAGTTACAACAAATAGAGTAAAGTAGGTTCAGAATTTATCATCTCTATTTTGCAGAATTAGTAGAATCAATTTAAATAGATATTTCAGTAGGCAAATATACTTCGTATGAAAGAGGTTTTTCTTAAATCAGAATTTGGTGCAAAAAGTTATGGCCACAAGAGTACTGAAAGGTCAAAATCCGAAAAATTCCAGATTCAACATTTGATGTAAAAAAAACATCATAGATATCTTACATGAAGCCACAATCTTCTAATTTTCTTAAAATCAAGATGAAAACAAGAATCAAAATTTTCTCTAGGATGGGGTTAGAACATTTGCCTTATAAAAGTTTGATTCCCAACTATGGAGAGTTGATGCAAAACTTCAAGCCAATGCAAAAAAAACTTCTTCTCCTACTTCAATTTCCTCTTCCTTTCTCTTCTCAAATCCACGTTGGTTGTAGCAAGTTTTCTCCTCTAATCACTTAGGTTGCTCATGCAAAGATTTGCAAGATGGCAAGCATGCATGAGGGAAGCTTAGGTGTCATCCATTGAATAAACATATGTGGCCCTTTATTAGGTTAGCTAATGACACATGTCTTCCTCTTTTTCTTTTTTTTTAACTTAATATGAATCTTTCACAAATCACCTCCAATTACTAAGATTCACATTATGGTCCCTAGCAATAACTTTTAATATAAAACTATTTAGTGCTAAAGAATTGTTAAATATTTCTCATATTTATAAATAGATCCTTAGAATTTTACAAACAGGTCCTCATATTTTATAAATAGTTTTTAATGTTTATTTGGGCTCATCTACAGAATTTAACATGAGTAGTAATATTACAATTAAACTCTTATACAAAATTTAGAAATGAGAAAATGCGAGGGATGTTACAAGTAGAGAGGAAGTAGAGTAGTTTGGAGTTAAGTAAAAATGCAATGAAGGTAAACAGCAAAGCACAACAAGGAAAGAACACACTAATTTATAGTGGTTCAGTTATCCGACCTATGTCCACTCCTGATTCCTCCTTTGTCGAGGTCACCGACTTTTACTATTAGTCTTCTTTCAAATGGGCGAAGACTAATCACCCTTTTACAACCCTTTTTATAAGGTTTCTCTCACACTCTCCCTTGAAGTACTCTCTATGCTTAAGGAGGAGGGACTCTATATTTTTACAAGAGTTTCAACTTTGGATTCATAGAGTTTTTATTCTCTTTTTCTGCTCAATTCTTGATATCCCAAGTAAGAATAGCTGGGGTATTTATAGACCCCAAGTGGCTTCAAATCTTGGAGCCAAAATTCCAACACCTTGAAATTTTGTGGTACTAACGATACCACCGTTTGACATAGTCTTGGAGATTATATCTTGGTGATTGAGCCATTGGTGGTTCCATCACCTATTCTAGTAATGCCACTACCTAACCCACTTCTTGGATCACTATTTAGGCTTTTCACTTGGCCCAACACAGTCCAAACTTGGGCCCAATTGACCCTTAATTGAGTTAGCCCAATTTCAACTCAATTAGACCTAAAACCTACTTCAATCTAGACAATTATTATAAAGCATGAATCAATTTGTCCGGCATGTCATTGGTCCATCGGCGCTTCATCTGATTCTTCGACGCATCATCCTCTCTTATAGTCTATTACCTAATCAACCAGTTATCCTCTATAACTTCGATCTCCTTAGTGCAATTCCGCTCTTCTTGTCCCGATGCTCGAACTCATCATCCGAAGCCTTTTGTCGATACGTCGATCGATCCTTCGGCTCGACGTTCAATCTTCTAACATATTCTCCTCCAGTCCAACGACCAATTCTTCTTACTTCAATTATCTATTCTTGATCGAAGGTAATCCTACATTACTCAAAACATAGTTAAATCACAAACAATATCAATTGGTTTCATCATCAAAATCCGAGATTCAATAGTTATCACCCAGGTAAAGCCAATATTGTAGCTGATGTACTTAGTAGAAAATCTATAAGTTTTATAGCTAGTCTGATTGTGAGACAATGGAAGTTATTAGAAGAAAATTATGATTTAAATGTTACGAGGAATGAGCAAGATTCAATGATGTTGAAGGTCTCTATCCAAGTGTCATCTGATCTCATTTAAAAAATTAAAGGACAACTATAAGATCCTCATTTTTTTTTCATCAATAGAGGTATAATAAATTTAGAGAACTAAATTTTTTTTTTAAGAGGGGGAGAGTGTAACATTCCTCGCATCCGTCGTTTCTAAATTTTCATATAAGAATCTAATTGTAATGGTACTATTCATTTTAAATGCTATAAAAGAGCCCAAATAAACTTAAAAATCTTTTTATAAAATCTGAGGATCTGTTTGTAAAAATTTAAGGACCTATTTATAAAATCTGAGGACCTAATTATAAATATAAATAATACAAAGACTAAACTACAAAATGCATAAAATAACAAATTAGGACTTAAGGTCTTTTGTGCAAATCTTCTCATTGGGATCAAAATCTTTAAAAGGCAAGTGTCCTAACCCTATCCTACAGTAATTTTGATCTTTGTTTTTATTTTAATTTTGAAAAATTTGAAAGATTTTAGCTTCATATATGATATCACTATCATTTAAGCATCAAATAGTGAATCTGAAATTTTATCAAATGCTAATGTTTCTATACTATTCTAGCCATAATATTCTACTCTAAACTCCAATTTAGGAAAAGCCTAACTCATCTGAAAATAGACTTAGAGATCTTTCTTTTGATATTAAGATTGATAGATTTGGAGTTAATTTGCCTACCCAAACATATAGTTGAATAGACCCTATGAATTTGGTAAAATAGACACCAAAACTTCTGAACTTCTGTTACTAATTGTTTATAACTCTCTGTTGGAAACTCTGATTTATACAAAACTTTATTCACTAGAAACTAGACTTATAGTGTATATTTAATTTGGAAGATTTGGAGCATTAATACCAACTGAAACATCTATTTTAGTCGACCCTATGGATTTGGTAAAACAGAGATGATGTTTTCTGACCTGTTGTTACTAAATTATTTGTAACTCCCAGTTGAAACCTCCAATTCATATAACACTTAATTTATCTAAAACTATATTATATATCTTTTAAATTACATCAATTTTGAGCAAATTAGAGCATAATTGGTTATCCAAATAATTCTTGCAATATGCCTCTTAAATTCTGCCAGAATTACGTTCTTATCGATTTTAACTATTAACGTTTCATCCTTTTAGAAATTGATTTTAAGTAAAATCCTTACTTCACTTGAGCTTTATATTAGTGCTTTGAATTCTTGTATGCTCTTATCCTTCAATTATTTACATATCTAAACCTATTATGTAAAGCTTATGTTTATATCGTATTATTTTGTCTAGGCACGTATATGTTCTGTTGTTTCGCATATGCTTTCCAATATATGCCAGTTTTATTGTTGACATGGTCCTTTTATACTCTAGTATTCATAAGATTGTCTAGACCTTTACCAGAAATGATAAAGGGATTATCTGGATCTTTATTAGAAATGATAAAGGGTATATGCTTAGAGCCCGCGATGCTCTACCGGCCCCCTCTGGCTTCATTCAGACGTAGATAGATGATGCTTCCAGATGTGAGAGATTCTATTTGAGATTCCATTTCACTTTCTATATTTCTAATATGATATCCAAAGCATTGTTTTGTTGAATCTCGGATTTTGATGATGAAACTAATTGAGTGTGTTTTGTTGTTTAACTGTGTGTTGAGTTACGCAGGTCTACTATTGATCAGGATTAGACAGTTGACGCTGGAGGAATTGACGTTGCACCGGAGGTGATCACGTCAGGATATTGGATGTCGAGCCGGAGGCTCAATCAACTATCGGTAGGAGGTTTCGGACGTCGGGCATCGGGCCAAGAAATGCGGAGTTACGCCATGGATATCGGGGTTGCGGAGGTCAACCGTCGATTGGGCAACAAGCCGCAAGAGAGGGCGATGTACCGAAGGATCGGACGAAGCGCCGACCAATGATGTGCCGGGCAACTAAATGTCAATTCGTGTTGTAGTAACTGTCTAGATTAAAGTAGGGTGTTTGGTGTTTGTTTGTGCAAGAGTAACTACGATAAGGATGAAGACGTAAAGCAAAACAAAGGGCCAAAGTCAAGTGCGATGGATCATTGGGAGTTCGAGTGCTCGATGGAAGTCCGAAGATTCATTGGGAGTGCTGCCGGAACCGGCCGAAAACGAGTAGGGAGCTTGCCGAAGGGTTTTCAGAAGTTCATCGGAAGTTCGCGGAGCTTACCAAGAAAGATCGGAGCTTGCCAAAGAAGATCGGGGGAACTCACCAAAATCATCGTGGAGTCCGAGAGCTTACCAGGAGTCCGCAGGATGGTTTCCGAGGGATCGTCGGAAAACCGCCGGAAGTTCACTGGAAGCTCGCCGGAAGAAGACTTGACTTGCGGACTTTGTAATAGTTTAGGAATGTCTTTAATTTCATAGTTAGCATATTAATTTGGGTTAGGATTAGGTGTTAATCCTTTAACCCAAGTATGAGCCCATTGGGCCTTGTTTGGGACCGATTTGGGCCGAGTTTTCGGCCCAAACCAGGAAGTTGGTGTGTGCTGGGCGATAGCACCGCCAAAGCAAAGATGTGTGTCTTTGGCGCGTGGCATCGCCAGCGAAGCATGTGTCTTGGCGGTGGCACCGCCAAAGAATAGCAGCAAGTCTTTGGCGGTAGCACCGCCCAGCAACCAACAGGCCAGGCGATAGCACCGCATGGCTGGGGCAGTAGTACCGCCCCTATTGTGTCTGGCTGGGGTGGTAGTACCGCCCCTACTGTGTCAGTCCGCAAGACTGACAAGCGGTAGCACCACCTCTGACAGGCGGTAGCACCACCCCAGCATCGGGAACTCTAATTTGATTTCAAATTTGGAGCCCAAATTTGAATCCATTTTGGATCTATAAATATCCCCCTTTTCTCAGCTAAGAGTGAACCCTTGGAGAGTTAGATTTTAAAAATAAGTCTTGGGAAAGTCTTGTTCTTCATTTGCTTAAGTGTTCACCTCATTTCCTTCTCTTTGTGAAAACTTGTAAGAGTGTGAACCTCTTGTAAAAGGGTTGTAAGAGGGGTATTTGGTCCTTCCCCTTCAAAAGGATTTGCTAGTGGAAGTTGGGAGCCTCATCGGAGAAGGCTTCGGAAGTTGATGTAGGTCGGATGACTGAACCACTATAAATCGGTTTGCATTTACTTTCTTACAACTTACTTTGCTGTAAACCATTTTCATATGCTACCTTATTTACTCAACTTCATCTTCATCTTCTTACGTATGCTTTAAAGTTAAAACACAATCTTTCCGGGTTCAAACGAAACGCTGCATTCATTCATACGAAGTTTTCGAACTTGTGTTAATCGCTGAAAAATCTATCGTTCTTTATCACTACACTAATTCATCCCCCCCCCCCTCTTATTGCCACTCGATCGATCCCTAACATGTTTGTGTTTGTATGTTTGCTTTGGATGAGAATGAAAAGAATGTAATATCAGATATGGCATTTGAGTTTCTATTTCTTATTTATTATATTGATATACTCTGAGATATCTCATATATCATTATTATGCTTCGAAATATATTCTAAAGCATCTCATTTACCATTGATAGGCTCCGAAATATTTCATATGTCATTGATATGTTTTGAAATATTTCATATGCCATTGATATGCTCCGAAATATTTCATATGCCATTGATATGCTTCGAAACATTTCATATACTATTGATATATTCCAAAATATTTCTTACATCATTGATATGCTGCAATTACTCTTTACTCCCTTTGTTATGAACTAAATAGGTTTTGAATAAGATGACATTTGTGATTGTATCTGATAAGATGATATCTCTATTTTTTTGTATCCTGCTTTATATTTTGATACCAAGTTTATTGAAAACTATTCTCTTTCACCATGGATATATT
This sequence comes from Musa beccarii, assembly GCA_024322285.1. Classification (NCBI taxonomy): domain Eukaryota; kingdom Viridiplantae; phylum Streptophyta; class Magnoliopsida; order Zingiberales; family Musaceae; genus Musa; species Musa beccarii. Next base: position 47,543,334 of record CM044396.1, on the reverse strand, counting down.
AGTCACTTGTTGAGCTTTGTTATGTTCACTTCGTTGCTATATAAATTTTTTAGGTTAGCTTGTCATTCACTGAGATGTTTAAATTGGGCTGAGGTAATGGAAAGCTAAAAGATTTTGGGCTAATCTTTAGTGGTTGATATGTTATTATTGTATAAGTACATTTTACATCTAATGAAATGTTGACCGTAAATCTAAACTTATGTGTTTTATAAAAGTTAAAGGACCTATCATGTTTAGGATTTTGGAATGTTAAATTTAATTTGTATAATAAAATGAACTGGTGGGAAATATTGGTGTTGTGATTGTATAAATTCTCACACTTGTGAATTTATAATGTGGTCATTATTTAGTTGAGTTAGCTTTAGATTTTATAAATCATGAAGTGATGTGGTATATGATTTTAAACTGCATAGGTTTTTATGAATTATGGATTATGGATGTGATTTATGACTTGAATGATTGTTAGTATCCTCAAATGTTAGTTTGAATTCTGGGATTATATTATTGGTGAATATAATATTATCGATTTAAGACAATGTCACACCTCCTGAATGTTATAATTCGAGGGGCATAACAGATTGTAGGTCAATTTTGGGAGGGGATAAAGGAGGTCAATTATCCTTCTCTCTACCAATGATCCACATGGTAATGACTGTGAAGATGCTCCTCAAACCGTTGCATGATCTCCTCATTACACGCATCACATAATCAAGAAGGGGTCGGCCCTTCTTATAGTCCACATGCCCTAAATAGGGGTTGTTGGCTGAGGAGAAGAAAGGAAGAGGAGAATAGGAGGTGACAGCTAAAAGGGCCTATCTTATGGCCGGCCCTTTAGTTCCCTCCTATTTAGAAAGGCCTCCTATCAACTTAATCCTAATGGATTATACCTTATTGAGTATTGAATTATCATCGAACTACCCATGCCTCTTAGATTAGCGAATCTCTACCCAATAATCTCTCATAGGCTATTATTAGATCTCATCTATAGGATTCAATAATTCAGGGGCTCAGTGGATATTCAATAAAATAGGGGCTCTAGCGGATATCTTATATTCGAACATATACTTATCGTAACACTTGTCGTGTGTGTGACTCTCTAGGCCCAATATTAAGCTGGCCATGAATCATACCTATCAAAACTCCTTCTGACTCAATGAATTATTATCTCTATAATAATTCACTTAATTCATCGACTACGAACGTACTAGGCCACTACACAACAGTCCCAAACGATACAGGGGAATCTAATCCATTGGACTTATCTATCCTCAGTTATCATATACCTATAGTCCTTCATCCATCTAATATCCTAAAGATCGTATACCATGAATAGTGCTATCAGACCCATACGGTTTCTACTCAAGTCTCGCTCTAATCATATTCTTCTAGAGAACTATTTCTCTCTTAATCCGAATGACCCTAGTCAAGGATTTGCTTGATCAAAAACATATAGAATATTCCTCTCATAATATTGAGAGCAGATGATCCACTAAGATTAGCTACCACTCTCGATAACCAACTATACTAGATTTGAAACTTCTAAATCTATAAGTCAGGTATCAAAGAGTGGAGTACTCATACAGTACATCTTTGGTATCTCAAGTCTAAGAACCAGATACACCACTAGGATGATAGGATCATTGTCTAACAATGAGGTATCATCAACCATCCAGCATTTCATAAGTAGATCAATCAGTGAACTCATTCTCTAATGAACACCTGCACTGTATCCCTAGTGTCCCTATATAAGCAACTATGAGATTAGCCACCTTCATCATATGGATAGCTATATAGTACACCAGTCTATCCGGTTATCTCGATGTCTCTCTCGAGCAACCTATGATCGGGATTATTTACGGTATGTGTTTAAATGCGAATTGGTCTCATTATCGTGATATCATCACGATCCAATTCTCATTGTATAGATCCATGGACATCACTATATATATATATATATATAATGTTAAATAAATAATAAGCAAAAAGAGTGTGTATTATGTCACACATGTCATCACTCATGTGATTGGCTTGCAGGGCACCTATAACTAGTGTGGACAGTAAGAAGGATCAACCCCTTCTTGATCACATGGTGCACGTGGAGAAGAAGATCGTGTAGTAATTTAAGGAGTGTATTTGTCGTATCTACCATGTGGATCACTACTATAGAGGATGATAGTTGACCTCTTTCATCTACTCCTATAGATTTGAGATTTTACAAGGATATAAAATCTTCCTAGATAATAAATCTGCCTTGACACGTATGATTTTCATTTTACATTTTGTTTTGTGCATCAATTTTTGCATGATAATAAGAAACATTTTCTTTAGGAAATCTAGGATTTTTATTTTTCTGTTCTTCTGCTACATATGTGATGCTCTGTCCAGATTTCTCAATAGTAGAAAGATCCAACCCCTTAGCTATTTCATCACAAGATGGATGGCCACTATCATAGACCACCTTCTTCTTAGTTCTATGATGAAGGAAATTAAGAGAGGATCGAGGGCTTCCCCGAATGGTGTGATGTTAAGCTTTGTGGTTGCTCTTATGGTCATAAGTACACCACTTCATCAAAAACTTGTTAGCTCTATATGTGCCCTCCTCTGCAATCCTTCTGAAATCATTTACAACCTTGGCCACTAGATCATTAAACTCCTTTCGGCTGCTTGTGGAGAAAGCATTAATCTGCTTGGCCGATTTCTCACCCTTACTAGTTACCCTAAACTCGAATTGGGAAATCTCCGCTTTCTCTCCACTAGGAGTTCTAATATAGGTATCAATCTCTAATACTACAAAGGGTTGGTTAGTTGGATAAGGTTAATGATACCTTTACATTTCTCCTCTTGAGGTTATTTAGGTCCTTTGTTGTGGCTTGGCTAGGCTATGATATTAGACTTAGCAAGGTTCTAAACTATCCCAATGCCCTTTCTCTTTTTCTTCCCTAGTGATATAGCCTCACGGCCTTGGGTTAGATTGTGTCGCTTCATGTTGTGTCCCTTCATGTTCCCCAACGATGCCCTAATCAAAATTGTCTCACTACCTCACTAGGCTCATAGAGTCCTACAACGTCAACTCTTACGCTAGAACCACTTCACCCTTCAACTCATCAAATCTATCTGCCTCCCTTCTTGATTGAGCTAGACCATCTCCAATCGCCCCAGTAGAGGATTAGATAGGTTGCTAAAAAGGACCTAATCCAATATTATATTACAACCCTAGTTTGAACCCACTCGACTAAGTCCTAGGAATCTTTTGTTGATTTCATGCTTGTATTCACACTTATGGTCCATATAATTATTTGTCATCCTTCTTCAAAATCACTAGCTAGCATCAAAGCCTTGGATGATGACCCTCCAAGATAAATCTAGTGGCCAACCATCCTACAATTGAAATAAAGTAATAGAATATTTTCATATGCTATCGATTAGAAAAACTTATAGTTTCCCACCTTGAACCTGATAGTAGATAAGATTTCCTCCAACTATATGAGGAAATCTCTCTAGTTGTTGAGGGAAATCCTCCCTCTTAACCTGTATAAATGGACCTCCTATTGTATTGATCAAAACATACTTTTACAACTACTTTTCATCTTATCATAGTATCAGAGCAGCTTGTCTAAGAGCAAGCTCTCTTCTTGCTATCCGACGATAGCAATTGATCCTCACCGAAGCCTTCCTCTTTCGAGTTCGGTGTTAAGGCACAGCATCCGAGGGGTTTCCGTTCCTCTACTACGACCAATTATCTACTCCTCCGTCAACATTCCCTACCCCAGATCTCATGGAACTCCGACGAGGCTCTCCCTCTTCTTCCTTGCCAACAGTCGCTACCCTCTCTTGACTGTTGCACAAAAGCAGGCCAAGCAAGCTAGCTCCTCACCGATTCTACCTCTCTGCCCCCTGCTTCCTTTGCTTCCACGAGCGGAAGCTTTATTTTCGCCCATGATCATCGCTGCTGCTTCAATCGACGGCCACGCAACCCATCGTCGTCGCTATCGCTGTTCCCCCGACCAGCGATCTCTTCCCCCTCGCTACCTCAGTCGCAACAATCTACTGCCACAATCGCCCCTATTCTGCAACAAAACAAAGCAGAAGAATGCAGCTGCTGACCTCGGCATCCACCGCTGCCATTGCTATTTCCTTCCTCCCTCCACGCAACCCTACCGTCGCAGCTCTCCGGCCCACAACCACCGCCATCGCAACCTCCGGTTGTGCGATCCCACCGGCTGCTGTAGCGTGAGAAGGGCCGCCGCCGCTGCTTCCAATCGTGCCACCACCGCTACCAGCTGTCGAGCCTTTGCAGCGCTAGTTCCCTTCTACGGTGCGACAGAAGCAGAGCACTCTCTGCTCCTGTCGCCCAACCGCTAATTGTCATCATCACTTCCTCTTCTCGCATCGAGCTGTCGGTGTGACGATTTCTTCTGCACGGCCATACCAGCTCTTGCGATCACCTGCTACCGCTGCCAGCGACCATCGCTGCCGATACTCCCTTGCTTCTCGGCCGTGACCCCCTCAACCGCAGCTTCAACCGGTGCCCACGCACCCCTCTTCGCTACCGGTATTAATAGCAACCACCGCAGCCAGCGTGCGGTGTGACAAAAACAGGACAGCACTATCGATCTCAGCCCCGGCGCTCTCCTCTACCGAGAACCTCTTATCGTCGAATTTGATCATGTTGGGCTAAGAGCCCAAATTCAGCCCATATAAGCTTTATCAGCCCACAGCCCACTTTTTACCTCTAAACCCTAACTTAACCTAAACCCTAGATTTAAATAGGGGCTAATGGTGGTTGCAAAATTAAGAGATTAAAACTACAGTAAAAGGGCAGAGACTTCATAACAGCATTAGGGATTCAAAGAGAGGAGAAAAGGGCAAAAAAATAAGAGAAAAAGAAAGGGAAGAAGACAAGGAAAACACAGAAATTGTTCTTACTCATCCAAACAGTTTCTTATCTCAGGTTAGATCAGATCTTCAGTGAATTTTTATGTGATTACTTGAGGAGGTTTTGGATATTATGCATAGTGACGTGATCCTTATATCCCAGTTATTCTCTTATGATTGTTGCTTGGGTTTTAGGCAAGAGATTCGAGAATTGTACATTCATTATTTCTATAGTGGATTTTCTCTAGTTTGCCCCATGGTTTTTACCCTTCACGTTGAAGGGGTTTTCTATGTAAATCTTGGTGTTCTATTTGATTGTGATTTCCGTTTAATTCTACTGTGTGTTACGGCCTGCTAGTATTTGTTCATATACAAAAGTTATTATTTGTTGCCTATCCTTTTTATTCCCTATCAAATGGTATTAAAGCAAGGTTTTGGTGATTTAATTTTTGTGTTTGAACATGGAGGCTGGTGGTATTTCTCGCATGATTAGTTTGAATGGAAACAATTGGATGATATGGAAACCAAGAATAGAAGATCTCTTGTATTGCAAAAATTTGTATGGACCTTTGCAAGGGGATAGTGAAAAACCCATAACTATGATAGATGATGAGTGGAAGAGGTTAAATCGAAAAACGATTGGGTTTATTCGACAGTGGCTCGATGATAGTGTCTTTCACCATGTTTCTACTGAAAGTTCTGCATATTCTCTTTGGAAAAAGTTGGAAGGTCTCTATGAAAGAAAAACAGCTAGCAACAAAGCTTTTTTGATCAGAAAACTTATGAACCTGAAATATAAAGAGGGTGCTTCTATTGCTGAGCATTTGAATAAAATATAAAGTATTACTAACCAGTTATCTTCTATGAAAATGTCTCTTGATGATGAGTTACAGGCATTGTTACTTCTCAGTTCATTGCTAGAAAGTTGGGAGACACTAGTGGTTTCCCTTAGTAATTCTGCGCCAGATGGTATTGTTACCATGAGTCAAGTAACAAGCAGTTTGTTGAATGAGGAGTTGAGAAGAAAGAACTCAACAGTATCTCAGATTGATTCACAGACACTTATCTCAAAGAACAGAGGAAGATCAAGGTCCAAAGATAGAAGCAGTTCACGCATACATAGAAGCAAGTCAAGATCAAGGAAAGATATTGTTTCCTATAATTATGGTGAGAAAGGACATTATAAGAATTAGTGTAAGCAATCTAAGAAGAGCAAGAAAAATGGAAAAGAAGTGGAGTCTACAGAGTCAAAATAGAATACTACAGCTACAGTGCAGGTTGGTGATTATTTGATTTTGTCTCCTTCTGATGATATTTTTTCTTGTGTGTTAGGATCTTGAGTGGATAATTGACATAGGAGCTTCTTATCATGCTACACCACGGAGGGAGTTCTTTGCTACTTACAGATCTAAAAATTTTGGTGTTGTCAAGATGGGCAACCATGGCACAACAAACATCATTAGCATGGGTGACATCCACATAAAAACCAACCTTGGATGCAAGTTGGTGCTTAAGGATATGAGGCATGTGGTTGACTTGAGGCTGAATTTAATCTCAGTTGGAAGATTAGATGATGAACACTATGATAGCAGGTTTTATAAAGGGCAATGGAAACTCAGTAAGGGTTCTCTTGTTATAGCTAGTGGAAAGAAATGTCATACTTTGTATAGGTTGCAGGCCAAAGCTTGTGGTGAACAACTGAATGCTACAGAGAAAGACTTCAACATGGAGTTGTGGCATAGACGATTGGGACACATAAGCGAGAAGGGACTGCAAGCTCTTTCCAAGAGAGAGGTATTGCCTGACCTCAGAGGTATATGTTTGAACCCTTGTATTGATTGTTTAGTTGGTAAACAACATAGAGTTTCATTTGCTAGTCCTGTTTGTCTAGAAAAATGCATGCCTTAGACCGTGTTTATACAGATGTATGTGGTCCTTTGAGGACAAAAACTCTTAGTGGTTCTACTAATGTTCCTGGCATCAGTGATGCACTTTATTTTGTTACTTTTATAGATGACTTTTCCAGGGAAGTTTGGGCTTATGCTTTGAAGACCAAATATCAGGTTATTGGTGTCTTCAAAGAGTTTTATGCCAGAGTTAAAAGAGAGACAAAAAGACAACTGAAATGCATAAGATCAAATAATGGTGGTGAGTATACAGGATTATTTAATGATTATTGCAGGTCACATGGCATTCAACATGAGATGACAGTTCCTGGTACACCTCAATATAATGCAATTGCAGAGAGGATGAACCGTACTATCATGGAAAAGATCAGATGTATTCTTTCACAAGCAAAGCTATCCAAAAGGTTTTGGGATGAGGCTTTGAGGACTGCAGTTGATGTGATCAACTTATCTCCTGTCATGACCCTAGATGCTGATGTTGCAAAGCATGTTTGGTCAGGGAAAGATGTTTCCTATAAGCATTTGAGAGTGTTTGGTTGTCGTGCATTTGCACATGTTCCAGACAATGAAAGGTCCAAGCAGGATGGTAAGACAAAAGAATGTATTTTTCTTGGCTACTCACATGATCAATTTGGTTACAGGCTTTGGGATCCGTAGAAAGCGAGTATAGGTGTTTAGAAGCAAAGATGTGGTCTTCTTTGAGGATCAAACCTTTGAGGATTTAAAGAAGGAGGCACCAGCCAAGACTTCTGCAGAAGGATTAGTAGATTGTGACCCAGTTATTCCTCCAGTATATCAGAGTGATGGGGGAGATGTGCAGGAAGATGGTGTAGAACCAGATGTTAATCTACCTGCAGGACATGTTGAGCAAGAAGAAGTTGAGGAGCAGCTTCCCACAGAACCTCAATTGAGAAGATCTTCTAGACAACGTTAGCCTTCTAGAAGATACTCTGTAGATGAGTATATGATGCTTACTGATGCAGGTGAACTAGAGAGTTACCAGGAAGCAGTTGAAAGTGAGCAAAAAAAGAAGTGGCTAGTTGCTATGTAGGAAGAGATGGATGCTCTATAGAAGAATCACACATATGATTTGATACAACTACCACAGGGAATGAAGGCATTGAAGAACAAGTGGGTTTTTAGGTTGAAGACTCAAGAATATTGTTCTCAACCAAAGTAAAAAAGCTAGTGTTAGAACCCTCCGCGGATTCTAAGCTTGGGGTTGATCTCTATAGGGGATCGGCCTCCTTGGAACTCTATAGGGGTTCCTTCCTCCAAGTTGCTGCACAAAGGCTGCAAAATATTGATCTATTCATTCATTAAAGAGGATGAATACATGGCTATTTATAGGGCTTCTAAGCCCCAACTCCTAATAGGACTTTTACTTAAGACTCCTACTTCTAACAAACTTCTAATTAGGACTCCTTCTCTAGTTGGACTTCTACTTCTAATAGGACTCTCTTCCAAATAGGACTTCTACTTCTAATAGGACTCTCTTCCTAATAGGACTTCTACATCTAATAGGACTCTTTTCCTAATAAAACTCTTACTTATAATAGGACTCCTTTCCTAATAGGACTTCTACTTCTAATAGGACTCTTTTCCTAATAGAACTCCTACTTATAATAGGACTCCTTTCCTAAGAAGCAACCTAACCCTAACCTAGCCGGCCTCTTCACCTCTTTAATAAGGGGCGACTAGATAGGATTTACATGAATGCCCTTATCAATGAAACTAAATTAGGACTCTCATAGCTAGAGTCCTAACAGACCCGCCCTCTTCAAATCAGCCTTGTCCACGAGGCTGACGTTCCATGAATTCTGGGAATTTGATCTTCAAGTCATCGTAGTTCTCCCAAGTGGTATCTTTTGCTGGTAGGTTTGCCCACTGTATTAACACTTCAAGAGCGTGCAGTCGTCGTCGCCGATCAATAATGGCACTTGGTTGGGTCCGAGCTCTCCTTGGGTAGTTATATTTGGTAGATGGCTTTGGGCTGTCTCGTGTTGTCCCAACTTGAGCTTCAAACATGATACATGGAAGACTGGATGGATTCGGGAGCTGGCGGGTAAGTCCAATCTGTATGCTACTGCTCCGATGTGCTCCAAGAAATATTTTAGGCTTTTATGGTCGGTCTTGATGTGAAAGCGTCGCCCAATTAAGTACGGTCTCCATTTGGACATCGCATGCACAATCGCGAGCATCTCCTTGTCGTAAATAGTCATCTTGAGGTGGGAAGGAGATAACGCCTTACTAGTATAAGCGAGGGGTCGGCCATCTTGCATTAGTACAACACCAATTCCTGCTCCGGAGGCATCAGCTTCAATAATAAAAGTCTCATCGAAGTCGGGTAATGCTAGTATTGGTGTTGTTATCATTGCGACTTTAAGTTCGTCGAAGGCGTGGTGGCTTTGTCCGACCACCGAAAGCATCCTTTTAGCAAGGAAGTAAGGGGTGCACTGATCTTTCCATAGTCTTTCACGAACTTACGGTAGTAACTGTTAAACCAAGAAAGCCGCGCAGTGATTTTATGTTCCTCGGGGTTGGCCGCTCTGCATTGCTTCAATTTTGGAGGGGTCCACTGTCACCCATTCCTCTGATATGATATGCCCAAGATATTCTATCTTTTGTTGAAGAAAGTAAAAATTCATAGTGACCGTTGCGCTCAAAAGGCGCTTTTCGTGATGTCTTTTCGCACACTCGTATTTGATGATACCCGGATCGAAGGTCCAACTTTGTGAAGACTCGTGCTCCTTTAATTCATCAAGCAATTCATCTACTACTGGAATAGGATACTTGTCCTTGACGGTTATGTCGTTGAGAGCTTGGTAATCAACGCACATTCGCCATGTTCCGTCTTTCTTTCGTACGAGGAGCACCGGTGAAGAGTAGGGGCTACAACTTGGCCGAATAACTCCTGTTTCAAGCATCTCTTTTACAATCCTTTCTATTTCATCTTTTTGGAGATGTGGATACCAATATGGTCGAGTATTTGCTGGAGGTTTCCTGGAAGAATCGGTATCGATGATCATGTCGGCGATTAGGAGGTAGGCTGCGTGGTTCATCAAATATATCTGAAAATTCAGCAAGCAAGGGAAGTAGGTTTGGATCTTCAAATTTGGTTGGCTCTCCCTTAGGTTGCTGCTCAAGTTGTACCAAAAAGCCGCTGCATGCTTTGTGCAAAACTTTCTCCATTCGTTGTGTGCAAATTGTCGTTACGTCGCCCCCATGTTTCCCGTACAGTATCACATGTTTCCCCTTGCTGTAAAATTTCATAATTAGTTTCAAAAAATTTTAGGAAACATCACCTAATGTCATCAACCATTCGATGCCAAGCACGGCCTCATAATCATCGAGAGAGAGGAGGAAAAAATCTGCAATTATCTCTTGGTCCTGCAGCAACAGTTTCACCCGTGGGTACTTACGATCACACTTCAAAATTCGTCCATCTGCGACTTTAACATCGAACCTGCTGCAATTCTCAATAGGTAAGGCCATCTGAACAACAACCTTGCTGTTCATAAAATTATTAGTGCTCCCGGTGTCAATAAGAACGGTGATTGGTTGTTGCTTCAGAAATCCTCCCACTTTCATTGTTTACGGGTTCGCATAACCGGCAAGGGCATGCATCGTAATATCAATTGGCTGCTGTTCTTCATCCATGACCTCTTCCTCATGCTTCTGGACCTCCTCCTCCATGTCTTCAAGAGGTTCAATCAATAGGAGGTGGCCCCTTTTGCAGCGATGATCGTGATTCCATGGCTCGTCGCAATGCCAACAAAGACCCTTTGCTGATCGGTCACGTAGTTCTTCTCTTGTCAATTTTGTGGGTAGCGAAGGATGGTTGGGAGCAGAAGGAGGTTTATATGTTGAGGTTCCAGGAGTGGTTCTCATCCTCCGAGCATCTTGGTTAAGTCGTTCTTCTTGTATTCGGGCAAAAGAAATCGCAGCCATCACGGTACGGGGCTGTCGCGCCTTAACTTCCCCTTTTATCTCTGGCTTGAGTCCTTCGATAAATGTTCCTAACAATTGACGGTCAGTCCAATCACGAGCAAGGTAAGATAGCTTCTCAAACCTGGTTTGGTACTCTTGAATCGTAGAGGTTTGTCGAATCTTTGCGAGTTGGCCGTCGATATTTTCATACTCCGTAGGTCCGAAACGGTTCAGCAGTGCATTCTTAAATTGATTCCATGTCGGAGCCCCATGATTATATTCCAGCCAATTGTACCATTGAATAGCATCTCCTTCAAGGTGGATGATAGCAATCTCCACCATAGCATTATCCGACGTTCGGTAGTAGCGAAAGTAACGTTCTCACACAGCGAAATCCACCCCGCCGGGTCTCCTTCTTCCCATCGTGGGAAGTCCACCCTCATGCGTGGCTGTAGCATGTCCGAGGGCTGTCCCTCCTTCTCTGGGGTCCTTTCTAAATTCTCTCCTTGCTGTAGTTTGGTTGGACTCGATGGTTGTCCAATTCTGAATTCTGCAAACAAAGCGCGCAATTTGTCTTCCAAGCACGATTCAAGCCGTGATTCAATCCGAGATTCCCATGCTTCAAATTTGGCATCAATTGGATCTTGGGAAGCCATAGCATATGTCTGTAGATCAGAGATGCCCTTGTCTTTTTTCTGTTGACGGGTTAATGGCATGGGGTGGTGGAAGGTTCGGACAATGGATCGGTGATTGAAGGGTTCAGCTGTAATGGTTTACTATTTTGGGCTGTGGTTTTTTATGCTGTTAGGGTTATAAAACTAGGTTATGATGGCTGCATCTTGAGGCTAGCGGGATGCCCTAAAGACGTCTTGGTTTGTGGCAGCAAGGTGGCTAGGGTTTGGTAGGTTACGGAGAAGAAAAAAGGACAAAGGTGCAATACCAGATTTTTCACTAAAAATTCTAGCAGTAAAGATGTAATTTTTTCAGAAATTTTCAAAAGAGATTCAAGTAAAACTCAAAGGGGATCTACTGATAAGGAAGAGGTAATACTGTAAAAAATTTCGTAGGAAGAAACGACAACAAGAGGTTTGGCAAAATTGAGAATCACGGAGAGGTATTATAGCAGATTTTTACGTCTAAAGTGCAGCAGATTGGACGTAAAAGATAAGTGGTTTTTATTGAGAATTTTTCGACAAAACCAAAGGGAAAACCACTATTAGGAAGTGTCAAAGCCTTCATAAAAATTTTATAGAGATTTGGATAAAAAACGCAGTAGCAAGATCAAAAGGCAATGCTATGCGGCTGAAATTCTGCAAAGATCGACTTTCGTTGTAGAGATGAAAACTTTACGACGAAAAGTTTTATGCAGCAATTATAGGAACGAATTTTTTTGGAGTTTTTGAATAAGGATAACTAAATTGCAGCAGCAGTAGGGTAGATAACCAGAACCTGTTGCAATTCACGGGAAGATCAAAAGATGATCTACGGTGGTGGAGATGACGGCGGAATTCAGCGATGATCTTCTAAGCAATTGTGGGAATTGCTTTGCGTGGTTGTGGAGGGCTGGTGGATGGCTGTGGAAGGGCAGCGAGATGCCAAGAACGCTGCTCTGATACCAAGTGTTAGAACCCTCCGCGGATTCTAAGCTTGGGGTTGATCTCTATAGGGGATCGGCCTCCTTGGAACTCTATAAGGGTTCCTTCCTCCAAGTTGCTGCACAAAGGCTGCAAAATATTGATCTATTCATTCATTAAAGAGGATGAATACATGGCTATTTATAGGGCTTCTAAGCCCCAACTCCTAATAGGACTCTTACTTAAGACTCCTACTTCTAACAAACTTCTAATTAGGACTCCTTCTCTAGTTGGACTTCTACTTCTAATAGGACTCTCTTCCAAATAGGACTTCTACTTCTAATAGGACTCTCTTCCTAATAGGACTTCTACTTCTAATAGGACTCTTTTCCTAATAAAACTCTTACTTATAATAGGACTCCTTTCCTAATAGGACTTCTACTTCTAATAGGACTCTTTTCCTAATAGAACTCCTACTTATAATAGGACTCCTTTCCTAAGAAGCAACCTAACCCTAACCTAGCCGGCCTCTTCACCTCTTTAATAAGGGGCGGCTAGATAGGATTTACATGAATGCCCTTATCAATGAAACTAAATTAGGACTCTCATAGCTAGAGTCCTAACAGCTAGATTGGTTGTGAAAGGCTTTGGTCAAAAGAAAGGTATTAACTTTGAAGAGATTTTTTCTCCTATTGTTAAAATATCTTCTATTTGTGTTGCTCTAGGTATTGCTGCTAGCCAGGACTTGGAGGTGGAGTAGTTAGATGTGAAGATAGCTTTCCTTCATGGTGATTTGGAGAAGGAAATTTATATAGAGCAACTAAAAGGTTTCAAAGTCAAAGGTAAAGAAAATTTTATCTACAAGTTAAGAAAGAGTTTGTATGAATTGAAGCAAGCTTCAAGACAGTGGTACAGAAAGTTTGATTCATTTATGACTGAAAATAGATATAAAAGAATGGCTTCAGATCATTTTGTGTACATCAAACGGTTTGATGAGGATTTTATTATTCTCTTACTTTATGTTGATGATATGCTTATCCTTGGGAAAGATATATATACAATTGACAGGTTGAAGAAGGAATTGAGTGAGTCCTTTGTAATGAAGGACATGGGGCCAGCAAAGCAAATACTAGGCATGCAGATTTCTCGTGACAGGAAAAACAAGAAGATTTGGTTGTCACAGGAGAAATACATCGAGAAGGTATTAGAAAGGTTCAGTATGAGCAATACAAAGCTAGTTGGTTCTCCTCTTTCAGGTCACTTCAAGTTATGCTCAGAACAGAGTCTGTCAAGTGATGAGGAGGAGAAAATGTAAAAAGTTCCTTATGCTTCAGCAGTTAGAAGTTTAATGTATGCAATGGTATGTACGAGGCCAGACATCGCATATGCAGTGGGTGTTACTAACAGATTTCTTGCAAATCCAGGCAAAGAGCACTGGGTAGCAGTGAAGTGGATCTTGAGATATCTCAGAGGAAGCTCTAAGGTTTGTTTAAGCTTTGGAGGTGGACCACCGGTGCTAACGGGTTACACAGATGCAGATATGGCCAGAGATATTGATACAAGGAAATCCACATTAGCTTTTGTACTTACTTTTACAGGGGGAGCTGTGTCATGGCAATCCAGATTGCAAAGGTGTATTTGTCTCTCCACTACAAAGGCAGAATATATTGCTACTATAGAGGTTTGCAAAGAAATGTTATGGATGAAAGAATTCTTACAAGAATTAGGATTGAAACAGGAAAACTATGTGGTGTATTGTGACAGCCAGAGTGCCATCCATTTATGTAAGAACCCAACTTTTCATTCTAAGTTAAAGCATATAGATGTCAGATATCACTGGATTCGAAATGTAGTTGAAGAAAAGCAGTTGCAACTTCAGAAAATTCATACAGATGATAATGGAGCAGACATGTTGACAAAGACCTTACCAAAAGAGAGGCAGGAGATGTGCCGATAGTTGGTCGGCATGGATTTACATTGAGGAGCAAAAGGGATAGCCTCCCTTATGGGCTGAAGGGGGAGGTTGTTTGGCTGAGAGCCCAAATTCAACCCATATGGGCTTTATCAGCCCACAGCCCACTTTTTACCTCTAAACCCTAACTTAACCTAAACCCTAGATTTAAATAGGGGCTAATGGTGGCTGCAAAATTAAGAGATTAAACTACAGTAAAAGGGTAGAAACTTCGCAGCAACATTAGGGATTCAAAGAGAGGAGAAAAGGGCAGAAAAACAGAGAAAAAGAAAGGGAAGAAGACAAGGAAAACACAGAAATTGTTCTTACTCATCTAAACAGTTTCTCATCTTAGGTTAGATCAGATCTTCAGTGAATTTTTCTGTGATTACTTGAGGAGGTTTTGGATATTGTATATAGTGACGTGATCCTTGTATCTCAGTTATTCTCTTGTGATTGTTGCTTGAGTTTTGGGCAAGAGATTCAAGAATTGTACATTCATTATTTCTATAGTGGATTTTCTCTAGTTTGCCCCGTGGTTTTTACCCTTCACGATGAAGGGGTTTTCCATGTAAATCTTGGTGTTCTATTTGATTATGATTTCCATTTAATTCCATTATGTGTTACAGCCTGCTAGTATTTGTTCATATACAAAAGTTATTATTTGTTGCCTATCCTTTTTATTTCCCATCAGATCGAACGGTGCGATCTGCACCGATTGAGTTTTCATCGCCTGCTCTGCGCCAAGCGACTGCCCCTCCTGCACTCATTCTCTGGAACGATACGAGTAGCAGTAGAAGTCACCTACTTCACTGCACCGCTCGCAGTAGAACCGACCTTCTTCAAGTCGCTCGAACACACTATAAAGATCGTGGCCTTTGTGACGGAGCAGTGCATCTCATCGGCGACATCATCTCTTTTTCCACTGATCGCTTTCTGTCAATTGGTATATATCCTCAATATGTCCTCATCATTCACATCTGACACTCCGTTACTGTCCCTACAGGGAACCATAGTATTCTTTCCTCTATAGGTCTTATTTCCATTAATGCTGCTACACTCATCCCCTTCAAGTTATCCAGAGGTGGTAACTACGTATCCTGGCGTGCTCAAATTTCTAACCTTCTATTTGGCTATGATCTACTTGGGTACATGGATGGCTCTCTCCATTGTCCACCGACGATGCTCAACATCCCAGGAGCACCCAGTCCAGTATCAAATCCGGACCACAAACTTTGGTTATGTCAAGATCGTCTCAAACTACAAGCAATTCAAGCCTCAATCGCTGGATCCCTTGCCCCACTCATATCTTCATGTGACACTACTGCCGAAGCCTGGTGCAAGTTACAAACCACCTTGGCAAATCATTCCCGGACTCACATGCTCAGTCTCCTATCCAGTCGCATGAAAACAAAACAAGAGGGAAGTATCATTGCCGATTATCTACAAAAAATAAAAGTTATTATCGATAACTTGGCTCTAATATGTCATTCCGTTAGTGATGAAAAAATCATTATACACACCCTCAATGGCCTAGGGGACGAGTACAAGGAACTGGCAGCAGGAATACGGGCACGTGACACACCGATGTCATTTAAAGAACTCTATGACAAATTGACCAATTTTGAGATATATCTCAAGCGCAAGGACAAATTGCCAAGATTATCCATCACGGCTCAAGTCAGTAAAAAATCCAAAAGGAGGGGCAACCAGTCTAACAAGGCTATCAATAAAGGTTTGATCAAGATACCTACTGAACTTATGAACTACGAATACATCATCCCTCCTTCACAGCATCAACATTGTAGTCACAACTATCAAGGTGGCTACTTCAATTATCCTCAGCCCTGGCATCCTCAACATCTAAGTCAACAAAGAGTTGTCTACCAACTATGTGACAAAATCGGACACTCTGCAAAAGTCTGTCGATCTCGACCCAGACTTCCTCCTCTATCCCAGCGGCCTCAAGCAAATCTCACGACTACTCCGAATACCAATCAACACAATTGGATTGTGGGCTCTGGCGCATCCCATCATATTACATCTGATTTATAAAACTTGTCCACCCACAACACCTATGGCAGAAATGAAGATATCATCATCGGTGATGGTAAAGGAATTCCCATTACTCATGCTGGTTCTACAAAGCTTAATTCACACAACAGCACTTTTACACTCGATGATGTTTTGTGTGCCCCTCATATCAAACGAAATCTCATTTCTGTTTCTCAATTCTACGAACAAAATAATATGTCCACTGAATTCTTTCCTAACTCCTTTCTTGTTAAGGATTTGAGCACGGGGGTATCCTTGGTCCGAGATCGGAATAAAGACAATATTTATGAGTGGTCGTCGGTTCCACAATTCACCCAGCCCACTGCTTACTCCTCAGTTGCAGCTTCAGTTAATGTGTGGCATCATCGTCTTGGTCATCCCTCATCCTCTATTCAGCAAAAATTACTCTCTTGTTATTCTCTTCCTACTTTTAAAACTAGTAGCATTAACATACATTGTGATGTTTGTCTTAGCAATAAAAGTCATAGACTACCTTTTGGAACATCCTCCATATCTTGCTCTAAACCATTTGAAATTGTTTATACATATGTTTGGGGCCCTGCCCCAACCCCTTCTTTTGACAAGTTTAGATTTTATGTTATTTTTGTCGATTATTTCACCAAGTACACATAGTTATTTCCTCTCCGTCATAAATCTGACATTTCAACAATCTTTACCAACTTTTGCAAGTTAGTCGAGAATTTCTTTCAGTCTTCAATCAAAACAGTTTACTCTGATGGTGGAGGCGAATATCAAGCCCTCACATCTTGCCTCTCAGCTTGTGGTATACAACATCTCAAGTCACCCTCACATACTCCCCAATTAGTTGATTCTGCTGAACGCAAACATCGGCATATAGTTGAAACTGGCCTCTCACTTCTACATCAAGCATCCATGCCCCAAACTTTTGGTCAGCAGCTTTTCAAACTACAGTCTATCTATTAATCGTATGCTTACTCCAGTTCTCCAATACCAGTCACCATTTGAAAAACTTTTTCACAAGCCCCCAAATCTTCAGAAACTCAAAGTCTTTGGTTGTTTATGTTATCCATGGCTACGACCTTATACCTCACACAAGTTGACACCCCGATCCAAGCCTTGCACCTTTATAGAATACTCTCTAGAACATAATACTTTCCGATGTTATGAACCCCAAACTCAAAGAGTCTTTATATCACGTCACGTTATTTGTTTAGAGTCTACTTTTCCTTTTCACAATCATCCTACCGTGCAAGCTATTCCGACAAACATACATCACTGGAGTATCCCTCCGATCCCATCACACGAACCTCTTATGACACCATCCAATCCCTTTCCTCAGGATGCACACTCTCTTGTTCTCTCGGTTCAACAGCTCCTCACTCCCTCTATTGCTTCTCCTCTCCACTCTTTATAAGCTTCCCCTACTACTGATGTAATCCTCTCAGAAACACAATAACATTCTTTACCCTCTTCTGACCACAATAACACTGAAGTACCTCAGCCTGCTCCAACCCGTGTCAATGCCTCTCCACTACCTATACCAACAACACAATCTACAGCTCCTAAACATCCAATGACAACATGCTCTAAGAGTGGTATATTCAAGCCACGTCAAGTCCTTGACCTACATGCTATCACAAAATCCTCTTCTGAGATCAATGAACCTACCATAATTACTCAAGCCCAAAAATCTTTACATTGGCATAAAGCCATGTGTGAAGAATATGATACCCTCCTCTATAATTCCACATGGTCTCTTGTACCCTCTTATCCTACACAAAATATCATCGGGTGTAAATGGGTCTTTCGAATTAAGCAGGACCTAGATGGATTCGTTGCTAGATATAAAGCACGTCTCGTAGCCAAAAGGTTTCATCAACGACCTGGAGTTGATTTCATAGAGACTTTCAGTCCTGTTGTTAAACCCACAACAATTCAACTCATTCTAAGTTTGGCCATCTCAAAAGGCTGGCAGCTACGACAACTAGATGTTAACAATGCCTTTTTACAAGGGACTCTAACTGAACATGTCTATATGTAGCAAACCCCTGGCTTCATTCATCATCAGTATCCGAGACATGTTTGCAAACTACAAAAAGCTATTTATGGACTTCGTCAAGCTCCAAGAGCCTGGTATACTGAACTTGATTCATTTCTGACATCAATTGGTTTTATCAACTCCAAGTCTGATACCTCGTTATTCTTACGACAATAAAATAGAAACACAATATATCTTCTCGTATATGTGGATGATATTATTGTTATAGGCAATAATCCCTTGGAGATTCGGTTATTCCTAACGTAATTAGCTGATCGATTCTCCCTCAAAGATCTTGGCACCTTAAGTTACTTTTTGGGAGTTGAAGCAATATTTACATCTTCAGGTCTCCTCCTATCACAGAGAAAATATATTCAAGATCTATTATCCAAAACAAACATGCAGGATGCAAAAGAGGTTACAACTCCCCTCTCTACTAATGAATCACTCAAATTATGTGATGGAAGCCCTACTTCGGACGCTACTCAATACCAACAAGTACTTGGCTCCTTACAGTACTTAGCTCTCACCCGTCCAGATATCTCATTTGCAGTCAATAAATTATCCCAGTTCATGCACCAGCCATCTACTATGCATTGGTCTGCAGTCAAACGAATTTTATGATATCTTAAAGGGACCCTTCATCATGGCCTCTTTCTCCGCAAACACGCCTCACTTAATCTCCATACCTTTGTTGATGCTGATTGGGCGGGGAACTTTGATGATAGAATTTCTACGTCAGGGTATATTATCTTCCTTGAAGCTAATCCTATTAGTTGGAGTTCTAAGAAGCAAAAGACAATCGCACGGTCTACAACTGAAGCTGAGTACTGTGCCATCGCTACTGCTACTACTGAAATCAATTGGGTCATAAATCTTATTAAGAAACTCAACGTCAACTCTACCCTTCCTCCTATAATATATTATGATAATATTGGAGCTACCTACTTATGTGCCAATCTAATGTTCCACTCATACATGAAACACATCGCTATCGACTTCCACTTCGTGCGAGATCAAGTTGTCAAAAATCAACTACGTGTCTCTCATGTACATACGGCTGATCAACTAGCAGATTCACTCACGAAGCCTCTTGCCCATAAAATATTACATCGATCCAAAATTGGCATCCGTGACAGGAGCACCATCTTGCGGGGGCATGATAGTAGATAAGATTTCCTCCAACTGTATGAGGAAATCTCTCTAGTGGTTGAGGGAAATTCTCCCTCTTAACCTGTATAAATAGACCTCCTATTGTATTGATCAAAACATATTTTTACAATTACTTTCATCTTATCAAAACC
The DNA here is from genome assembly GCA_024322285.1 of Musa beccarii. Taxonomy (NCBI): domain Eukaryota; kingdom Viridiplantae; phylum Streptophyta; class Magnoliopsida; order Zingiberales; family Musaceae; genus Musa; species Musa beccarii. The sequence goes on along the minus strand of CM044396.1, from coordinate 47,523,718 downwards.
AAACTCCTCGAGGGAGTGGCTTAGAGAAATCCATGAGGACACAAACTCTCCCAAAATTTTTCTTCCCTGATAGCATGATTTCATCCACTTTCAATGGCTTGCCTAACAACAAAGCAGCAATTTGGACAATAATGTTAGGCTGTAAGCATTCTAATGGGAACCCTAGGAACTGCACCCAGGCTGGAGCCAAAGAAACATGGTCTAATAAAGGCTGAAAGTTCTCCTTCCAATAAAGGAGGAGTAATGCCACATTAGGGACCTCCCGCCAACACGCGTTCAAGATCATCCAGCGATGCACACTTGAAACAATAGGACCCCCCACTAGATCCATCACCATCAATCCTATAGGCACATTTCACAATTTGGGCAGCATACCTCGGTGGATCTCAAGCAGTGGTGTGCGGCTCATAAACTTCTCATATAGGCTTGAAAACCATTTGCTTCTCGCTGCCGCAAGTTCTCCCCGTCTAACTTCAACATGAGCTGCGAGCTCTCTTGGATATATATTCAAGTGCAACATCCGGCCACCACGCAATTGTCATGAACTTGCCTTAGGAGACCGGTCCGCAAAGTAGGTGCATTAGTCGAAGATAAAAAAGCACAATCGATTGCTACAGCTTCGCTTGTCAACGCTGTCGTTCCTCATACCTCCTTCCTTGGGTTGGGAGGAGAGGGAGGAGGGATGAGAGGGACGTGGGAACCAAGGGGAGCGAAGCGTTCAAGGAGGATACCAGTTGTTAACATATCCTATAATGTGAAAAAAATTTAATGTTAGGATTGAAATCATCAATTATGACAGATTAAAAATAAATTATGCTTACTTTTTATAGTTGAACAAGTTATCTTGAATGCCATGAAATATTGTCTATAAAAAAAAATAAACATATCTTCTTCTCGGACTAACGTATCTTATCACCATATCGGAGAGCAAAGCATCTAAGAAAAAATAATTTGAAAAATTTTTATTATCTATTTATCGATAATTTTATTAGAATTGAATTAGATTTTTAATAACTCTAATCAAAATCTAATTAAATTTATAATATAATTAAATTTTATAATCATATTTTAATTAGATTTCTTAATCTTTAGTAAGGTCAAGTAATCATATAAAATATATCCTATCTTTAATTAGTTTCCTAATTAAAGATTTTTAATATATCTTTAATTAGGAGATGCCGAGAGGAGATGAAGAACCGCGAGCACATGTACAATAGTAACATCTCATATATCTTCTCACTTCCCAAAATTTTATTGTATCTGGTTATGAGTGAGCTAGAAATCTAACAGTGCCATGATCAGCGTGAAATAATTTCAGCTCATTTAATGGAACAAGAAAAGTTAGCCAAACTGCACAAAATGCATATATGTGGAAGGTGATCGATCACCTGTGAAGAGTTGTGCGCCTATAAAAGCATATAGAGAGTCTACAAGGTGATTTGATTAAACCAAAGCATCTGATGACAAAATTGAGATGCCTAAACATCACCGAGTCGATGTATCCACAGCAGGACATGACTAGATCATGCATCTCTCCTGTCTCCCATGATAGGTTCTGTTGCTTGAGTCATTGATCTCTCATCTCAGACGATCATTCCGCCACCTAAAGGCCATACCGTCACTTATAAGCCTATAATTACAGTCTCTTTGGGGTCATCCAATAAAATTGAAGCGATACAAAGAAATAAAAAGAAGACTATAGTCACGGAAGGGCAAACATTTACCAGATGTAACACCAGGAAGATCACTTGCAAGTGGGATCCCTGCAAGTTGGCTTTATCCCATGACCCATATCTCCATGAACAGGCACTTTAGCTTCATTCATGGTTGTCCGTTCGCTGGATTTGGAAGAGTGAGAGGTCGACCATGACCCACCATTTATTCTGGCTAGAGCCATTATAACGTCTGCCTGTAGTTCAAGATCAAGTATGAAGGCAATTATTGTTATTGAAAAAATTAATCAATTGGAAAATTGCTGGCTCAGTTGATAAGGAGACAAATTAAAGCGAGAATGATCCATAAAGTAAATGAGAAAGAATGTCAAACTGTTGCTGAACAGGAAATAAATAGATCAATAGCCAAGTATGGCTAGCTAGCATGTGAATTGTACCAAATATGTATAGATCATATGCTGGTTAAGTGTTTGTGTTGAGTAGTACTAAATCCACCAGACAGGCTAGTGTCTGAAGTCTAAACCACAAGAGGCATCGAAGCAATTTGCCGATCCCATTCCAAGAGAGATGAATAGCCATTCTCCAAATTATGCAACATGCCACCTTCTATGCTACATGCTTCTATAATGGATTTAAAGTTTCATCAAGATCATTAACATGAAAATTAGATGGACCTTATTTGGTTGGACATTATCAAAAACATGCGCTTGACCAGCATAGAATATTGTCATTTGACGGCCAGCAGATGATGTTGTAGAATGCCTGCAAAACACAAGACAAAGAAGGTTTTTGACATTGATGTCTTCATAGTCAAATCTACTAACAGATGAATCAAGGTTGCCTTGTAATCCTGTAGAAATATATAAGGCAAAATCCAGTAAGTTAGAGAGACATACCTTACAATATTAGAAGGTTCTGATTCAATAGCCAGAGAAGACTTGGGTTTATTCAAGAACCCGGCTGAGTTTCTCCCAAAAGCCATGTTAATTGGGTTATCAGTACACACAACTCCAGATCCTCCAATGGCTGTTTGAGAACCATCATCTGTAGCAGATTGTGAAATAATTATTGCAACTGCATTGGCATCTTTGTACGCATACAAGGAAGAAGCCAAACCTAAGTACATCCCAGCTTGGGAAAACCGTGATGCATGATTTGATAACTGTCCAGAATATTTGGACATTGATTGTTCCTCCTTGGACGTAGGAGAATCAGATCTGCTACTAAGAGGATGTAAGATCAAAGAAGTCGGCCTTGGTGATCGTAGCATTGATAGCATAATTTTGTCATCACGAGATTTTCCCAGGTGCTCACTAACCACCTCTTTTCCAAACATCTAATTTTCAAAGTTGAACATTTATAGGAGGTGAATCAAATATTCACCAAAATAAAGATAAAAGAAGAAGATTTACCCAGCGAAGGACAAAAGTAAAAGAGCAAAGTTAGTACCTTAACCAGGCATGAGCTTTCAAGAGAATCTGAGCATACAGGATGCACTCTATTTATTGAACCTGAATTTATTGATTCAGAACAGCTCCTCTTTCTTCCAGACAATGTATTGCCAACATAAGGCCCTGGTACAGCACTCTTCCTACCATGAAAGTGAAAAACTTCAGAACCTTTCACCCCCTGCCTCTCTACCAAGGATTAGGAAAGGGAAAAGAAATAAACTTTTTCTGGTCAGCCAGATATAAATTGCTATATGTGAGAAAATTCAGTACCACTCAGCATCTAAATATTTGTAGAGAAATTAAAATCCCCAAAAATCCCTATCACCACATGTGCTAGAATATTCATAATTAACAGACCAAGATCCAGGAGAAAGGAAAAAAAAAGACCTGACAATGTATAACACATCATAGCAAGGAGTAACAAAAATTTTTAAACAGCATGCTATTTTCCAAATCTGAAGCAAAACATACCATCTGCAATGATCATGCTCCTAGGAATAACATGCAGCCATACATCACAAGTATTTGAGAAAATTCACATTGAAAATTGACAGAACAAAAAATATGCATAATTGAAGTGCTAGTAGTCTTATA